>CM028384.1:55300251-55368612 GCA_013146195.2 Codonopsis lanceolata | reverse complement strand
AGACCAAGAAGGACAAGGATCCAGCTCTTCTTCTGGCATTTCCTCTAGTGACCCGGTGATGATGAGTAAACAATTTAAATTGATCGGCCAAGTATCGACCAACAAGAGTTGACCACCAAGAGTGATCGGTGCTTATTAGTCGATGGTCGGCTAACCCGAGTCGATTAGGCTCAGCCGGCTGAAGAGTGCACCTCAACTGAAATTACGTCACCGGTGATATGCAAGAGGCTGAAGTGCCTGAAAGAAGGCATACTAGAAGAAGGAGACTGACGTTGGCTGCTGATATTGCATCAAAGAGACAGAGAACAACCCCTGAACTCAACCCAGGTACCTTTGTTCCTTTCTCTCCTACTCCTACCACTGATCCAGCTCAAAACTCTCCCCCGTCAAACCCTAGGTCTCCAAACACTGCTCCTATAAAGTTTTTCCCACCAATTAGGAATCCCACCTTTCATCCTAGGCATTCCTACTACCAAGCTAATCCAGTACCTATTCCTCATAATTGGGTCTTCCCTATAGACCATCTGCCTTACTTTGTTCGATTTCTTCTTTCTTTCCATGAGGAGAAGAAAGCTGAAAAACCACTTGTCAACCCAGTTAAATACATTGACCACAATTTGAAAAGGCGACCTTACGTATTGTATCCTGTCACTCCAAATCTCAGTCAGGAAGATTTAGTGGCCAATTATAGCAAGTATTTTGACCCTCTTCCTTTGCTCTGGAACAGATTCTATCTCTCCAATGATAGATTTGTTCAAGATGAGCTTATCTACTTAGCCTGGACAATTTATAACAAAGTTCATGACCTACCAGCTCTCCCCTCAAATGATCCCTTCCGGTTGCGGACTTGCACCGCTGCGAGGATGATGACATAAACCAGAAGAACAACCCTCGTTGAGCCAGAGCCAAATTAGCGGGGATCCAAAGAGCTGCAAACAAATATGTCCAGGATGCAGTTAACACTGCAAACCAAGCCTATATTGAACTCCACAGACAGATGGCCTCCATGCCAGGAGGAGCTTCTATGAACACTGCCTTTCCAGATACATTGGCAAATCAACCAGCCCCATTGATTACAGAATCCATTCCAACTGTTCCACATATCACTCCTTCTCCTATTCCCTTTGTTGTGTCAGCCACAACCTTACCAGTTTCAGCCTCAGCTGAAACCACAACTATTTCCACAACTACTTTGCAACCCACCTCTCTACCCTCTTTCAGTCCCACTATTGATGCTTCTTCTTCCATACTTCTTGCTACTGTTACTCTCCCTACACTAGCGATATCAGTGTCAGTTCCTCAACCATCAATCCCCATGCCAGTCACTCTACCAACAATCACACTGTCACCATAGCTCCCTCTTCAAAAATGTGTTCCATACCCTACCAGTCACACTTGTGTCAGTCACTCCATCCCTTCCCATTCCTCCCTTGACTGATACTATTCCTACCCCAATTCCCACTGTGTCAGCTATTCATGCTCCTCTAGCTTATCCTTCAGCTGCTATTCTTATCTCATCAGCTGACACTGCAGCTGCTTCTCCCCCTCTTCCCGCAGCTGACATACCCTCTCACCCAAACCAGGCCTCCCCTCTGTTTGTTCTACCTGACCTCTCCCTTCACACATCTCTCACCCTTTCAGTCAGTCCCTTGTCTACCATCAAGCCTACTCAACCTGAGGTTGCTCCAGCAGATACTTCTGACTCTTCCTCTTCTGAAAAATCTGTTGACCAATCCCCCTTAGACTCATCATCTGATTCCTCAAAGTCCACCTCTGAGGATGAGTCTCTTCTTAGCCCTTCTCAACTGGCCTGTAGGAAAGCCAGAAAACAAAGGGAGATTGTCTCCAAAGCTTTACATCATCTACAGGCACCAAAATTGTCTTTCCAGAAGACATGCCTCTACCTGAACCCATGCACGAGCAAGCCCAAATCGGCCTACCCATGGATGTCTTTTTCCCTCGACCACGAGGATGCGATATCCATACTTATCAGCTATTCTCTAATGGGCCTGGACCCTCTCAGCCACCTGCTCCTGAACCTCCAACCCCTGGTTCTCTCTCTCTCTCTCTGTCAGCCAAGCTAGATCTTCGGTATGTCCACCATTTGCAAATGAAGTCAGCTTTCACACACCACACCAACCAGCTTGCTACACTCCAATAACAAGTAGCCTCTCTGCTTCCGAACCTTACCCAGATCATCACCACCGAGGTGCAAGCTATCATTGCTGCTGGTGCCCCTCGTGAAGCCAATATGGATGACTGGAGGACCATCTTGCTCTACCAGCAAGAATGGGCCAACCGAGCTTTCAATGCTGAAGCCACACTGCTTCAAACCATTCAGGAGAAGAAGAAGCAGAAAGCACGAGCTGATACTTACCTAGCCGAAAACAAGATTCTCGGGCCGATGCCCGATCAGGCCGGTAATTGAAGGCGACAACGGCACAAGCGGAACCCAAAGCTCAGCCAGGCAAGAAGAAACCAAGCACAAGCAGAAGCTGAAGACGGAAACCAAGCTGAACAAGATCAAGTAAAGGAAAATGAAGCTGTTGAAACTGACAAAGAAGCTGAAGTTGGTCCATCAGTTGAAGCAGACAAGAACAACTGAAGGATCCACATCAGCCAACTGGATATCTCATCTCTCTGAACTCTGAACAATTTTAAAACTTCTGTTTTACGTGTAGTTTACTTTTGGTACTTTTAAATTTTAAGCTACTTTCCTTCATATATTATCTGCTTGCTGTACTAACATCACTTTTGCAGGAACTTAAGCATTTTTGGCTTTCTGCATTCGAGTGAATGGTTTTAATCAAATAGGAGGAGATTGTTGAATCTTGCATGAAAATAGATTTGCTTAAAATCATTCCACTTGATCGTCAGCCAAGAATTTAAATTATCTTTGGTCCGCTCGTAAAATTATTTTGTCAGCCATTCACTCCAGCTGACTTTAACGTTTTCTAGTGTTAGTTTGTCTTTCCTTATTTGATTGATCATATACTTGTACTGACACTTTCCTACTTTGTGTTTTTTGTAGATATTCTGCTAGAAAATATTTCACAGGATCTCTTGAGATCTTGCATCTGCCAAACACATTTTCAAATTCAAAATGTGTTCCTAACGGGTTACTTTTGAAGATTACCTATAAATACCCGCTGGAAGCATTCTTGAAGATAACAATTTTTACAGAAGTCTAAAGCCTCATTCTTTCAAGAAATTTCTATGTGCCTTAGTCTTCGTAGAAAAACTTTAACTAGATACTTTTCTTTGCTTAATTCTCTCTAGTTATTGTTTAAGCAAACACTGAGTGATTCTACTTCATATCTTTTGAATTCAGTCAGTTTGTCTCACGAGTTTGATTGTTTTTCAATCATTCTCCACAAACACCGGTCTTTTGTTGTACACTGATCCATTAGAGATCAAATAGATTTTTAATAAAATTAGTGCACTTCAAAAATCCAAGTTTGACCAACTTGGTAGTGGACGTAGCAGTTTATCTGTGAACCACTTCAACTGATTTGTCAGCCGCTTCTTATATTCTTGCAAACTGACTCAACACTTAAGAAGTTCTTCAACTAATTAAGTGTCAGTCAGTTAACAACAATTGTTTGCTTAATTGTTCAGTTAATTTGTATTTCAGTTTTCCTCTATATTCAGTGATCGATTTTTTAAAAGACAACTTCTTTTGAAAACAGTTGTGTCAGCCAGCTGACCAACTCTCATCAGCTTAAGCATTCTCAAAGTGTCAGCCAGCTGACCAATTTTCAGCTGACTAATAAACTAGTTTTCCGCTGCCAAACTCAAAAGTTTTACAAATCAACCCTCTAAGTTTTTTTAAGGCTATTCACCCCCCCCCTCTAGCCTTAACTGTTGCCATCTGGACTTACAGGTGTTCTTGAGGGCCCTTAAAAAATGGCAGCAATCCCTCCTCCTAGAACCAAAACAAAAGGCAAACTGCCACTTGCTTGGGCCTCGAAATCAAAGAAGCAAAAATTGAGCTCGTCTCGAAGCAGCCTTGCTCCCCCAACTACTGCGTCTGCCGAAGCCTGCAGGACTTTGACCGAGGAAGATCCTTCAAGTTCGAGGCAATTGGGGACAATGAGTTCATCCTTGGGCATCTCTACAAGTCGGCTACCAACTTTCCTCAATCCTTCATTGGCTATGAGCAGGGCCGGTCCTGAACTTTTTGGGGTCCAGAGCGAAAAGAAAAAAAGGGCCCTTGAAACATTATAAAAATAAGATTTTTAGACAAACAATTTTTTTGACTTTTCATAATTTAAAGTATTAAAACTGTATACTACCTACAAACATATAAGAAAAATAAGTATTAAATAATTATTGAAAATTGTTATTCTTCATTTGCTAAAACAATTTGCAATAAAAATAATATACTCAATCAATTTTTTTTCTTTTATTTATTTTTTGACTTCTAGATGGATAAGCTTTTGGTAACATGTGTGCACTATAAATTCAAGTTTAAAAAAAATCAAGTGACAAAACTAAGAATTAAACAGACATAAGCAATAAAAATTATAGTCACATTACAATAAATTTTGATTTTTGGTTGAAATATTGATATTATATACCCAATGATCATTATAATTGCACATATATTTAAATTTAAGTAATTGTTATTTTTTATGACCCAGATAAAAAATTGATGGTCAACTAACTTTTTTTGATAAGTAAATTCGGCGAACACA
Source organism: Codonopsis lanceolata (assembly GCA_013146195.2). NCBI lineage: Eukaryota > Viridiplantae > Streptophyta > Magnoliopsida > Asterales > Campanulaceae > Codonopsis > Codonopsis lanceolata. The sequence continues at coordinate 55,363,915 of CM028384.1, read as the reverse complement.
AAAGAAAATTAAGATTGATAAAACTCTATTGGAGCCAAATACAAAATATTTATCTTTATATAGTAACTCTTTATCTATTAGCTTCCGAAGTAAATTAAAAACATATATAAGTAGTATTGAAGTTGATAATAAATAAATTAAAATACTTAACCACAACTATTATACTTACAATGCAATTGAAGGATAAATATGAAAGATTATGAAAAAATTATAAGCATTTTTAAATGATTATTTATGTAAACAAAATAGTATATGAGATTATTTACTCAAAACGGGGAAATATATGATATAATATGCATTAAATAAAATTTAATAATTAACCGTACACAAAAAAAAAACAAAATTAACACTGGTGGGACTTGAACCAAAGACCTCTACTTCATTATCACTACCAATCCATTAAGCCAGAGAAAAACTTTTGAACTTCTAATACGTTATTTATTTTATAAATAATAAAATTAGCTTACATCTATAAAATTGGGCCCTCTTAAATTGGGGGCTCTGTTCCGTCAGGCATGTTGAACCCCTCCAAAACCGGGTCTGGCTATAGGCACCGGCTCAAGAAGCATTCCAATCCTAGGGAATCCATCGAGACAATCGTTCCCCTATAGCGGTCTTAGATTAATGATTTCAATGCTCTCGCTATAAGCGAAGTAAGAGAATTTTTTCTTCGACTTAGATTGACTTTCACCCGGATATTCACTTTATTGATTTTGACATTCTTTATTTTGTCCCAATCTTTTTTCCTCAAAATTATCCAAGTCTAGCCATCTTACTTTTTGGTTCTCTTCGTCCTTGTAGTGAATGACCCTTGCTGTTGGTAGAGCCATTTCCAGGGGCCATGGCCTCAGAACTACATGTCAAGGAAAATGGTGTTTCACGTGTTGAACCTCGCGTCGAGGTCCTTATGGCCCATTAAACAACTGGAAGCTCCTCGAGCCATGCTCTTTTTTTCTCATCCAGCCTTATTTTTAAGGCGTGGACAATTTGTTTGTTTCCAGCCTTGGCCTGACCATTTCCATGTGGGTGTGCCATCGACGATTTCCAATGTCGAACTCCTCTTTCTTCGTACTTTGTTGTGAGCCTTTCTTAGAACTGTGTACCATGGTCCGATACAACCGCCCTTGGTAATCCAAACCTGCACCAGATACTGTTTTGGACGAATTCAATTGATTTATGTTTGGTAATGCTCGCAAAGGGTTGCACCTCGATCCATCTAGTGAAGCAGCCTACTCATACTCTCACGAATTTACTCTTTCCTTTTGCCAAAGGGAATGGACCAATCAGATCAAGACCCTACATGTCAAATGGCTAGGTTGCTATTACTGGTGTCTGTCGAACTGAGGGTAACCTTGGGATGTCTGTAAATCTCTAACATTTGTCGCACTTTCGTACATACACCTCGGCGTCCCTTCTCATAATTGGCCAATAATATCCGTGAAAAATGACTCTGTTAGCCAAAGTTCGTGCTTCTGGATGACTTCTGCATATATCTCCATGTACCTCGGCCAACAATCCTTCTACAATTTCTGTGTGAACACATCTTAGTAGAGGTTTTGAAAAGGATCTTCTGTAGAGTACTTATCTGATTACCGTGTATCTGGATGTTCTTCTGGCCATGCTTCATGCCTTTTCTTTGTCATCAGACAGAATTCCTTACTCTATATATCTTCTAATGCCATCAATCCAACAGTCTGTAGCTTGCTCGACAATCATCACCTTTTTTCTATCAATGGCCAGGATATCTAGGACTTCAATCCATGCTTCAGGGAAGAGCTCGTTGAGCTCGGCAGTGGCCAGCTTGGAGAGATAGCCGACCTTCTCATTATTAACTATGCTTACCTATTCTAACTCCTAATATTCAAATTGACCGAGAATGTTCAGAGCGAGCTCTTTGTACTTGATTAATATGGGGTGATACTCCCCTAAAATTTGCTTTACAACGAGCTGTGAGTCACTGAAGATTGAGGTTTGTGTTGATCCCAACTCGATAGACAATTCTGTTCCTGCTATCAAGGCTTCATACTCGGTGACGTTGTTTGATGCTGGAAAATTTAACTTAAGCGCCTTACTTTGTTGTGCCCCATTTGGTGTTGAGAGGAGGATGTTGACACCGTTCCCATTCTTACTTGATGATCTGTCTACAGTCAATGCCCAAGGTCGAGCTGGCCTATTTTGTGAGCGAGCTCTTGCTTGGACATTTGACTGCTTTTCTTGTGCAGCTATTTTGAAGGATGTTTCGGTTATGAAGTATGCAATAACATGTGCTTTGATTACCTTTCTCGGTAAGTAAGTCATAGAATATTTTGTTAACTCGACAGCCCATCTTATCATTCTACCTACAATAACCGGTTTGTGTAGGATCCTTCACAGGGGTAGTCGGTGTATACGCCAACCTCACGTACCTTAAAATAGGGCTTTAGCTTCCTAGATGTCATAATCACAGCGAGTATAACCTTTTCAACATTCATGTATCAAGTATTTACATCCGTGAGGGCATGGGAGACATAATAGACTGGTTTTTGGTGTCCTTTCATCTCTTAACAAAACTGAGGCTACTATCTGTCTGTTGCCGAGAGATAAACGTATAGCTTTCTCCCGGAACTGGCCTGCTGAGTAGGGGTGGGCTGCCGAGGTATTGTTTAAGCTCGAAAAATTCTAGATCACAATCTTCGTTCCAGGTGAATCTCTTACTTCCTCGCAGAATCTTGAAAAAGGGGAGGCTTTTCTCTGCCGACCTTGAGATAAATCTTCGTAGTGCTGTGATCCTCCCATTCAGCTGTTGTACTTGCTTAATGCAAGTTGGGGCTGTCATTTCTGTTAGCGCCTTAATTTTTTCAGGTTCGCCTCAATGCCTTTTTCGTTCACCATATAGCCCAAGAATTTTCCCACTATCACCCCAAAAGCACATTTGGTCGAGTTCAACTTCATCATATTTCTTCTGAGACTTGCAAAAGTTTCTCTCAGGTCCTCGACATGGTTAGACTTCCTCATCTGAATCACCATGTCGTCTATATATGCCTCGACATTTTTTCCCAACTAGTTCCCTAAAAAATTGTTTACCATTCGTTGATAGGTTGTGCATGCATTCTTTAAGCCAAATGGCATCATGTTGTAGCACTAAAGGCAGTGTTCCCTTAGTCCTCTTTCCACATTCTTATCTGGTGGTATCCTAAATAAGCGTCAACAAAACTTAAGATTTTGTATCTCAAGATGGAGTCGACGAGTTGGTCTATTCTTGGGAGTGAGTACCAATCCTTGGGGCACACTTGATTCAGGTCGGTAAAGTCTACACACATTTTCCACTTTTCATCAATCTTCTTCACCATTACCACATTTGCGATCCAGGTGGGTTAATGAATCTCCTTGATAATCTTTACTCGCATGAGTTTTGCCACTTCCTCTTTGATGGCTTCCTATTTTTCTGGGGAAAAGTACATTGGTTTTTGTTGAATAGGTGCACAAATAGGAAAACGAAGCAGGGTATACCACCACCAAGCGAGCTAGGGGGCTCAACTCATAACCCTCCACCTAATTAAAGATAAATTTCAATTATAATTTTATTTAAATACATTAAAATATAATTTGGTAACCATTCGATATTTAAGATATATGTAAATTATAATTGCTTTTTTGATGTATCCAAAAAAACATCATACCGGGGGTGCCGAAGGTAGCAGTGAACGTAGGTCGTCAGAGTTGTCGTCCGGTGGCCATGTTGTCGTCGGTGGTGGATATCTGGCTATATTATCTATAAAATAAACACCGTGAGTCGGCGAGGAGGGTCCCCGCCAAAAACCCTCCGATGTGTTTATCAGTACACTGAGTATGAAAGAAAGGGCGCGTAACCCTCCAAGTGCGTGTGTGATTCTAAATCAGAAAAAGATAGAGAGCCTTCACTATGGACAAGTGAGGTTATTTATACCTGGATGGAATGGGTCTAGCTCGTGGACTATCTGCACGGCACAAGCCTTCCGACATTATGTAAAATATAATGGGCCATTAGATGAGGCCCACACGCCATTGAGGTGGATCCAAAATATGCACATCAGTAGCCCCCTACTCATTATTCTTCGAAATTCATCTCAAGAGTAAGGAGTACTATTCGCTCGTAATCTTCTTCAATTTCTCGAGATGGCCAAGGCTTAATCACTTTCATCTTGGCAAACAAGATAACAGAAGTGCTGGGACGAATCACAGATTTAGTCACTTTTGATCGCCATTGTATATTTTAATTAATCATTACACCTTAGAACTTGATTGTATAAGTCTTTCTATTACGAGCAGAGCGCTACTTGGGCCAAGGTCAAGTCCTACTACTCGACTTCGCAAGTGGGACTACCCTTAAAAGCTAGCGAGCATAACGCCACATGGGCCAAGGTCAAGTCCCAGTACTCAACTTTACGAGCAGGACTACCTTTGAAAAGCTAGAGAGCAGAACACCACTTTGGCCAAGGTCAAGTCCCAATACTCGACTATGCGAGTAGGACTACCTTTGATAAGCTAGCGAGCAGAACGCCACTTGGGCCAAGGTTAAGTTGCAGTACTCGACTATGCGAGCACGACTACCTTTGATAAGCTAGCGAGCAGAACGCCACTTGGGCCAAGGTCAAGTCCCAATACTCGACTATGCGAGCAAGACTACCTTTGAAAAGCAAGCGAACATAAGTGCAGGCAGGCGATGTGTACAAATTTACCGCGAGTAAATTCGAGCGGGGGGACAATATGAAGCTCAGTTGCGAATAAACTCGAGCGGGGAGCATGAGCGCAGGTAGGCGTTGTGTACAACTCAACCATGAGTAAACTCGAGCGGGAGGACAATGTAAAGCTCAGTCGCGAGTAAACTCGAGCGGGGAGCACGAGCGCAGGCATGCGCTGTGTACAACTCAACCGTGAGTAAATTTGAGCAGGGACCATAAGCGCAGACAGACGCTGTGTACAACTCTACCGCGAGTAAACTCGAGCAGGAGGACAATGTAAAGCTTAGTCGCGAGTAAACTCGAGCGGGGAGCATGAGCGCAGGTACGCGCTGGGTACAACTCAATCACGAGTAAACTCGAGCGGGAGGACAATATGAAGCTCAGCCACGAGTAAACTCGAGTGGGGAGCATAAATGCAGGCAGACGCTGTGTACAACTCTACCGCGAGTAAACTCGATCGGGAGGACAATATGAAGCTCAGTCGTGAGTAAACGAGCGGGGACCATAAGTGTATACAAGCGCTGTGTACAACTCTACTGCGAGTAAACTCGAGCAGGAGGACAATATGAAGCTCAGCCGCGAGTAAACTCAAGCAGGGAGCATAAGCGCAGGCAGGCGTTGTGTACAACTCTACCGCGAGTAAACTCGAGCAGGAGGACAATATGAAGCTCAGCTGCGAGTAAACTCGAGTAGGGAGCATAAGCGCATGCAGGCGCTGTGTACAACTCTACCACAAATAAACTCTAGAAAGAGGACAATATAAAGCTCAGTCGCGAGTAAACTCGAGCGGAAGGACAATATGAAGCTCAACCGCGAGTAAACTCAAATGGGGAGCATAAGCGCAGTCATGCGCTGTGTACAACTCTACCGCAAGTAAACTCGAGCGAGGAGCATAAGCACGGGCAGGCGCTGTGTACAACTCTACCGCGAGTAAACTCGAGCGGGAGGACAATATGAAGCACAACTGCGAGTAAACTCGAGCGAGGAGCATAAGCGCAGGCAGGCATTGTGTACAACTCTACCGCGAGTAAACTCGAGCGGGAGGACAATATGAAGCTCAGCTGCGAATAAACTCGAGCAAGGAGCATAAGCGCATGCAGGCGCTATGTACAACTCTACCGTGAGTAAACTCGAGCAAGAGGACAATATGAAGCTCAGCCGCGAGTAAAATCGAGCGGGGAGTATAAGCGCAGGCAAACGCTGTTCATTTGGCCGTGCGTTATGCGAGCAGAGAGTGCATGTAAGCGTAGAACAAAATCTGAGAAAAGTGTGGCTCGGGCACAATAATAACGTGCTCCGGCACAAAATATAGTGTGGCTCTCGGGAAGGAACATATCATGCTTTCCCTTCCTTGGTGTTGCCCCCTACTTTTCGAATGCAATAGCCCATCCTGAAGTCGAGAAGAATCACTGGTAAATACTGTTTGGTCCCGTAGTGTGTTCGAGCACAATGGAGCTGTTGGGGAAAGCCTAGGCTTTGTTGACATGTACTTTATTCTTGACACCTTAGGAGCATCATTAATGAATCAAATATATTTTCCCACGAAATATAATTGTAACAAGTTTTATGCATTTAATTTATTCGAGTAAGAAAGTAATCGCATTTCCACGCTTTACGGCCATAGAATAAGTAATATAATTACTTTGATTCATTAGAAAATAAATCATGTTGTCTGTGTCCAATGTCAATTGAGTAATTAATTAAATGTATAATGAACATATTTAATGCAATTTTATATGACATGAATGTTTCTCATAATATCATTTATTGCTTGTCATAATGGGTGATTTAAGCACATTCAATTTACTTTATGATTTATGAGTAATTATCACAAAATTAAATAATCCATTATGTATCTCTCACCCCATAATGATAATAATCAATTGTGTGTGTGTGTGTGTGTGTCTATATATATATATATATATATATATATATATATATATATATATATATATATATATATATATATATATATATATTATTGAGTACTTTACACTGCAGGCGCAAGCATAATAATCGCTAATAACCCGCATGGAGTTTAGCGATCAAAAGGCATAAGAAAGTAGGCAAAATAATTTAACTGAAGCATAAGTTAGTTTCAAGTAAACGAGTTGTTGCTCAGTCGAAATAACAAAAAATAATCATTCACAACAATAAGTGTGAGTGCGATGAGTAAATATAAAACTCACATTGATAGAATCAAACATTAACAAATTGTGCATATGAATGCGTCATGTTATATCACATTTTCATAAATGGGCGAACATTTTTTTCTTTTTTCAAGCCGACTAGGGATCATTAAAAACCATAAGGCATATATGGTCGCAAATGCAAAACATATTTAATTACAAACATCGGTGTAGTACATCGTAGCATGCATCATTATAGCGGATACTTCAACGTAATTATAACATTTTAATTTACAATTAAATATAATACAACAATCTAAATATTGTATTTACTTTGCATTTAATTCATATTTAACATGCTTTTGCATTAAAAAATTTAATTATCGTATTGATGACGATATGATGGGCATCATTTTAAACATTGATGTTCGTACCTTTCAATGTTGGCGGTTTCAAAACCAAACAAATAGCATGCATCCAGGAGTTTAGATATAAAATATTACAAAGTAAAACTTATGATCATGTGTGTAAATCAACACAAAACTGAGGGTATAGCTGGAAAAGAACACCTGATTGTGGGCATCATAGGTGATATCAGCAGAGAGGATGCTTACAAATATGCATATCATGTCATTTTGGGTCACCAGCGTATAACCGGCTTGTGAAGAGACAATGGAGTCATCAGCAACCGACGCGTGATTGGAAGGTACTGCCTGCAACATATTTGGTGGCTGTTGTGGGGGCATTAGAGCTCTGATGACATTGTTTCTTGTGCCAGCTTGCTCATCTGGCCTAGGAGAATCCACATGTGTCGTTTTCTTTCAGTTTGGTGTTGGTTCGCATTAAACGTATTAATAACACGATTCCTGGCACCCATAAAACGTATCAATAATTCGAGATTCCCGGCAATGGAACCAACTGATGTATCCAAAAAAGCATCATACCGGGGGTGCCGAAGGTAGCGGTGGACGTGGGTCGTCGGAGTTGCCGTTCGGCGGCCATGTTGTCATCGGTGGTGGATATCTAGCTATATTATCTGTAAAATAAACACCGTGAGTCGGCAGGGAGGGCCCCGCCAAAAACCCTCCGGTATGTTTATCAGTACACTGAGTATGAAAGAGAGGGCGCATAGCCCCCAAGTGCGTGATTCTAAATCAAAAAAAAAAAAAAAGAGCCTTCACTATGGACAATTGGAGTTATTTATACCTGGATGGAATGGGTCTAGCTCGTGGACTATCTGGACGACCCAAGCCTTCCAACATTATGTAAAATATAATGGGCATTAGATGAGGCCCACACGCCATTAAGACGGATCCAAAATATGCACGTCAGCTTTATACAAATATTAAAAAAAAATTAGAAAGTTCATCATTTCGTCATAAATGCACCGTAAAAGTTCATCCAGGCATTTCATCAAACACTTGTGATGCATCTTTATTTATTCCACTTTAAATATATACTAGTTATAGCTCGTGCTCCGCACGAGTTCTGTCGGTAATAATACTGCTATAATATTTAAATGTGACATACATTTCTTCTTTTGGTAATAGTAGTAGTATAATTTTTAAAATTTTAGGCATTATGATTTAAATGCTGGAATATAAAATCAACATCATTTTTAATAATTGTGGAATATATATATTCTATTAGTAATAATAGTGGAAGTCTTCTAACCAATGTTTGATACATTTATTCTATTAATAATAATAGCAAAAGTCTTTTATTTTAACACTTTTGAAAGATACATCTATTATATTAATAATAATAGTATAAATCTTTTATTTTAAAACTTTTGAAAACAACATCATTTTCTAACGAATGTGAGATACATTTATTCGATTAATAATAATAGTAGAAGTCTTTTAACTTAAAACTTTTGAAACTAACATTATTTTCTATCTAATGTGGGATACATCTCTTCTATTGTTAGTAAAAGAATTTTATCTAAAAACTTTTAAACTAAAATAATTATTTGTAACCAATGAGAAATAAATCATTTTTACTGGTAAGATTTTGCTTAATGACTTTTAAAGTCAACATCAATTTCTAACAATTGTGAACGTATATCTTCTTTTGTTAGTTTAGTAAAAAGTCATTTATCTAAATACTTTTTAAACAAACATTAATTTTTAACCAATGTTTGTTACATCAATTTTATTGATAATTATAGTAGAGATGCATCTTACATTGGTTATAAATTAATGTTGATTTTAGAAATCATTAAAGTACTAACCTAATATTTGTTAAAAAAAATTAGTGCTTTTAGTGAAAGAAATTGTGCAACTTGAGGAATTTCCTTACATGTCATTTGTTTGTTGGTAAATGTAATTGTGCAAATGTGTTCTACTTGGTGAAAGCATCAAAATAATATATTTATTTGTCCAAATCGAGTTTTGGATGAATAATATATCAAGACTTAAACTATGATGTTAGAAGTAGATTATTAGCGTAAGGTACTCACTCAATGTGAATATAATAATATTATCCTACATTGGTTAAGAAATAATGTTGGTAGTAAAAATCTTTATATATAAGATTTCCAGTATTATCAACAATAAAAGAGATTAATAGTAAATGATTAATATCACAACATCATATTAACTATTATGAATTATTATTTTTAACTAATGACTAGAAAATGAAAATAATCAAGTCAAGTGATGTAAAAGTTTGATGATTCAATAATATTAAAACAATATTAAAAATTAAGTGAGGTGATACAACTATAGTGTTTCTCAACAACTTTATACATATAGATTTTATGTATTCAAGCAACCAACACAATTGAGAGCTATCCATGAGATTCTCTACCAGACTTAATGATTTGTGCCTTCTTCCCTCCCTCCTTCGCTTAATTCTTTCTTCTTCTTTTAATCTCCCGTAGACGGGGAAGTCCATGCAGCTAGGGCTGGACATCAGGTCGGGGTTTTGATTTTCGGGTCAAGTACCAAAAAACCCAATAGCCGATTGGGTATTCGAGTACTATTATAAAACCCAATATCCGACCCGATAATTTTCATGTCAGGTTCGTTCGAGTAACTTGAAAACCAAAAATTATTGAGATTATCCGACCAGAAACCGAATCTAAATGCCCACACCCTACAATTGATACTCAATACACCAACTCCCCATAAACAAACATACAATGATACAAATAGCAAAAGACTAGTGGAAAGGGAAGAAAAACAAAACAAATAAAACATTACAATTTAGCTTCAACCCTCGTCCAACACTCTCCCCCTCACACCATCGTCGATTAGCAGTGGTAGATCCACATGAGTATTAGGAGTGTTCATGGACACCGCCCAATAAAAAAAATTAGGAGTAGGTTTGTAATATTTGACAATTGGACCCCTCCAAAAATTTCTTTGGACCCCTCCCAAATTCTCTATAAAAAATATTGTCAAGACGAATTTACGAAATTGAATGTTCGATCAATTTTTAAATGATTCTCTTGTATGTTATTTCGAAAAAGACATGTTAATGAATGTTGGTGATGATGATGTAATTACGCGTTTTCAACGTATGAAAACGCGTAAATGACAAATTGTAATTTCTAATTTTTTTTATGTAATATTCTTTCCGTCCCAAAATATATGATGTTTTGGGAGTATTTTTTTGTTCCAAAATATATGACAATTTGTAATTTTCAATGAACTTTTCCTTTTTTTTTCTCTAATTCTACCTATATTTATTGATTTCGTAACCCGTGTTTGACTCTTTGGGTAAGAATATCAAGGCACCTCATTAATGTTTGGATATGGTCAGTTTAGTCTTTACAATATGTTTCCTTGTTCTGTGTGAAAACCCCTAAAACGTTACTCCATCCGTTCCTAAATAATCGTTCTAGTCGACCCGGCGCGCAGTTTAAGAAAAAACAATTGATTTGATTATTTATATTGATTTAATATGTAGTTTCTTTTAAAGTCCATATGTACGTGGCTCATAATTAAATTAGAGTGAAAAAGTAAAGATAAAGTGGTAAAAATAATGTTCTAAAATGATAAATTTCAAAGTGAATAATTGTTTTGGGACGAACAAAAAAAAATTATAATTTAAGAACAGATAGAGTATATATTTTGAAACGGAAGAAGTAATTAAAATTTTAGATACCGATCAATATTATTCCTCCGCTACCTATTAGCCCCACCAACCGCGATATATCTTCAAGACTTCGACATCTCCCATCTCTCTCTCATCCAGGCAAGCGACTCCCTTGTCTCTCCGCTCCCTCTAACCCCAGCTGTACATCTCTTTCTCCATCATTGGTCACCATCTCCATTAGCTAGCTATTCCCCTTCAAGCGAAGCACTCGCCGCCTCTCTCCCTCATCTCCAGCCATAGCCGCCGCTTTCTTCTCCTCCGTCACAGCGCTATCTCTCTCTCTCTCTTCCCGACGATCTCTCAATCTCTAAAAATCTGAACCCCTAGTTCCATCACTCCTGTCATCCCTTCTTGCTACGGCCCAAGGCAATGTTTTCCCGCAACTCTTTCAGCAAATTCGAGCCTAAGGCTTGAAGTGACGATGGAAGCGTGATTCTTATTGATGGGTAGCAACAACGGTATACACCGGTCTCTGGGCGGTGACGAGCATGGGTAGACTGGGACGACGATGGGTCGCTTTAATCCCACCTTTTAAATTTGTTTTAATTTTTATATCAAGTGGTTAATTGTGGGTTGTTAGGTGTTAAAACATCAATAATGCAATCTTGAATTTGATTATATGTTACGGGTAATTAACACCTCTAATCATATATATCAATTTTTTTCACTTTATTCACATTCAATTAAAACGGATCTTTTAAAAGCAAATGTGAATTTAATCTTATAAGTTATGCATCACACCATTAAAATAATATTTGAAAAACAAAATAAAAAAGAACAACCAGTAGAAATAGTTTTAAAAAGAGTAATGATAAGTAGGATGTATCCACACACTCAAATAGAATGTTAAAAATTGATATTGTTATCCACGATATGAACAAATTTGGTTGTCACGTCATATTAACACTCATCATCCATATTTGCATTGAAGATGTTTCTTCTTTCAAAAATAATGTAAATCCTAGGTAGTATCTAATTTATTTCACATCCACATTAACATTGGAGATGTTTTTAGTGGAAACGACCATTGACGGGAGGGGGCGAAATGGTGCAATTGGTATCATTATGATCAAGGTTCTAAAAATCGTTAGGCGGTCGTTAGGCGGCATACTATCGCCTAGCACCTAGAGGACTAGTCGGTGCGTAATCGAGGCCTAGACGGGACATATAATTAAGGCATAATTACAATTTTTTTAATAATTTATATCAAAGATCAAACACATTGACTACAAATTTCAAAAAAAAAATTTATGTTTGTCATTTTATCAAACACTTGTCTATATTTATAATATATATATATATATATATATATATATATATATATATATATATTACTTCACCTACCCACTGGCCTAACATATCCTCCCTAATCTCTTCTCATTCTAAATTATGAGTCTCGAGACAGCCCCCTTCTTCTTCATCTTTTTTTCTTCTTCTTTCTTCTATCTATCTGGCAGACCGGCAACCCTTTTTTCTTCCTTTTTTTTTCTTCTCTCTCTCTCTTCGGTGGACCGACTCTCCTCATTTTTTTCATCCTTCAATCTCTTTCCTCCTAGATCTAACCCTTTAATCTATCCCCTCTTTCATCTCACCGAATATCCACAAAATCAAACCATTTTTCTTTCTACTTCCCTCTCTGCCTCACCATTACCACTCTCCCTTCCTTCCCCGGTCACCGCATGCTACAAAATCAAAGCAAAAAAAATAAATTAAGATCGGCGAGGTTTGTCATAGGCGGCGACTAAGAAAGTCGCGGCGGTAGAGAGGGACCTAGCGCCTAGGCGGAGCTAGACGGAGAGTTTTAGAACATTGATTATGACATTAACACACTTAGTAGGTTGGGGGCATTATGAGATTTGGTGGATACTTTGGGGGGGCTAATCATATTTTGGCCTATATAAAATGATATAATTTTCAATTTTTTTGTTTTATTTTGATACTTAAAGGCTCTATTTATTTCACAAAAAATGATTTTTAGAAAATATTTTCTTCACTTTCTAGTGTTTAAAACTGTGAGAACACAAGTAGCTAGGATTCTCCAAACTACTAATGCAGTTTCCAATGTAGCTTGTGTAGAAGCTACAATGGAAGATACAATGGTCAGAAAAATTAAAATAGCGGAAGACTTTTGTTTCTAAAGCAGAAAAGACGCACAAACAGTTACCAAACAATCTACAAGTCTATACTTGTAGATCTAGCCTCATGGCCAAAAAGATTTCACTAAATATTATGATTTGTTTTACAAAAAGAATGTGAAATCACTAAACAAATACACTCTCACAAGACAACAAGTCTTGGAGAGCAAAATCCCATAGAAAACAGATATATAAATCGTGGAAAGAAACAAACAGCTTCCTAAAAACAGCCAAGAAGACAAAACAACACCGACACTCAATGTAGTTCCGAATGTTATAACATTCAAAGCTACAATCAAAATCTGCACCACGTCTGGAATTGAAACATCTTCAGGAAATCCGATTTCTCTGCTTTTGAATTTTCTGCTCTCTCTCTCTCTCTCTATCAATGCGTATCTACAGTCGCTGCCCCATGTCCTCTATTTATAATGTGAAGGAGACCTACACATAAAGAAGGAAACAAACTCCAATATGAAAAATGATTACAATTAGTAATCAAATCAACTTCCTTAACTACTAGATTCACTTACCATATTGACAAGGACTTTAAGGCACGACATTATGAAGGATTTTTACATATATTTTGTTTCCAAAATTACTCCTAAGATTTAGGACCAAGAAGCCAAAAATCTATAAGAATATTTTCTTTCCAAAAATGCCTAAACTTGGGGACCAAGAAAGGAGAAACAAAACTAAAATAGGTCATGCCTATTTTACCCTTATAGTCTCCCCCTTTGTTGAGCCTTTCTGGTCAAATAATAGGACAAGTGTTGCCACATATTCAACATAGACAAAAACCTTCAACACCTGCATATGTTAGTAAAGAACTCCCCATAAATATGACAATCAGATGAAAGTAATATGAACTAAATATGTAGTAGATCAACAACCAAGTAATATCTAATTTAAGTTTTGAACCAAATCCACAGAGCAGAAAGTTAGAGAACAGATTATTACAGACCAAGAGTATTTAATGTAATCAGCAAAGACAACCACAACCATCAATTACAACCAGAAAATAGAACCACATCTTCAATCTTCAGTACAGACTTCGGCATGTAGTAGGAACCGGGAGCGTAAATGCAGTTTGTTCGAGAGCGTAACCAGAGGCAACACCAACACTTGAATCACCACCTCCCCCTATTTGGCCAAAATGGATGCTCAGCCAAGCAGAGTATTGAGCCTCCAAGGTCTGAAAAATAGCAATTTGAGACTTGACTTGGACAAGCTGGCTCTGAATGAAGGACAGAGAGATAGGAGCAGATGGTCCAAGAGAAATCAGGGCAGGAACTGATGAAAGACCAAATATAGCTACAAGACCTCTATCAGTAAAGAATTGAACAAGATTTTGTCAAAGCAACTCTTCTTTGAGAAGCAATCTTTCCATCCACAATTTTTCTAGAGGTATTAAACCTCAAGGAAGCATCAGCTGTTATAAACTGAACAGAGAAGGGAGTACCTAAAGCAGCATCAAAGGAGGCAGGTGTGAATGTAGCTTCCCTGGTTGCTACATTGGGAGCTACATTGGTCATTGCAGCTCTTCTCCTTGTGAATCTCAAAGGAACCTCATCAGACTCCTCTTCTTCAGACATAACTTTTTCAACAAAGTCCTGGTCAGAGTTGTCATCAAATTCTGATGAGCTGGAGGACTTGGCAGGACTTGTAGTAAGAGATGGATGAATCTTTGGAGAAGCGTTCTTCGGCTGCACCAGTTAATCAGCTAGTGTTCTTTGCTCATCGGAGAAGCTCATGTAAGAGAAATTTACTTCAGCCTCAGCAGAATGACCAGCAGAAGATGCCACTTCATGTGTAGGTGAGTCATGTTGGAAAACCACTCTTGGAGAAGGAATGGGGTAGTCTTCGTCACCTGTGTCTAAGGGAGTGGAAATGGAGGAGCTGGAATCAATAAAAGAAGCAAATGGGTGTGGTTCAGTAACAGACACATTCCCAGCAACAAAGTCATCGTCATCAGAATCACTTGCAATGGGAACGGCCTCTTCAAATTGGCCTGGAGCGACCTTAAATGTCTTGGCTCTTACGACGTCTGGACCACTTGGATTATCGTAATTGCTTGGAATTCCCCTCAATCGCTTGGATTTACGCGAGCTAGGGTTTCCAATTTGGGGGAAACCAGATAAGTCACCGGGGTTTTCTACGTCAATGGCATTTCCTTTTTCCCCAGGTAATATGACTGTGAGAGGTTCTGGAAGTGGTTTGGCAAGAACAATGGCTGAGTCTAGATTTATAGGAGATGAAGTTGGAGATGATGTACCTTCAGCAGAAGTAGCACTAGAAGCTACATTGGCTGAGGGACTCTGCTTCATGAGGTCTGAAGAGCTAGAAGGTGTAGACGCCATTGAGAATTTAGGGTTTCAAGAGATGAGATGAATAGAGATTGAGATGGTCCAAGATCCTTCAATAATTTGGGAATCAGTTGAGCAGAAGAGAGTGTGGAGAGTGATATCGAGCCTGCTACCTGAAAGATCACTTAAGACAGCCTCATAAACACATTAGCCGTTAGTAGCAGGATATAAGGGGGAGTTTATGAAATCCTAAAACCAATTTTTGATTTTTGAATGCAAACCAATGTTGACCAAATCATATACAAGTGTAATAAGAAATCTGATTTTGACAAGAGAAAAATGTGGAGAGCTATGTGTGTGTGGTAACAACTAATCTCTTTATCACATTCTTTAATTTTTGAATTTCAAAATCAACAAGGATTCTTAACAAACACACCAAAGGGTTTACCAAAATTGAACCAACCCAAGCATTCAATAGCAGTTATATCCTTAACAAGAACTCTTAGAACATCACACAGATTGGACAGCCACATAAATATTCAACATGGAATACATTGGTAATTATTTTGCAATTTTTTGAGATAAGGACAAAAATTCAATAGGCTTATTTTATCACAACATAACATGTCCTAAAATTTATGCCTAACAGATGAGGAAAACAAATCAAACAGAATCTAGTCTAATGCAGTCACACACATGTGAAAAATGTCTAGATCATCTGAATGTAGTTCCCAATGTAGCTGCATTGGGAGATGCATTCGCCAAAATTGTGATTTTAAGTACAATTTCTCAAATTTTATTTATACTATACCCATACTCATCTCCCACAAATTCCATAGGTACTTTATTTCCCTAGGAGAATAGCTCTACTTTATTTCAAGCATATTCACAACATGCCACTTGGAACCTTTCACACTATTTACCAAGGGAAGCCACTTAACTTTTGATCAACCCATGAAATCCAAGGATTCATAGTCCCAAAAGAAAGTTGCCACAACCTTGTTCATATGTAGCTCTTTTCCGTTAGGTAGCTTTCACACTTTTTCTTTTAAAGGAATTCAATTTTCTCAAAATCACCCTATGAGAACCTAACTTCCATAGTACCAAGATAAATTGCCACATCCCTAAATTTCAAAAGGTAGCTCTTTCCCTTGTGGGCTTAAGATTTTTCAATATCAAACATTTTGGGAGAGAGTGTGAGATAATTAGAACAAGGAAATCACAACAGATTTTGAATGCAAATCCCAAGCAACAACATGCACAAAACAAGAGATGAACCTAGTGTGCCCCCTAAATACATAATGTAGAATGCCTATATATATATATATATATTATAGTGAGTGAAGGGTCACATGGCACACATACCGAGAGATTTCCTAAGATTGATAAATCTCTCAAAATCTCGACTCTTAGTAAAAATGTCAGCCAGTTGATTGTCTGTTCCTACATGTTCAATGCAAATAATACCTTGTTCAACCAAGTCTCTAATAAAATGGTGTCTTATATCAATGTACTTAGTTCTAGAATGTTGAACATGATTTTTTTTGTTATGCTTATAGCACTAGTGGTGTTGTCACAATACATGGTTAACACCTCACTGTGTAGGCCATAATCCTTGATCATTTGGTTCATCCATAAAAGTTATGTACACCCACTACCAGCAGCAATGTATTCAGATTCAACTGTGGAGAGAGCAACACAGTTTTGCTTTTTACTAAACCAAGAGATCAAGTTGTTTCCCAAATAAAAGCATCCACCAGAAGTCACTACAAGAAAAGCTATTATTTGTGACCCCATTTATTTGGGACGGCCAAAAAACCGTCCCAAATACCCTATTTTGGATGAGAGAAGTTAGCGGTAAGTATTTGGCACACCATTTTACTTTCCCCTCCCAAATACTTAATTTTGGTACGGTCCTAAATGTTTTGACTCGGGCACAGCTAAAATTTTGTGCGCGCCACAAATTTTATTTCCCGCGGTTGTTCTCTCCCACCCCGTCTCTTATTGAAACTTTTAGGACCCAAGTTTTCTCTT
This sequence comes from Codonopsis lanceolata, assembly GCA_013146195.2. NCBI lineage: Eukaryota > Viridiplantae > Streptophyta > Magnoliopsida > Asterales > Campanulaceae > Codonopsis > Codonopsis lanceolata. The sequence goes on along the minus strand of CM028384.1, from coordinate 55,346,510 downwards.
TCACTTTCTTCACGAAATTGCTACTGGCGGCTGCTTGGGATTTCCTTTAGTAAGCACGTCTCTCTCTCTTCTTCCCTGATTTGTGCCCCTCTTCGTCCAATTGTTGTTGCGGCTACTTGGGATTTCCTTTGGTAAGCAATCTCTTCTTCCCTTATTTGTGCCCTAACCTAGCTAGCTTGCACTATTGTGACCTAGTTTTTAACAAGCAGCTGATTTTCGCAAATGACAGGCTCTCCATCTTCGAGAGATCTCGTTGCTAGGGTTGTTACGAAATACCTTCTGTGAGCAACTCTCTCTCTCTCGTTTTATTACCTTCTGTCTCTCTCCTTCTCTCATGAATCTCTCTCTTGAGATTCATGTTTTTTGGGGTAATTAGTTAGGGTGTTGTTTTGGGAAATTTTATAATTTCCAGATTAATTATGGTAGTTATGTGATTAATCTTGATTCTACACTTATTTTATATCTTAGTTGTTTACATATGAAACTTGTGTCTGGATACATATGAAACTTGTGTCTGGATACATATGAAACTTTGGTTGTTAATTTGATGCTACTTTATGAATGTGGTGTTTCGCCCGAATGGCCAACAAAAAGGAACTCTACGGTTTTACTACTAGATAAGTTCTATATTCGCTTCCTACACTGTTAATAAAATGTTGATAGGTTTGTCTCAACAATACATGCTGAGAAGAGTTATAATTCAAAAGTGACATTAACGAAATTTATTAGCTCAATTTGTACCCATGACAATATCAAATTTATCATCATCAGTAGAATAATGTATTCTCTCTTTCTATGCCTTGTCGATGAAGGGCCATCACCAAATTCTATGGTACATGTTTTTCTTTCATTATTATCTATTGACATGTTTTTTTCTTTCTTTATCTGCTGTCGTCGAGCCAGTTGGAATTAATGATAGTGGTAGTTTGCCGTCTCGGGCCAATCACGTAAAAGCTATCTCAGGATGGAACAATTACCTTTATAGAGTTTAATATCGAGTCACTTGTGATGATAATCTCCGTGAACATAGTCGCATGACATTTTATACGAGGTATTTTGTACTCTCATACACTTCCAATGTCCGATGCCTTGATGTTATTGTCTTTGATGAATATATACTTCGCTTGAAAGATTTTGAATTAAAAACTTGAATTTCGTGGTTGTCCAAGTCTTGGTTACTAGATAAGACACATTGTTGGAATTGTATTTTGTCTCAGACATAAAAATGCACTGAAATTAACATTACGTGAGTCTGTAATAAGACTTGTTCATCATAGATTTGAAAGAATATACCAAGTAAGGTCCACATAAATTGTTGGAGAGATATGGGAAATGTTTACTCAAGAGAGCCATGAAACTACATTGATATCAAGAGGGTAATTTGTGACATGAGTTCCTATATATATATATATATATATATATATATATATATATATATATATATATATATATATATATTGCTGCAAGGAAAACAAGATAGAGGTCATAGAATTTTGAAGAAACTATTGAAGAAAAGTAACTCAGAAAGATGTCGTCGAAGTCAATAAACGACAAAACGCACCTAAGGAGGTAATGCTATGATAAGAGTTTATCAATTTGAATACCATATCACACATCTGTACACTCCAAAAACTTTGCATAACACGACATTGTACACTCTAGAAACATGACTCTCCTTGAATTCCTGTTCAACCCCAGCAGCTCCACCTCATTAAACATGGCCAAATTCGGAGTCTGAATCAACCCATTAATTTCCCCTTGAAACAAATCCATCAATCACCACTTAAAAATTATACATTTAAAACGAGTGGATGTCAGATAGACAATCTGAGACAGGCCTTTTGATTGCAGAAGCTTCACTCACAATCCTCTGTGTTTTCCTCAACCCCGCAGCGATTCTTAGTACCAATGTTGGGCTGAAGCCTGAAAGTCATTTGATTTGGGCTTACCAGCTAGGTTATTATGTTTTTTTAGTAAATGCCTCATGCTGGTCCCTATATATGCCAAACAAGGATGATCCTGAAAAGCTTTTGATTCCACCAACCGATACTCTGTAGATCCCGATCAAGGCCATTATTGGTCGACTATTGGCAAAGTGAAGAGGTTAAGGTATGCATGAGTTTAGGTGTTGTTGAGGTATGTCATTTTTTGTGCCAAGTATCTAATTAGTATTAGTATGTTATTTTTCTCTCAGACTCGAGCGGCACGCAATTCTACCAATCGCAAGCAGCTAGAGTTCCCACACAGAACTGGAAGAACATCACATGCAAATATTCGTGAGGAGGTAAACTATATACATTGCACATTTTCCCTCTTTTTCATATTAAGGATGTTCAGCGAGACAGTTGATTTTGGAGAAAAACAAACTAAGATGCTCTCTTGGTGCATACTAAAACACACACATGCACACACAGAGGCACATTATGCATATCAACATACTTGTTGGCCATTCTTGTTGGAGATTACTATTTTGTGTTGGAGATTACTATTTTGTGATTGGATAGTGATGTTCTTAGTTTGCTACCTGTCACATTTGCTTTTGCTTTGCTTTGCTTTGCTTTGTTTTAGGAGATGAGTATTTTGGATTCTGAACTGCTTTGCTTTTGCTTTGCTTTGCTTTGTTGGGGTGCCCTCGCTTGATGGGTGTGCACCATTGTTTTGTTGTTGTACGTAAATGCTTTATTGGGGTGCCCTCGCTTGATGGGTGTGCACCATTGTTTTTTTGTTGTACGTAAATGCTTTGTCAAAACAGTCCCATGATGTCCTTTACGAACAACTTTATGTCTTTGTTTGTAACAGCCACGTATGATACTTTCCTTTTGTCTCATGAACAAGTAAAAGGCAAGTGAAAATTCTGTCCAACTTATAATCTTGCCAACTGATGGTCCAGCTTTCTCCTACATTGAAATTCCAGCCCTGTTGTGATTACTGCACAAGGTGAACTTGATGAGAAATTTAGTCCAACCTGTAGCTTCTTACGTACTTAGTAACATGAATTAATTGAGTCTAAACCCCAGCCCCTCATAAGAAAAATATTGGACTGAGAGTTTTTAAAACAATGTTTGTCTCAAAATTTCAAGCCTTTTTTTTTCTTTTTTGATATCTCGGTCTTGTTGTTTTCCTGGCGTTATCACAACCTCAAACTCGCCGCCATCTTCCGAAATTGTTCAATTTTTTCTATCTTCTAAAACTGTTTCTTCTTTGTGTGTCGTGAACAAGGCGAGATAGTTTGAAAACTCCACCCAATTCCCAGCTTCTTCCTTGCTAATTACCACAAACTGATTGGGATTTAACCCAACTTTTTCGTACGGAAAATTCTGAGTTGAAGAGATCAAAATCATGTTACTTGTATGGAGTTCCATGTCTTGTCCTTGTTGTTTAGCTTGTGTCTTGACAGTCCATAACCTACTGCCCACCCTATTTGTTCCATAGCTGAGACTCGTGATAGAAGCAACTTCCTATCTTTTGTTTTCCCAAACAGTTCCAAGCTTGAGGTCTTTGTTTAAAACAGCCCCAACTTCCTTGGCTAAATCAGACCCAAACAGTTCTAAGACATGGGAAGTGTTATTTCCACTTTAATTTTTTTATCTACTACGTTACCACAAAAAGGGTTTAGGCCTGAATAATGGGTTAGACTAACCAAATAATTTCCTGTTACTTTTCTACATTGACTTCATCTTCTGCACTAGGAAGCACGCTAACGAGTTCCATATCTGAAACTCTGTAAACCTGAATAATCAAGTTCAAAGGTTAACAGAGGAAAAAAACACATTAAGAGAAAATAAACTGAAAGTTGTCAATTCAAAATTTACATCACCTATCATCAATCTGTGACAAACTGGACACAACTTCATTAAGATATCATCTTGTATCTGATAAAGTGCCAGTCATAAAACTATCAAGCAACTCGAATGCAAAAATGAGGACCAGACCACTTAGCATTGTCAAAGGCATGCTTAGGCACAAGGGCCAACTGGCCAAGTGTCACAGGGTTATTTTCTTTTTCAGATTTATAACGCCTATGCGGCCTGTCTTAACACTTAAGAACAGCAGCCCTCTCGTTTTTCCCGTTAACTCACAAACTTAATGATAACTCACAAAGAAAGGAAACAACAAAGCAACAAAGAATTACAGATCAAACCCAACCTTATATTATCGCATAATACTAAGGAATACACACTGCTTTTGTAAGGCTAACTCACGCTGCAGACATCCAAAAACGCAGCTTACAACAACTATTTAAATGATCGAACAATGTACCAACAATCGCCTATAATCGCCGGGACAAGTGGTTGCCAGATCGTGGCGCTTTTATGTCCTAAAACTGCTCACCAATCGCCAACCACCTTGTTCAAGTAATCGCTTCCAAGATCGATTCGCCAACTATCCATTGCTTGTGAACTGCATAACGCCCACAACCCGAATCTCCAAAGATCTCGAATCTCGCCAAGATCTCGAACATTGCTAGCAACCTGAATCTGCCAGTAACCAATATTCACCAAATTGCTAATTCCGCCCGCATGATCTATGTCATTGTTTCCGTCCATCGCAGCCGTAACTTGCATTGTCACTGCCCAACACAATGCCAACACAATGCCATGACATGCCCCGCTCATGCCATGGCTGCACTCAACCCCTAAGTGCTTACACCAAGGCACAGGTTTGGGCCTCGGCGTAAGGTGAGGTGCCATCACGACATGACTTTGGAGAGTACAATTCTGAATGCCTGATTTAAATGGTATTTTGACTGAGAGAAAAGGGGGGAATTCAAAAGACTTCAACCAATATTGCACAAGTTGGCTGTCTCAAATAGGGAAAAAAGAGATTGCACAACAAAGCCTCCCTAGTCAGTATAAGCGGAACGAATATGTATTGGAAAATGAATTCATTCAATGCATCTAAAAGCAATCATGTAAGCTCAATGTACCCAGTGCCGTTGAAATTGACAATGGTGCTTTGTTTTGCTTTGTTTTACGACAATCTATTATACATACTGAATACATACATGAACCGCTTACGCACTAGATTGCAGAGCATCCTATAGATGAAGATCAATGAAATAGTTTTTCTTTTTGTCAATTCTGAATCACTCTCGTTATTAAATTTCCATAATTGGTAAAGCTCATCTTCTACCCCATTATATGCATCATGTTCTTATCCTTTTAGCCCCTATCAATATTTGATTCTTTCCCGAGATTAGAGTACCTTTTCAATGTATCGTGGCTATTTTAGGCAATTTGATCAAGATGCCCTGCAAGACTAGCTTCGCTTAGGAGATAATACTCTTTATGGTAAGTGTGAAGTGTTCCCAAGTGCATGTGTAATTTCACGCGAGGATCTACTAAAAACAAGAGGAATTTGAGCGAGAGTAAACTTTTGAGTTTTTAATGATACTTTCACAACCATAAGGGTGCAAATAATAATGATGAGTCATTTACCTAGTCCGAGTAAAGATGTGAATCTTCTAATACCGAAAGACGCTTATGGGAAACATGTGATGTCAATGTCCGGAAATGTTAACATGTATAATGTATCACCGCTTTGGTTAGCAAGTCAAATGACATTAATTTCATCATTTGTTGTGGTTCATAAGCCTTGAAATAAGAATTTTAGAAACAAAACTGAGGTACGGTCTATACAGGAAGAGAAATTCATGTGTTGTTCTGTCATGAGGAGTTGGAACCAGATTATTCATTATATAGAAATCCATTTTTCATGAATGTTATGTTATAAAATTGAAGCCATTACACACTCCAAAGTTGTCATATTTATTTAGAATGGTTGTGATGTGATCCTTGTCTTATTTACATGTAAGTCTCTTCCTTAGTGCTATGATGTTTCCGATTTCGAGATGTTTATTCAACCGAATCGTCTCTACTCTCTGGTTTTATTCATTCCCGTATAAAATACTTTAATTAGTCTTTTAGCATCTAATGATATTGTTGCTTTCCATTAATTATTACTCAGTAGGATATTGTGTTGGTAGCCTTATACCATGAATGTATTCTGATTAGCTTGACATCAAACGAGATTATTGTATGTATCAATCATTTAATCTTTAGCCCATTACATGGATTACAGCCTAATGAATTCTGTATTAGTTTTTGAAATGAGGGTCTGATCCTCAAAGAAGTTACCTTGCTTCTCATCAAAGGTTCACTAAAGAAGTAGCAGTATCAATGCTGAGTGTGTCTCTGTAATATTATTTATATGCCAATGGGGTTGTTCTTGCTCTAGATGATAAAAGCTAGAGAATGTCTATCTATCATCATAACATTGTTGCTAAATGGGTGAGCATGTTTCTTTTGAAATCTGATTACAGATGGAAATATGTTTGCTGCTTATGCCATCTAGGTGTTCATTTCTACTTAATGTTTAGAATTTCAATAGCAGCTTCTAAATCATTCCATGTTGAGATCCAATGTCGGTAAAGAAGTTTAGAAATCAGTATCATATTATGATCAATATATACATGGACTTGGTTGCGTTGCATATTGGTAATTTGATGTCTTTGTTTTTGCCTAAGAAATCTGCTCACCTTGTGTACTTATTAGATGAGTGCGAACAATGAAGATACTTCGCGTGCTAACGTGTTCATCAAGACACGAAGTAAAAAGGATGGTTGCATACCTCACGATGATACTAGAAGCCTAGTTGTAAGTAGTTTAATTAAAAAAATTCATTATTATATGGTTTCATTAATTTAATGTTCACGTATAAAAAATACTTTTGTTTTTGTTTTGTTTTTAGGAACGGATGACTGAAAAGCTAAACGAGGTACCCGAAGAGGAGCGAACGGAAGCTTATAAAGAGCAAGTTTTTGTTGAACTCATGGGGCCCGATGGACATGGGCGTGTGAGAACTTTTGGTTCTGGACCATCTCCTCGTCATATTTTGGGGGCTCGGTCATCTTCAACAACTACACCTTCTTCGAGGTAATAGATAAGCTAGTGGAAGCTAAGGTAGCGCAAATAGCATCTCAAGATTTGAAGAAACAACAGAGTTTGAAAAGACACAAATGGAGACACTTGAAAAGGTTGAACGTATGCAACGCTTAATGGAGGTACATGGGCTACGCCATTGTCGCCACGCCCGCACAAATGGCGGCGGCTCGATCTAGTGTAGGTCGTATACCCTTATCATGTTCACCCTTTCATTGAGTCGCACGTTAATTTTTTGTGGAATTCTTGCTTATTATATTATTTTTATTATAGGCTCGATCAACCTTCCCAATTCTTCGATGGATAACGTGAGCTAGCAAATTCTAGGGATGACGCCGACTCTTTTGTTTTTGAACGATGATGCTACAAATTCGCAGCTTTTCGCTTGAATATGTGCTAATGCTTTTGATTTGGATATGTACTTTGATATATGTACTTTATGGGTTTGTGTTTCTTAATTAACTAGTATAACTTTGTGTAGGTATTCGTAGTTTTTCTTTTGAATATGTGCTAATGCTTTTGATTTGGATATGTTGATATATGTTTATGAGTTTGTGTTTCTTAATTTACTAGTATAACTTTGTGTAGGTATTTTCAAGAATTGCAATTGTTCCTTTTTAATAATGTATGGTGGATTGATTATTTCAACACACCAAATGGTGGGTTAGTTTAGTATTTTTCTTAAAGTACAATCGTGCCAAATGTAATTGGGAGGGCAAATACAATCGTGCCAAATGCAATTCGGAGGGCCGGAAAAACAATGCCAAATGTAATTGGGAGGGCAGAAAATAGTGCCAAATGTAAATTGGGAGGATAGGAAAACCCCAAATGTAATTGGGAGGGCAAGAAAACCCCCAAATGTGATAGCGAGGGCAAGAAAACCGTCCCCAAATGTAATTGAGACAATAGGAAAAACCGCCCCAAATGTATTTGGGAGGGCAAAAACCGCCCCAAAAAGTATTTGGGATGACAAAAATCCGTCCCAAAAACCGCCCCAAATGTATTTGGCGTGGCAAAAACCGCCCCAAAAAGCGCCCCAAATGCATTTGAGAGTGCAGAAAATCCGTCCCAAAAACCGTCACAAATGTAATTGGGACACCAGGGAAAAACCGTCCTAAAATGTAATTGTGACGGCTGAAAAAACCGTCCCAAATACTCTTTTTGGGACGACATTTTGAAAAACGTCGCAAATACTCATCACGGACAGCCATGAAAAATCGCGCCTTCTCCGTGACAAATGCTTTTTGGGACGGTTTTTGGCCGTGACAAATGTTTTTGGCACCCTCGTATTTGAGAGGGAGCGAAAACCGTCCCAATGCCGTCCCAAATACCTTTTGTGACGGTTTTGGAAGTATTTGGGACGGTTTTTTGCCGTCCCAAATACTCATATTTCTTGTAGTGAGTACTTCTCATGTCATCTACATTGCCTGCACAATCAGCATCACTAAAACCAACAACGTTGGTATTAGTGTGTTTTGTGTACCACAAACCCATAGCACATGTCTCACCAACATACCTAATTATTCTTTTGACAGCTTTCAAATGAGAGACTTTAGGGTTTGCTTGGTATCTAGCACACAAACACACACTATACATGATGTCTAGACGGGTGGCAGCCAAATATAGCAGACTTCCTATCATGCTTCTATACAAAGTATGGTCAACACTTTCTGATTTCTCATCCTTGCAAAGTTTATTGGATATACCCATAGGGGTTTTCTTTCCCTTTCCATCCTCAAGACTGAATTTCTTCACCAAGTTAAGAGCATACTTGGCTTGAGAGATGAACATCCCTTCATGCAATTGCTTTATTTGAATTCCTAGGAAAAATGTTAATTCTCCTACCATGCTCATCTCAAATGTAGATGACATGCACTGCACAAATTCTTTTTCCAAAAACTTAGAAGTGGACCCAAACACAATATCATCAACATAAATCTGTGCAATCAAAATGTGTTTGTATTTTCTTTGAATAAAAAGTGTTTTGTCCATTTCTCCCCTCTTGAAATCACTTTTCAAAAGATGGTCTGTAAGTCTTCCATACCAGGTTCTAGGAGCTTGCTTGAGTCCATACAAGGCATTCTTTAATTTAAAAACATGATTGGGTTTATGGGTGTTGATAGACGTATTTTATACGTTCATATCGGGTACTTTTATGACCTAAAATGAGCAATTCCACGTGGCTTTTGGCTACAGATATGTGTTTTTGAGCTATATTGTGAGTTTCAGGGTTTTAGGTGAACTTTTAGGATTTATGAAGCTTTTAGTAAAGATTTCGAGGAAGGGTGCAAAGTGCAAAGTGCAAAGTTGGAAAAGATGCAAAAGGAAGAATCTAGAGACCTTGCGGTGGCAAGGCCAAAAGACCTTGCCTCCGCAAGGTAGGCAGTATACAGCATAGCCCGACCAAGACCCTTGCGGACGCAAGGTGAAATCTTCATGTGTCCGCAAGGTCCCCAGAACCGACTTTACGGGGTCTTTCACATGGATTGAACATCCTAGTCCCCTACAACACCTTGGTATAAATAAAGGACGATAGCCAAAGCCAAAGGACGTCCAGAAAGTGTTAGGAAACAGCTCTAGCATAGATTTTAGTTTGTATTACGTAGATTAGTCATTATAATTACAATTTTTGAAGATCGATTCATGTATTCCTTCATCTCGTTGTGCAATTCATCTTCAAGGATGAACTAACCGTCCATTAATCTAGGAGTTGGGAGGTAACTTGTATCGAATCTATGGCTTAATATATATTTTTATTCATTCAATTCTTGTTGGCCATATGCATATGTCGTACACGGGCTCACCATCATGATAAATTGAACATATCGATGCACGAGAGTGATAAGTTAGGGTCATGTTCATATATATGACCTAAGTGACAGTTAGGTTCCATATGTTCTTGTGCTTAGGATATAGAATGGATGAATTATTTGGAGATGGAGACTGAACGGTAATTTGACAGGCTATATTTATCTTTCGTGAACGAACCCAAGTCATTGAATGATACTTTATCTAAATAAGTAATAGAGTAGATGCAAGTGAAACCCTAATCCTATATTTCCCTCTTCCATCAGATATTTACAACTGTGATTGCTGCCTAGTTTAATTAGATTTACTGTTTTAGTAGAATAATTAGTTTAGATAAAATAAATAAAAACCCCCCTTAGTTTTAAATTGCTACCGATATTCTTGCCATTCGTATTCTTCTTGTCTCTGTGGTTCGACCCTTGCTTCCCAAGTTGTCCTACGATAGTCTTGTCCACTTGCAAGGAAATAATTAAAATAAGATACGATCAGGGGTCCTTAAATCCTTTTGGTTGTTCAACAAACACTTGTTCCTCTAGAATGTCATTTAAAAAAGCACTCTTCACATCCATTTGTTGAAGAGTAATGTCAAGAAAGCATGCAATGGCAAGGAGCAGACGTATGGACTCAATACGGGCAATAGGAGCAAAGGTTTCATCAAAATCCACCACCTCAACCTGAGTGTACCCTTGAGCCACAAGTCTTGCTTTATTTCTTATTATCTCTCCCACTTCATTTGATTTGTTTTTGAAAATCCATTTAGTTCCAATAACATTCACAGAAGTGGGTCTAGGTACAAGGAACCAAACATCTTTTTTAGCAAATTGATCAAGTTCATCTTGCATGGCATTGATCCAACACTCATCTTTTAGGGCTTCATGCACATTCTTAGGTTCAATGGTAAACACAAAGCATGAAGTATGAATCTCTTCACACTCAAAAGAAAGAAGTCGGAAAAAGCCAATTTCTATAGTCTACACTTACCTTTCCTCCTTTGTTGACATTCCATCATATACACTACCTATGACTTGTGAAGTGGGATGCACTACGAATTCATTTAGGCTAGAATGTCGGCAGGCGTGATCGAGTCAAAGCTGAATTGAATTTAAATTTGTTCGGGATCTATTTACGGATCTGGCGGGTTCGACCAATGTAGCTTACGATGCGGCTATCAGAACTACATTAAGGCTAACTCATTACGAGCTCATTCGAACTTCAAGAACTCATTCTACGAATTCAAGTGGGGAACTTCGGATAGTGCCGGGACTCCATGTTAGAAGATAGTTTTGATCTCCAGTCTTAAGATTAAAGACTCTATAAGAACGACTATTGGTGGAGTATCCCATGAAAACACACTTGTCACTTTTTGAGTCAAATTTTGAAAGATGATCTCTATCATTGAGAAGATAGCACACATACCCAAAAACATGAAAATATTTTAATGTAGGCTTCTTCCCTAGTAAAATTTCATAGGGTGTCATGGTGGTACCTGGTCTCAAGAAGACCCTATTATCTATATGACAAGCAGTGTTTAAGGCTTCTGCCCAAAATCTTTTAGCCAAATTCTTGGAGCTTAACATGACTCTAGCCATTTCTTGAAGTGTCCTATTCTTTCTTTCTGCCACTCCATTTTATTGTGAAGTTTTGGGAGCTGAGAATTCATGAGTTATGCCATTTGAGGCTCAATAGCTAGAAAATGAGGGATTTTCATATTCCGTGACATGATCTGATCTAATTCTAGTAATCTTTAGATCATACAAGTTCATAACACGGGTGTACCAAATTTTAAAAGCCTCAAAAGTTTCAGATTTCTCTCTTAAGAAAACAACCATGTATATCTAGAGAAATCGTCAACACAGACAAAGGTGTACTTTTTCTTTTCTAGACTTTCTACTTCAATAGGACCCATGAGATCTGTGTGAATCATCTCAAGGCATCTAGATGTGGAACACTGAGATATAGGAGGATGAGAAGCCTTGATTTGTTTACCTTTTTGACATGGACCACATACCTTTATGAAGTGCTTATCCAGACTAGGCAATCCTTTCACTGTATCATGCTTCACAAGCTCATGAAGTTTACGAAAACTCATGTGCCCTAGTTTTTGATGCCATAGATATGTGATATCAATACTAACACTGTGACAGGTTTGTGTATTGTTGAACATATAACAATTGTCAGAGGATCTAGTACCTGTCAAAAGACACTTGTTGTATTGATCAAAAACTTCACAAGAATTTTTATCAAACTTTACCTATAGGTCATCATCACACAGCTGACTGATGCTAATGAGGTTGGTCTTAAGGCCTTCAACATGGTAGACATTGGTAAGCTTTGGAAGTTCATCTACATTCAAGGTTCCCTTACCAATTATCTTACCTTTGGCTCCTCCTCCGTATGTCACAGACCTACCATTGATACTCACATAGTCCTTCAAGTTCTCAATTGAACCTGTCATGTGTCTAGAACACCCACTATCAAAGTACCATGAACCAAATATGTGTCACTTTAGTGATGTGAAGGTTACATTGCACTGTTGATCATCAGACCACTTTGCACCAGGACATATGTTAAAGGGCTCACAGCATTTGGCTTTATCATTCCTGTAACTACCTTTGGGAACCCACATCTTTTTGAAAGTTTTTGGCTGATGTTTCTTAGAATGTACCTTCTGATGTAACTTCGAATGTAGCTTCCGATGTTGCTGCATTAGATGCTGTATTGGTTGCTGCATCTGATTACGAATCAAGTAAGCTTGCCTTACCTCTTCCTCATATACAGCCTTTTTTAAGAAAACAGAATGGTTGAATATGACCAGGCTTATGACAATAGTGGCACACAAAATTAATTTTTCTTTCTTGTTTTGGGTTTTTCGAAGAAGTTTGGATTTTGAAAATCTTGTGCGGACTGTTTTGGTTCAGAAATACCTTTACCTTCTTTAACAAACATCTTTGGCCTAAAACCAATTCCAGACTTACCAGAATTCCCAGATTTCAACATCTCATCCATTTTTTGTTGGCTAGAGTTCCATTTAGCCATGGTTTCATTGGCTTGGATGAGTTCTTCTTTCAGTTCTTCAATGTCCACATCTTTCTTACTCAGCAAACATTCCAACCTTGTGATACACTCCTTCTACTCTTCATTTATCTTTTTTAGCATATCATTTGTTTTTCCAAGCAATGTAACTTGAAGAGCTCTTTTTTCCCAATCCTTATACAACTCCTTGTAACCTTCCAGCAGATCTGGTTCTGATTCTCCACCATCTTCTGTGACAGAGGAGTTAAAACAACAAAGATCATCCCAGCTTTTGTCCGATGTAGCTTCTAATGTAGTTTCTGCAGAAGCTACATTCGAAGGTACATTGGCCGAAGGACTTGCACAATCAGATTCAGAGTCGTATACAGCAGTGAGAGTGATGAGATCTCCTGGATCTTCACCATCAATATCACTTAAGGTTGCAGAAAAATTTAAACCCTTCTTTCTCAAGGTATATGCACATTGATTTGCATAATGACCAAATCCTTGACACTCCTTACACTGAATGGAATCAATGTTTTTTCCATTGTAAGAAGGTTTTGAAGCAAAAGGATTGGTAAAAGGTTTTTATGGTGTTTGAAAAAAATTTCCTTAGGAGCAAATTTACCAGAATCAGGCTTAAAAGAGGTTTTGTAGCTTGATGATGGAGTTCTGTTTTGGCTCTTGGCTTTCAAAAAAAATTTAAATTTAGTCGTCAAAAGAGCCATGGAATCTTCTCCAAAATCAGACTCATCAATTTCCTTTTGTAAAGCAAACAAATCAGAAGTGACATCAACAACAGATGGCAAAGCAATGTTTTTCACAAGAGGAGTAGAAGATGATGCACCTTTGCCCTTTTGTTTAATTTGATCATTTAGGTTTAATTCAAAATTTTGAAGGATACCAACCAATCTTTCAAAACCCATTTTGTCAATATCATGTGCTTCCTCGATATCATGTGTATATCCTCTGGCCGCCACACGAACATATCCAAGCTGCTCTGGAGTTGTTTGACCAAACCAGCTCGCGCTTCAACCGACAATGCCCTGCCAATCTTTATCTTCTGCTCGGGATAGGCATAATTGATAACAACTTCTTCAAGCTCGTCCTGGGCTGTAAACTCGGGCTCATCCCTCATCTGGAGCGTGTCACACTCCACCTTTTCCCCTTCCTCAGCCTGAGTTTCTGCCTTATCAAGCTGGTCCAACTCCATATCTGTAGCCTGCTCAACTTGTCCCCCCGACCCCATCGTCGGCAAAGGACAAATGATATCCTCTGGGCAACGCCTCTTGCCTTATGCCGAGTTCTCACCAATCACCCCAATCGTCAAAGGACCCACAGTCACATGAGACTTCTCTTTGCTACTAATAGTAACCTTCTGCTCGCCGTCCTCAAGAGTCAGCTTCTTCTTCTTCCTTTGAGTATCCCGAACATATTCCAGCACTGCCCGGGGCTGACTCTTCAAGACCCCCACCCCTTGATCTGTGTAAAACTTTGCCCGCTAGTGAGGGATTGAAGCAACCATCTGAAATTTTCTCATGCTGGACACCCCCAAAATTATATTATAGAGAGATTTCATGTCGATCACCATAAAGGTAACCTTTTCCACCCTGGTACGGACGCCCTCACGAATGAAGACTTCAAGCTCGACTGTGCCTTTAACCGGCACCTTGTGATTAGTGAAGCCCTCCAAGGTTCCTGCATAGGGTTTGAGGCATTCATCCTTCAACTCTAGGCCTTGGAAGCAGGAATAATACATCACGTCTCTGCACGCCCCTATATCCACCAAAATCCTATGCAACCCAGCCATCAACTAGAGCGGAAACGATCAAAGACTGTTCCCCAGCCACGCTACTCGCCAACTCGCTGCGAGTGAACTGTATCGACTCCTCCCCTGCTTACAAAGTGGTCGGACAATCCACCACCTTTGACAATGAAGAAATCTCCTTGCCGAGCTGGGTAAGTGTACGCTCCTCATCCATAATCACATTTATTACCCCTCGAATTGGGGGTGCATCTCTGCGAGGGGCATTCACCCTATTATTCTCATCTTTTTTAAACTGGTCCAACCGGCCTTCATTTATTAACTTTTGTATGGCCTTCTTTAACGGCAAGCACTCCTCTATCGTATGCCCATAGTCATCATGATAGGCACACCTCTTAGTCCGGTCCTGAGCATCCACTGTCTCTAGATTCATACGGGGAGCACGAGGAAGCTCGTCCCTGATTTCGTACATTATATCTTCCCGTAATGTATTAAGCGGGGTAAGATCACCCTCTTGGAGAAACTCCCTTGGGCGGTCATACCCCGACTTAGTTCTGTTATAACCACCCCCTGCACCCTAACCGCCATTCTTGGCATTGCTCCTACAACCCCCAGCCTCGGTGTTTTCCTTCTTCTTTTCCTTCTTCGCAGTCTCCCCCGCGCACCACTTCTGAGCCCACATCAGCATCTCCGCCAGCATCTTTGGCTCCCTCATGCTCAGCTCCGACCTTAGGCCACCTTCACCCTTGAGCAAACCTGTTTCAAAGCATAAAGTGACCTCTTGCTCAGACAAACCAGGGACCTGCTTAAGCATCTTAGTGAACCTTTCCAAATAGCTGGAAGTTGACTCATGAGCCCCCTGTTTAACCTTAGACAAGTCCGCCCTTGTCTTTGCAATAGCTCCCGATGTCTCAAAGTCGGCCAAGAACTTAGCTCGCAAATCAGCCAAATTGTTAATAGACCTCCGAGGGAGAGCTCTCATCCAAGCCAAAGCCTTTCCCTGTAACGAGCCCACAAAAGCTTGGATTTTCAACGCTTCTTCCGAGGTCACCAGGACGATCTGTGATTCAAAAGACATCAGCCAATCCCTTGCCTTGGTTTTCCCTGTGTACTATTTAATGTTGGGGAAGATAAGACCTTTAGCCGAATGAGAATTCTCAATCCAAGGGGCCACAGGACTAGCTGAAGTGCCCAAAAAATTTCCGTCCAGGGCCTTGCCTTGCTCCCACGCTTCCATTCGACGCTTCAATTCCTCAAACTCCTGCATATTAAAGGTTGCAGGCAAACCACCCACGGGCTGAGGTAGCACCCCGGGCACAAGAGGGGCCTGTGGGGGACCCCTAGCTCCTATAGCTTGAGCTATGCCCACGACCTTCACCATTTATGCATGGGCTGCATCTGCGGCCTGACGCTCTTGTTCCGGAGCTACTCCTAAACCACTTTTCTGAGCATTCTGCGGAGGCAACTCATGCTTGCCTCTAGAATGGTGTGACATTTAAGTCTGTGACCTTCCTGGCGAAGGTGTTCGAGGACAACGAGCATGTGACCTCCTAGGGGATGGAGTGCGACGATTGCGACCATGCGATCTGTGCGGAGACGGTGATCGAGGGCGGCGAGGATGCGACCTTCGCGGAGAAGGTGATATTCGACGACGGTGAGACTGAGCCGAATCCTCTCCTGTCCGAGGACCTAAATGCGAGTGTACACTCGGAACAACCCTGTGACTGGCCCGCCCCTCTTGTTGGCTCCGTCCCTTGTTAGATTCCCGCTCACGAGATTGTGAAGGAACCTGAATCGGACGTTGGGGATTAACCCCCAACCTGGGATTGACTAGGCGCGGGCATACCCGGAAGGGGCTCTAGCTCAATAGGCAGTGGTGCCTTGCCCATAGCAATTAGCTGCTGATTTAATTGATGCATCTGCCCCAGATATATGGCCCTCTGGCGCAAAGCCTCCTCCCGGAACTCGTTGGCCAAACCAACGGCAGCGATGGCACTCCTGGCCAAAGAATCCAGGCCCCGTCGTTGATTAAGCTGATGACGAGTGTCATGAAGAGGTGGAGGTGGTGGGTTGTGATCAACCTGAAGGTACATGCTAGTTGTGGCCGTGTGCACCTCCTCCAGCTGATTTCCACCGTTAACACCATTCGCCGCCATGGCTGAAACTTGTAATATCGTCGAAAAATAAAGTTGTACTAGTAAATTTTCCAAGCAACGGAACCAACTGATGCGTCCAAAATTATCCAAAGACACACTGGGCTTCTCAAATTAGATATTTGGCTTGCAATCTATCCAAAATCTTCAAGGCCCAACCCTGAAAAGCAAACACTAACAGTGAACTAGGCAGGGGCTTACCATGCAAATGCACTCCGACGTGAGAATTAGTAATCACTCAGTTGGGTAAACAATTTGACAGAGTTTGGCCTTAATAAAGAAATCACATACCTCCCTCCTTCGATTCAAGGGATTTTTATAGCCTTCGTGGGGAGTTGAATAACTTCTCATTCAATGTCAGAGCGTGTCTTGCGGGCACATTAACTGCCACGTCCAATTTAATGGCCGCATCCTGAATGTGGAGGCGAATTTCTCAGAAGTAACTGCCCACGTCCAGAATGACCGTTATTTCATAACCAAGCATGGTAAGCCTGCTCGATGTATACTTGCCTACTAAGCACTTGGCCCCCTGCTCGCTATCCTACCAGCCCCCAGACTTCTAAGAAATAAGTGCTCGCCCTTTAGATTATGGTGATCAAAGTCTGATCGCTACCCACTCATAACTTTGGTTTAAACTATGTGGAGTGCTCGTGTTTCGCTCGTGACGAAAGAAAGTGTGTCAGGCACGTGACCGTCATCTAGGCCCATTGGGCCATGCAGTTCAATATATAAAGTAGGGAGTCTAAAATAGGTAAAATCCTGCCAAAATACACTTTCCAAAAAAGGAAAGTTATCTTTTAATAAGTATTATTATAAAATATGTATCATGCATTGAGAACACAAATCTCATTAATTGATTACACAACTCTCAAGTAAACATGGCTATGAAAGTTTATAGATTTGTAAAAATATTTCAAAAAGTTATTGTATTAAAAAAATAAAGTATATTAGAATTACTCACGATTTATTACAATATATTAACATAACTGATAAGTATCTAGAAAGATGATAAATATCTGAAATATTTATTCATTTCATCACATCTGAAATTTTTATAACCAAAAAAATTTAGCTTTATTTTCTTAGCTCTTGAAAATACAAAAAAAAATCTTAAATATACAAGTCTCTAATTTAAAAATCAAATTTTTTTAGTAGGTTGTTCCCTTCATCATGTTTTTTCTATATTTTTTTAGTTTTGTTTATAATCTTCGTTTTATTTAAGTATAATTTAATTAAAAGTATCCAACTATTCAAAATCACATGCAAAATATCCAAGCAAAAGAGTGCAAATAATTTAGAAAAAATTACGAGCCGATTCACTTTTTAAAGTTTATAATCCCTCTAGTCCAGTGTTTTTTTTTTCAACCGAAAAAGAGCACTTTTGAAGGCAAAATGACCGCGATACCTTTAATGCGACTGAGGCGCGCTACGTTTTTGTATAGCGGTTCAAAAATATCGGGTTAAATTTATGAACTGCGGTGCAATTAGACTATGAAATTAAACTATTGAATCGCGACGCAATAATTAATGCAATAAAATTTATGAACCGCGATTTAAAAATAGACTAGGAAATTAAACTTTGAACCACGGTGAAAAAATTAATACAATGAAATTTATGAACCGCGATTCAAAAATAGACTAGGAAATAAAACTGAATCATGGTGCAGAAATTAATGCAATGAAATTTATGAACCGTAATTCAAAAATAGACTAGGAAATTAAACTTTGAACCGCGGTGTAAAAATTAATGCAATGAAATTTATGAACCACGGTTCAAAAATAGACTAGGAAATTAAACTTTGAACCGCGGTGCAAAAAATAATGCAATGAAATTTATAAATCGCGATTCAAAAATAGACTATGAAATTAAATTTTGAATTGCGGTGCAAAAATATTATCTAATTCATTTTTACACCACGATAAAAAAACATAAATAACTAGTTTATGTCCTCGACCTTCTTCTTCCATCTCCTCCGTCGTAAGTCTTCTTCTTCCTCCCCCTTCTCCGCTTTCGTCCCAACTGAAAAATCATTCAACATAACACTAATTCATTATAGTTTTGTATTTCATGAATAAAAAAAAATCGTTTACATTTCGAAAGCGATGCCCCCTCGACCTAATCAGACATGTCGATCCCCGTTTCGTTGCACACAATTGTGATTTTCAAATCCAAAGTGTATTGTCGGAGCTGTTGAAGAAGACAATGGCATTTTTGAAATAATATTTCAAAAAATGGTCTTTTGTAGTTGAATTTTTTTATTTTTTATTTTTTGAAATTTTGAGGTTACAAACTTTGAAAAAGAAATCAGCCAGAATTTTACCCAATAATTTACCTTTCGTTTTCTATGGGCTCGACCCCAATAGAAATTTTGTTGTTGATATTTTAATTTTTAACTAATCAACTCCTGTACACTCAATATAGTTAAATGAATACGTTTGATATTTTCTTTATATATCTCACGTGCATGGGTAAATAATGTAAAAGTTTAGCCTTCACGGGCTTAGCTCAGTTGGTTAAGAGCTAGTAGATTTGGGTACAGGACAAGGATCGAGTCCTAGCAACCGCAGTGTGGGGGTTTCATCCTCTTGTGGGGGTGGCTCCTTGTAGGTACTAAGCACTGGTCCTCCTAGCTACTTAATTGCTGAGTTACCGTGATTTTCCCTCTCACATTCTCATAGGGTTGGGGTGTGGGGGCTCTCGGGAGGAGAGTTTCCCCTTTTTGGGTACATAATGTAAAAGTTTATTGCGCTTCACATTTCTAAACTAGACATTAATGTGAAGCAAAAGTAAATTTGTTACTTAGAAAACAATAAAATATTGTTGCTATATTTCAAATTTCGTATGAAGTAAATAAATTATACTAAATTATAATTTAATTATTTTTGTACTCCCTCCGTCCTTAAATTATCGTCCTACTTTCCTTTTTCGTCCGTCCCAAAATAATTGTCCTGTTTGAAACTTATCTTTTTAGAACATCACTTTTACCACTTTACCCTTATTTTTTCACTCTACTTTAATTATGGGCCACATACACATGAACTTTAAAGGAAACTACACATTAAACCAATATAAATAATCAAGTCAATTGTTTTTTCTTAAACTGTGCACCGAATCAACTAGGACGATTATTTAGGGACGGAGGGACTACATTTATTCTTTCTCACCCAAACAAACTTTAAGTATACATTAAACTCGATTATACAATGATGTTGTTCCATTCTGAGTCTCTGACACTGCGGGCAAAAGATCTAGTCCTAATTAAATAGTCTGATTTCCTTATTGAACAATGAACGTAAGACAATATTTAATCACTATTTCACATATTTATTAAGTCCTAAATGATAAAAAAAATTTTGATATAATGTTAAAAGTACTATCAACTACAATTTTTAAAATTGTCCAAGGAAAAGTGACTTTATTAATCATTTGTCGATTTTCAATCAAATTGAGCATAAAAACAAAAAAATAGCTTCTTTTACTTTGAAACTTGAAAGTTTTTAAAACCGATTGTCTATTATATTATTTTTTTATTATGTGACTAGAAAAAAAATGGATCCCAATAATTTGAAATCACTAAAAGAATATACTTATTTTAAATTGCACATGTATTTTTTTATAACATGTACATTAATTACCATGTATTCAAAAATGAAAAAAATTACTGAAAAACAAAATTTCTAGAATACAGTCCTTTTCTTAGGGAGCAGATAAAAGAGGTAAAAACTTGAGTAAGACGGTCTTACAAATATTTTTTATAAGACACTCAATCCACCGTGTGTTAGTGGATTAAGTGTAAGAGAATAAACCTACGTCTTACGAATTAAGATCCATATAAAAGACGGTTTTACAGAAAACCTACAAAAAAGAGAGTTCGTTTTGTTTTTTTAATGGAGCCAAGTAACAATTAGATTGATTAAATTTCTCAATTCTTGTTTTGTGATATTAAACTAGTACTCGTTTAGTACGAAGCAAACATAATTCCCTTTTTTTTTTTTTTGTATTTAAATTGCTTAAGAATGTGAATTCGCACCACCACAATGTCATAGAATAAAAAGATTATTTTTGCGTACCAAACGAATGATTACTTTATAGGGTTATATTTAAATTCCCCGATTGTATGTTCACGTTTACTTTGGTAATAGATCATGAGTAATTAGTGGTCACACGAGTAGCATGCATGTATGGCCCAGTGACGAATAGCCATTTAAATGTTGTTCATAGAAACAAGTTATTGGTGTTTAAAAAAAAACGAAACAAACTTTTGCAATGGGCGTGAATCGTGATCAATTTGGAATAAGAAATGCCACAAACGAATTTCACATGCTTACTACTCATACTAAATTTTGTTGTTAGACACCAAATGATGAAAGCAGGGAGAAGAGAATAGGGCCGGGCCAAGCGAAATAAACACACACGCTTCTTGATCAATATTTTGCAATAAATGGTTTTCTCGTATTCTAGTTACATTCACACATGCAAATGGGATGAATGCTTCACGATTTACCAAATCAAACACCACTTGGAACAACGAGGCCCCAATTTGGAACTGCAATTTTGCTTCGGAACCATTGTGATTCCGCATCGAAACCAACAATGCATGAATTGAAATCTACGTTGTTTTCCCCTGTGATGCCCAAATTTGGGAAGTGACTTTTGAGCGATATCCAAAATTTTTATGCAACGCCCAAATTGGGACTGTGGATTTGTGTGCACGTCTTTCATTCATTAAGGGTATCTTCGTCATCCCCCCCCAAAAAAAGTGTACTTTACTGGTTGAAAACAAATATAAGAGACTTTTCTAGTTATAATATCATGATAGGGGATCGGTCTGGTTATCACCCTTTTTTATTTAACCGCTAAAGTTTATTTTCAAAATATTATTCCTAAAATGTCTAGATCTTTTCCTTCAACAGTTTTTACCAGCACTTTGTGACTTTGGATTCGAAATCTTGCTCAACGAAACGGAGATCGGTTTGCCCTGTCAGGTCGCGAAGGTTGAAGGGGCAGCACCTCTTTATGGGGGCTCACAACAACACCCCCGAAAGGTAAACGTTTTTTTTTTATTCATTAAGTACGATTTGGAATGGGCCCAGACTGAGTTAGGAGATTTTCAGTAAGGACGAAGGCAAATGATGAAGAAGATGACTTACGATGGAGGAGGATGAAGAAGAAGGTGGGGGAAATGAATTCGAAACCAGTTTGCATTGCGATGCATCAATTGGTTGCTTGAATTAATACATCACAATGCATACATTTGATTAGATAATTTAAATTAATGCATCAACGTAATTGGTGCAGCGCGATGCGAAATTGGATTAAGTAATTTAAATCAATGCATCGTGAATCCAATTTGTGACTCGCAATTCCAAATTGATGCATTGTAATATACATATTGATGCATCATGTTGCACTGAGTAAGTGATCCTTAGCGCGTGTCCACTTCATTAATGATATCGTCATCTTTTTGCCCCCAGAGTGTCTTTTTCCAGTTAAGAAAAAACATAAGTGACTTAAGCGATTAAAAACTTATGAAAATGGACCGGCCAGCAATTTCTCCTTATAAAAACTATTAGTCGATTTCTTAATTGATAAATTGTAGACCGCTCCTTTTATTCCAAATTTCTAACCACTTAAATACCTCCTTTTTTTTTCAAACCGTATAAAGACACTTTCGCAAAACGTTTCCTTATATGCCTAAGTAAAACGTTGTTTGATTAGTTTCTTCCTACTATCTTTCGGTGAAATCCTTCTTACCTTTCAAATGTGATTTCCTTCTATGTTGCGTATCATTCTGTATATTCCATTTTAAATATCCTTCGTGATTGGCCATCAGAGTATTAATGAAGAATCTATTTAAGGAAAAAAAAAATTCCTTTATATGTGATTGACAATCAAAGTGTAATGGAGCTAAAGATGTCAAAATTGAGCCCAGTCCAGCCCACCCGATTTTCATGGGTCTGGGCTTCAATTTTGATGGCTAAAAAAAGCGGGTCTTTTCGCCCAGTCCGATAGTTCCGCAGGTTGAACCTAGGTCGGCGCTGGAAAGCCCAAATGGCCCAGCCCGGCTCGATTACAAGGTTGAAAAAGTCAAACGTAATTAAAAAAAAAAGAAAATTAAAAACTAAAAGCCTGAAATACTATGTTATTAGATTTGTCCATTTTGAGATATCTTTTCGATATTTATACTTGTTCATTTGAGATATGTTTTACGAACCCCCATCCTTTGTGGAAACATCTCAAAGCACTGTAATAGACATCTTTTTGGACTTGATGGAAAGAGCTCTGGAATTCTTTTATTGATTCATACCACTGTTGGTCAGAAAAAAAAATCAAAAATTGTAACCAATACAACTTCCTCATTTCACAGAGCACTAAAGGTAGCGACAAGAATCCAAAAATCAAAGAAGAAAATGAAGACAATATCGAAATATGTGGTGCACTGCACCAATTCATTCTCAGACGTACAAAGTACAAACATGTAGGATATTTTAAGATCTGCTACAAATGTGAATAAAACTGAACTTCAGTATCAAAATAGGGCCTAAACAACATAATTCATTCTCTCCAGTATGCAAGAAAAATAGATAGTTTTTGGAATAAAAAACAATAGTTTTTTTTTTGGCCCATAGTCCTGGAGTTCATATGGGCTAGGCTTGAGTTTCTTGAGGCCTGGTATATCTGAGACCCGACCTGGCCCGATGTTAAGTTAGGTCTGGTGGGCTTGGACCGGCGTGACCCGGTTGACAACTCTAAATGGAGCAAATCATAAAGAATTATGCACTACTAAAAAAGAATTCGTCTAGAATTAATTCCAGTTGATCGCGATGTGCAAGAGCCGGGGTGGATATGAGCGGCTTCTTGGTATAGGTTACTAGGTATAAGAAAGCCAATAGAGCAATATAGAGATAAATTAACTTTTATAAAGTAGTGAGTTGAGGTTCTCCTTCCTTATTCTCTCTTTTTTTTCTTTGTTTTTGTAACTTTTTTTTTAGTTTTTGTTTTTTTTCCTCCTAAGGGGACGTGAGAAGGGATCGAACCTGAGACCTCACATTTTGTGAAGCCCCAGCTTTATCACTGGGCCACCCCTTAGGGGATTTTTAGTTTTTGTTTATATGCGTACTGAGCTGTGGTTCTCCTTCCTTCTCTTTTTTTTCGTTGTTTTTGTAACCTTTTTTAGTGTTTGTTTAGTGATTCAAAATAGATTCACTTTGTGTGTTTGTTGATATGTATGTAAACTATTCGATAAAATGTCCGAGAAGAAATTTGTAGGTTCTCAGACAAAATTTGAGTAGCGATGCACAAAAATAGAATTGTAATGCATCAAATTTTCATCACAATGCATCGATTTGAAACTGTGATCCATCGTTATATTACACAGTTTGGAATAATGCATCGTGATACACAAATTATGCATCACAATGTGTATAATCGAAATTCAAAATCATGCATCACAATTCAAAATCATGCACTGCGATTAAATTTGTGTGAAACTTTGTGCGTGCGTCTTGATTCATTAAGGGTATACTCGTCCTTTTGCACTAAAAGTGTCGTTTACCGATTAAAATAAAATATAGAGGTGTTTAGCGATTAAAAATTGATTGGAGGGGAACAGCCCGATTTTTACACTTCTTATGCTCCATAAATCCAGTAACTCTCGAATTAAAGGACTTAATCTAATCCAGGGTTAGGTCTCGAAATCCCTATGTGAAATTTGAATAAATACTCATAGATTTGAGCTCAAATTACTGTGCCATAAACTGTATATTATTTGTGTGTCACTTTCTTCTCAACCATTGCATGTCAATTATTGCATCTCAACCAATGGTTGAGAAGAAAGTGACACAGAAGTGGTACATAATTTGTGGTACAAGAGATTTGATTCCCAAAAATTGATATGTATACCATCAAATTTCCAAGATTATACTCCTAAGTATTTTGAATACCTACAATAGTTTGCCCAGTTGCTAACGGAAATTGGAATATATATATATATATATATATATATATATATATATATATATATATATATATATATATATATATATATATATATAAACATGAATGTGTAAGATTTTTCTCTCTCTAAGATTACTCTTGGCTTTCGTTTTTCCTAGGGTTTCTAGGGTTTGGTTATGCCGCCAGATCCAACTCCTCCGGAAACGGCCAACTCCAGAGGTAACGGCCGTGAGTCTGTGGGTGCGGCTGAGGGTCCACCACGTTCATACGCTAATATAGTAGGGCAGCCGGCTCCGATATTGAGTGTTGCATCGAATAATGCTCTGATTCTTCGTGATATTCCTTTGGCTCCCAGACCGGCTATTTCAATCATGGAGGAACCGGGGTGTTTATTTACGCCGTTAGAGTTGGAGACGGCGGAGAAGCAACTAGCTAATACCCTTATTCTTAAGTTTTCGATGGGGAGACCATCTTTGGTTGTTATTGAAGAGCATATAGCTTCGTCATGGAAATTGACGGGTTCTTTTGTGGTAGGGTTGTTAGACCCACGTCATGTTATTGAAGAGGACATGGTTCGGGCTCTCTCCAAGGAGTCGCACATGCTTAACACATGTATGTATCGATCATTTAGATGGTCAGCAGATTTTGCCTTTAAAAAGGACAATACCAAGCTTGTAGTTTGGGTTCGATTGCATCATCTCCCATTACACCTATTCACGCCGTCATATTTGCAACGTATTGGTAATGCTTTGGGTTGTTTTTTGCGTGCGGATGAGAAAACTTTAGCTCTAACGCGGCCAATGTTTGCTTGTATTTGTGTTGAAGTAGATGTTTCTATGCAACTTCCCTCACGTATATGGATTGGTACCTCTAAGGAGGAGGGTTTTTGGCAAGCTTTGGAATTTGAAGGCAACATAGCCTTTTGTGATGGTTGTGGTCTACTTGGGCACTATAGATCTAATTGTCGTAAAGGTAAACGTATCTCATCAGCGGCTGCTCATGGGATGGATAAGTCAGGGCCGGTTATGGATACGTCAAGGCCAGTTATGCATGACATTAATAAGATACCTAATAAGGAAGGTGAGGGTGTCAAACAAACAACTAATAATGGAGGTAAGGATAGGCAGAGATGGACACCAGTTATTCTGAAAAGGGGGGAGCATTTAGGGTCTAGTTCGATGGCTAGAGTATCTAATAACAAGGGCACAGAAGAAGAGATTGTCGAGGTGGTCACTGATCCTCCAAAAATTATTGATTTGAATAACAATGCAACTACTTCAAAAGGGATTCATATAGGTGATGCGGCAAGGGCTAAGAACAATTCTAGTAGTTGTCCGGCTCCGAATGAAAAAGGGAAGAATAAGGTTAGCACTCAAGGGGAGGTAGAGAGGGGTATTAAAATAGCGAATTCTTTTGACTTACTCTCAGAGAACAATGGGGAGGAGGAGGTTACCGTTTCTCAGAAGGGTAAGAATCATATGGATACGTCTACTAATACGACGTGAAAGGAAACGGACGGGCTTTAACTTTCTGAATTATGGGCGGAGATTCTACGCACTACCCCTCATCATTTGGGTAAAGCTCACTCTACAGGTGGCGATTTTGGAGAGAATCAGACCAGTTTACATAGGTCTTCGTCTCTGGACGAATTCAATTTGCTGCCAGTTACGGAGGAGTTTCAACAATATTGTGCGTTGAAGATTAAACAACTTCATTGAGATAAAAGTGTTAAGCAACTTGCTCGCAAAACTAGGGCTCAGTCCAAAAAACATAAATCCAATCAGTAAGTGTTTATGTCGATAATTATCTGGAATGCCCGTGGAGTTGGAAACCAAGATACCATGGATTATTTAAAGGTGTTAAAGCGTCAACATAACCCTATGTTGTTAGCTATTTTAGAGCCAAAAATTGGTGGCGAGAGAATAAATGAGATTGCTAGGATTTTGGGTTTTGCTAATTGCTTGCATCAAAATCCAGTTAACATGCACATCTGGCTGTTTTGGGAACGTGATTTGGAGGTTAATTTTATGGGTGCTTCGACTCAACATATGACGGTCCGTATTAGGAAATCTGAGAGCACAATTATAGTTTCTATCGTGTATGCGCTTTGCACTCGTTGGGGTAGACAGGATCTTTGGTATGAGCTTCTGGATATTGCGGCTCATTATAGTGACCCGTGGATAGTGGGAGGGGATTTTAATACTATCATGCACACGTCGGAGAAGTTGGGAGGCCACGGTTGGGACTTATACAGTATAGGAGATTTTGTGGATTTTAGCCATGCTGTAGGTTTAGAGGATGTGGGTTTCGAAGGAAGTATCTTCACTTGGTGTAATGATCATCACGATGGTACCAGGATTTGGCAAAGACTGGATAGGGTGTTCGTTAATGGAGCATACAAAGCGAGTTTTCCAGCCATCAAGGTTAAGCACCTAGCCCGTACCAATTCTGATCATGCCCCTTTGCTTTTGAATTTTCCGGATCTTCAGAAGGTTAAAGGGACGTTCAGATTCCATAGGATGTGTCTGGATCATCCGGAGTTTTTGCGTTTTGTTGATCAACAGTGGCGGCGTCCTGTTGGAGGTAACGCTATGGAAGTGTGGCATCGGAAACTTCACTATTTACGCAAGGAATTAAAGAGTTGGAACTGGTCTGTTTTCGGCAATGTTCAGAGGTTGATTTCCCAGCATCAAGATGATATTTTGTGTTTAGAAGTTTCTCTGCAACATGGGCGGTCGGTTTCGGTGGAAGAGGATTTAGTATCGTCTAAACAGTCCCTTGCTCAATGTGTAAAATGGGAAATGGAATTGCTACATCAAAAGGCTAGTCAACAATGGCTCTGGGAAGGTGATCGTAATTCGGCTTTCTTCCATGCTTGTATTAAATATCGCAAGCAAAATAATTTTATCAAAATTAAAAATGAGGATGGTTCTTGGTGTGATGATGTTGATGCTATAGGAACTCAGGCTGTTGGATATTTTACTACTCTTTTATCTCAGTCAGTCCATGTAGTTCACAAAGACTTGTTTGATCATGTGGGAGGTGGTCTTCAAATGGAGGATAATGATTTTATTGGCCGTATTCCTTCGGAAGAGGAGATTTGGGATGCGATTAAGGACATGAACCCGGATAGTGCTCCAGGTAACGATGGATTTACAGGCTGGTTCTATCGCGGGTGTTGGGACATTATAAAAGGGGATATTATTAGAGCGGTTCAGGACTTTTTTCATGGGGCTGATATTCATCGTGGGATTACCGCCACTACTTTAATTCTGTTGCCGAAAGTTAAGTCCCCTCTCGGTTTTGGTGGCTTTCGTCCGATTAGTCTTTGTAATTTTTCTAGCAAAATCCTATCCAAGATTCTGGCTACTCGGATTGCTACGATTCTTCCGCGATTGATCTCTAAGGAGCAGGCGGGTTTTGTTAAATGGAGGAGCATTCAGGAAAATGTGATGTTGGCTCAAGAGATGGTTCACCGGCTTAACTATAAAACTCATGGGGGGAATGTGATTTTTAAATTTGATATGTCTAAAGCGTATGATAGGGTAGAATGGGACTTCCTTCTCCGCGCTCTCCAATCTTTTGGCTTCAGTGACAATAGTTGTTCTCTTATATACCGCCTTATCTGTAATAATTGGTACTCGCTCCGTATCAATGGGAATAGTTATGGTTTCTTTAATTCTTCCCGTGGAGTTCGTCAGGGAGACCCTTTATCGCCTTTTTTGTTTGTGATTGCTCAGGAGATTTTATCGAGAAATATTAATCGGGAAATTCAGGCAGGTCGGATTATTCCTTATATGCATGGGCGTGGAGGAGTTGTTATCTCTCATCTGTTATATGCGGACGACATGCTTTTGTTCTGTAATGTCGGTAAGAATTCTATACAGCATCATAGAAGTCTTATGGGGAGATATGAAAATGCTTCGGGTCAGCTTATTAATCTAGCCAAAAGTGGGTTTTATGTGTCTCGGAGATGCTCGTTAAAGAAGCGTCGGGACATTCAGGATTGGACAGGGTGTTCCAATAAATGTCTTCCGTTACAATATCTTGGGATTCCCATCTTTCAAGGCAGATCTAAAGGTGTGTATTTTGAAGATTTGGTTCGGAGGATCACTTTTAAAATTGACGATTGGAAGTCCAGACTGCTATCATTTGGGGGTAAATTGACCCTTCTAAAATCGGTTCTTAGTAGTTGATCGATGTTTTATTTTATCTATTTCCTTGCAAGTGTACAAGACTATTATAGAATAGACTCGGAAGCAAGGGTCGAACCCACAGAGACAAGTGATCACGAACAGTGCGGATTATAGATAGCAAATTATTAACCTAAGGGGGGTTTTTATGTTTAATTCTACTCTAAATTACTAGTTATAGATGTTTAACTAATTAGACAGTAATAACAGATATGAAGATCTTATGGTGAGTGGAAATCTAGGATTCTGGGTTTCACTTATATCTCCTCTATGTTCAATTCATAAAAATGTCATTCAATGGCTTGGGTTCGTTCACTAAAAATAGATATAGTCTGTTGAACAATTGGTTCGGCCTCCATCCCATAAAATTCACCCATTCTATATCCTAAGCACGGAACTATCAATCTAGGCTGTCACCTAGATTTATGATCTATCTGTCACCTAGATCATGTAAGAACACGGTCCTAACTTATCACTCTCGTGCTTCGATAGGTCCAATTTATTGTGTTGGTGAGCCGATTATGCGACATATGCACTCGGTCATGCAGTTATCCGCACCTCTAAGCCTTTATTATTTGCGATTACATTCATTTGTTCAAAGCAAAATAATATAGGGGTTGATAAACAACACAATCAACAAGCATTGAATAGACATATATTTATGAATCAAAACATAAATTCGATACAAGTTACCTCCCACCTCCTAGATTAGGGATGATTTAGTTCATCATAGACGATGAACAGCACATGGAGATGATGAAAGGCATGATTTGATCTTCAATACTTGAAATTACAAAACCTAACTATGTTATACAATCTAAAACTACCTAAAATCTATGTAAAGAGAGCTTCCAGCCGTCCTCCTCATGCTTAGGCTCGGCATCTGACTTCTATATATACTCGGGAGTTGTGATTGGATCGAATAGCGTGTGAAAATCCGAAAAGGTCGCATTCGCCTACCTTGCGGTCGCAGGTCTGGATACCTTGCGTCCAAGGTCTCCAGTGTGGGTGGCTTTTGATTCTTTGATAGCTGACTTCGGGGGCCTATACTGCCTACCTTGCGGTCGCAAGGTCTGGGGCACCTTGCGTCCGCAAGGTGTCCAGTTTGTGCAGTCTTCGTTTTTCTTCAATTTTTCTTTCTTTGTAATTTGCACTTAAAACCCTGGAGTTTCACGTATTTTCACAATAATCCTGAAACTTACAAAACTCGCCGAAAACATATATTAGTACTCAAAAGACTCGTGAAATAGCATAATTTAAGTCATAGAAGTATATAAAATCGACGTATAAAATACATCGATCAGTAGTATTCCGATTTATACCTTAGCTGCCATCAAAGTCCCGAAAATGGTGCTTAACCGTATTGAATCTATTTTTGCTAATTTTCTGTGGAGTTCCAAAGGGGAGAGAAGAGTGCATTGGATTGCTTGGGATTCTATATGTCGGCCTGTTATGGAAGGGGGGCTGGGTTTAAGGCGGTTGTCTCATGTCATGGCTTCGCTTCATGCTAAGCTAGTCTGGAGTGCGTTACAAAGTACGGGTCTTTGGTCTGAGTTTGTCAAATCTAAATACATGGGTGTTGGTCTGGGTTCTGTTTCTCGGCTTGGTTCTAGCGGGTGGAAGGCAGTAGCAGGTCAGTTGGTTTTTCTCAAAGATTACACTCAATGGGTTATAGGGTCATGAGACATTTCTTTCTGGACCAAAAACTGGTGTGGCGAAACTTTGTATGGTCCTTTGCCGACGGATGCTTCCTTGAAAGTTAGAGATGCGTGGCCCAATATTGGAGAGTTTCTGCCGTTAATTCCTGAGCAATTCCATGCAGCCATTGCTAGGGTGATGCTTAGACCGAATGTAACTGATAAGTTTGTTTTTACAAAGTCGAATACGGGATCTTTTGCGAGTGCAGATTTCTATGATATTATTCGCAATCGGGGCCCTCAAGTGTCCTGGGCGTCGAAGACATGGCGTCCTTGGATCCCTTCGAAAGTAAGTGGATTTATCTGGAAGCTTCTTCATGGCACCATTCTAGTTGATATGCAAATTCGGAGTCGAGGTATTCCTATCGTGTCCAAATGCGTTTGTTGCTCGATTCAGTCTGCTTACGAATCCATTCCCCATCTATTCCTTTGGTCTGAAGTTGCTTCGGAGGTTTGGCAGCGTCTATCTTTGATCTTTCAGACTCCTGTGGCTTTTACCTTGATGCGCCATTTATTTGATTCTTGGTCTCGACATAGTACTCGTAATCAGCTTGGAGCTTGTGAGTTGGGCATCGTTCTTTTTGGCTGTTGGGAGATATGGAAAGCTCGCTGCTGTGCTGTTTTCGATTCCAGTCCGATGTTGGTAGCGAATATAATTCAGAAGGTGCGTCTTCGGGTTATAGAGTTGAGTTCTATTTTTCAACCTTATGCGTCGGCTGGGATCATGGGCAAGTTGAGGTTAGCTGAGTTTCATATTCCTCTTCGTAATGTTAAGCCGCGTCGTGGTTTATGGTTGCGTTGGGAAAGGCCTAGTGGGGGTTTAAAATTAAACTCGGATGGATCTTCTAGGAATGGGGAATGCTCTGGAGGGGGTATTATCCGTGATATAGATGGGAATCTTGTGGCTGCATACTCCATATTTTTTGGTAGTGGCTCAAATATATATGCGGAGGTGGCTGCCCTTCGTTTTGGGCTGCAGTTGTGTGTGAATCATGGTTTTTCTGAGGTTTCGGTGGAGACAGATTGTAAGGTGGCTGTTTTGGGTATTGCTGGAGAGTGTCAGTTCCCTTGGCGATATAGTTACGAATTGGAGGATTGCAAAGTTCTTAGTAAAGGTTTTGTTGTGTCCCGTGTTTATCGAGAGAGGAACAGAGTGGCTGATCTTCTTTCTGCTGAGGCCTACTCCCATCGTGGGCATGTGGTATACTCGGATACTGGGCATCTCCCCAGGAAAATTCTTTCGGCGTTGCGGCATGACATATTGGGGATCTATAATTTTCGCAGAAGCTGATGTTTGCCCCTTTTTTGGCTTTGTGTTCTTCTTTGGTTTGTACAGATTTATTTCTAGAGGTCAGGCTCCTTTGTCCTCCCTGTTTTAGGGGCAAGGCTGGTTGTCCCCCTCGTATTTGTATCTTTTCTTCGGTTTTTAATAATATTTTGCTGAGTGCCGTCCCTGTTTCCTATATATATATATATATATATATATATATATATATATATATATATATATATATTATTGGGCATATTATTGTATTAGCAGACTTTAGGAACTTAGTTGGAAGACTATTTTTAATTTTCTTAATACATTGACTAGTCACACATATGACAAATTTTTCCGATGCCCAATGCCCAAATTTGAGATGAGATTTTTGCATTTCGATGCCTAATTTTTTACAGATTTCAGTTGTGCATTGCGATGCCCAAATTTGGGCAGTGACTTTTTGTATTTCGATGTCTAAATTTTGACAGATTTCAATTGTGCATTGCGATGCCCAATGTTTTCATTCTGATGTTCAAATTTGGGCAGTGACTTTTTGCATTTCGATGCCCAATTTTTGATAGATTTCAATTGTGCATTGCAATGCCCAATGTTTTCATTCTGATGCCCAAATTTGGGCAATGGCTTTATCCACACGTCTTTCCTTCATTAATGGTTTCTTTGTCATTTTCTCTCCAAAAGTACACTTTAACAGTTTAAAACAAATATAGATGACCTAGGTGGTTATAATTTCATCAAAAATGATTGACCTACTATCTCCCAGAAATAAATACACACCAACACCATGAACCCTGGCGGGCAAACACAAACAAACCGAAACACTCCCTTTTTTAGGGCATCAAGGCATCTCCTTTAAATGAGTGAACTTTTGGAATGGTATGTGGGGTAATGAACCACAATCACAAAATAGATGGCGAGGCTAAATGGGATGGGACTCCGTTGTACGCACAAGTAAAGCCGTATCAAAGCAAAAGTTGAAAGAATACTGAAGGAACTCGGCATAAGCCGACCCAAGACCCACCACTAGTGGGCTAACCGGTGGACGGACCCAGCAAATCTGTAAGGAAGGTCTCTCGACTTACCATGAGCCGAGATAATACTAGCTCGGCAAGCCCATTTCACTTCCTCACCATCAGAGCCGATGGCTAGGATTCCACCTCGGCAAATACCCTATCGACTCGGCCTAAAGCCGAGCTTATCGCGATAAGGTCATTGAACTATAGCTCTGCCCCAAAGCCTAAGCATATGACAAAAGTACTGCCACACCCAGCCAACAACTCCCCTGACAGACTTACCGTCTTTTCACATCATTTGCCTAATTCAGCGTCAGTACAATGATGAAAGGCTGCCCCGCTCCACCAATGAGAAACCGCCATCTCACGGTCAATATCAATAGCGCAACAGCCCGAAAAGGTATATAAGGGCCTCCAAAGTTATTGAAGAGGGGAGGGGCATTTTTTCACCATCAACCAGAATTCAAGAGTTTACAAGGCTAATCTCCCCACAAAGCCTCACTTAAAACGCCATACAGACAAGATTTCTAAATCATCATCATGAACAACATCAACCCCAGATATTTCTCCAAGCCCTTTCGTTTCAAATCTCTTGTTTAAGAATAACAAGTAACCGTTGTCATAATCATCGTTACTCAGGTACTAGAGAGTGTTTGTTAATGTTTGGAAGGATAACATGCCATATATCCTCATTATATTGGTTGCCTACGTGGACATAAGACAGAATCATCACTTATCTTGCATGATCAGTTTGGACACGCCAGATATCCTCATTATATTGGTTGCCTACGTGGACATAAGATAGGATCATCACTTATCTTGCAATATCAGTTTGGTTTCGTTGTCGGGAAACATTTCCACCTCATTTCTTTAAGACATCTCTCACACGTAGCAAAACAGAACATGGTGAAATCTAAAAGACAAACCTCCAAGAATGTTACCCCCACTGCATCAACTCTCCCAGAAGAACCCTTAGGACAAACTGAGGGAAAAGACGACTCGAATCCCGCCGCTTTCGCGGCGCAGGAGTCGTTCGCCCCATTACCCGAACGGTCCGCTACGGCCCAAAGGTGACTCGCGCTAGCCAAACGACTAGCTAAGGGAAAAAACAAGACGACCAAAGGTAGCAATCCCGAAGAGAGCCACTCCTCAGGCGCTGGCACATCGGAAACCCACAAAGGTGCCAAACAGCTCCTCGGGAATCCAAGGGCTCCCGTGGCTCAAGAAAAACTGGGCGAAGAATACTCCTACTGGGAGAATCAACGAGACCTACTCACCAGAATCCACAAATAACAGCAAGACATACCATATCTATTTTATTTTCTGTTTTATATCTAAAAAAAGAAAAAGAGAAATTTTTACTGCTTTTTAGATGCCGCACACACGCGCACGCGTTTAAATATATTCTGAATTGCTACCCTACACCATGGCCAGCTTACCCCATGCATACGCCATCGCTACATTGCATGTAGATTTTCAGGACACTTCAAAGATCGACTGGTTTTTGTATCTTTGAATCATGGGTCAGCCCCTGTAAAAAAATGATGAAAAAAAGAGAAAAATGCGCAAATCGAAAAAAATGCGCAAGTCAAAAAAAATATGATATGAAAAAAATGTGCAAGTAAAGAAAAAATAATACACGGGGGCTGATTGATTATTCTCTGATGCTCGACCTAGATCATTTTGAATGATGGATCTTGGAAATAGTATAGGCCCTTCGCCCGGGATCAGTCCGATCTTTGAGAGTCGAAAGGCAGGTGGAATACGAGGGTCCTATACTCTGGAGAAAGAATCCACTGTTTCAGGAAAAGTCCTTAGACTGTGAAAACAAAGCGGGTGCTTGTCCGGTCAATGGTAGGAAAATAAATAATAATAAAATATACTAATAAAGGCACGCTATACTCCAAGCCCAGAAAGCCTTCAGCCAACCTTTCTGATACCTTCAAACTCATTTTCCTCAGAAACCTTGCCCGAATTTGGAAAGGCAGAGATAATACTGGCCGGTTGATACGTGAAACAAGTGTAGAGATCAGATCAGAAAAAGGCAAAATCAGTTCAGAGGGTACAGATCCGAGTAGTATGGCAGCAGAAAGTGAGCGATGCTATGGGTACGTATATCTGAGGGCTCCAGAGGGCGCTCAGACTCACCATGCGGCAATGGTTAGATCAAAAGCTGGATACCCAAAATGATCGCTTACAAAGCCAAATAGCAAATCTCATACAAAGTCCAAAGCCCAGTGGTGAGGAAATCTCTCCCCCTGCAGTCCCTCAGGAAGCATCAACCTCCCATGTTCCTCCAAATCCAAATTCTCAGCCAAATACCAACCCACAAAATACCACCATTACCCCAAATCCAAATCCTAATCCTCCACCCAATCCTTACTACCCAAATATTAACCATTTCTCATCCTATCACCCATACCTTTTTCCCATCACCAATCCGCTCCAAAATAGCCCACATATTAACCCAAGGAGCTATAATCAACCAGGCCAAGTTACAACCTATCTACCTCCTAATGATCTTGGCAGCCAAACCGAAACCGCCAATAATCCTTATCTTACCCAAAATCCTTATCCTGTCCAAAATCCTTATCCTCCTCAAAATCCTTACCAAATACCACAGCCAGAAATTAACCTAGCCTTTCCTAATCCTACCAGCATATGCCAAAATCCAACTCCCCTTCTCACCAAAATGGAGGCAGACATGGAGAACTTGAAAAATATGATGCTTAAAATTCAGAACAAAGGAGAATTTTCCACGCGGGCATTAGCATTGCAACCTTCGGCAATACTACCTTCAAAATTCAAAATGCCTGACATAGAAAAATTCGATGGGACTGGATGCCCTATCTCTCACTTAAAATCATATTCTATCGGCATGTAGTCAAGAGGGGCTAGCTTTGAAGCTATGGCCTTCAATTTCCATCTTACCTTAATAGGGGCTGCCAAACAATGGTTAATGCTAGCTGACAGTAGCACCATGGGTACTTGGGACCAAATAGCTGAAGGGTTCCTAGAAAGATACAAAGACAATACTACCTTTGAAAATAAAAGAGATCTTGAATCGTGCACCCAAAAAGAAAATGAAACATTTGCAGAATTTCAAAGAAATAGTGGAAATAGGAGTCCGTATTGATAAAGATATACGCAAAGGATCCCTAGAAATTGGTACACCTCCAAGTTCATTTTGTTATTCTGAATCGGATGAAGAATCTTCTGAAGAAGTCAACATGGTTGAAAGAATTCCACCTAGTAAGTACAGTAATGTGCCATGGTCATACGAGACAAACAAATCTGCCAATTCTGTTGAAGGAAGCAGTAATACCAACAAGAGTCTCATAGGACCTCACAAAGGAAACAAAAGGCACTTCGATGAATTGAATGCCCTAATGTCACAGATACTACAAGGGTTAACAGCACAAGGAGTCCTTAAGCCCCTTGAAAACTATAAACCTCCAAATCCATTACCTGCCAAATGGAGCCGCAACAAGTATTGTGAATACCACCTATCCAGTGGTCATATCACCGACAAATGCTTCTCACTCAGGAATGATATCCAAGACCTTATCGATGATAAAATCATTGAGAAATCACACCTATGATTGTTTCTGATAAAAAGTGAAAAATACCTTAGAATACCCTTGTGTATACACCTCCAAAAGACCTTTCTTACCCTTGAATGTCCTCTTGTCAAATAAAATCTTAAGGAAACAACTCTTTTTCAACTCATCATCAGTTTTTGTAACTATTGGGATCTTTTTCTTTGGAACCACTAACAATTTTGCAGGGGCTGAAAAATAAAAAAATTGACTATTATCATTTACTCTCCAGAGAGGACTGTCCAGAGGTACGTAATCATTACATCTCATTTCAAAAAAAATGATCATTTAAAAAAAGGAAGAAATTCGTTCTCTCTAAACAAAAAAAATCTCTCTATTCTTTCAAATTGAAAAAAAAAAGATTAGTAAAATAAAAATTTCTCTGACAGAGTTGAACTATGATGACCTGAGCCTCGAAATGAGGTACGTAGGCCACCTTCGGGTTCGGTCAAATCCTTTGATTTACTCTTCAAAAAGCAAAAAGGGAGGTATTTTCTATGTGTTTCTTTTTGTTTCCCAAAACATGAAAAGACAAGAATTCCCCTCACCATTATTTTCAATTGCCATCCCAAATGCATCTTCTCTCTTAACCTTTCATAAATGCATCACCAGTTGATTAGTGCATCGTTCATTCTCGATTTCAAAAAAAAATAAAAATTCAGTAAGTCCTACTTCGAGATGTCAGGTCTACCAAAAAAAAAAAAAGAGGACAAAAGAAAAATGAAAAAAAAGAAGAGACCGATAGGGAGCCAGAGAAGAAAAGAAAGTTGAGAGAGCCAAGAAAGCAGAAAAGTCTGGAAAGCTGGGAAATCCAGAAAAGCTAGGCAACTCAAGGATCATGCGCAATAATTCAGGACTAGGGACTTTCAAATCCCAGGGGTACCTCTCTTGCCCATATTGATGCCTACAGTCCATCCTTGCAAGAGTATGCTCGCAAATCCATTTGGTCTCCGCTATTTCAAAAGTCCAACCAAGTTATCAAATCAAGCTTTCCAAAAGGTATTTATCTATATTCGAATCTGATAAATTCTTACTAGCTTATCGAGTCTTCTTCTTGATCTCTGAA
Organism: Codonopsis lanceolata; assembly: GCA_013146195.2. NCBI lineage: Eukaryota > Viridiplantae > Streptophyta > Magnoliopsida > Asterales > Campanulaceae > Codonopsis > Codonopsis lanceolata. The sequence continues at coordinate 55,309,027 of CM028384.1, read as the reverse complement.
CACCATCTATCGCCAAAATATCTGTTATATAAAAAATGAAAATAACGAGTCAACTCATGAAAAAACATGATAAAACTACACGAATTGATAATGAGTCATTTCACAATATGGACCCACAAACCATTAAAAATCTTTGTTCGATAAAGCAACCTTCCGTCTTGGTGAAAAGATATCTTCGACCCATTGCGACCGAGCTATTAGTAGCACACTAGGGGCTTCCACTTTACACCAAAACCCTTCCAAATACCTAAAAAACCATATATCAAAGCCTAACCATCTCTAAGAGCCAGCTTCCCAAAACTGGGGCTGCTTCACCCCTATATATACATCCATCTAGAGTGACCACCTTTTTATCCCAAAAGAGAGAAGACATATATCTCTTCAAGCACTCTCCCAAATTCCTTCGAGAAGTCAAAAAAAAAAAAAGAAAGAGAAAAAAGAAGCCTCTCTGGAGAGATCTCTCTCTCTCTCGCAAAAAAAAAAGAAGAAGAATGAGAAAAAAGAAGCCACTCTGGAGAGATCTCCTCAAAATCTCTCTCTCGAAAGAAAATAAAGAGAAAGAAAAAAGAAAGAAAGAAAGAGTGAGGTTGGAAAAAGAAAAAAAAAGCCTCTCCTGAGCAATTTCTTCAAAATAATTCTCTCGCAACAAAAGAAAAATACCAATCATTCTTGGACAACCCCATGACCTGTTGGTCCCAAAAAAGGCTCAATCTAGGCTAGAAGGGAGGGGGTTGAATAGCCTAGATATGTTTTTATAAAACTTTTTCTTAAAGAACACTTCTTTAGGATTTTTGAAAGGTTTGAATAGAAGTGTTTAGGCAGCGGAAACAAATCAGATTCTGAGATTATCAAGAGTCTTTGTTAAGGCAAGGCAGAATCTGAAATCTTAAGCACAAGTAGTTAATGAGAGTAATAAGAAGAGTTTGAACTGCACACAGGAATTTGAAGTGGTTCGTACTGTGAATAGTACTACATCCACTACCAAAGTGGTTAGCTTTGGATTTTAAGAGTGCACTTGTTTATCCACTAGGTTTATGATTTAGATCTCTAATGGATCGTGTACAAAATGAGTTTTTAACCAAGTGTATAAAGGTGAGAGAGACAATCAATGAATAATTGTTCTCTACACGTGCAGAATTAAAGAACAGTTTAAAGACAAACTAAATGAAGCTGGAAAATAATTTAAGATGGCAGATCTGCAGCTTCAGAAAGTTTGGTGAAGTGTTAGTCCTTGTCCTTTGATCTCTTGAATGCTTGAGTATTGAAGATGAAGCTTGAGAGTTAATTGCGCAAGAGTTGTTCTTCAGATCTTCAATACTTGAATAAATACTAGGAAGAGATCTTTTGACCGTTGGACTGAAACATGGTGAACTGTGTCCAACGTTTAATTGCATTGAATGCAATTCGGCGCTTTGGAAGATGTAACCCACGTCATCGAGATGCGGTGTGCGAGAGAGACATTCCCAAATTGAGTAATGTTTCAGACTTGCGTGCTCTGCGGCTTGGAAAGTCTTCTTAGCCAAAGCGGTAATGTCTTGATCTTGATTTCGAGAAGACAGGTTGTCAGCATGCAGAGTTGACTTCTTGAAAGTGAAGTCTGATTGAAGACATAATGACTAGATAGTTTCGAATATATCAACTAGGTGTTCACGTGTCATTATCTTGTGAAATGGCTTAACTTGATTCGGCATTGAAGCGGACTTCAAAGTCATTTGGTTCTTCAAGGCTTTGTAGGCTTTGCAAAACCGCGCCTAGACTAACACTAACACGCTTCTAAAATAAATTGATTCTAAGGCACGCTTGCCACACTAATCGATGACGCATACCTTTTAGTCACTGCATAGAATCGAGGATGACTCAACCAAATCTAGAAATAGGAATCAACAATCTCCTCCTATTTGGTTGATGTCATCATCTCGCCAGCGGAACTTTGAATCATGCTTGAGATAATAACATGTCTAAAAGATTTTTATTAAGAGCAGACATGTCTCTCAGAATAGAAGTCGCAGCAGAGAGATAGCTATACTAAGTACTTTCAGGATAAAAGCATTAAGACAAAGTACTGAGAAGAGCAAGGTTTAAATCTGTGATATAAGTATGCATGCAGGATATAAAGATTTAAACGCGAAGTTTAAATTAAGCAGATATATCACGATGAAACAATTTAAACTTTGAAAGAAACTTAAGACATCGTGATTTAAACAAATTTGTTTAAGCAGGTTTTGCAAAAGCGATGGTTTAATAACGAGATCTGAGAACAAAATACCCGTAACAAAATACCACGAATTAGAAGAGATTAAGTAATGCGTCTTCGTTCTAAATAATCTCCAACCCGATTCTCGATTACGTCATTTAGGCGTTCTCGTGGCGGTTACGTTCCTCAATCGAGGCTTGATTCAAAAGTGAGTAGCTCTCTCCTCCCTGATGGCACCAACCCTACGTTGTTCAGCAGCAGCAGCTCTTGCATCGGCTTCTTCGACGAGGCGAAGATTGGTGAAATCAGCAACTTCTCATCGGCTAAGAATTGCTCGAGCCATGCTGGTTTTGAGCTCATTGAAAAGACCACGAATGCTGATTTGTTGAGAGTGCAACATCCCGATCGGAAGCGACTTGTTGATCTTGTACTAGGAACTTTGTGAGTGGTGAAGGCTGGCAGTTGTCGTTCACTAGTTGATCAACAATCTTCCGATGTCAAAAATGGTGGCATGAGTAGCATTGAGGCCATAGGCGAGCACATCAATCGCTGTGCCATAGAAGAAACTGTTGAGAGCTAGGCGGTCGGATTGTTTGCTCGAAGAATTTCCAGAATGGCAGGATCAGTGGCGTTGGTAGGTAGAGAAGGGTTAAGGTTAATGGAAATATGGCTAGTGGAGGGATGATGAGCAGGATTTTGAGAAGAGGCAGATGAAGCAGGGTGGTTAGCAGAGGCTGTAGGAGGAGAAGTGGGTTTGGAATCAACCTCAATGTCAGTGGCTAAGCTCTTGACTGAAGTGAGAGAAGAGGAAGAGGATGCTTCTAAGAGGTAAGAAGGAAAGGGATAGTCGGGTAGAAGGACAAAGTTAGGAGGGAAGTAGAAGGGTAGGGAGGTCGAAATAGAAGAGAAGTCAAACAGAAAGGAATGGGTAGCAGAAGAGATAGAAGGAAAGAGAATCTGGTAAAGGTCAGAAGAGATAGAGATAGGGGTAAGGTATTGAGAAATAGGAGGGAAGATCTCGGGTAGAAAAGCGGTTTGATAAAGAAGAGTAGAGATGTGAGGGGCAAGATGAGAGAAGTGGTCAGGCATAGAGAAGGAAGGGGAAGAAGTAGAGGGAGCAGAGTTGGAAAGAACTGGTACAATGGCTAGGGAGTGGTCTGTATGAATGGTGGAGATGGGTTCAGGTGAAGGTGCTGGAGAAGGGATAGAGTCTTGAGGTGGAGAGGATGTTGGAGCCACAGACTTCTTACGAAGTCTGCGTGTCTTCTTCTTAGGAGCAGGGGAAGAAGGCTCCTCCTCAACAACAGCAGGGGTTGAAGAGGATATGGGAGAAGAAGGGGCAGAAGATGGCTCAAAAGTGGGCTCCTCCCCAACAGCAGCCGGGGCTGTTGAAGATGAAAGGGAAGGGGAGGAAGAAGTAATTGGAGAGGAAGGTGGAATGAATGGGATGAAGGGTTCAGAAGGTTCAGTGCTTTGGTTTTACGCTTATGGGACGAAGGGAAGCGCGTCTGTTCAGCCTCTTCAGCATGTGAGTAGGAGCATGGAGCCAGTCTTCTTTCTCTTTTTAGATTGTGGGCCAACAGAATGAGCAGCAGCAGTGGAAGAGGAAGCAACTTTCCTCTTTTTGGGGGCCGGCTCCTCCTCAGCAGATGAGAGCTTCTTTTTCTTTTTGTGAGTGGAGAGAGCAGGATCAGCAGCCTTGCTTGAGCAGCCTTCAGCAGCAGCTTCTTTAGAGAGCTTCTTGCTCAGCTGCTTGGCTATGAAGGAGTCCACGGTTGTCTCAGGATTGATCCTGATGACTTTAAGTGGAGGGGCTTCAGAGCATGTACAATGACTAGCGGGTGAAGACCCTGCTGAACTCGTTTCTCGTTCTTCAGTTTCTGATAGTTGATGATGAAGGTGCTGGTAAACTGGATTGATTTCTGAACCTTCTTCTTCTCAAAGGCGAATATGTGGGTATGAAGTTTGGTGTTTGCGCGAAGAAGAGTGTTGATAAGCCTGACAAAAGGCCGCTCGCTCGAGAAGCCTTGATCGCTGACGGCATCACACGCCAGCCTCAAAGAGGATCTCGAGCCCGCTTGAGTTCGATGTTGAGAACGACCAGATGTATACTCCACCGGTGATGCGAGGTCATAATGTCGTGGTGCCGCTTGAAGATCAGACTTTTGTCAAATAAGTGGCTGATGAAGTAGACGTCGTCTTCAAACAAAGTTCTCTTCATTTTAGCAGCAGCTTCCTTGGGAGTATTCGCGCCACGCATATAGGACCAGGCAGTGGCCTTTTCTGAGTCTTTAAGAGAGGTAGGGCCATCGAACTCCACGCCAATAATCTTGGCAATTCGGGAGGCAGTGATAGTAATGGTGACAGTTCGGACAACAGCCGTGATAGAAGACCGAGAGTCATTTACAGTAGCCTTCTGATAGAATTCTTCAGCTAGCATATAGCTGAAGTCCTCATCCTCCAAAGATAAACAAAGGGCGTAATGCCGATCGTTCAGTCGCCCACAATCTTGACTCAGAGGCATAAGCACGAACGATGGTTCGTCGATGCACATCCCTCGGGTGATACATGGTCAGCGGATTTGGAAAGTCAACAGAGGACTTGCACTGCTCAGAACAAAGAAGGCAGGAGGTTCCACCTAAAATTTTTGCGTGCGAAAATTAGGCAAGAACTCAAGAACTCGAAAGCAAAACGAAGCATTAAGCCCTAGAAATTTCCAAATAATACATGAAGTACCACATCCGTGCCAAATATAACTTGAAATACTTAAAATTGACTGTTTAAAAGCATTCATAAGAAGATATTATCAGTAATGAACATCATAATTTGAAGATTTGAAAGATATGAAGCTAACAGTCACATGAACAATCAATAATGGTGTAGATACAGATGAGAGAGCATAACATTAACTTACACTGAGATTACTGAGTTAGGGTTCGAAATTTCTTACCATTTGCGAAGATTTGCAGAAGAAGAAGACGAAAGTGAAGCGAATCTGCAGAATCAACTAACGAACAGGGCGAAGGAAGCAGAAATTTTTGGAGAGAAGAAAGTTTTTAGAGAGAGAGAATAGCAAGAGACGCCTTTGTGAAATGAAATTTTTGGGTTGAGGGTTTATAAGTGAAAGGACGTCTTTGTCCGTCATATAGATATTTGTGAAAAGTCATTAAGTCAGACGCCTTTTGATGACAAGACTTAAAGAATGACGGTTGAAAAAATGCCTTTTCATAATTTAACTCAACCAAATTTGAAATTAGTCCCTCACAATTTTCATAAACGTCCCTCTAAAACTTTAAAGTTTAGAAAGCTTACATTTTTCTCCTAGTGACTTTATAAAAGCTAGATTTTAAAATAATAAGTCTGCTTAAGAGAAATTTTCAAGTCTGCTTAAAAAAATTTCAAGTCTGCTTAGAAAAATTTTCTCGCTTAAAAAATAATTTTGAAATTTCTAAAATATTATAATGAAAAATTAATTTTAGATTAAATTTAAGCGGGGTCAAGCATACCAAGCTTCCCCTTAGATAAGCAAACTGTCCGCTTCTAGAGCTTTGGTGAAGATGTTCCGCTTGATGGTCAGTTGAAATATACTTCATGCTAATGTTTCTCTTTTCAACATTGTCCCTTAGAAAGTGATATCGAACATCGATATGCTTTGTCTTCGAGTGCATCACGGGATTGTAGGTGATAGAGATTGCTGAGGTGTTATCACACATGATTGGGCAGTCAGCTACTTTGATGTTGTAGTCCACCAACTGTTGTTTGATCCAAAGCGCTTGACAAGAGCCTACCGCAGCCTATGTACTCGCTCTGGTGGAATTTGAAACGGATGCTTGTTTCTTGCTAGCCCAAGAGACAAGTCTGTCTCCTAAAAATTGACAAGTTCCACTAGTGCTTTTTCTGTCAATTTGGCAACCAAAGATAGTCTCCGGCCCGAGTATCCTACCAAGTTGAAAGAGGATTCCCTTGGATACCAGATACCTAAGTTCGTGGTGTCTGATACGTATTTAATGATTCTTTTGGCTGCAAGAAGATGTGACTCACGAGGATCTGCTTGAAATCTAGCACACACTCCAACAAAGATACACTATGTCGTCCGGCTGGCGGTGAGGTAGAAGCAGAGATCCAATTATCCCCCTATAGTAGGTGATATCAACTTTCTTCCCTTGTAGGTCTTTAGTAAGTTTGCATTTGGCAGCCATAGGAGTATCAAAGGTGCTTGCTGTTTCCAATCCGAATTTTTTGACAAGATCTTTAGCATACTTGGATTGGCTGATGAATATTCCTTTGTTGGATTGTTGAATTTGAAGACCCAAGAAGAATGTGAGTTCTCCCATCATACTCATTTGAAACTTGCCAGTCATAAGCGTTTCAAATCGCTTACACAGCTTCTCATTGGTGGATCCAAAAATGATATCATCAACGTAAATTTGTACCAGCAGAGAATGTCCTTTATGCTTGAGAATGAAGAGAGTAGTGTCTATCTTTCCTCGCACGAATCCTTGTTCCACCAAAAATTTGGATAGAGTTTCATACCAGGCCCGAGGAGCTTGCTTAAGACCATAGAGAGCCTTCTTAAGCTTGTAAACATGAGTTTCTTTCCCTTTCTCCACAAAGCCTGGAGGTTGAGCAACGTGACCGCTTTCTTGAAGATCACCGCTAAGAAATGCGCTCTTGACATCCATTTGGTACAGCACAAAGTCCTTGTATGTAGCATAGGCTAAGAAGATTCTGATAGCTTCCAATCTTGCTACAGGAGCGAATGTTTCATCATAGTCGATACCTTCTTCTTGGCGATATCCTTGAGCAACAAGTCTTGCTTTGTTTCTCACTATGTTCCCATCCTCATCCTTCTTGTTTCTGAACACCCATTTTGTGCCAATGACAGTATGATCAGCAGGCTTTGGGACTAGCTTCCAAACTTGGCATCGTTCAAATTGCTGAAGTTCTTCTTGCATGGCTTCCAGCCAACTTGGATCTTGAAGAGCTTCTTCAATCTTCTTTGGCTCTTCTTCTGAGACGAATGCAGCGCAGAACATACATTCATTCTTGGAGGATCTTCGAGTGCGAACTCCAACATGAATGTCACCAATGATTTGAGAGATTGGATGGTCTTTACATGTTCTTGAGACAGCAGGAATGTGATGATTTGCTGCTGTTTCTTCATGACAAGGTTCGCGAGGGCTAGAGGAAGATCACCGCGCCTTGATGAGTGATGAGTTCAGAAGCTGGTTCATAGGTGAGTTGAGGGATAAGATTTTCAGGATGAGAAACAAGGGGTTCTGGAATTGAGTTTTCTTGAGCAGGGTTGAAGTCTTCTGGTGACCCGTTTGATAAGAAATGATGATCAGGAATATTTGATTGAGTTCCTGGTGATGGATTAGGTATACTAGAGGTTGATGGTTGGGATGTACTGCCTCAACATCAACAAAGTCATCAGCAACATTTGGAGCCACATGTGGCTCTAATAAATCAAATTCATCAAATGAGACATGAACAGATTCAACTATTTTTAATGATCGTTTGTTGAAAACCCTGTAAGCTTTGGAGTGTAAGGCATAACCCAAAAATACACCTTCATCGGCTTTATGATCAAATTTGCCTCTGTAATCATTACCATTGTAGACTACAAAACATTTACAGCCGAAGATTTTGAAAAATCCAATGTTTGGGGTTTTACCTCTCCAAAGTTCATAGGGTGTTTTACCGTGAAATTTGTTGATCAATGATCTGTTCTGAGTGAAGCAGGCGGTATTGACGGCTTCACGCCTGTATGTTTGGGCAACTTTGCTTCAGAAGCATAGTTTTAGCAGCCTTCGATAAGTGTTCGTTTCTTCCTTTCAGCAACGCCGTTTTGCTGCGGTGTCCTTACAGCAGAGAAGTTGTGACCAATACCGTGATCATCACAATACTTTGCTATACCATTGTTGGTGAACTCAGTACCATTGTCTGATCGAACGTCACTGATTTCATCGAGTTTTTGTGTTTGCAATCTTCTCGAATAGTCTTTGTCAGTAAGAAGATCGTATGTGTGATCTTTTAGAAGACATCATCTCGCCCAAGTGTATCTTGTATAATCATCCACTACCACTAGCGTGTATCCGAAACCACCATAGCTAATAGTAGTGGATCGGGTCCGAAGAGATCCATGTGTAGCAGTTGTAGAGGTCTTGTCGTTGAGAGTCCTGGTTTGCTTTTGAATGACGTTTTTGAGAGCTTTCCAAGTTGGCACGCTTTGCACGAACGATCATGGTCAGCAGAGACCTTAGGCAATCCTTTAACTAGACCTTCTTTAGATAGCTTGGATAGATATTTGAAGTTCAAATGATCGAAGTCTTTTATGCCACAAAGTTTTTTGTCTTGAAAGGCAGAAGTTTGCCACAAGACATAGATTAGTAGCCTTTACCGTAGTATTCAAATCTATTACATATTTCCTCGTTTGTCCATGACCAAAGAATGCTGAGCAAGAGATCGGATCCTTGATATCACATCTGCTGAGGAGAATTGACATATAAGCCCTTTGGCTCGCTAACTGAGAAATACTCGAGATTATGTTTCAAGCCTTCTACTAGAGACTTTTCCAAT
>CM028384.1:55239813-55300151 GCA_013146195.2 Codonopsis lanceolata | reverse complement strand
AGAACATGGCATCTCTACAAAGTCCTAAGTGCTCTCATTGACCTCATATAGCAAGATTGTTTTCCCTAGGGTCAATGAGGCTAAAAATAAATAGAAAGAGATGTTGTAACACACCTTAAATAAGCCCTACAAGATGCATGTGATCTCCTTGTCCTCCTCTTTATGGTTGGGTTTTGGAAATGGCTTCCTCAAGACTTGCCACCATTGTTGAACACTCAAGAACCTTGAAGAAACTCTCTATAACTAGAAATGATCAGCCACGAATTTGGAAGATGATGGCTGAATAGGATGGGTTTAGGTAATGGCCACTCTATGGCTGAAGTGGGGTGGGAGGAAGTCCAATGCATGTTTGTGCATGTTGGAGGTCTTTTCGTTGCATGCAAAATCTCCCAAAACTTGTCAAGCATGCAAGAGAGGATAGGTAGGACGAACTAGGGTGGTTTAGGTGGGTTAGGTTGGGTTTAGGGTTAAGTTGGCCAAATAGAAAGTCTAACACACAATGAGTGGTCAACTATAGTAGACCAGAATTTGGGTCATTTTACAAAATGGTCCTGTACCGAAATACACGTCCTAAAATTACACAAAAGATATTTTTATAAATCTCTATGAGTCTAGTTTCTAACACATCAAACGGATCCGAATTCCGAGTTTCGTACACAAAGTTATGGCCAAAATACTACATACCTATCGTGGCCTTCGGAAATAGGCGAATTTCTGAAAATCAAACTCGAGCGTGTGTAAACGCTACACGACCACTCAAAAATAATGTTAATTCCCCAAGGTCCCAAGTCATCTAGGGTCAAAATAATACCAACCAAAAAAGTCGTACAAAGAAGAAGAACGACAAGAAGTAAAGTAGCAATCAAACCGTCGATTCGACAAGCATTCAAACAAGATTTAAATCATGTTAAGGATATTATGAATGATATCTAATACTTACATATATGCATCCATCTAGAAGTCTAACACATCTAAACATGTTATTTAATCATCATGTAAAGATCTAGGACCAAATCGAGGTCAGGAACACAAAAACCCGAGTAAACTCTCAATCGCAAGCCGCATTTCGATTATCGTCGAGTTACGACTTGTGACTTTAGCAAGTTAACAACTAAATGACATCTCTTAAAAGTATTTTGGTCTTAATGTGATCTCTCATACACATCTAGACTCTCTAAATCAAATAAGCGATCAACAAGGGAAGAAGTGCGAGCATTGCACGCAATTCAAGCTAACCGGAATCGGGTCTTACATCCTCTCCCTTAAAAGAATTCGTCCGAATTCTAAACCGTATAACAAACCAACGTTAGGTCATCACCCAACAACAAATACCCAAACACAACTACGGTGTTGTCTCAATCTCGAGTGAACACTCGATGCTCAAAACCATAAACCTAGACTCAATCTCCGAGTCTATTATCACAATAACCAAACCAAATACTCAAAAATCAATTACCAAAAATCTCACATTCACAAGTTCAAAAATTGCCAATAACCATATTACCAAACACTTAAGATTGAAAATAATTTGACTCGCACTCGAGTCACAAAAGTACACACAAATTCCATTACTTGATTATTAACCACGTGAATCCTTAACATATCACAAAAACAAAATCAAGACTTTATAAAGATCAATATTCCGAAACTATATGCCTCTGCTACAACATGAGACTTCAAGACAACAAATTCCAAATCATAAGACATAAAAATTGCCGATAGGGCAATCCACAAACTAAAGAAGAGTGTTCCACAACACGCTCCTAAAACAATAAGTCAACATTCATTATCATGCAAGCCACACTCAAAATTTCCAAATTATGGATGAAACACATAACAACACATAATAGCATTGATTAAAAATTCATTCCATTTTGTTCGCTCCTTTGGTAATTGGTTTAGTCAATTTCTAACCTACTTGCTACCAATCCTAGTCCACCAACGAACCTCTTTTGATCACCAATTCAGGGTACCGGCTAAATTGGATTTCAAAAGCTTCCGTGCAAGGATGCCAAGGTCCATGAGAAAATTTCTAAGCATCCTTCCCTATTGTCTCACATAATCATGCAAATGCACTAAGCAAGTTACCTTTACTACTAATGCACATAAGCATGTTCATATTCAAATACAACTATATCCGTTAAATACATTTTATTTTAATTTTTTTTTTTTGTAACCATATCCTTACTCATAATTTAATCTTTAAGCAAATGACAAAATTCCTATTATTAACAATACCACATGCATACACGTATATCATGCAAATGTGATATATAATCACCAAGTACCATCATACTTCTACTCATATAATCCATATAATCCATTTAATTCATGCAACTCATAACATTACACGTATATCCATAGAGTGTATAAACTCAACGCACCACTAGCAAATACAACTAGTAAACATTATCACATTTTTATACCGCAATTAATTGCTTGCCGAAAAATCAAAATTCAATCAAAACCATAAACAAATCTCATACCGGGACATCATCCTTTATCATATCAATAAACCCGAGAAACCAACAATCAATAGATTTCAATACTCAATGCAATGTATGTATGAATGCATGTGAGCTAACGATACCACGCATACTCATAGTAGCGATAATAATAACCATAATATATAAATAAGGAGTTACCTCCTATCTCGGTAGGTCTCAAAACTCCGCAATGGCCAACCGCCACACACGTACACAACCTCAAACTCTAGGTCGTCTATCACCATCTCACTAAGAGTCACTAGACCGCTTACTAGCACTACTAGAATCGTTAATCCTCAACTTAAGGCAATCTTTTCAAACTGCCTTCTAACTCATCATCATCCTTAACAGTTCTCGAGGTCCTCTCTCGAGTGCATTCCTTAATATCCAACCCTTTCTCATAAGTATAGTCCACAACCCTCGATAATCCGCAAGCTGTAATAAAATAAATTGCCTATAATATTCCATCCTTAATCCTTAACTCTTTCACAATTCATGGATTCTTCCTAGTCTCATTCGGTACTAAGTACTCTGCTCCAATGAGCTAACTCCGTGATCATCACTTAAATATTAAACCATAATCTCATAATATTTGCCACCAATTATCTGGTGGATTCTCAAACATGGATACTACTAATACTACCTTATACTCATCATTACTGGCACCTCTACTAGTGCTAACACACATTCTAGATTCAAACATTTTAATCTTACAATAACTCTCGACGTTAATATTCAACGATTCACACAAAACCAACCCCCAAACTAGGCCAAGGAACCTATCCTAGCAGACAACTAACCAATAGCTGTGATACCAACTGTGGCGACCCGACCCTGATCCCAAGACGAGACCCCGAGGTCGTGCCGCTTCCAAAAAGACACATAACAAAAACAAATAGCAAATAGTGGGTAGGCCATAACGGCGATACGCCAAAAACTTTAACACATGCGGAAGCGTAATATAATTAAACAGTGGCGCCCGAGCTAACAAGCTCAAACTAATACAACCTTAGAGATAATGAATCTCTTGGTCCAAAAATAAAATTATGTGACACAACAATAGGCACATATAACAATTTATAGCAATTATATATCAAGTCATCGGCGACGTTACGGCCGGAACCCAACATTAAACTAAGTCTACAACTCTAGTCTAACATGCTTAACGGCTAAAAACATGCCGGATAACAAACATAATAAGCAAACCAATACATGGTTAAAACAACTAAAGCATGAGCATCATAAATACATAAGGCACGACTAACACATGTCGGCTCTCAAAAGATTAAGTACTAATTAACATAAGTACTAAAAGTCAAACACATAAAGTCTTGCTACCCCACATAAAGTTTATATAACTTTATGTTCCCATCGTCCTTGCCAAAAGAAAAGGTACTAAAATTACAAGGTAGCAACCTCGTCACAAGCTTCACCAACGTAACTTGTCAATCACTTCGAACCGCTCACTCGGCTCGGATCTAGGGAAAACAATCAAAACAAATAGGAGTAAGTCATAAAGACTTAGCAAGTTACTAACATAACTTCCTGTCATGGCATCATGCTCAACAATAATAATTCATGCAATTGGCATAATATACATTTCATAAATAATCATGTCAAGGTACTCATACTTAACAATTTCAAGAATTTCAAGTATCATGTTATCAACAAGTATAACATTTCATTAATTCATTCAACCATCATTTCATATCATATCATATTCACGTAGCACATTATTCACATATAAGCACTCGTGAGTCAATTCATATAAAAAGGGATATGATACCGTTACCATTTCCTCCGCCGTGTCGCTCCTGCAAAAACACGTGCAAAACCTTTATGTGTCCTCGATATCCCTTTCGTGGATATCGACGTCCCCGAGACATTTCCCCGCTCGAGTTCGCGATAGTTATCAAAGTCATGTTTCCATACTACAACTGAGATCAACTACTTCCCTACCGTGGCCATCGATAGAGGGTGTGTGCAATCCGGCGCGGCGATCCATCAAAATCACGAATCTCACAATTCGTGAAGATGATGCATCGTCCCGCCCCAAAGACTCAACAAACCGACTCCAGCTGGACTCAAACTTCAAGCACACGTAATACATTATCATATGCTCAAATAAGTAGGCATGTACTCTACAATCATCTAGTCATGCTTTTACTTCACAACTAGCACATAATCACATTAGAGATAAAAATCAAGGCTCTAATCATCAAGTGTTCTTCATACACTTTAAAATGCTTGGAGGCTTAACCTCCATTAATACTACCCCAAAATTCGTAGGACTTAGGCATATTACTCCTTAATGTCATACTAACCCAATGGTCAACTCCGTTGAGTCATAATCAATCTTTCAAAAATTAGGGTATAGAAGCCGTTGGCCTCAATACTCTCCTATGTCCATACTAACATGAATCAATAGGTTACTAAGGTCATTAAACCCATAAGATCCCAAATCAAACATTTAAGTAGGCAACATAGAATCACGGTCACAAGTTAGGCATATATACTCATTCACAAGTCATCAAACATGCTTCCAACACTTAAACAAACAAGATAGAATGATTTATCATATATCTCTACCCTTGAATATCATCATAAACATACTTTACAATCTGTTTACTAAGGTTATTAAACCCATAAAACTCCACTCAAACAATTAACTAGTCAACATAGAATAGAAGTCACAAACAAGGCATATATATTCATTCTTTCTATTTCATCAAATATGAGTCTAACCATTTCATCAAATATGCTCCCAACACTTAAACAAACAAGATAGAATAATTCATCATCTATCTCTACACATGAATATCATCATAAACATACTTTACAACATGTTCATCCAACCAAAATTTCATCATCTAGCATATAGTGAAACATGGCATCTCTACAAGCCTAACCATTTCATCAAACATGCTCCCAACACTTAAACAACAATATAGGGTTATTTATCATACATCAATACACATAAATAAAATCATAATCATGGTTTATAATCTGATTATAATCTATTCATCCAACCCGAAATGCATCATTTAGCATATACGAGAACATGGCATCTCTACAAGCCTAACTATTTCATCAAACATGCTCCCAACACTTGAACAACAAGATGGGGTGATTTATCATACATCAATACACATAAATAACATCATAATCATGGTTTATAATCTGATCATAATCTGTTTATGCAACCAAAAATTCATCATATAGCATATACGAGAACATGGCATCTCTACAAGCCTAACCATTTCATCAAACATGCTCCCAACACTTAAACAACAAGGTAGAATGATTTATCATACATTACTACACATAAATGACATCATAATAAGGGTTTATAATCTGTTCATAATCTGTTCATACAACCGAAAATGCAACATTTAGCATATACGAGAACATAGCATCTCTACAAGCCTAACTATTTCATCAAACATGCTCTCAATGCTTAAACAACAACATGGAATGATTTATCGTACGTTATCACACATAAATAACATCATAAACATGGTTTATAATCTGTTTATAATCTGATCATACAACCAAAAATGCAACATTTAGCATATTCGAGAACATAGCATCTCTACAAGCCTAACTATCTCATCAAACATGCTCCCAATGCTTAAACAAAAAGATGGAATGATTTATCATACATTATCACATCTAAATAACATCAAAATCATGATTTACAATCTGATCATAATCTGTTTATACAACCTAAAATGTATCATTTAGCATATACGAGAACATGACATCTCTACAAGCCTAACTATCTTATCCAATATGCTCCCAACACTTAAACAACAAGGTAGAATGATTTATCATACATTACTACACCTAAATGACATCATAATCATGGTTTATAATATGTTTATAATCTGTTCATACAACCAAAATTCATCATATAGCATATACTAGAACATGGCATCTCTACAAAGTCCTAAGTGCTCTCATTGACCTCATATAGCAAGATTGTTTTCCCTAGGGTCAATGAGGCTAAAATAAATAGAAAGAGATGTTGTAACACACCTTAAATAAGCCCTACAAGATGTACAAAACGTCCATGCAAAGGTGGGTATGTGATCTCCTTGCCCTCCTCTTCTCTTTTATGGTTGGGTTTTGGAAATGGCTTCCTCAAGACTTGGCCACCATTGTTGAACACTCAAGAACCTTGAAGAAACTCTCTATAACTTGTATGAAGTGATCAGCCACGAATTTGGAAGATGATGGCTGAATAGGATGGGTTTAGTGGAGGTAATGGCCACTCTATGGCTGAAGTGGGGTGGGAGGAAGTGTCCAATGCATGTTTGTGCATGTTGGAGGTCTTTCTTTGCCAAGTGTTGTACATGCACTTAAATCTCCCAAAACTTGTCAAGCATGCAAGAGAGGATAGGTAGGAAGAACTAGGGTGGTTTAGGGTGGGTTAGGTTGGGTTTGGGTAGGGTTAAGTTGGCCAAATAGAAAGTCTAACACACAATGAGTGGTCAACTATAGTAGATCAGAATTTGGGTCATTTTACAAAATGGTCCTGTACCGAAATACACGTCCTAAAATTACACAAAAGATATATTTATAAATCTCTATGAGTCTAGTTTCTAACACATCAAACGGATCCGAATTCCGAGTTTCGTACACAAAGTTATGGCCAAAATACTACAGACCTATCGTGGCCTTTGGAAATAGGCGAATTTTCGAAAATCAAACTCGAGCGTGTATAAACGTTTACACGACCACTCAAAAATAATTCTAAGTTAATTCCCCAAGGTCCCATAGTCATCTAGGGTCAAAATAATACCAACCAAAAAATTCGTACAAAGAAGAAGAACGACAAGAAGTAAAGTAGCAATCAAACCGTCGATTCGACAAGCATTCAAACAAGATTTAAATCATGTTAAGGATATTATGAATGATATCTAATACTTACATATATGCATCCATATAGAAGTCTAACACATCTAAACATGTTATTTAATCATCATGTAAAGATCTAGGACCAAATCGAGGCCAGGAACATAAAAACCCGAGTAAACTCTCAATCGCGTCGCGTTTCGATTATCGTCGAGTTACGACTTGTGACTTTAGCAAGTTAACAACTAAATGACATCTCTTAAAAGTATTTTGGTCTTAATGTGATCTCTCGTACACATCTAGAATCTCTCAGAAATCAAATAAGCGATCAACAAGGGAAGAAGTGCGAGCATTGCACGCAATTCAAGCTAACCGGGAATCGGGGTCTTACACGCATTCTCTCATTGTTCGGCCAAGACAGTTTTCGATTTCTTCTTGCGTCTTCTGCGAACACTTCAGCCAAGACTTGAGAGAGAGCTTGGAATGAGGTGATTCTAGGGTTTCAAAGGGCTAAGCTTGGAGGCCATTGCTAGGAGTCTTCTTCCCCATTCAACCCGCGAGTTTGAAGAGAGAGAAGTGAGGAGAACGACTTCATCTCTTGGAGTTCGAACTGGGCAGTTTGTGAGGGCCGAATTTTGTAAGTTCCTACCTCTCTTCCTTTTCTTTTGGGCTCCATTGACCCTAGGGAAACAACCTTTTATGCTATGTGAGGTCAATGGAAGCCATTGTTAGGGTTTGTAGAGAAGCATGAACCCTAGGTTTTCAAATTGATGATAGAGTTGATTGAACCTATGTGAGACCATGATTTATGTGAAATTCATGTTCTAAATAGTCTATTGAACTTGGTTATGTTGATTATCCATGAGTATTGAAGTTGATTTGGTAGAGATACTTGGAGGGTGTTTTGCCCTAATTTTGTTTTAGCTTGCAAAATTATTGACGTGAGCTTGATTACTATGTTTTACATGTTTAATAGAGTATATTAAACCATGTTGTATAATTTAATCATGAATTGGAAATTATGATTGGTAAGGTGACTTGAATGAATTTATGCACAAGATGGCCAATTTGTTCTAAGTTGCATTGTTAAGTAATTTGTGGGGTTTATGTGAGTTTGTTGTACATTGGGATTATGGTTTTGGCGATAGTTATGAATATATGGGGATGTTGAAGCCCATGCTTCTATTCCCGAATTTTCGAAAGATTAGATTGGACTCAACGAGTCAACCTTTGGGTTAATATGAATCCTAGGAACTATAATCTTAAGTCCTACGGAATTTTGGGTAGAATTCATGGAGGTCAAGCCTCCAAGAAGTTTTGAAGTGTGTGAAGCACACTTGATTATGAGCTTATATGATTCTCTTATGATATTTGTGCTAGTTGTGGATGAAAAGCATGACTAGTTTGATGGTAGAGTGATTACCTACTTGTTGTGAGCATATGAGTATATATTACTTGTGCTTGGGTTTTGAGTCCAGCTGGCGTCGGTCTGTTGAGTTTTTGGTGGGACGATACATCGTCTTCACGAATTGTGAGATTTGTGATCGCGATGGATCGCCGTGCCGGGTTTGCACACACCCCTCCATCGATGGCCACGGTGGGGAAGTAGTTTATCTTAGTTGTAGTAATACACATGACTTTGATAACTATGGAACTCGGCGGATCGTCTCGGGGCGTCGATATCTACGAGAGGATATCGAGGGCACATAAAGGTTTTGCACGTGTTTTTGCGGGAGAGCGACACGCGGAAGAATTGGTAATGGTATCATATCTCTTATATATGAATTGTTTCACAAGTGCTTATGGGAATAATGTGCTTGGTGATTTGGATATGATATGATGTTTGATTTGGTTTCTTAAATGTTATACTTGATAGATAACATGTTGTTTAAGGTTGTTAAGCATGAATGCTATCACATGAACATTATTTGAATGTTGTATTATGCCAAAAGCATGAGTTATTATTGTTAAGCTTACATGCTTGACATAAATATTATGGGAATGCTATGTTATAACAATAACATGAATTCTTTGTTGTTAAGCTAATATGCTTTAACATGAATATTATTGGAGTGTGGTATTATGCCAGAAGCATGGATTATTGTCGTTAAGCTTATATGCCCTAACATGTCAATTATTGGAAGGTTATGTTATACCGATAACATGAGTTATGATCGTTGAGCATAAAATGCCTTGACATGGATTTTAGTGAGATGTTATACTATAATGATAACATGGTTATTTAATGTTGAGCTTGGATGCCATAGCATGACTTTATATAAGGTTATTTCATGACGATAGCATGATGTAATTTATGATTGAGCATTATGCCATGATAGGAAGTTATGGTTAGTAACTTACTAAGTCTTTGTGACTTACTTTTATTTGTTGGTTGTTTTCCCTAGATCCGAGCCGAGCGTACGGATCCAAGTAAATCAAGAAGATTGCGTTGACGAAGTATTATTTTTGGCAAGGTTGCTACTTAGATAGCTTATTTGTTTTTGGTGAGGTCGTTGGGAAGGATGAAGTTATGTAAACTTCATGTTGGGGTAGCAAACCTAAATGTGAATTGTGATATTTGTAATTATGTTGTTTAGCCTATTCTTTTGGTAGCCGACAAGTAGTAGTCGTGCTTGGTGTATATTTATAGTTATGATTCCATATGCTATCCTGTTGTTGGTACTTATCATTATCAGTACTTATGTGGTTGGTAGCCGACTTGTGTTAGTCGCGCTTGGTAAATTTGGTGATCATGTTTTATATGCTTTAATGATAGTAAAGTATTATGTTGGTACTCCGGCATGTGTTTAGCCATTGAGTTGTTAGACTAGAGTCTTAGACTTAGTGTAATGTTGGGTTCCGGCCGTAGCTTCGCCGATGACTTGGTTTATAATATGCTATATATTTGAATTGCTTAACAGGGAGTTTGTCCTACGTGCCCAATGTTGCGGCACGCGAGTCGAATTTTTGGACCGAGAGATTAATCATCTCTTTGGTCGTCTTTAGTTTGAGCTTGTTAGCTCGGGTGCCACTGTTTTATTTCATTTAGCTTCCGCATGTGTTTTGAGTTGTCGGTGTATCGCCGTTATGGCCCTACCCATTATTTGCTACTTGTTGTTGTTATTTGTCTTCCGGCGGCACGACCTTGGGATTTCGTCTTGGGATCCAGGTCGGGTCGTCACATGTTTATATGCTAGTTATAATTGAAATGCATGACCAGATGATTGTAGAGTACGTGCCTACTTATTTGAGCATATGAGTATGTATTACTTGTGGTTGAGTTTGAGTCCAGCTGGAGTCGGTTTGTTGAGTCTGTGGTGGGACGATGTATCGTCTTCACGAATTATGGGATTCGTGGTTTCGATGGATCACCGCGACGGGTTGCACACACCCCTCCATCGATGGCCACGGTGGGGAAGTAGTTGATCTTAGTTGTAGTATGAAAACATGACTTTGATAACTATGGAACTCGAGCGGGGAATGTCTCGGGGACGTCGATACCACGATTTGGGTATCGAGGACACATATGAATTGCACGTGTTTTTGCAGGAGCAACACTGCGGAAAAATGGTAACGGTATCATATCCCTTTTTATATGAATTAACTCACGAGTGCTTATATGTGAATAACGTGCTATGTGATTATGATATGATATGATATGATGGTTGAGATGATTTAATGAATTGTTATACTTTGTTGATAACATGATATTTACAATTGTTAAGTATGAATACCTTGACATGATTATTAATGAAATGTTATACTATGATGATAGCATGAATTATTATTGTTGAGCATGATGCCATGACAGGAAGTTATGTTTAGTAACTTACTAAGTCTTTATGACTTACTCCTATTTGTTTGATTGTTTTTCCCTAAATCCAAGTCATGCTAGCGGATCTAAGTGACTCGAGTTGCGTTGGTGAAGCTTTTGGCAAGGTTGCTACCTTATAGTTTAGTATCTTTTCTTCTGGCAAGGACGATGGGAAACGTAAAGTTATGCAAACTTTATGAGGGGTATCAAAACTTATTATGTGTTTGATATTTGTACTTGTTAATTAGTACTTAATATTTTGGGAGCCGACTTGTGTTTGTCGTGCCTTTTGTATTCATGATGATTATGTTTCAGTAATGTTAACCATGTAATGGTTGGTTTATTGTGTTTGTTCTCCGGCATGCTTTTAGCCGTTGAGTATGTTAGACTAGAGTTGTAGACTTAGTTTAATGTTGGGTTCCGGTTGTAACGTCACCGATGACTTGGTTTATATAAATTGCTATATATTTATATTGCATGACAGGTGGTTTTGTTCTACGTACCCAATGTTGCATCACGCGATTTTAATTTTTGAACCGAGAGATTTATTATCTCTTTGGTTGTGTTTAGTTTGAGCTTGTTAGCTCGGGCGCCACTGTATGTATGTTTCGCTTCCGCATGTGTTAAAGTTGTTGGCGTATCGCTGTTATAGCCTTGCCCATTATTTGTTGTTATGTGTTTTTGGTGGCACGACCTCGGGGTCTCGTCTTGGGATCCAGGTCGGGTCGCCACAACATAAGCTCTATCAACTACCTTCCTATAATCCACAAATTGGTGAGACAATAGTTGCTTTCTGTATTCAGTCCTCAAACCCTTAACAAATTTATGTGTCCTCTTAGCTTCATCCGGAATCAAGTGTGTGCAATAACGAGCTAACTTTATGAATTTCACCGAATACTGTGATATGGTCATACTTCCCTACACAAGATCAAGAAATTCCTTCTCCATCTTCTGTCGAACAACCTCAGGTACATATGAAGCTCTAAACTCTCGAACAAAGTTAGTCCATGTATGAGGAACACTAAGCATGTCCCAACTCTCTCGAAGCACTTGCCACCAATGTTCCGCTACACCCTCTAGCTTGAATACTACCAATACCACTTTCTGCTCATCATCACACCTCAAAGGCACGAAGATCTTCTCTAGATGCTCAATCCATAATTCATCTTTGGAAGCATCCGGCTCCCCATCAAATTGCCTTGGATTCAGTTTCACGAACTTCTCAAGCATATAATCCCCATGTTGTTGTCTAGCATCATGTCTATGTCTCTCAACTTGTGGTTCTGGTTGTGGCTCTGACTATGGTCCTTATTGTGGTTCAACTCTACCAAATCCCCTTTGGTTCATTTCGTTCATCATAGCAAGCATGCCTCTATACATAGTACATATAGCCTCAAACTGTTCTTCCGGAGTCCGTAGTGGAGGAATATCCTGTTGACGGTTCTTATTAGCATCTCTACCACCATCTGCACCTCTATCAGTACCTCTACCTACACCTCCTCCAATGCTAGTCCCAACTATAGTATCCACCCTCTTAACCTACAATAACACTCGACGTTAAGATAGAACTATCACATAAAACCAACCCTCTAGGCCAAGGAACCTATCCCGGTCGATAGCTAAACAATAGACATATCTCTAATACCAACTGTGACGACCCGACCTCGACCACAAGACGAGATCCCAAGGTCGTGCCACCAAAAGTACAACAAACAAGCAATGGTAAGGCTATAACAGTGATACGCCAACGACTTAACAAATGTGGAAGCAAAACATAAATACAATGGCGCCCAAGCTAACAAGCTCAAACTAAATACAACCTAAGACATAGTAAATCTCTCAGTCCAAAAATTCAAAGCACGTGATGCAACATTAGACACGCATATTAAAACCACCTGTCATGCAATAATATAACAATAATAAACCAAGTCATCGGAGACGTTACAACCAGAACCCAACATTAAACTAAGTATACAACTCTAGTCTAACACACTCAACGACTTATAACATGCCGGAGAACAACATAATAGACCAACCATCATGAGATTAACATAATATGAAATATGATCGTCATATAAACAAGGCTCGTCTAACACAAGTCGTGTGGCGACCCGACCCGGATCCCAATACGAGACCCCGAGGTCGTGCCGTAAAAAACACACAAGATAACAAATAACGGGTAAGGCCATAACGGCGATACGCCAATAACTTTAACACATGCGGAAGCGTAACATAATT
Organism: Codonopsis lanceolata; assembly: GCA_013146195.2. Taxonomy (NCBI): domain Eukaryota; kingdom Viridiplantae; phylum Streptophyta; class Magnoliopsida; order Asterales; family Campanulaceae; genus Codonopsis; species Codonopsis lanceolata. Next base: position 55,286,756 of record CM028384.1, on the reverse strand, counting down.
AAACGGTGTCGCCCGAACTAACAAGCTCAAACTAACACAACCAAAGAGATAATGAATCTCTCGATCCAAAAATAAAAATCACGTGACGCAACATTGGGCAAGTAAAACAAAACCACCTGTCATGCAATATCATTAAATAGCAATTTATATACCAAGTCATCGGCGACGTTACAGCCGGAACCCAACATTAAACTAAGTCTACAACTCTAGTCTAGCATGCTTAATGGCTAAAAACATGCCGGAGTAAAACATAACCAACGATATAAATAACTTGATATAGATAGAAACAATATTATAATATTAACTTGGCACGACTAACATTCGTCGGCTCACAAAAGACTAAATAATATAAACAAGTACCAATTAAATAAACACAAGGCTTACTACCCATAGTGAAGTTTATATAACTTCACTTCCCAATCGACCTTTCCAAAACAAGGACTACCTATTTATAAACTAGTAACAACCTTCTCACAGAACCACACGTTCTATCGTAGACTCGGTGGATTCCTTCAAATCACTATCTCGGCACAAATCTAAGGAAAACAAGGTAAACAAAGTAAGTAATAAAGACTTAGTAAGCTACTAAAGATGCAATGTCATGGCATGACATTATGCTCAAATAAAACATATACATCTCATATCATGCTCATGATATAACATTTCATGGAATAATCCACCACACAAACTGTAAAACCCTAGTTTATTGCTTGCTTGTTTAATGCATGAGATCATACATTCATAATTATCATTAGTATCTTAACTTAGCTCACTTTTATGTTTAAAGTCGATAGCATGTTCATTGACGTCGTTTGAGATGCTCGTTTGCACCTTTCCTTCACGAGATGCTTTGAAACTCGCGTTTGTGTTTTATGTTATAAACGCATGGATAAATGTTAGAGACCACTCATAACATCATTAACACGCTTTAGATGTTGGTTGAATGCTAGTTGCATCGTCGGTTTGGTTGCTAGTTTGATTCTAGTCGTAACCCTTCTTCGTTTGACCTTTTCGGTTGTTGTTCGGGAGTGTTTTTCCTAAGTTCTTAGCCATGTTTGATTGAGGTTTGAACTTTGATTTGCCTTGGTTATGTTTTAGAGGTCTTTAAGGTTGAATTCTAGACCATTTTGTGCATTGGAAGACTTGAGGGTGCAAGAGGGAAGGACCTAGAACTTGCGAGGGAGCGAAACGAAAATATAGAGAATACCAGAGTGATGCGCTCACATCACTCTTGAGCAAAGCGACCGCAAGGGTCATTTTCCAGATTACAGGAATTTTCTACATTTCACCAATTTTGACTAACTAAACCCCACCCAAACCCAACCTAACCCACCCTAAACCACCCTAGTTCGTCCCACCTATCCTCTCATGTACAACACTTGGCAAAGAAAGACCTCAAACATGCAAAGCCATGCATTGGACACTTCCTCCCACCCCACTTCAGCCATTGTATGACCAAATACTTCCACTAAGCTATCCTAATCAGTCTTCATCTTCCAAATTCATGGCTGATCAGTTTAGACAAGTTATAGAGAGTTTTTGAAGCTTCTTGAGTGTTGATCAATGGTGGCCAAGTCTTGAAGAAGCCATTTCCAAAACCGAACCGTAGAAGTGAAGAGGAGGGCAAGGAGAACACATAGCCACCCTTGCATGGACATTTTTTATAACTTGTAGGGCTTGTTTAAGGTGAGTTACAACATCTCTTCTTATTTATTTTAGCCTCATTGACCCTAGGGAAAACAATCTTGTTATATGAGGTCAATGAGAGCACTTAGGACTTTGTAGAGATGCCATGTTCTAGAATATGTTATATGATGAATTTTGGTTGTATGAACAGATTATAGACATATTATAAACCATGATTTTGATGTCATTTAGGTGTAGTAATGTATGATAAATCATTCTACTTTGTTGTTTAAGCATTGGGAGCATGTTTGATGAAATAGTTAGGCTTGTAGAGATGCTAAGTTCACGTATATGCTAAATGTTACATTTTTAGTTGTATGATCAGATTATAAACAGGTTATAAACCATGTTTAGGATGTTATTTATGTGTGATAATGTATGATAAATCACCCTACTTTGTTGTTTAAGCATAGGGAGCATGTTTGATGAAATAGTTAGACTTGTTGAGATGCTATGTTCACGTATATGCTAAATGTTACATTTTTGGTTGTATGATCAGATTATAAACAGGTTATAAACCATGTTTAGGATGTTATTTATGTGTGATATTGTATGATAAATCACCCTACCTTGTTGTTTAAGTGTTGGGTGCATATTTGATAAAATGGTTAGACTCCTATTTGATGAAATGACAAGAATGTATATGCCTAGTTTGTGACTTTGATTCAACGTTCATACTTGATTGTTTGATTGGGGTTTTATGGGTTTAATGACCTTAGTAATCTATTTAATTACGTTAGTATGGACATAGGAGAGTATTGAGGCCAATGACTTTTATACCCTAATTTTGAAAGATTTATTATGACTCAACGGAGTTGACCATTGGGTTAGTATGACATTAAGGAGTAATATGCCTAAGTCCTACGAATTTTGGGGTAGTATTAATGGAGGTTAAGCCTCCAAGCATTTTAAAGTGTATAAAGAACACTTGCTGATTAGAGTCTTGATTTTATCTCTAATGTGATTATGTGCTAGTTGTGAATTAAAAGCATGACTAGATGATTGTAGAGTACTTGCCTACTTATTTGAGCATATGAATATGAATTACGTGTGCTTGAAGTTTTAGTCCAGCTGGAGTCGGTTTGTTGAGTCTTTGGGGCGGGACGATGCATCATCTTCACGAATTGTGAGATTCGTGATTTTGATGGATCGTCGTGCCGGATTGCACACACCTTCTATCGATGGCCATGATATTGAAGTAGTTGATCTTAGTTGTAGTATGGAAACATGACTTTCATAACTATCGGAACTCGAGCGGGGAAATGTCTCGGGGACGTCGATATCCACGAAAGGGATATCGAGGACACATAAAGGTTTTGCACATGTTTTTGCAGGAGCGACATGCGCGGGAAAAAGGGTAACGATATCATATCCCTTTTATATGAATTGACTCACGAGTGCTTATATGTGAATAATGTGCTACGTGAATATGATATGATATGAAATGATGGTTGAATGATTTAATGAAATGTTATACTTGTTGATAACATGATATTCAAGATTGATTGATATGAATGCCTTGACATGATTATTTATGAAATGTATATTATGACAATCGCATGAATTATTATTGTTGAGCATGATACCATGGCAGGAAGTTATGTTAGTAACTTGCTAAGTCTTTATGACTTACTCCTATTTGTTTTGATTGTTTTCCCTAGATCCGAGCCGTGCAAGTGGTTCGAAGTGATTCTCAAGTAGCGTTGGTGAAGCTTGTGACGAGGTTGCTACCTTGTAAATTTTAGTACCTTTTTCTTTTGGCAAGGACGACGGGAACAGAAAGTTATATAAACTTTATGTGGGGTAGCAAGACTTGATGTGTTTGATTATTGGTTTTTATGTTTATTAGTACTTAATGTTTTGAGAGCCGACATATGTTAGTCGTGCCTTATGTATTTATGATGCTCATGCTTTAGTTGTTTTAACCATATATTGGTTTGTTTATTATGTTTATTATCCGGCATGTTTTTAGCCGTCAAGCATGTTAGACTAGAGTTGTAGACTTAGTTTAATGTTGGGTTCCGACCGTAACGTCGCCGATGACTTGATATATAATTGCTATAAATTGTTATATGTGCCTATTGTTGCGTCACATTATTTTATTTTTGGACCAAGAGATTCATTATCTCTAAAGTTGTATTAGTTTGAGCTTGTTAGCTCGGGCGCCACTGTTTAATTATATTACGCTTCCTTATGTGTTAAAGTTTTTGGCGTATCACCGTTATGGCCCTACCCACTATTTGCTATTTGTTTTTGTTACGTGCCTTTTCTAGGCGGCACGACCTCGGGGTCTCGTCTTGGGATCTGGGTCGGGTCGCCACACAAACCGAAACCTAACCATAGTCTCATAGAACATCATTTCCATAATTCATCATAAGTAATTCATCTCAATAGAATATGATTCTCAATTCCAATATATTTAACATGTTATCTTCATATTGCACTGTTCATCAAAACATCATCTATAAAACCCTGAATCATTGCTTGCTTGTTTATTTCATGAGTTCATACATTCATAATCATCATTAGTATGTTAACTTAGCTCACTCATATGTTTAAAGTCGATAGCATGTTCATTGACGTCGTTCGAGATGCTCGTATGCACCTTTCCTTCACGAGTTGCTTTGAAACTCGGGTTTGTGTTTTATGTTGTAAACACATGGTTAAATGTTAGAGACCACTCATAACATCATTAACACGCTTTAGATGTTGGTTGAATGCTAGTTTACATCGTCGGTTTGGTTACTAGTTTGATTCTAGTTTCCTAAGTTCTTAGCCTTGTTTGAGTGAGGTTTGATCATTGATTTGCCTTAGTTATGTTTTAGAGGACTTTAAAAGTGAATTCTAGACACTTTTTGGCTTTGGAAGACTCGTAGTTGCATTAGGGGAGCGACCTAAACCGAGCAATGAAGCAAAACCAAAGCAGTGAGGAAACAACATTGATGCGCTCGCATCATAGGGAGGGATGCGACCGCATCCTCCCCAGATCCTGATTACGGGAATTTTTGCCTATTCACCAAGTTGGCCAACTTAACCCCACCCAAACCCAACCTAACCCACCCTAAACCACCCTAGTTCGTCCTACATATCCTCTCTTGCATGCTTGACAAGTTTTGAGAGTTTTGAATGCATGTACAACACTTGGCAAAGAAAGACCTCCAACATGCACAAACATGCATTGGACACTTCCTCCCACCCCACTTCAGCCATAGAGTGGCCATTACCTCCACTAAACCCATCCTATTCAGCCATTCTCTTCCAAATTCATGGCTGATCAGTTTATACAAGTTATAGAGAGTTTCTTGAAGGTTCTTGGGTGTTCATCAATGGTGGCCAAGTCTTGAAGAAGCCATTTCCAAAACCCAACCATAGAAAGAAGAGGAGGGCAAGGAGAACACATACCCACCTTTGCATGGACATTTTGTACAACTTGTAGGGCTTATTTAAGGTGAGTTACAACATCTCTTCTTATTTATTTTAGCCTCATTGACCCTAAGGAAAACAATCTTGCTATATGAGGTCAATGAGAGCACTTAGGACTTTGTAGAGATGACATGTTCTAGCATATGCTATATGATGAATTTTGGTTGTATGAAAAGATTATAAACATATTATAAACCATGATTATGATGTCATTTAGGTGTAGTAATGTATGATAAATCATTCTACCTTGTTGTTTAAGTGTTGGGAGCATATTGGATGAGATAGTTAGGCTTGTAGAGATGTCATGTTCTCGTATATGCTAAATGATGCATTTTAGGTTGTATAAACAGATTATGATCAGATTGTAAATCATGATTTTAATGTTATTTAGGTGTGATAATGTATGATAAATCATTTCATCTTGTTGTTTAAGCATTGGGAGCATGTTTGATGAAATAATTAGGCTTGTAGAGATGTTATGTTCACGTATATGCTAAATGTTACATTTTTGGTTGTATGATCAGATTATATACAGATTATAAACCATGTTTATGATGTCATTTAGGTGTAGTAATGTATGATAAATCACCCTACCTTGTTGTTTAAGCATTGGGAGCATGTTTGATGAAATGTTTAGGCTTGTAGAGATGCCATGTTTCACTATATGCTAGATGATGAAATTTCGGTTAGATGAACATGTTGTAAAGTATGATTATGATGATATTCATGTGTAGAGATATATGATGAAACATGCTATCTTGTTTGTTTAAGTGTTGGGAGCATATTTGATAAAATGATTAGACTCATATTTGATGAAATGGCAAGAATGAATGTATATGCCTAGTTTGTGACTTTGATTCTATGTTTCATACTTGATTGTTTGATTGAGGTTTTATGGGTTTAATGACCTTAGTAACCTATCTAATTACGTTAGTATGGACATAGGAGAGTATTGAGGCCAATGGCTTCTATACCCTAATTTTGAAAGATTGATTATGACTCAACGGAGTTGACCATTGGGTTAGTATGACATTAAGGAGTAATATGCCTAAGTCCTACGAATTTTGGGGTAGTATTAACGGAGGTTAAGCCTCCAAGAATTTTAAAGTGTATGAAGAACACTTGATGATTACAGTCTTGATTTTATCTCTAATGTGATTATGTGTTAGTTTTGAATTAAAAGCATGACTAGATGATTGTAGAGTACATGCCTACTTATTTGAGCATATGAATATGAATTACGTGTGCTTGAAGTTTGAGTCCAGCTGGAGTCGGTTTGTTGAGGCTTTGGGGCGAGACGATGTATCATCTTCACGAATTGTGAGATTCGTGATTTTGATGGATCGTCGTGCCGGATTGCACACACCCTCTATCGATGGCCACGGTAGGGAAGTAGTTGATCTCAGTTGTAGTATGGAAACATGACTTTGATAACTATCGGAACTCGAGCGGTGAAATGTCTCGGGGACGTCGATATCCACGAAAGGGATATCGAGTACACATAAAGGTTTTGCACGTGTTTTTGCAGGAGCGACACGGCGGAAAAAGGGTAACGGTATCACATCCCTTTTGTATGAATTGACTCACGATTGCTTATATGTGAATAATGTGCTACGTGAATATAATATGAAATGATGGTTGATTGAATTAATGAAATGTTATACTTGTTGATAACATGATATTCAAGATTGTTAAGTATGAATGCCTTGACATGATCATTTATGAAATGTTTATTATGTCAATAGCATGAATTATTATTGTTGAGCATGATGCCATGACAAGAAGTTATGTTAGTAACATGCTAAGTCTTTATGACTTACTCCTATTTGTTTTGATTGTTTTCCCTAGATCCGAGCTGAGCGAGCGGTTCGAAGTAATTATCAAGTTGCGTTGGTGAAGCTTTGACGAGGTTGCTACCTTGTAATTTTAGTACCTTTTCTTTTGGCAAGGACGATGGGAACATAAAGTTATATAAACTTTATGTGGAGTAGCAAGACTTTAATTGTGTGATATTTGAACTTATGTTAATTAGTACTTAATCTTTTGAGAGCCGACATGTGTTAGTCGTGCCTTGTATATTTATGCTGATCATGCTTTAGTTGTTTTAACCATGTATTGGTTTGTTTATTATGTTTGTTATCTGGCATGTTTTTAGCCGTTAAGCATGTTAGACTAGAGTTGTAGACTTAGTTTAATGTTGCGTTCCGGCCGTAACGTCGTCGGATGACTTGGCATATAATTGCTATAAATTGTTATACGTGCCTATTGTTGCGTCACATGATTTTATTTTTGGACCAAGAGATTCATTATCTCTAAGGTCGTGTTAGTTTGAGCTTGTTAGCTCGGGCGCCACTGTTTAATTATAATACGCTTCCGCATGTGTTAAAGTTTTTGGCGTATCGCCGTTATGGCCTTACCCACTATTTGCTATTTGTTTTTGTTATGTGCCTTTTTGGAAGCGGCACGACCTCAGGGTCTCGTCTTGGGATCCGGGTCGGGTCGCCACATCATCCACATAACTCAATTATTCCATGAGCCCCACACTTCATCCTTTAACATAATTCATATAAGAACTTATATATGAAAGACAACGGTTTCCATTCTAATCATGATTAGCATGTTATATCTCTAGTATGACACTATATCAAAAGTCATCATTTCATTAGCATCTTACATTTCTTATCATAACATTTCATCAAGTAATCATCATCTCATGTATATCATATCATAGCCACGTAGCACAACAATTCATACAAGTGCTCGTAAAATAAACCACATAAGAGAGAAGATGATTTTCCTTTCCGTTTCCAGCGTGCAACTCCTGCGGAAACAAACGTGTCCTCGATAGCCCCATTCGTGGTATCGACGTCCCCGAACAATCCCCGCTCGGGTTCCATAGTGATCAGAGCCATGTTTACTTACTACAACTAAGATCAACTACTTCCCCACCGTGGCCATCGATGGAGGGGTGTGTGCAACCCGGCACGGCGATCCATTGCAACCACGAATCCCACAATTCGTGAAGACAATTCATCATCCCGCCAAAGACTCAAACCAAAAAGACGCCAGCTGGACTCAAACGCAAGCACAGGTAATCCATACTCAAATGCTCACCAAGGAAAAGTACAACATCACGCACTAATCCAATCAAGTAGATATTTACTTTTAAACCACATAGTTATGCACTTCTATGCTAACTAACACATAAACACATTAGCGTAATATTATCAAGTCTCTAATACCCAAGTGTTCTTCATACACTTATAAATGCTCGGAGGCTTAACCTCCATCAAAACTACCCCAAATTCCGTAGGATCTCAATATGTGATTCACTATATTCATATTAGTCCAATAATCAACTCCGTTGAGTCATTTCTATTCTTTTCAAATTTGAAGGCATAGAAGCTATTTGCATCATAGCCCTCCTATTATTCATTAGCTATTATTCATGGCTACATTCTTAGGGTTAACAACATTATGTAACCCAACAATTCATACATTCCCAACAACAACCCCACAACATCATTCATAAGTCAACACTTAATATTTAAAGTCAACCATCACATTTCAAGCATGTATCTCAAGTTAGCATTTAATCAAGCATGCTTTCATTCAAAATAACCATTTATCCAAACAAGATGTAAATTCATCAATCATACTCATAATCAAGATATAAATTCATCTAGCATGCTCATAATTTCAATTCATGAATTATTGTTGACCAACATACTCTCAAATGCATAAAAGTCAACTCAATCCAATAAAGTCAAACATAAAATTTATTCATGTAATCCATAACGATAATTCATTATACATGTTCATAATCCAAAATTCATGAATTAAGTAGCATCACCCTCTCATATGCATGATAGTCAACTATATTCTCAAAAATCAAACGAAACATTCAAACATGTAATCTATTGTGAAAATTCACCTATCATGCTTTCAACCCAAATTAAAGGTTCACTAACCATAACGATAATTCATTATACATGTTCATAATCCAAAATTCATGAATTAGATAGCTTCATACTCTCATATGCATGATAGTCAACTCTTATTCTTAAAAGTCAAACGAAACTTTCAAACATGTAATTCATTGTAAAAATTCATCCTTCATGCTTACAATCAAAAATAGAGATTCAACAAGTATACTTCCAAACTCCCAAACATATATCCATTTATAATTATAACAATTCATAATATCCAATAAACTCCAAAAATCATGTACATCATCAATAACCCATTTACTTCATTAACTTATAAACAAACCCTAGGTTTAGGAAATCATATAACCATCATGCCAAAGTCCAAGCTTACACAATGAACCTTCCTAACATACTTCACAAATCATAGAAATCATCCTACACATGATTCTTAGCAAGTTCACTCCTAACTTCAAAATAAAATCGCACAAAGCATGCATGTGTACTCATTGACCTCAAATAGCACTGTGAGAACCCAAACCCATTACTTGTATTATATCATTATAGCATGTTTATCATATGTCTTAACATGTTAGATACTTCAATTGGTTCATTTCATGCTTGCATTAGAGCTGTTACGTTCATAGTCACTTGAATGTCTTTTATGCGTTGCATACCTTGCCGTTTGTGCTTTGAGTGTTTACCTTAGCATGTTAGCACTTAACCAAGACGTGTTGGGTTCTATTACCTTTCATATATGACTTAGAACGTTCATCTTGATCATAGTAAGCTTGGTTGGAAGTTTATAAACTTTCTTGCTTTGTTTTGGCCTTAGCGATTTCCGTCGTTGCTCGTATTGCTTGTATTTCGTCTTGCGAGATGTTCGTTGAGTTCTCGACCATGTATTCAGGTCATGACCATGTTTAAACAAGCCTTTTCCATGCCCAAGTTATCCTAGTTTGATTGGTGTTTGATTCGTTAACCATTCATCGCATGATTCGAGCCTTGTTTTACCTTGTTCCGGATGTTGTTCGGGTGTGTTTCCGACTTGTTTTGAGTTGGGTTAGACCTTAGAATGGTTGCCCATGAGTTTGGGACCATTTAGGACATGTTTAGATCAAGTTCAAGGGCTGGACCTCGCGCTCGCATCAAATTTTGGTCACTAGCTCGCGGGACAGTGCTGAGAGCATTGCAAAAATGAACCAAGGCTGTCAACAGGACCATAAGCTCGCATGGTCCTTGGAGGATGCGACCGCATCATAGCTGGGTTTCACTTACGGGATTTTTTGATGCAATCTCATTTGGGACCAATTAAGCCCTTGAACCCCCATCCTAATTGAACCTAAACCTTCCTATTAGACCCTAAATGACTTGGATTAACACTAACTTCAATCATCCTCCACTTGACAAGTGGATTTCCATGCCCTCTCCTTGTGACATGTGGAGTTCCACTCACAATTTGCATGCCATATATAATCCTCCCAATTTGTGATCAGCCTATAATCCCACCATATCTGAATATTTCTTCTCTCTCTCCCTAAGCTTTTATGAGATTTTTGAATGATATGTTCATCTTGTTGATTTAGTCCTATGCTTAGAATTAAAAGTGTTCTATGCCTCCTTAGGAATAACTATTGTTCTTGAACTAATGAATTTTGACAACTCTTAGAGATTGTGATTTTAGGGTTACATAAACTATGGATTGTTCATCCTATTGATTTGGTCCTATGCATAGAATTAAAAGTGTTCTATGCCTCCTTAGGAATAACTATTGTTCTTGGACCATTGACTTTTAATAACTTTAAGAAATAATGATTCTAAGGGTTCCATGAATTATGAATTAATGATAATTCTTGACTATGGTTGTTAAGTGGATTAATGGCCTAGTCTATCCTATATGAGAACTTAGAAAAGGGTTTAGGATGCATTTAGCATTTAAACTCTATTGGATGAATTTTTAGAGATGACTCAACGGAGTCAAATTTAGTGAGCCATTGAACAATACCGGCTCAATGATCAATCCCTACGACTTTCTAAACACGTTTCACTAAGAATAATAATTATAGGCTCTTGAATTTGGATTGAGTACCATGCTTGATTTTAGATGTCATATAATAGAATGCCTATTTGACATGTTGAGTTCGCTCTTGTCGAACTCAATCCTACTTGATTATTGCTGAGAATAATTACTTGTCATGAACGAGATCGCTCTTGTCGACCTCGTTCACTACTTGAGAATTTGTTAAGTAAACACTAATTGGCATTTGCATGAGTCCAACTGGCATACCCGTCTTTGTTCACACACGCCTCCACGGGGGAAGTAGCCCCCTTGCTGTAACCATTAGAGCATCATTGGTGTGTCTATCCCGGGCATCTCCTCGAAAGGTCGATGTACTTACACACATCCGACACCTCACATTCCAGATAACGCTTGTATGCAGGAACAACGTAGCGGCCCGGCTCTCCATATATCCTTATCCTGTGTGATTTAATTATAAGCACCTATGTGAAACAATGTGCTTTTTGGATATATGTTCTATATGCTTATGTGATGATATCTTTCCTTGCATGTATATATGTTTACTTGTTTCCCTCCTATTTGGGCGGTCCGACCTGCGGTTCCACCTCGGGTCCGGGTCGGGTTGTCACAGTTGGTATCAGAGCTGTCGTTAGCTATCGGTCAGGATAGGTTCCATGGCCTAGGTGGGTTGTTTCTTTGTGTGATGTTCTAACGTCGAGTGAATTCTTATAGGTGCTTGATGGTGAATCCTAGAGCAGATCGTGTAGGCCGAGGGCGAGGCCAGAGAGCTCCAGATGAGCCTGAGGCAGAGTTGCCACCTCCTCTACAGAGTCCAGCTGGTATGAATGCTCAGATGGCGGATATGTATCGTCGCATGATGGAGTTTATGACCGAGATGGCTCAGCTTGGCCATGGTCAGAATGTACCTCCATCACCACCACCCCCAGAACCAGAGGCGAGAGTGTCGCCACCGCGTGCTGTTATACCACCGGGAGCTAGGGCACGGAATAATGCTATTCTAGAGAGGTTCTTGAAGATGAAGCCACCATCTTTTGAGGGAGAGGCGGATGCTAGTATTGTCGAGTTATGGCTTGAGGATTTGAAGAAGGTCTTTGCAGCGCTGGATTGCACGGATGAAGAGAAGGTGATTTTAGCTATGTATAAGCTTGAGAGGAGCTGCCAATCATTGGTGGGAAGTTCTACTTGCTAGTTGGGAGTTGAACCAGGTGGCGCAGGTGTGGCCTACATTTGAGGCAGAGTTTAGGGCTTCTTATGTGCCTAATGTGGTTAAACAGCGGAGAGAAAAAGAGTTCCAGAAGCTAGAGCAGGGATCTATGTCTATAGCTTAGTATTCTTCTAAATTCACTGAGTTGTCCCGTTATTGTGCACATCTGGTGCTAGATGAGAAACACAGGACCCAGAGGTTCATGAAAGGGTTGAAGACTGAGTACAGGAAGCAGTTATTATCTCTACAATTGGCAGATTACCGGAGTGCGGTGGATCGTGCTTATGAGATTGAGCAAGACATTGAGGAGCACATGCAGAAGCCTCCTGTGCAAACTTCTCGGCCAGCTTCGCAGGTAGAGTCGATCATCCGGGAATCGATCGCTATCAGGGCAATCGTCGCAATGGTGGTCAGAATAGGCAGCAGTCTAGTGGGCAGAATAGGCGTCTGTATGAGAGTCGTGGTAGTAGTGCTCCTACTCCTCAGGGGCAGCAGACTCAGGGTAGTGGATCATTGATTTGTTCTTATTCTAATAAAATTGGGCATTCTAGTGAGAAGTGCAGAACCAGGCTTGGTACTTGTCTTAGTTGTGGAGATCCTAGTCATCAGCTCAAAGACTGTCCTAAGTCTAGAGCAGCTCAGTCCTTGGGGTCAGTTCAGCAGTCTGGGTCCAAGAGGGACAGTGATGGGCGTCCTAAGACGCAGGCTCGTGTTTTCGCGCTTGATCAGCGAGGTGTTCCCGAGTCTACTTCTGTGATCGGAGGTATTCTTTCAGTTTTCGGTCATCATGCTCGAGTTCTTATAGATCCAGGGTCTACTCATTCTTATGTTGCATCGCACTTCTTAGAGCATTTATGTGTATTGCCTGCCCAGTTGCCTTATGTGCTTGAGGTGTCTACATCGTTGGGTGATTGCTTGTCGGCGTCTGAGGTCTATAGAGGTTGTGATGTGCTTGTTCATGATCGAGTCTTGCATGCTAATTTGGTAGTATTGCCTATTAGAGACTTTGATGTGATTCTTGGTATGGATTGGCTATGTGTACATCATGCTTTAGTTGATTGTCGATGTAAGAAAGTAACTTTTGCCATGCCCGGTATTCCGGAGTTTGTGTTTTCGGGTGATCATGCTATGAATGGGGTTCATGTTATTTCTGCTTTGCGGGCTAGACAACTTTTATCACGTGGGTGTACGGGGTATTTAGCTTGTGTACTTGATACTAGCATGTCTACTGCTAAGTTAGAAGATATTCCGGTAGTTAATGAGTTCCCTGATGTCTTTTCTACCGAGTATGCTTTACCTCCCGACCGAGAGCTAGAGTTTTGTATTGAACTATTGCCAGGGACTTCGCCTATGTCTAGGGCACCTTACCGTATGGCTCCGGCGGAGTTGCGAGAGTTGAAGGATCAGTTGCAGGAACTTCTAGATAGGGAGTTCATTAAACCGAGTGTGTCTCCTTGGGGTGCACCGGTGTTGTTTGTGAGGAAGAAGGATGGTAGTTTACGGCTTTGTATAGACTATTGACAGTTGAACCAGGCTACTATCAAAAATAGGTATCCCTTGCCACACATTGATGATCTCTTTGATCAACTTCGGGGTTCAGTTGTCTATTCCAACTTTTACTTGAGGAGTGGCTATCACCAGTTGAGGGTTCGGGCGGAGGATGTCCCAAAGACAGCATTTCGTACGCGTTATGGTCATTATGAGTTTGTTGTGATGCTGTTTGGGTTGACCAACGCACCTGCAGTTTTTATGGACTTAATGAATAGGGTTTTTCATGAGTATCTTGATTGCTTTGTGGTGGTATTTATTGATGACATTCTTGTGTACTCCAAGTCACGGGAGGAACATAAGAATCATTTGAGAGAGGTTCTTTCTATCTTGCGGAAGAAGCAACTTTATGCGAAATTTAGTAAGCGCGCTTTCTGGCTAGAGCAAGTTTCTTTTCTAGGGCACGTGTTGTCTAGTCATGGTATCGCGGTGGATCCATCCAAGGTTGAGGCGGTTACTAACTGGAAGACGCCTAGTACGGTAACCGAAGTCCGTAGTTTCTTGGGCTAGGTAGGTTATTACCGTAAGTTTATTGAGGGGTTTTCGAAGATCGCTACTCCAATGACTAATCTGACACAGAAGAAGTCTTCTTTTATATGGAGTGATAAGTGCGAGGCTAGTTTTCAGGAGTTGAAGAGGAGGTTGACTACGTCTCCTATCTTAGCATTGCCTAGTGGTTCGAAGAACTTTGTGGTTTATAGCGACGCCTCGTTAGAAGGCTTGGGTTGCGTGCTTATGCAGAATAGGAGAGTTATTGCCTATGCTTCGAGGAAGTTATCACCTTATGAGCAGAATTATCCGACACATGACCTTGAGGTGGCAGCTATTATTTTTGCACTTCACAAGTGGAAGCATTATCTTTATGGGGCTAAGTTTGAAATATTCACCGATCATAAGAGTTTGAAGTATCTCTTTTCACAAAAGGAGTTGAATATGCGACAGAGGCGATGGATGGAGAAACTTAAGGATCATGACTGCACTATCTTATACCATCCGGGGAAAGCTAATGTCGTTGCGGATGCCTTGAGTAGGAAGGCGTATATGTCTTGCTTGATGATGAAGGAGTGGAAGATGCTTGAGGATGTCCGTGAATGGAGTCCAGTTGTGAGTGAGCATAGTGTTATCTTTGCTAGTGTGCGTGCTACGCCCGCATTGTTTGTGTTGATTAAGAAGGCTCAAGCTTTCGATTCTTAGTTGAGGAAGATTATTGATGGATTGGGTGATAGTAAGACACCAGAGTTTGCTATTAACAGTGATGGTATCTTAACTTTTCGAGGTAGAGTTTGTGTTCCTTCTACCGATGGAGTTAGGCGTATGGTTCTTGATGAGGCTCACAAGGCCAAGTATACTATACATCCAGGGAGTACCAAAATGTATAGGGACTTGAAGAGACAGTTTTGGTGGAATGGGATGAAGAGAGAAATAGCAGAGTATGTATCTAGATGTTTGACATGTTAGCAGGTTAAGGCTGAACACCGAGAGACTGGTTTACTTCACTTGAGATACTGAGTGGAAATGGGAGCATATCACCATGGATTTTGTGACAGATTGCCACGTACATCACGCCGAGGTTTTGATGCGGGTTGTTTGGGTTGTTGTGGATAGGTTGATAAAATCTTCACATTTTATTCCTATTGCGATGACTTATAGTTTGAGTCAGTTGGCAGCGTTGTATATTCAGGATATCATGAGATTGCATGGTATTCCAGTTAGCATTGTTTCTGATAGAGACCCCAGGTTCACTTCTAGATTTTGGCATTCTTTGCAGGAGGCTTTGGGTACGAAGTTGAACTTTAGTACGGCCTTTCACCCACAGTCTGATGGTCAGTCGGAGAGATTGATTCAGGTATTGGAGGATTTATTGCGTGCTTGTGCCATGGATTTCAAAGGTAGTTGGGATTCTCATTTGCCATTAGCCGAGTTTGCATATAATAACAGTTACCAGTCCAGTATTGAGATGGCGCCATATGAGGCTTTATATGGGCATAAGTGTCGTTCACCGATTTGCTGGGATGAAGTTGGTGAAGCTAAGCTTTGGGGTTCGGAGATGGTACAACAGTCGGCTGAGAGTGTGAAGCTTATTAGAGATAGATTGCTTACAGCTCAGAGTAGACCGAAAAGCTACGCAGACAACCGGAGACGTAACTTAGAGTATCAGGTTGGTGACTTTGTATTCTTGAAAGTATCTCCCCGGCGCAGTACTAAGCGATTTGGGAAGAAAGGTAAGCTTTCACCTAGATTTATTGGACCATTCGAGATCCTAGAAAGGATTGGAGCTTTGGCGTATCGGTTAGCATTGCCACCTTCTATATCGGATGTTCATGATGTCTTTCATGTCTCGATGCTACGCAAGTACTTGAAGGATGAGTCACATGTCCTTACTTATGATGAGATTACCATTGAGCCTGACCTTTCTTATGATGAGAAGCCGGTGAGGATTCTTGATACGAGGGAACAAGTCTTGAGAACAAAGAGGATTCCGTTAGTGAAGGTCTTGTGGAAGAATCATGATATTGAGGAAGCCACGTGGGAGACCGAGCTTGATATGAGAGAGAGATACCCTTTCCTATTTGATGACTCCAGTAAGAATTTAGGGACTAAATTCCTTTAAGTGGGGGAGGATGTGAGAACCCAAACCCATTACTTGTATTATATCATTATAGCATGTTTATCATATGTCTTAACATGTTAGATACTTCAATTGGTTCATGTCATGCTTGCATTAGAGTTGTTACGTTCATAGTCACTTGAATGTCTTTTATGCGTTGCATACCTTGCCGTTTGTGCTTTGAGTGTTTGCCTTAGCATGTTAGCACTTAACCAAGACGTGTTGGGGTTCTATTACCTTTCATATATGACTTAGAACATTCATCTTGATCATAGTAAGCTTGGTTGGAAGTTTATAAACTTTCTTGCTTTGTTTTGGCCTTAGCGATTTCCCTCGTTGCTCGTATTACTTGTATTTCGTCTTGCGAGATGTTCGTTGAGTTCTCGACCATGTATTCAGGTCATGACCATGTTTAAACAAGCCTTTTCCATGCCCAAGTTATCCTAGTTTGATTGGTGTTTGATTCGTTAACCATTCGTCGCATGATTCGAGCCTTGTTTTACCTTGTTCCGGATGTTGTTCGGGTGTGTTTCTGACTTGTTTTGAGTTGGGTTAGACCTTAGATTGGTTGCCCATGAGTTTGGGACCATTTAGGACATGTTTAGACCAAGTTCAAGGGCTGGACCTCGCGCTCGCATCAATTTTTGGTCACTAGCTCGCGGGACAGTTCTGAGAACATTGCAAAATTGAACCAAGGCTGTCAACAGGACCATGCGCTCGCATGGTCCTTGGAGGATGCGACCGCATCATAGCTGGGTTTCACTTACGGGATTTTTTGATGCAATCTCATTTGGGACCAATTAAGCCCTTGAACCCCCATCCTAATTGAACCTAAACCTTCCTATTAGACCCTAAATGACTTGGATTAACACTAACCTCAATCATCCTCCACTTGACAAGTCAATTTCCATGCCCTCTCCTTGTGACATGTGGAGTTCCACTCACAATTTGCATGCCATATATAATCCTCCCAATTTGTGATCAGCCTATAATCCCACCATATCTGAATATTTCTTCTCTCTCTCCCTAAGCTTTTATGGGATTTTTGAATTATATGTTCATCTTGTTGATTTAGTCCTATGCTTAGAATTAAAAGTGTTCTATGCCTCCTTAAGAATAACTATTGTTCTTGGACTAATGAATTTTGTCAACTCTTAGAGATTGTGATTTTAGGGTTACATAAACTATGAATTGTTCATCCTATTGATTTGGTCCTATGCTTAGAATTAAAAGTGTTCTATGCCTCCTTAGGAATAACTATTGTTCTTGAACAATTGACTTTTAATAACTTTAAGAAATAATGATTCTAAGGTTCCATGAATTATGAATTAATGATAATTCTTGACTATGGTTGTTAAGTGGATTAATGGCCTAGTCTATCCTATACGAGAACTTAGAAAAGGGTTTAGGATGCATTTAGCATTTAAACTCTATTGGATGAATTTTTAGAGACGACTCAACGGAGTCAAATTTAGTGAGCCATTGAACAATACCGGCTCAATGATCAATCCCTACGACGTTCTAAACACGTTTCACTAAGAATAATAATTATAGGCTCTTGAATTTGGATTGATTACCATGCTTGATTTTAGATGTCATATAATAGAATGCCTATTTGACATGTTGAGTTCGCTCTTGTCGAACTCAATCCTACTTGATTATTGATGAGAATAATTACTTGTCATGAACGAGATCGCTCTTGTCGACCTCGTTCACTACTTGAGAATTTGTTAAGTAAACACTACTTGGCATTTGCATGAGTCCAACTGGCATACCCGTCTTTGTTCACACACGCCTCCACTGTGGCCACAGTGGGGAAGTAGCCCCCTTGCTGTAACCATTAGAGCATCATTGGTGTGTCTATCCCGGGCATCTCCTCGGAAGGTCGATGTACTTACACACATCCGACACCTCACATTCCAGATAACGCTTGTATGCAGGAACAACGTAGCGGCCCGGCTCTCCATATATCCTTATCCTGTGTGATTTAATTATAAGCACCTATGTGAAACAATGTGCATTTTGGATATATGTTCTATATGCTTATGTGACGATATCTTTCCTTGCATGTTTATATGTTTACTTGTTTCCCTCCTATTTGGGCGGTCCGACCCGCGGTTCCACCTCGGGTCCGGGTCGGGTGGTTAAGCACCCTTGTTTTCCTTAGGGTCAATGAGCACGAAAGTCATATAGGAGAAGTATAGTAGCTTACCTACAATCACCACTACAAGTAAGCCAATCGAACATGCAAAGGGTGGAATGTGTTCTCCTCATCTTCCACTTTACTTCTATGGCTTGGATTTGGAAATGGACTCCTCAAGCTTTGGCCACCATTGATGAACACTTAAGAACCTCTCAAGAACTCTCTCAAACCTTCAAGAATGATCAGCCACGTTTTTGGAGAGAGATGGCAGAAAATGATAGGCTTAGTGGGTGTATTGACTTCCCCAAGGCTTGAAAACGTGAGTAGGGAGAGTGGCCAATGCATGTTGATGCATGTTGATGTCTCTCCTTACCAAGTGCCTTCCATGCACTCAAAATTCCCTAAAGATGTTAAGCATGCAATGGTTGATAGATAGGACCAATTGGGAGAGGTTTAGGTTGGGTTTGGGTGGGGTTAGGATAGGCAAATGGGTGAATGGGCAGAAAAATCCTGTAACAGCAATCTGCCACCATGCGGTGGCATGGTGGCTGGACAAAGCGACCGCAAGGGTCCTAAAATCAGCCCACTTCAATTTCTGAAATCTTCGTTCGCTCCCGGTCCTTCCCGCATGCAACCGCAACCCTTAAAGCTTCGAAACGGCCTATAATTGTAAGACCCCGATTCCCGGTTAGCTTGAATTGCGTGCAATGCTCGCACTTCTTCCCTTGTTGATCGCTTATTTGATTTCTGAGAGAGTCTAGATGTGTATGAGAGATCACATTAAGACCAAAATACTTTTAAGAGATGTCATTTAGTTGTTAACTTGCTAAAGTCACAAGTCGTAACTCGACGATAATCGAAATGCGACACGATTGAGAGTTTACTCGGGTTTTTGTGTTCCTGACCTCGATTTGGTCATATATCTTTACATGATGATTAAATAACATGTTTAGATGTGTTATACTTCTAGATGGATTCATATATGTAAGTATTAGAGATCATTCATAACAACCTTAACATGATTAAATCTTGTTTGAATGCTTGTCGAATCGACGGTTTGGTTGCTACTTTACTTCTTGTCGTTCTTCTTCTTTGTACGACTTTTTCGGTTGGTATTATTTTGACCCTAGATGACTAGGGTACCTTGGGGAATTAACTTAGAATTATTTTTGAGTGGTCGTGTAAACGTTTACACACGCTCGAGTTTGATTTTCGGAAATTCGCGTATTTCCGAAGGCCACGATAGGTCTGTAGTATTTTGGCCATAACTTTGTGTACGAAACTCGGAATTCGGATCCGTTTGATGTGTTAGAAACTAGACTCACAGATATTTCTAAAATACCTTTTGTGTAATTTTAGGACGTGTATTTAGGTACAGGAACATTTTGTAAAATGACCCAAATTATGGTCTACTATAGTTGACCACTCATTGTGTGTTAGACTTTCTATTTGGCCAACCTAACCCTACCCAAACCCAACCTAACCCACCCTAAACTACCCTAGTTCATCCTATCTATCCTCCATTGCATGTTCAACAAGTTTTGAGAGTCCTTGGGTGCATGCAAACCACTTGGCATGTAGAGACATCCACATGCACAAACATGCATTGGACACCTTCTCCCACCCCACTTAAGCCAAAGATTGACCAAATGCCTCCACTAATCCATCCTATTCAGCCATCTTCTCCAAAAAACGTGGCTGATCATATCTCTAAGGTTGGAGAGGTTTTCTTGAAGGTTCATAGGTGATCAACAATGGTGGCCAAGTCTTGAGGAGGCCATTGCCAAAACCCAACCATAGAAGAGGAGAGGAGGTCAAGGAGATCACATACCCACCTTTGCATGGACGTTTTGTACATCTTGTAGGACTGATTTAAGGTGAGTTACAACATCTCTTTCTATTTATCTTAGCCTCATTGACCCTAGGGAAAACAATCTTGCTATTTGAGGTCAATGAGAGCACTTAGGACTTTGTAGAGATGTCATGTTCTCGTATATGCTATATGATGAATTTTTGGTTGCATAAACAGATTATGATCAGATTATAAACCATGTTTATGATGTTATTTAGGTGTGATAATGTATGATAAATCATCCTATCTTGTTGTTTAAGTGTTGGGAGCATATTTGATGAAATGGTTAGGCTTGTAGAGATGTCATGTTCTCGTATATGCTATATGATGATTTTTTGGTTGCATAAACAGATTATGATCAGATTATAAACCATGTTTATGATGTTATTTAGGTGTGATAATGTATGATAAATCACCCTATCTTGTTGTTCAAGTGTTGGGAGCATGTTTGATGAAATAGTTAGGCTTGTAGAGATGTCATGTTCTCGTATATGCTAAATGATGCATTTTTGGTTGGATGAACAGATTATAATCAGATTATAAACCATGATTATGATGTTATTTATGTGTATTGATGTATGATAAATCACCCTATCTTGTTGTTCAAGTGTTGGGAGCATGTTTGATGAAATAGTTAGGCTTGTAGAGATGTCATGTTCTCGTATATGCTAAATGATGCATTTTTGGTTGGATGAACAGATTATAATCAGATTATAAACCATGATTATGATGTTATTTATGTGTATTGATGTATGATAAATCACCCTATCTTGTTGTTCAAGTGTTGGGAGCATGTTTGATGAAATAGTTAGGCTTGTAGAGATGACATGGTCTCGTATATGCTAAATGATGCATTTTTGGTTGGATGAATAGATTATAATCAGATTATAAACCATGATTATGATGTTATTTATATGTATTCATGTATGATAAATAACCCTATCTTGTTGTTTAAGTGTTGGGAGCATGTTTGATGAAATGGTTAGGCTTGTAGAAATGTCACGTTTCACTATATGCTAGATGATGAAATTTTGGTTGGATGAACATGTTGTAAAATATGTTTATGATGATATTCATGTGTAGAGATAGATGATGAATTATTCTATCTTGTTTGTTTAAGTGTTGGGAGCATATTTGATGAAATGGTTAGACTCATATTTGAGGAAATAGAAAGAATGAATATATATGCCTTGTTTGTGACTTCTATTCTATGTTGACTAGTTAATTGTTTGAGTGGAGTTTTATGGGTTTAATAACCTTAGTAAACAGATTGTAAAGTATGTTTATGATGATATTCAAGGGTAGAGATATATGATAAATCATTCTATCTTGTTTGTTTAAGTGTTGAAAGCATGTTTGATGACTTGTGAATGAGTATATATGCCTAACTTGTGACCGTGATTCTATGTTGCCTACTTAAATGTTTGATTTGGGGTCCTATGGGTTTAACGACCTTAGTAACCTATTGATTCATGTTAGTATGGACATAGGAGAGTATTGAGGCCAACGGCTTCTATACCCTAATTTTTGAAAGATTGATTATGACTCAACGGAGTTGACCATTGAGTTAGTATGACATTAAGGAGTAATATGCCTAAGTCCTACGAATTTTGGGGTAGTATTAATGGAGGTTAAGCCTCCAAGAATTTTAAAGTGTATAAAGAACACTTGATGATTAGAGCCTTGATTTTTTATCTCTAATGTGATTATGTGCTAGTTGTGAAGTAAAAGCATGACAAGATGATTGTAGAGTACATGCCTACTTATTTGAGCATATGATAATGTATTACGTGTGCTTGAAGTTTGAGTCCAGCTGGAGTCGGTTTGTTGAGTCTTTGGGGCGGGACGATGCATCACCTTCACAAATTGTGAGATTCGTGATTTTGATGGATCGCCGCGCCGGATTGCACACACCCTCTATCGATGGCCACGGTAGGGAAGTAGTTGATCTCGGTTGTAGTATGGAAACATGACTTTGATAACTATCGGAACTCGAGCGGGAAATGTCTGGGACGCCGATATCCACGAAAGGGATATCGAGGACACATAAAGGTTTTGCACGTGTTTTTGCAGGGAGCGACACGGCGGAAAAAGGGTAACGATATCATATCCCTTTTTATATGAATTGACTCACGAGTGCTTATATGTGAATAATGTGCTACGTGAATATGATATGATATGGAATGATGGTTGAACGAATTAATGAAATGTTATACTTGTTGATAACATGATACTCGAAATTGTTAAGTATGAATATCTTGACATGATTATTTATGAAATGTATATTATGCCAATAGCATGAATTATTATTGTTGAGCATGATGCCATGACAGGAAGTTATGTTAGTAACTTGCTAAGTCTTTATGACTTACTCCTATTTGTTTTGATTGTTTTCCCTAGATCCGAGCCGAGCGAGCGGTTCGAAGTGAGTATCGATTTGCGTTGGAGAAGCTTTTGACGAGGTTGCTACCTTGTAATTTTAGAATCCTTTCTTTTGGCAAGGACGATGGGAACATAAAGTTATATAAACTTTATGAGGGGTAGCAAGACTTTATGTGTTTGATTATTAGTACTTATGTTAATTAGCACTTAATCTTTCGAGAGCCGACAAGTGTTAGTCGTGCCTTATGTAATTATGATGCTCATGCTTTAGTTGTTTTAACCATGTATTGGTTAGTTTATTATGTTTGTTATCCGGCATGTTTTCAGCCATTAAGCATGTTAGACTAGAGTCGTAGACTTAGTTTAATGTTGGGTTCCGGCCGTAACGTCGTCAATGACTTGGTATATAACTGCTATAAATTGTTATCACATGATTTTATTTTTGGACCAAGAGATTCATTATCTCTAAGGTTGTCATAGTTTGAGCTTGTTAGCTCGGGCGCCACCGTTTAATTATATTACGCTTCCGCATGTGTTAAAGTTTTTGGCGTACCGCCGTTATGGCCTTACCTGTTATTTGTTATCTTGTGTGTTTTTACGGCACGACCTCAGGGTCTCGTATTGGGATTCGGGTCGGGTCGTCACAATAATTCAACCCTTAAAGTCCTCAAACACTTGGCTAAACCACACAAGTCTCAAACCACTTTTAAAGTAGGTCTAAACTCCCATAAACAACACACGAAGCAACCCGGTGCGAAACCGGCGAAAGGCGCAACAACTTGCTAACAAAACGTCGAATGAAACCACAAATCGACGGGCAATAACCCATGATTATAAACACTTCAAAAGGCTATAGAATAGGCCTGAATGCCTGTCAGATGATTAACAACAGATAGGAGGAATGAGCTCCCGAAAGACGAGACGATCACCCGGCTCAATCTCAAACTACGCGACAAGGAGAATTGTTATCCTTAGAGCGTCAAAACTTCACGAGACTTAAGGAATACATCCAAATAGAAGTCTAACACATCTAAACATGTTAAATCAATCATCATGTAAAGATCTAGGACCAAATCAAGGTCAGGAACATAAAACTCGAGTAAACTCTCAATTGCGTCGCATTTCGACTATCGTCGAGTTACGACTTGTGACTTTAGCAAGTCAACAACTAAATGGCATCTCTTAAAAGTATTTTGGTCTTAATGTGATTTCTCATACACATCTAAACTCTCTCACGAACCAAACAAGCGATCAACCAAGGAAGAAATGCGAGCATCGCACACAGTTCAAGCTAACCGGGAATCGGGGTATTACATCCTCTCCCCCTTAAAAAGAATTCATCCCGAATTCTAAACCGTAACACAAACCAACGTTAGGTCATCACCCAACAAACAATACCCAGGCACAACTACGGTGTCTCTAAATTCTGAGTGAACACTCAATGTTCAAAACTATAACCATAGACTCAATCTCCGAGTCTACTACCTCAATAACCAAACTAAGCAATCGAGAATCAAACTACAAAATCCACATTTACTTGTTCAAAAATTTCCAATAATCATAGAAATACTAAACACTTAAGATCAAAAATAACTTGAATCATACTCGAGTCACAAAAGCTCACACAAACTCCATTACTGATTAATTAACCACGTAAATCCTTAACATATCACAAAAGCAAATTCAAGACTTTATAAACATCAATATCCCGAAACTATTTGCTTCGGCGTCACAACATGAGACTTCAATACAACAAATTTTAAAACATAAGACATAAAGATTGCCGATAGAGCAATTCACAAACTAAAGAAGAGTGTTCCACAACACGCTCCTAAAACGATAAGTCAACATTCATGATCATGCAAGCTACACTCAAATTTTCCAAATCGTGAATAAAGCATATAACAAAATAGCATCAATTAAAAATTCATTCCATTTCTGTTTGTTCCCTTTGTTAATCGGTTTAGTCAATTTCTAACCTACTTGCTACCAATCCTAGTCCACAAATGAACCTCTTTTGATCACCAATTCAAGGTACCAACTAAATTGGATTTCAAAAGCTTCCGTTGCAAGGATGCCAAGGTCCATGAGAAAATTTCTAAGCATCCTTCCCTACAGTCTCACATAATCATGCAACGGACTAAGCAAGTTACCTTTACTACTAATGCACATAAGCATGTTCATACTCAAATACAACTATATTCATTAAGTACATTTTATTGTTTTTGAAAACCATACCTTTACTCATAAATCAATCTTTAAGAAAATGACAAAATTCCTATTATTAACAATACCACATGCATACACGTATATTATGTAAATGTGATATATAATCACCAAGTATTGTAAGACCCCGATTCCCGCTTAGCTTGAATTGCGTGTAATGCTCGCATTTCTTCTTTGGTTGATTGCTCGTTGGGTTTGTGAGAGAGTCTAAATGTGTATGAGAGATCACATTAAGACCAAAATACTTTTAAGACATTCCATATAGTAGTGGACTTGCTAAAGTCACAAGTCGTAACTCGATGATAGTCGAAATGCGACGCGATTGAGAGTTTACTCGGGTTTTGTGTTCCTGACCTCGTTTTGGTCCTAGATCATTACATGATGATTAAATAACATGTTTAGATGCATTAGACATCTAGTTGGATGTATTCCTTAAGTCTCGTGAAGTTTTGACGCTTCGAGGATAGCAATTCTCCTTATCGCGTAGTTCGAGATTAAGCCGGGTGATCGTCTCGCCCTTCGGGAGTCCTTTTCTCCTATCTGTTGTTCATCATCTGAGAGGCATTCAGGCCTATTTTGTATCCCTTATAGGTTTTTACAATCATGGGTTATTATCTGTCGGTTTGTGGTTTCATTCAACGTTTCGTTAGCAAGTTGTACGTCTTGCGTCGGTTTTGCCCCGGGTTGTTTCGGATGTTGTTTATGGGAGTTTAGACCTACTTTAAAAATGGTTTGAGACTTGGATGGATTAGTTTAATGGTTGAGGACTTTAAGGGTTCAATTGTGAGCCATTTTGAAGCTTTAAGGCTCGAGGATGCATGCGGGAGCGACCGAAACCGAGCAAGGAGCAAGGAAATGGAAGATGGCTGATTTAGGGAGGAAACGCTCGCATGGTATTACAACCATGCGACCGCATTGGTCCTGATGCCCTGTTACGGGATTTTGAGTGATTTCACCCAATTTGTCCGACTTATACCCACCCAAACCCAATTTAAACTAAACCTAAACCCTTCTAATTAACCTAAGACATGTCTTAAACACCTAATAGAGTTTTAGAGGTGGATTAAGTTGGCTAATTAGGAGAGATAATCCCACCCACTTAAACTAAACCCAATTACTCTCTAACATATATCAGTCGCATAAGTCGACCTACACTTCCCGTTTTCTGCAAATACTCCACCAAGACGTGAGAGAGCTGAGAGAGGCGATTTCTAGGGCTCTTGAAGGGTTCGATCTTGGAGGCCATTGCTAGGGATCTTCTCTCCCCAATCTACACCGTAATTTTGAAGAGAAGGTTGAGGAGAACAACTCCATCACTTGGATTTCGGGATTTCAGTTTGTGAGGGGCTGAACACGGGTAAGTTTCGACCTCTCTTCCTCCTTCTTTTGGCCCCATTGACCCTACGGAAAACAATCATCTTGCTAAGTGAGGTCAATGGGTGCAATTTTAGGGCTTGATTAGAGATGCCATGAACCCTAGTGTTGATTCCTATTTCTAGATTTGGTTGAGTCATCCTCTGATTCTATTGTACAGTGGCTAAAAGGTCTGCGTACCGATTAGTGTGGCAACTGTCTTAGAATCAATTTATTTTAGAACTGTGTTAGTGTTAGTCTAGGCGCGGTTTTGCAAAGCCTACAGCAGCCTTGAAGGACCAGCAGACTTTGAAGTCTGCTCAATGCCGAACAGTCAAGTTAAGCCATTTCACAAGATAATGACACGTGGACACCTAGTTGATATATTCGAAAATATCTAGTCATTATGTCTTCAATCAGACTTCACTTTCAAGAAGTCAACTCTGCATGCTGACAACCGATCTGCTTCTCGAAATCAAGATCGAAGACATTACCCGTTTTGGCTAAGAAGACTTTCCAAGCTGCAGAGCCTGCAAGCTGAAACATTACTCAATTTGGGAATGTCTTCTCTGCACACTGCATCTCTGATGACTGTGGCTGTTACATCTTCCAAAGCGCCGAATTGCATTCAATGCAATTAAACGTTGGACACAGTTCACCATGTTTCAGTCCAACGGTCAAAAGATCTCTTCCTAGTATTTATTCAAGTCTTGAAGATCTGAAGAACAACTCTTGCGCAATTAACTCTCAAGCTTCATCTTCAATACTCAAGCATTCAAGAGATCAAAGGACAAGGACTAACACTTCACCAAACTTTCTGAAGCTGCAGATCTGCCATCTTAAATTCGTTTTCAGCTTCATTTAGTTTGTCTTTAAACTGTTCTTTAATTCTGCACGTGAAGAGAACAATTATTCATTGATTGTCTCTCTCACCTTTATACACTTGGTTAAAAACTCATTTTGTACACGATCCATTAGAGATCTAAATCATAAACCTAGTGGATAAACAAGTGCACTTTTAAAATCCAAAGCTAACCACTTTGGTAGTGGATGTAGTACTATTCACAGTACGAACCACTTCAAATCTCAGTGTGCTGTCTGAACTGTTCTTATTACTCCACTTAACTGCTTGTGTTTAGACTACCTTAACTAATTCTTAATATATTTTGTTTCCGCTGCCTAAACTCTTCTATTTAATCCTCTCTAAGAAATCTTTAAGAAGAGTTTACGAAAAAGTTTTATAAAAACATATCTAGGCTATTCAACCCCCCCCCCTTCTAGCCTAGATTGAGCCTACTTTGGGACCAACAATTGGTATCAGAGCTTGATTCTTTGAAAAATTATTTTTCCAAGCTTAACATCTTGAGAATAGATCCTATGGCTCACTATATGCTGCCTACTTCAAATACCAGCCACGTCCCAATATTGGACGAAGGCCACTTTGAAGTATGGAAAGATAAGGTTATGAGATATATGAACTCTATTGACAATCGGTTGTGGCAATGTGTTCGACAGTCCTTATATTCCAATGAAACCCAACCTACTTGTCAAGTAGCCGGTGGTCCTCCCGAGATACCTAAATCTATGAACGAATGGACGACGAAGAAAGGAGGCTTGTTGAACTCGACAAAGAAGGCTATTCATATTATATCCAAATTGCCGACACCAGCACATATCAACAGATCATCAGATGCAAAACTGCCAAGGAAATGTGGGAAGCCTTGGTAGAATATCTTGAAGGAGACCTACCCACCAGAGACAACAGGAAGTACAACTATATTCAACAGTTCGACTCATTCAGAAAAGATCCTAAAGAGACTTTACGGCAAGCCTACGACAGATTTTGTGAGGTAGTAAATAGTTGTTACTCTTTAGGAAAAGAATATAGTGTTAAAGAAGTGAATATGAGATTTTTAGCTTCTTTAGGAAGTTTGTGGCATGTAAAAACCACTGCAATAAAAGAGTCCAAAGACTTGAACTCCATGCACCTCAGAAGTTTGTATGCGAGTTTAACAGTCTATGAGCAAGAATTACTTCAAGCTCAAGAACAGGACAAACATTTTAAACTTCCTTCTTTTTCTGCTATCTCTCAGGAAATTCCTGCTCAAGAAAGTAAACCATCTACTTCTTCTTCAAATGAGAATGAAATTCTCTCTGACGAGCAATTTGCTATGTTCGTTAAGAAGTTTCAAAAGTTCTCAAAATTTAACAAAAGAAAGAAGCAAACCACAGACTTTCGTAAAGACCGAAAACTCACACAATAATGAGTTAGTTTGCTACAATTGCAGGAAACCTGGTCACTTTGCTTCTAAATGTCCTAAGCCTAAATATGAAGCCTATAAAAGGAGACCTTCTAAATCATTTTCTAAACATAGAGGTCTTCTGGCTGAGGACTTAGAAGAGAACCATGTAGCCACTTGGTTTGAAACTGATTCTGACGAGGATGATAGTGATGACTCACCTGAGCAGGCACACATTTGTCTTGTTGCTCTAGAGTCACCTCCCACCTATGACTCAGACAGTGAAGTTAAGTACTCTCCCTTTCAAGCTAACATAGAACAATCTTCTGAAGAGCCTTCAAAAGAAGAAATCCTCAAGGATGCTCAAGACATGCTAGAGGAATTCAATGAATTTAGGAAGGCCTATGTTAAGTTAGCTAAAAGTCATGAGAAGCTGGGAACTGAGAAATCCATGCTGGAAACCGAGTTAAAAACTCTCCATGGAGTCCAGCAGGAAAATATCAAGTTAAAAGAAGAGAACAAGTTTCTCAATGAAAAGGTTGCTTGTCTTATTGATCATGCCAAAGAGTTATCTGGTGAGAAAGAAGAGTTGCAAAAAACCATTAACTCATGGAATAACTCAACGGCAGCTTTGATCAAATTCTTGGAGATCGAAGCCCTCAACGATAAATCGGGCTAGGATTCTCTAATGACATCTCTGATGCAACCTCTGAACAAGAAAATGAACATTTTACAGTGAATAGTAATATTCCTGCACAATATCAGAAACCTAACAAGGGTAAAGAAGGAATTGGTTATACTGCTACTCCTTATAAATACCCTAAGGTTCAAATTATCAAAAACAGTGAAGCTTTGAAAGCAAAGCAATCATCTGCTGGAGATAAATCTGTTAAAGGAGGTGCAGACTTACAACAGCCCTCCACCAGCACTTCTGTGAAAGCAAAGGCTGCTGTTTCAGGGCCTATGAAAAGTCTGCTCAAACCTATCAGATTCATCAACAGTACTACAGATGGTGCTACTGCTACACAGAATGTTGATACCAAGCTTAAAGGAAAAATGCATGAGGTATCAAAGTCTACTACCGAAACATTCTTTTGCTAAAGCAAAGATCGTATATACAGACTCAAGAAGCCTCATACAGAAGCCTCTAAGCCTGCTGTTAACAAGACTACTAACTCAAAAGCTGCTGTTAAGAAAAATGTTCAAAAACCTTCAAATATCCAGCATAATCATGTAGACTTCTGTAATTTTCATCACTGTACATTTTGTAAGTGTTTTGGCCACTTGGTCCATGAATGTCTGCTGAAATCCATCATGAAGCCTGCTGGATCCCCTATTCCAAAAATCAGGCAAGTATGGGTTCCAAAAATACGCTAACCATTTGGACCCATAAGAAAAATAAAAGGGGACCATGATTTTCTTATCCTTACATCTCAGGTGTGCTTCGTAGCTAACTCAAATTCAGAGAAGAAAGATGTGTGGTATCTAGACAGCGGCTGCTCAAGACACATGACCGGAGAATCCTGCCTTCTCTCTAATATTTCTGAAGCAGAAGGCCCTCCAGTCATCTTCGGAGACAATGCTAAAGGAAGAACAATTGGCTATGGATCCATCATTCGAGGAAATCTCTCCATTGGAAAAGTCTCTCTAGTAGAAGGCTTGAAACATAATCTCCTGAGTATTTCTCAATTCTGTGACAAAGGGCTTATATGTCAATTCTCCTCAAACAGATGTGATATCAAGGATCCAGTCTCTTGCTCAACCTTGGTTACTGGTCATAGACAAGGGAATGTCTATGTAATAGATTTGAATGCCTACGGTAAGGCTGCTAATCTATGTCTTGTGGCAAACTCTGCTCAAGACAAAAGCTGGCTGTGGCATAAAAGACTCAGTCATTTGAACTTCAAATATCTAGCCAAGCTATCTAAAGAAGGTCTAGTCAAAGGATTGCCAAAGGTCTCTGCTGACCATGATCGTTCGTGCAAAGCGTGCCAACTTGGAAAGCTCTCAAAAACGTCATTCAAAAGCAAACCAGGACTCTCAACGACAAGACCTCTACAACTGCTACACATGGATCTCTTCGGACCAGTCACTACTATTAGCTATGGTGGTTTCAGATACACGCTAGTAGTAGTGGATGATTATACAAGATACACTTGGACAGAGATGATGTCTTCTAAAGATCACACATACGATCTTCTTACAGCACTATTCGAGAAGATTGCAAACGCAAAAACTTCGATGAAATCGGTGGCGCTTCGATCGACAATGGTACCGAAGTTCACCAACAATGGTATAGCAAAATCTTGTGATGATCACGGTATTGGTCACAACTTCTCTGTAAGGACACCGCAAAAAGCGGCGTTCTTTGAAAGGAAGAACGAACACTTATCGAAGCGCTAAAACTATGCTTCTTTGAAGCAAAGTTGCCCAAACACTTCTGGGCAGAAGCCGTCAATACCGCCTGCTTCACTCAGAACAGATCATTGATCAACAAATTTCACGGTAAAACACCCTATGAACTTTGGAGAGGTAAAACCCCAAACATTGGATTTTTCAAAATCTTCGGCTGTAAATGTTTTGTAGTCTACAATGGTAATGATTACAGAGGCAAATTTGATCATAAAGCCGATGAAGGTGTATTTTTGGGTTATGCCATACACTCCAAAGCTTACAGGGTTTTCAACAAACGATCATTAAAAATAGTTGAATCTGTTCATGTCTCATTTGATGAATTTGATTTATTAGAGCCACATGTGGCTCCAAATGTTGCTGATGACTTTTGTTGTGTTGAAGACAGT
The DNA here is from genome assembly GCA_013146195.2 of Codonopsis lanceolata. Lineage (NCBI taxonomy): Eukaryota > Viridiplantae > Streptophyta > Magnoliopsida > Asterales > Campanulaceae > Codonopsis > Codonopsis lanceolata. The sequence continues at coordinate 55,255,323 of CM028384.1, read as the reverse complement.
ACACCCCAACCATCAAACTCCAGCATACCTAATCCTTCACCAGCAACTCAATCAAATATTCCTGATCATCATTTCTTATCAAACGGGTCACCAGAAGACTTCAACCCTGCTCAAGAAAACTCAATTCAGAACCCCTTGTTTCTCATCACCGAAAATCTTATTCCTCAACTCACCTATGAACCAACTTCTGAACTCAACACTCATCAAGACACAGCTGATCTTCCCTCTAGCCCTCCTTCTGAACCTTGTCATGAAGAAACAGCAGCAAATCATCACATTCCTGCTGTCACAAGAACATGTAAAGACCATCCAATCTCTCAAATCATTGGTGACATTCATGTTGGAGTTCGCACTCGAAGATCCTCCAAGAATGAATGTATGTTCTGCGCTGCATTCGTCTCAGAAGAAGAGCCAAAGAAGATCGAAGAAGCTCTTCAAGATCCAAGTTGGCTGGAAGCCATGCAAGAAGAACTTCAAAGAATTTGAACGATGCCAAGTATGGAAGCTAGTCCCAAAGCCTGCTGGATCATACTGTCATTGGCACAAAATGGGTGTTCAGAAACAAGAAGGATGAGGATGGGAACATAGTGAGAAACAAAGCAAGACTTGTTGCACAAGGATATCGCCAAGAAGAAGGTATCGACTATGATGAAACATTCGCTCCTGTAGCAAGATTGGAAGCTATCAGAATCTTCTTAGCCTATGCTACATACAAGGACTTTGTGCTGTATCAAATGGATGTCAAGAGCGCATTTCTTAATGGTGATCTTCAAGAAACGGTCTACGTTGCTCAACCTCCAGGCTTTGTGGAGAAAGGGAAAGAAACTCATGTTTACAAGCTTAAGAAGGCTCTCTATGGTCTTAAGCAAGCTCCTCGGGCCTGGTATGAAACTCTATCCAAATTTTTGGTGGAACAAGGATTCGTGCGAGGAAAGATAGACACTACTCTCTTCATTCTCAAGCATAAAGGACATTCTCTGCTGGTACAAATTTACGTTGATGATATCATTTTTGGATCCACCAATGAGAAGCTGTGTAAGCGATTTGAAACGCTTATGACTGGCAAGTTTCAAATGAGTATGATGGGAGAACTCACATTCTTCTTGGGTCTTCAAATTCAACAATCCAACAAAGGAATATTCATCAGCCAATCCAAGTATGCTAAAGATCTTGTCAAAAAGTTCGGATTGGAAACAGCAAACACATTTGATACTCCAATGGCTGCTAGATGCAAACTTACAAAAGACCTACAAGGAAAGAAAGTTGATATCACCCACTATAGGGGGATAATCGGATCTCTGCTTTACCTCACCGCCAGCAGACCTGATATAGTGTATGCTGTTGGAGTGTGTGCTAGATTTCAAGCAGATCCTCGTGAGTCACATCTTCTTGCAGCCAAAAGAATCATTAAATACGTATCAGACACCACGAACTTAGGTATCTGGTATCCAAGGGAATCCTCTTTCAACTTGGTAGGATACTCAGACGCAGACTATGCTGGTTGCCAAATTGACAGAAAAAGCACTAGTGGAACTTGTCAATTTCTAGGAGACAGACTTGTCTCTTGGGCTAGCAAGAAACAAGCATCCGTTTCAAATTCCACCACTGAAGCAGAGTACATAGCTGCTGGTAGCTGCTGCTGTCAACTGCTTTGGATCAAACAACAGTTGGTGGACTACAACATCAAAGTAGCTGACTGCCCAATCATGTGTGATAACACCTCAGCAATCTCTATCACCTACAATCCCGTGATGCACTCGAAGACAAAGCATATCGATGTTCGATATCACTTTCTAAGGGACAATGTTGAAAAGAGAAACATTAGCATGAAGTATATTTCAACTGACCATCAACTGGCAGACATCTTCACCAAAGCTCTAGAAGCAGACAGGTTTGCTTATCTAAGGGGAGAGCTTGGTATGCTTGACCCGACTGCTTAAATTTAATCTAAAATTAATTTTTCATTATAATATTTTAGAAATTTCAAAATTATTTTTTTAAGCAGACCAGAAAATTTTTCTAAGCAGACTTGAAAATTTCTCTTAAGCAGACTTATTATTTTAAAATCTAGCTTTTATAAAGTCACTAGGAGAAAAATGTAAGCTTTCTAAACTTTAAAGTTTTAGAGGGACGTTTATGAAAATTGTGAGGGACTAATTTCAAATTTGGTTGAGTTAAATTATGAAAAGGCATTTTTTCAACCGTCATTCTTTAAGTCTTGTCATCAAAAGGCGTCTGACTTAATGACTTTTCACAAATATCTATGACTGACAGCACGTCCTTTCACTTATAAACCCTCAACCGCCACCGCCAAAATTTCATTTCACAAGATCTCTTGCTATTCTCTCTCTCTAAAAACTTTCTTCTCTCCAAAAATTTCTGCTTCCTTCGCCCTGTTCGTTAGTTGATTCTGCAGATTCGCTTCACTTTCGTCTTCTTCTTCTGCAAATCTTCGCAAATGGTAAGAAATTTCGAACCCTAACTCAGTAATCTCAGTGTAAGTTAATGTTATGCTCTCTCATCTGTATCTACACCATTATTGATTGTTCATGTGACTGTTAGCTTCATATCTTTCAAATCTTCAAATTATGATGTTCATTACTGATAATATCTTCTTATGAATGCTTTTAAACAGTCAATTTTAGTATTTCAAGTTATATTTGGCCTGGATGTGGTACTTCATGTATTATTTGGAAATTTCTAGGGCTTAATGCTTCGTTTTGCTTTCGAGTTCTTGAGTTCTTGCCCTAATTTTCTGCAAAACTTTTAGGCTGGAACCTCCTCTGCTTCTGCTGTTCCTAAACAGGCTGCAAGTCCTCCTGTTGACTTTCCAAATCGCTGACCATGTATCACCCATGGATGTGCATCGACGAACCATCTGTTCGTGCTTATGCCTCTGGAGTCAAGATTGTGGACGACTGAACCATCGGCATTCGCCCTTGTTTATCTTTGGAGGATGAGGACTTCAGCTATATGCTAGCTGAAGAATTCTATCAGAAGGCTACTGTAAATGACTCTCGGTCTTCTATCACGGTTGTTGTCCGAACTGTCACCATTACTATCACTGCCTCCCGAATTGCCAAGATTATTGGCGTGGAGTTCGATGGCCCTACCTCTCTTAAAGACTCAGAAAAGGCCACTGCCTGGTCCTATATGCGTGGCGCGAATACTCCCAAGGAAGCTGCTGCTAAAATGAAGAGAACTTTGTTTGAAGACGACGTCTACTTCATCAGCCACTTATTTGACAAAAGTCTGATCTTCAAAAACGGCACCCACGACATTATGACCTCAGACCAGCTGGAGTATACATCTGCTGTCGTTCTCAACATCAGACTCAACTGGGCTCAGATCCTCTTTGAGCTGCTGTGTGATGCCGTCGAAGCAGTCAAGGCTTCTCTGAAGCAGAAGCGGCCTTTTGTCAGGCTTATCAACACTCTTCTTCGCGCAAACACCAAACTTCATACCCACATATTCGCCTTTGAGAAGAAGAAGGTTCAGAAATCAATCCAGTTTACCAGCACCTTCATCATCAACTATCAGAAACTGAAGAACGAGAAACGAGTTCAGCAGGGTCTTCACCCGCTAGTCATTGTACATGCTCTGAAGCCCCCTCCACTTAAAGTCATCAGGATCAATCCTGAGACAACCGTGGACTCCTTCATAGCCAAGCAGCTGAGCAAGAAGCTCTCTAAAGAAGCTGCTGCTGAAGGCTGCTCAAGCAAGGCTGCTGATCCTGCTCTCTCCACTCACAAAAAGAAAAAGAAGCTCTCATCTGCTGAGGAGGAGCCGGCCCCCAAAAAGAGGAAAGTTGCTTCCTCTTCCAGCTGCTGCTCATTCTGCTGGCCCACAATCTAAAAAGAGAAAGAAGACTGCTGTTCCATCTGCTCCTACTCCTGTGCCTGAAGAGGCTGCTGAACCAGACGCTGCTTCCCTTCGTCCCCGCAAACGTAAAACCAAACGCACTGAACCTTCTGAACCCTTCATCCCATTCATTCCACCTTCCTCTCCAATTACTTCTTCCTCCCCTTCCCTTTCATCTTCAACAGCCCCCACTTCCTTCTTCTCCCATATCCTCTTCAACCCCTGCTGTTGTTGAGGAGGAGCCTTCTTCCCCTGCTCCTAAGAAGAAGACACGCAGACTTCGTAAGAAGTCTGTGGCTCCAACATCCTCTCCACCTCAAGACTCTATCCCTTCTCCAGCACCTTCACCTGAACCCATCTCCACCATTCATACAGACCACTCCCTAGCCATTGTACCAGTTCTTTCCAACTCTGCTCCCTCTACTTCTTCCCCTTCCTTCTCTATGCCTGACCACTTCTCTCATCTTGCCCCTCACATCTCTACTCTTCTTTATCAAACCGCTTTTCTACCCGAGATCTTCCCTCCTATTTCTCAATACCTTACCCCTATCTCTATCTCTTCTGACCTTTACCAGATTCTCTTTCCTTCCATCTCTTCTGCTACCCATTCCTTTCTGTTTGACTTCTCTTCTATTTCTGACCTCCTCTACCCTTCTACTTCCCCTCCTAACTTTGTCCTTCTACCCGACTATCCCTTTCCTTCTTACCTCTTAGAAGCATCCTCTTCCTCTTCTGCTTCTCACTTCTCTGTCAGCAGCTTAGCCACTGACATTGAAGTTGATTCCAAACCCTCTTCTCCTCCACCTACAACCTCTGCTAACAACCCTGCTTCATCTGCCTCTTCTCCAAATCCTGCTCATCATCCCTCCACAAGCCATATTTCCATTAACCTTAACCCTTCTCTACCTACCAACACTGCTGATCCTGCCATTCTGGATCTTCTTCGAGCAAACAACGACCAGCTTGCTCAGCTCAACCGGACAGTCTCCTCTATGGCCCAGCAGATTGATGTGCTCAGCTATGGCCTGAATGCTACTCATGCCACCATTTTTGACATCGGGAAGATTGTTGATCAACTAGTGAACGACACTGCTCAGGCCTTCACCACTCACAGGTTCCTGGTTCAAGATCAACAAGCTGCTCTGATAGGAATGCTGCACTCTCAGCAGATAAGTATTCGTGGCCTATTCGATGAACTCAAAACAGGGATGGCTCGCGCAATTCTTAGCCGACGGGAGGTTGCTGATTTCACAAATCTTCGCCTTGTCGAAGCAGCCGATGCAAGGGCTGCTGCTGCTGAACAGCGTAGGGTTGGTGCCATCAGGGAGGAGAGAGCTACTCACTTCTTGAATCAAGCCCTGATTGAGGAACAGAACCGGCTCCGCGAACGCCTAAATGACAGAATCAGAGTCTGGGTTGGAGATTACTTAGAACGAAGACGCAATCAGCCCAACCTCTTCTGAATCTGTTGGTATTTTGTTCTGTATCTCTGTTGTTAAACTATGCTGTTTTGCCAAAACTTCTGCTGTTTAAACAGCTTGTTTAATCACAGATGTCTTCAGTATCTTTCGAAGTTTAAATTGCTTTATCTTGATATTATCTGCTCTATTTAAACTTCGTGTTTAAATCTTTACATGTTGCATGTGTACTTATCTCTTAGATTTAAACACTGCTTTACTTAGTACTTGATCTTAATGTTTCTCTCTTGTAAGTACTTAGTATAGCTATCTCTCTGCTGCGACTTCTGTTCTGAGAGACATGTCTGCTCTTAATAAAAATCTTTTAGACATGTTATTATCTCAGTGCATGATTCAAAGTCTGCCAGTAGCTGAGATGATGACATCAACCAAATAGGAGGAGATTGTTGATTCCTATTTCTAGATTTGGTTGAGTCATCCTCTGATTCTATTGTACAGTGGCTAAAAGGTGCATCGATTAGTGTGGCAACCTGCCTTAGAATCAATTTATTTTAGAACTGTTTAGTGTTAGTCTAGGCGCGGTTTTGCAAAGCCTACAACCTTGAAGGACCAGCCAGACTTTGAAGTCTCAATGCCGAAAATCAAGTTAAGCCATTTCACAAGATAATGACACGTGGACACCTAGTTGATATATTTCGAAAATATCTAGTCATTATGTCTTCAATCGATTTCACTTTCAAGAAGTCAACTCGCATGATGACAACCGTCCGATCTTTCTCGAAGATCGAAGACATTACCCGCTTTTGGCTAAGAAGACTTTCCAAGCCGCAGAGCCATTACTCAATTTGGGAATGTCTTCTCGCACACCGCATCTCTCGATGACCGTGGCTGTTACATCTTCCAAAGCGCCGAATTGCATTCAATGCAATTAAACGTTGGACACAGTTCACCATGTTTCAGTCCAACGGTCAAAAGATCTCTTCCTAGTATTTATTCAAGTCTTGAAGATCTGAAGAACAACTCTTGCGCATTAACTCTCAAACTTCATCTTCAATACTCAAGCATTCAAGAGATCAAAGGACAAGGACTAACACTTCACCAAACTTTCTCAAGCCGCAGATCCGCCATCTTAAATTCTTTTCACTTCATTTAGTTTGTCTTTAAACTGTTCTTTAATTCTGCACGTGAAGAGAACAATTATTCATTGATTGTCTCTCTCACCTTTATACACTTGGTTAAAAACTCATTTTGTACACGATCCATTAGAGATCTAAATCATAAACCTAGTGGATAAACAAGTGCACTTTTAAAATCCAAAGCTAACCACTTTGGTAGTGGATGTAGTACTATTCACATGCGAACCACTTCAAATCTCGGTGTCTTCAAACTGTTCTTATTACTCCACTTAACCGCTTGTGTTTAATTTACATCTACCTTAACGCCTGCTAATTCTTAATATATTTTGTTTCCGCTGCCTAAACTCTTCTATTTAATCCTCTCTAAGAAATCTTTAAGAAGAGTTTACGAAAAAAGTTTTATTAAAACATATCTAGGCTATTCAACCCCCTTCTAGCCTAGATTGAGCCTACTTTTGGGACCAACAATTGGTATCAGAGCTTGATTCTTTGAAAAATTATTTTTCCAAGCTTAACATCTTGAGAATAGATCCTATGGCTCACTATATGCTGCCTACTTCAAATACCAGCCACGTCCCAATATTGGACGAAGGCCACTTTGAAGTATGGAAAGATAAGGTTATGAGATATATGAACTCTATTGACAATCGGTTGTGGCAATGTGTTCTGTGTCCTTATATTCCAATGAAACCCAACCTACTTCTTGAAGTAGCCGTGGTCCTCCCGAGATACCTAAATCTATGAGCGAATGGACGAGACGAAGAAAGGAGGCTTGTTGAACTCGGCAGAAGGCTATTCATATTATATCCAAATTGTCGACACCAGCACATATCAACAGATCATCAGATGCAAAACTGCCAAGGAAATGTGGGAAGCCTTGGTAGAATATCTTGAAGGAGACCTACCCACCAGAGACAACAGGAAGTACAACTATATTCAACAGTTCGACTCATTCAGAAAAGATCCTAAAGAGACTTTACGGCAAGCCTACGACAGATTTTGTGAGGTAGTAAATAGTTGTTACTCTTTAGGAAAAGAATATAGTGTTAAAGAAGTGAATATGAGATTTTTAGCTTCTTTAGGAAGTTTGTGGCATGTAAAAACCACTGCAATAAAAGAGTCCAAAGACTTGAACTCCATGCACCTCAGAAGTTTGTATGCGAGTTTAACAGTCTATGAGCAAGAATTACTTCAAACTCAAGAACAGGACAAACATTTTAAACTTCCTTCTTTTTCTGCTATCTCTCATGAAATTCCTGCTCAAGAAAGTAAACCATCTACTTCTTCTTCAAATGAGAATGAAATTCTCTCTGACGAGCAATTTGCTATGTTCGTTAAAAAGTTTTAAAAGTTCTCAAAATTTAACAAAAAGAAAGAAGCAAACCAGCAGACTTTCAGAAAGACTGCTGAAAACTCACACAATAATGAGTTAGTTTGCTACAATTGCAGGAAACCTGGTCACTTTGCTTCTAAATGTCCTAAGCCTAAATATGAAGCCTATAAAAGGAGACCTTCTAAATCATTTTCTAAACATAGAGGTCTTCTGGCTGAGGACTTAGAAGAGAACCATGTAGCCACTTGGTTTGAAACTGATTCTGACGAGGATGATAGTGATGACTCACCTGAGCAGGCACACATTTGTCTTGTTGCTCTAGAGTCACCTCCCACCTATGACTCAGACAGTGAAGTTAAGTACTCTCCCTTTCAAGCTAACATAGAACAATCTTCTGAAGAGCCTTCAAAAGAAGAAATCCTCAAGGATGCTCAAGACATGCTAGAGGAATTCAATGAATTCAGGAAGGCCTATGTTAAGTTAGCTATAAAAGTCATGTGAAGCTGGGAACTGAGAAATCCATGCTGGAAACCGAGTTAAAAACTCTCCATGGAATCCAGCAGGAAAATATCAAGTTAAAAGAAGAGAACAAGTTTCTCAATGAAAAGGTTGCTTGTCTTATTGATCATGCCAAAGAGTTATCTGCTGAGAAAGAAGAGTTGCAAAAAACCATTAACTCATGGAATAACTCAACGGCAGTCTTTGATCAAATTCTTGGAGATCAGAAGCCCTCAACAGATAAATCTGGGCTAGGATTCTCTAATGACATCTCTGATGCAAGGGGGGATATTGAAGCCCATGCTTCTATGCCCTAATTTTTGGAAAGTCTAGATTGGACTTAACGGAGTCATTATAAGTTCGATAATGTGCTAAACAAACTTGGGTTGAAATCCTATGACGATTGGATTTCGTTTGATTAATGTTGTGAAATGCATAGTCTCCAAACTTTAAATGGAATTATAATTATGATGAACTTTATGGATTTTTAGGCTTGGGAATCAAGCCCGAATGAATATTGGGATTTTGTTGTAAACTTTAATGAGATATTAAAGTGTGGATTTATGAAACACATAAAGAATGAAATGTAGTATTAAGACTCAACGAAGTCGTTATAAGGCCAATAAACTGTTAATGAGCCTTGGGATGAAACCCTACAATGTTTGGGTTTGTTTGGTTATGATTGTGCACACCGGGTTTTTTTTGGTTTGTGTCCAATTGAGACATTCATGTTATGGAGACTTATTAGAAATATATTTTGAGCATGCTTGTTAGAGCACGGGACATTAGAGACCAACGTATGGTCATGAGTATAATTAAGAGAAGATTAAGAAATAATTCCCTCCATAAGGATTTGGTTGCATGCATATAAATATGCTTGTGAGAAAATGACTACGGAGTAGTCATGAGGTTCTTGAGAATGGTAACGGAGATGTCAATCATATACGACAATTAAGACTATAATTGAGTCCGGTGTGCTTAAAATAAAGACGAAAATATCAAGTCTTGAGTTGTGGATATTCTTAGACTAATATAGTAGTCTTTTGTTTGGTTTTGAGTGGAGGATTATTGTAGGCCTCACATTATGATTTATTAAGCTTATATGCTATACTTGATTTGGGTGATGACTTGAGGAATAATGAGTACCTCAATATGTAACTCTTGAACTAAACTTGTAAGTTAGTTGAACACGTTGGTTATATGCAAATATATGCATTGTTCATGAGACTTTGTAGAGCGTTATGTCCTACTTGTTTATATGCAATTATGTGCATGGTTTATGAGATGTTGTAGAGCATTATGTCCTACATGATTTAATGAGCCCGATATTAATGAACTTGGTCTCATTGGTTTATGCAAGTAAATATCTACTTGAGCATTTTAGTTTAAGTCCAGCTGGCGGGTTTGGTTGTAGTGTCGGCAATGGGACGATTCATAGTCTTTGGAAACAATCGCTATGAATCGTTGCATTGGTTCCCTTTCTCCTCACTATTTGGCCAATAGTGGGATGTGATCTCGAGTTATGCCATCTAACTTGACATCGAGCTCTCATTTCTCATCCTAGGTTGGATGAATGTAACAGTACTCAAAGGAAAAGCGATGAGTTGTGATTATTTGGGGACGAAACCCCAGGGTATGATTGGTTGTGTATTGAACCCGGATTTGGATTGAGGATGAATCCCATGGTAAGTTTGGTTGGGTGTTGGACCCGGATTCGGTTGTAACGGTTCGATTTACGTGTCTTGTTACACATGTTTAATTATGAGTATTTATATGAAAGACATTATGCTATGTGGTTTATGTGAGATGATGTGCTTGGGTAATTAAGTGCATGTTTATTGTTGGTATACTAGTATGATACCATGATTTTTATATGCTTATGAATTATGCCATGCCATGACATAATACACCATACAGTTGCATGTAGTAACTTGCCGAGTCATTATGACTCACTCCGTGTGGTTGTTTTCCCTAGTGTGTGCAGTGATCCCGTTAGTAAGCGCGGCGACTTCGGATAGCGATTTCTAGCAGGTGGTCTTCCGGGCTATAAGCTTGGAGTTATTTAATATTAATGTTGTTATTTATTTGTGAGACACGGATGTAAAGTTATGTAGACTTTACTTGGGTAGATTATAGTAGTATATTATTGTTGTGTATTTGGGAGCAGGCTAGTATAGCCGAGCTATTGTATCTTTAGAATTATTCCCGTTGTCATTTTGAGCATGTGTGACTCGTTTATTCTAGTACTGTGTTATTGTTGTTCCTACCTCCGACAACTTTAGTCGTGAGATCTTGGTTGGTGGTTTAGCATTTGATATTATATTGTTGTAGTTGAATTGTCCCTCCGGCATGTTGTAGCCGTTGAGTGGTGTTTATCAGGTTGGGATTTTGTTAGTTGCCGGCCTTTGGTTGCCGATGGTTTGTTGCGCGTGTCCAATGTTGTGTCACGTGCGTCGAATTTTTGGGCCGAGAGATTTACTATCTCTTTGGTTGTTTTTATTTCGAGCTTGTTAGCTCGGGTCCCATTGTTTTTGCTTCCGCAGTTTTAGTTTTTATTGGTTCATTTCGCCGTTATGGCTTTACCTTTCTGTTTCGAGCTTGATGGCTCATCTTTTGACTCGCATCATTATGCTTAGCAGGTGCTTGTCTGTCTCTTAGTTTGTCCTGACGGCACGACCTTGGGATCTCGTGTTGGGATCTGGGTCGGGCTGTCACAACGTGGTACTCCGCGATCCAATTACGAGACGAACACGAACCTTGGTATAAGGAAGTTCGGGTTTCGATTACTTAGCCTCTCACCAAATAATCACAAGTTCAATGAAGAACAAAGAGGTTTTGAAAAACACTCAAAAACTATATTAATCAATAATCAGAAAGTTGTCTCCAAAACAATAAGCCACAACCCTTATTTATATGGGTTGTGAATCCTAAACCTAAAAGTAAAAGGAAAAGTCTAAGTAGAATCAACTTAGGAAACTACCTAAAATCCACTTAGGAAACTACTCAACTTACCTAATCTATGTAGGAAACAATTAGGTAAGTTACCTAATCTATTTAGGAAACATAAATCCTCCAAAATAAGAAAAATCTACAAATCCCGTTTTTTGTAAAGGCCTAATTTTCAAAGTTGCATTTTGGCCCCCCTAAGGTCTTCCTTTAGGCGTTAAAAGCTTCCAAAGTCATTGTATGACATTAACGAACATTTCTTGAGTCTTCAAGTCATCTTCCATGAAATCTAAGGCTTCACAACACATGTTTGAATTTGTAGAGTAGCCATTGTAATAACTTGAATCTCCAATAAATCCACGAATTAAGTTTGTATAGAACTCTTGAATCTTCCAATCATACTTTACGCACTTTAGAACCCTTGAACCTCGATCCATGCTCATATGAACCATCGAACCTTGACCTAAATACTTCCAATGTCTCTCCCTTGCTTGTGACAATCTTGGTTCTTGGTTGGTGGTCAGAATCATATCACAAGAATTGCTTCAAGCTCAAGAACAGGAAAAACATTTTAAACTTCCTTCCTTTTCTGCTATCTCTCAGGAAATTCCTGCTCAAGAAAATAAACCATCTACTTCTTCTTCAAATGAAAATGAAATTCTCTCTGACGAGCAATTTGCTATGTTCGTTAAGAAGTTTCAAAAGTTCTCAAAATTTAACAAAAAGAAGGAAGCAAACTAGCAGACTTTCAGAAAGTCTGCTGAAAGCTCACAAAACAATGAGTTAGTTTGCTACAACTGCAGGAAGCCTGGTCACTTTGCTTCTAAATGTCCTAAGCCAAAATATGAAGCCTACAAAAGGAGACCATCTAAATCATTTTCTAAACATATAGGTCTACTGGCTGAGGACTTAGAAGAAAACCAAGTATCTACTTGGTTTGAAACTGATTCTGATGAGGATGATAGTGATGACTCACCAGAGCAGGCACACATTTGCCTTGTTGCTCTAGAGTCACCTCCCACCTATGACTCAGATAGTGAAGTTAAATACTCTCCTTTTCAAGCTAACATTGAACAACCTTCTAAAGAGCCTTCAAAAGAAGAAATCCTCAAGGATGCTCATGACATGCTAGAGGAATTCAATGAATTTAGAAAGACCTATGTTAAGTTAGCTAAAATTCATGAGAAGCCGGGAACTGAGAAATCCATGCTGGAAGCCGAGTTAAAAACTCTCCATGGAGTTCAGCAGGAAAGTATCAAGTTAAAAGAAGAGAACAAGTTTCTCAATGAAAAGGTTGCCTGCCTTATTGATCATGCCAAAGAGATATCTGCTGAGAAAGATGAGTTACAAAAGACCATCAACTCATGGAATAACTCAACGGCTGTCTTTGATCAAATTCTAGGAGATCAGAAGCCCTCAACAGATAAAACTAGCCTAGGTTTCTCTGAAAGCACTTCTGGCATAACCTCTGAACAGGAAAAATAACAATTTACAGTGCAAAATAATATTCCTGCACAATATCAGAAGCCTAACAAGGGTAAACAAGGAATTGGTTATACCGCTACTCCGTATAAATACCCTAAGGTTCAAATTATCAAGAATAGTGACGCTTCAAAAGCAAAGCAATCATCTGCTGGAGAGAAATCTGCTAAAGGTAGTGTAGACTCTCAACGGCCCTCCACCAGCACCTCTGTGAACGCAAAGGCTGATGTTTCAAGGTCCACAAAGAGTCTGCCCAAACCTATCAAATTCATCAACAGTACTACCGATGGTGCTGCTGCTACACAAAATGTTGATACCAAGCTTAAAGGTAAAATGTATGAGCTTCTGCCAAAGCAAAGACTACTGAGTACAGACTCAAGAAGCCTCACACAAATGCCCCTAAGCTTGCTGTTGACAAGACTGCTAAATCAAAAGCTACTATTAAGAAAAATGTTCGAAAGCCTATCAACGCCCAGCATGATCAAACAGACTTTTGTAATTTCCATCAATGTACCTTTTGCAAATGTTTAGGCCACTTGGTCCATGAATGTCTGCTGAAATCCATCATGAAGTCTGCTGGATCACCTATTCCAAAAGTCAGACAAGTATGGGTTCCAAAAATACGCTAACCATTTGGACCCATAAGAAAAATAAAAGGGGACCATGATTTTCTTACCTCTACATCTCAAGTGTGCTTCATGGCTGCTTCAAGTTCAGAGAAGAAAGATATATGGTATCTAGACAGTGGCTGCTCAAGACATCTGACCAGAGAATCTTGCCTTCTCTCTAACATCTCTGAAGCAGAAGGCCCTCCAGTCATCTTTGGAGACAATGCTAAAGGAAGAACTATTGGCTACGGATCCATCATTCAAAGAAATCTCTCCATAGGAAAAGTCTCTAGTAAAAGGCTTGAAACATAATCTTCTGCGTTCTCATTTCTCAATTCTATGATAGAGGACTTATTTGTCAATTCTCCTCAAACAGATGTGATATCAAGGATCCGCCTCGCTCAACCTTGGTAACTGGACATAGACAAGGGAATGTCCGCGTGATAGATTTGAATGCTTACGGCAAGGTCGCTAGTCTATGTCTTGTGGCAAACTCTGCCAAGACAAAAGTCTGGTTATGGCACAAAGACCTAGCCATTTGAACTTCAAATATCTCGTCTAAGTTATCCAAAGAAGGTCTAGTAAAAGGATTGCCAAAGGTCTCGTTGATCATGATCGTGCTTGTAAAGCTTGTCAACTGGAAAGCTTTCAAAAACGTCTTTCAAGAGCAAACCAGACACACAACATCAAGACCTCTGCAACTTCTCCACATGGATCACTTTGGACCAGTCACTACTATCACTATGGTGGTCACGCATACACGCTAGTAGTAGTGTATGATTATTGTGGCACCCCGCCTCCTTGGTTAGCCTCTGGTTTGCGTGCCATACTTGCACTTCTTCCTTTGTCGACTGTATGTTTGGTTTGCAAGAGGGTCTAGATGTATATGAGAGACCACATTAAGACCAAAACACTATTAAGAGATGCCATATAGTTGTTGACTTGCTAAAGTCACAAGTCGTGACTCGACGATAGTCGGAATGCGACGCGATTGAGAGTTTGTTTGCTTTGTGTTTGTGACCTTGATTTTGTCCTAGACCTCTATATGATGGTTTATTAACATGTTTAGATGTATTAGACTTCAAGTCGGAGGTGTTCCTTAAGTCTACCGATGATTTGGAAACTTTGGAGACATCATTCGCTCTCTATCGCGTAGTTCGGGATTGAGTCGCGTAATCATCTCTCCTTTGGAATTCTTATTTCCCTAGTTGTTATTCAACTTTCTAGAAGTATTCAATCTTCTTAATTAGCCCTTAGACTTGCCTTAAAATTCTCCTTTCGATGCACGCTCAATTGCTAGTCCATTCGTCGCTTCGGGCTTGCACGTTGTTGCACCTCTTCGGTTCCGGTTCTCGCTCCGAGTTATTTTGGGAGTTGTTTGTGGGTGTTCTATGGGAGTTCTAGACCTAATTTGGATGAGGTTTGAACCTTTTTAGGTTTGGTTATGTGTTTGAGGTCGCTTCGGGTTGAATTCTAAGCTATTTTTGGTATGGGAGGCTGCGGTCGCAAGGGGAAGGACCTTGCCCCCGCAAGGTCATTAGAATTTGTCCATGGAGAGTGCTGGAGAGTTTGCGGTCGCAAGCTATAGGGGACCTTGCGACCGCAAGGTGCCCCGACTCTACTTTGCCCTGCTTCGATTTTTAACGAGAAATACCTATCCTACCCTCATCAAACCCCCTCTAAACCCTTCCTAACCCCCATACTTAGCCCTAAACATGTCCTAACATTAGTTGGAAGTTAATTAAGGTTAGATTAGTGAATGATTAATCTAATCTTTTCTAATTGTACCAAGGAATTCCCTATTTTTCCCTCTTGGTTTGTGGGGGTATAAAAGCTCAAACCCTTTACAATTTTCGAAAATCCTTTTCATTTCTTCTCTTCCACCATACATATTAGAGAGAAAGAGCTCTTGTGGGTTTGAGCCCTAGCTTCATTCTTCCTTCGATCCACAATCCATCCAATCGGATTGCCTTCAAAGTTCGTGAAGCCCTCCTCGACTAGTAGAACAAGTTCACCGATCGGATTTGCGTTCTTTGGAGTTTTCATCCAAGCTAGGTAAGGTACTTTCTTTTGATTTTGGTTCATTGGCCCAAGGAAAACAACCTATATGCTATTTGTGGGCAATGAACACTTGATATGCTATGTGCCCATTTTGGGGATTTTTTGGAGATATGAACTTGTTAATAACATGAATAGGATGATTTCAATGTTATTATGATATGGGTTAT
>CM028384.1:55192683-55239713 GCA_013146195.2 Codonopsis lanceolata | reverse complement strand
GGATTGTATGTGATAGAGATCGCTGAGGTGTTATCACACATGATTGGGCTGCTACATTGATGTCGTAGTCCACCAACCGTTGTTTGATCCAAAGCAGCTGGATACAGCAGCCTACCAGCCTATGTACTCGCCTGGTAGAGTTTGAAACGATGCTTGTTTTTTGCTAGCCCAAGAGACGAAGTCTGTCTCCTAGAAATTGACAAGTTCCACTAGTGCTTTCCGCAACCACATAAGTTCCGCAAGGCTCCGAAAGTATCCAACCAAGTTGAAAGAGATTCCTTGGATACCGTGATACCTAAGTTGGTGGTGTCTCGATACGTATTTGATGATTCTTTGGCTGCTGTGACTCACGAGGATCCGCTTGAAATCTAGCAATAGCACACCCCAACAAAGATACACTATGTCGTGTCTGGCAAGTGAGGTAAAGTAGATCCGATTATCCCCTATATGGGTGATATCAACTTTCTTCCCCTCAGTAAGTCCTTTGTAAGTTTGCATTTAGCACCATTCGAGTATCAAAATGTTTGTCAAGCTTTCCAATCCAAATTTTTGACAAGATCTTTAGCATACTTGGATTGGCCGATGAATATTCCTTTGTTGGACTGTTGAATTTGAAGACCCAAGAAGAATGTGAGTTCTCCCATCATACTCATTTGAAACTTGCCGCCATAAGCTGCTTTCAAATCGCTTACGCCTTCTCATTTGTGATCCGAAAAATGATATCATCAACGCAAATTTGTACCGGCCAGAGAATGTCCTTTGTGCTTGAGAATGAAGAGAGTGGTGTCAATCTTTCCTCGCACGAATCCTTGTTCAACCAAGAATTTGGATAAGGTTTCATACCGGGCTCGAGGAGCTTGCTTAAGACCAGTAGAGAGCCTTCTTAAGCTTGTAAACATGAGTTTCTTTCCCTTTTCTACAAAGCCTCGGAGGTTGAGCAACGTAAACCGCTTCTTGAAGATCTCCATTAAGAAATGCGCTCTTGACATCCATTTGATACAGACACAAAGTCCTCAGATGTAGCATAGGCTAAGAAGATTCGATAGCTTCCAATCTTGCTACAGAGCGAATGTTTCATCATAGTCGATCCCTTCTTCTTGGCGATATCCTTGTGCAACAAGTCTTGCTTTGTTTCTTACTATGTTTCCATCCTCATCCTTCTTGTTTCGAACACCCATTTTGTGCCAATGACAAGTATGATCGCAGTGCTTTGGAACTAGCTTCCATACTTGGCATCGCTCAAATTGTTCGAAGTTCTTCTTGCATGGCTTCCACCAACTTGGATCTCTCAAGAGCTTCTTCGATCTTCTTTGGCTCTTCTTCGAAACGAATGCAAAGCACGTAACATACATTCATTCTTGAGGATCTTCTCGTGCGCATTCCAACATGAATGTCACCTATGATTTGAGAGATTGGATGATCTTTACATGTTCTTGTGACAGCAGGAATATGATGAGTTGCTGCTGTTTCTTCATGACGAGGTTCGTATGAGGGCTATAGGGAAGATCACCGGTGGTCTTGATGAGAGTTATGTTCTAATTTGGTTCATAAGTGAGTTGAGGAATAGGATTTTCAGGATGAGAAACAAAGGGTTCTTGATTCGGATTTTCTTGAGCAGGGTTGAAGTCTTCTGGTGACCCGTTTGATAGAAAATGATGGTCAGGAATGTTTGATTGAGTTACTGGTGATGGATTAGGTATACTAGAGGTTGATGGTTGGGATGTACCTGTCTCAACATCAACAAAATCATCAGCAACATTTGGAGCCACATGTGGCTCTAATAAATCAAATTCATCAAATGAGACATGAACAGATTCAACTATTTTTAATAAGCGTTTGTTGAAAACCCTGTAAGCTTTGGAGTGTGAGGCATAACCCAAAAATACACCTTCATCGGCTTTATGATCAAATTTGCTTCTGTAATCATTACCATTGTAGACTACAAAGCATTTACAGCCGAAGATTTTAAAAAATCCAATGTTTGGGGTTTTACCTCTCCAAAGTTCATAGGGTGTTTTACCGTGAAATTTGTTGATCAAGGATCTGTTCTGAGTGAAGCAGGCTGTATTGACGGCTTCTGCCCGTATGTTTGGGCAACTTTGCTTCAAAGAAGCATAGTTTTAGCAGCCTTCGATAAGTGTTCTGTTTCTTCCTTTCAAGAACGCCGCTTTGTCGTGGTGTTCTTACAGAGAAGTTGTGCCCAATACCGTGATCATCACAATACTTTGCTATTCCATTATTGGTGAACTCGCCATTGTCCGATCGA
The DNA here is from genome assembly GCA_013146195.2 of Codonopsis lanceolata. Taxonomy (NCBI): domain Eukaryota; kingdom Viridiplantae; phylum Streptophyta; class Magnoliopsida; order Asterales; family Campanulaceae; genus Codonopsis; species Codonopsis lanceolata. The sequence goes on along the minus strand of CM028384.1, from coordinate 55,237,447 downwards.
ACGCCACCGATTTCATCGAGTTTTTGCGTTTGCAATCTTCTGAATAGTGTAAGAAGATCGTATGTGTGGTCTTTAGAAGACATCATCTCTGTCCAAGTGTATCTTGTATAATCATCCACTACTACTAGCGTGTATCTGAAACCACCATAGCTAATAGTAGTGACTGGTCCGAAGAGATCCATGTGTAGCAGTTGTAGAGGTCTTGTCGTTGAGAGTCCTGGTTTGCTTTTGAATGACGTTTTTGAGAGCTTTCCAAGTTGGCACGCTTTGCACGAACGATCATGGTCAGCAGAGACCTTTGGCAATCCTTTGACTAGACCTTCTTTAGATAGCTTGGCTAGATATTTGAAGTTCAAATGACTGAGTCTTTTATGCCACAACCAGCTTTTGTCTTGAGCAGAGTTAGCTACAAGACATAGATTAGCAGCCTTACCGTAGGCATTCAAATCTATCACATAGACATTCCCTTGTCTATGACCAGTAACCAAGGTTGAGCAAGAGACTGGATCCTTGATATCACATCTGTTTGAGGAGAATTGACATATAAGCCCTTTGTCAGCTGCACTGAGAAATACTCAGAGATTATGTTTCAAGCCTTCTACAAGAGAGACTTTTCCGATGGAGAGATTTCTAATGATGGATCCATAGCCAATTGTTCTTCCTTTAGCATTGTCTCCGAAGATGACCGGAGGGCCTTCGCTCGTAAATATTAGAGAGAAGGCAGGATTCCCCGGTCATGTGTCTTGAGCAGCCGCTGTCTAGATACCACACATCTTTCTTCTCTGAATTTGAGTTAGCTACGAAGCACACCTGAGATGTAAGGATAAGAAAATCATGGTCCCCTTTTATTTTTCTTATGGGTCCAAATGGTTAGCGTATTTTTGGAACCCATACTTGCCTGATTTTTGAATAGGGATCCAAAGAAGCTTCATGATGGATTTCAAACAGACATTCATGGACCAAGTGGCCAAACATTTACAAAATGTACAAGTGATGAAAATTACGTAAGTCTACATGATTATGCCGATATTTGAAGGTTTTTGAACATTTTTCTTAACAAAGCTTTTGAGTTAGTAGTCTTGTTAACAAAGAAGCTTAGAGGCTTCGTAGATGAGGCTTCTTGAGTCTCAGATACGCCAGCTTTTGCTTTAGCAAAAGAATGTTTGCCGGTAGTAGACTTTGATGCCTCATGCATTTTTCCTTTAAGCTTGGTGTCAACATTCTGTAGCAAGTGGCACCATCCGTAGTATCGTTGATGAATCGATAGGTTTGAGCGCACTTTTCATAGGCCCCAAACAGCCTTTGCTTTACGTAAGTGCCGGTGGAGGGTCGTTGTAAGTCCGCACCTCCTTTAATGATTTATCTCCAAAGATGATTGCTTTGCTTTCAAAGCTTCATCAAGCTTTTAATTTGAACCTTAGGGTATTTATAAGGAGTAGCAAGATAACCAATTCCTTCTTTACCCTTGTTAGGTTTCTCGATATTGTGCAGAATATTACTATTCACCGTAAAATGTTCATTTTCTTGTTCGAGGTTGCATCGAGATGTCATTAGAGAATCCTAGCCCGCATTTATCTGCTGAGGGCTTCGATCTCCAAGAATTTGATCAAAGACGCCGCTGAGTTATTCCATGAGTTAATGGTTTTTGCAACTCTTCTTTCTCACAGATAACTCTTTGGCATGATCAATAAGACAAGCAACCTTTTCATTGAGAAACTTGTTCTCTTCTTTTAACTTGATATTTTCCTCGCCGGATTCCATGGAGAGTTTTTAACTCGGTTTCCAAAGATGGATTTCTCGCCTCCCTTCTCATGACTTTTAGCTAACTTAACATAGGCCTTCCTAAATTCATTGAATTCCTCTAGCATGTCTTGAGCATCCTTGAGGATTTCTTCTTTTGAAGGCTCTTCGTAAGATTGTTCTATGTTAGCTTGAAAAGGAGAGTATTTAACTTCACCTGCTCGAGTCATAGGTGGGAGGTGACTCTAGAGCAACAAGACAAATGTGTGCCTCGTCAGTGAGTCATCACTATCATCCTCATCGAGTCGCTTCAAACCAAGTGGCTACATGGTTTTTTCTAAGTCCTCCTCACCGTAAGACCTCTATGTTTAGAAAATGATTTAGAAGGTCTCCCTTTTATAGGCTTCATATTTAGGCTTAGGACATTTAGAAGCAAAGTGACCTGTGTTTCGCAATTGTAGCAAACTAACTCATTATTGTGAGTTTTCGCAGCCTTTTCCGAAAGTCCGCCGGTTTGCTTCTTTCTTTTTGTTAAATTTTGAGAACTTTTGAAACTTCTTAACGAACATAGCAAATTGCTCGTCAGAGAGAATTTCATTCTCATTTGAAGAAGAAGTAGATGGTTTACTTTCTTGAGCAGGAATTTCCTGAGAGATAGCGTAAAAGAAGGAAGTTTAAAATGTTTGTCCTGTTTCTGAGCTTGAAGTAATTCTTGCTCATAGACTGTTAAACTCGCATACAAACTTCTGAGATGCATGGAGTTCAAGTCTTTGGACTCTTTTATTGCAGTGGTTTTTACATGCCACAAACTTCCTAAAGAAGCTAGAAATCTCATATTTACTTCTTTAACACTATATTCTTTTCCTAAAGAGTAACAACTATTTACTACCTCACAGAATCTGTCGTAGGCTTGCCGTAGAGTCTCCTTAGATCTTTCTCGAATGAGTCGAACTGTTGAATATAGTTGTACTTTTTCGTTGTCTCTGTGGGTAGATCTCCTTCAAGATATTCCACCAAGGCTTCCCACATTTCTTGGCGCTTTGCATCCGATGATCTGTTGATATGTGCTTGTGTCGACTGAGCCGATATAATGTGAATAGCCTTGTTGCCGAAGTTCAACAAGCCTCCTTTCTCGCCTCTGCCCATTCGCTCATAGATTTAGGTATCTCAGAGGACCACCGCTACTTCAAGAAGTAGGTTGGGTTTCATTGGAATATAAGGACCTGTCGTAACACATTGCCACAACCGATTGTCAATAGAGTTCATATATCTCATAACCTTATCTTTCCATACTTCGAAATGGCCTTCGTCCAATATTGGGACGTGGCTGGTATTTGAAGTAGGCAGCATATAGTGAGCCATAGGATCTATTCTCAAGATGTTAAGCTTGGAAAAATAAATTTTCAAAGAATCAAGCTCTGATACCAATTGTTGGTCCCGAAGTAGGCTCAATCTAGGCTAGAAGGGGGGGTTGAATAGCCTAGATATGGTTTTATAAAACTTTTTCTTTTAAGAACACTTCTTAAAGATTTTTGAAAGGTTTGAATAGAAGTGCTTAGGCAGCGGAAACAAAATATATTAAGAATTTAGTAGGACTGCTGTTAAGGTAGTGCAGAAACTGTAATTGTTAAACACAAGCGCTATGGAGTAATAAGAAAGCTCGACAAAGACACCGAGATTTGAAGTGGTTCGTACTGTGAATAGTACTACATCCACTACCAAAGTGGTTAGCTTTGGATTTTAAAAGTGCACTTGTTTATCCACTAGGTTTATGATTTAGATCTCTAATGGATCGTGTACAAAATGAGTTTTTAACCAAGTGTATAAAGGTGAGAGAGACAATCAATGAATAATTGTTCTCTTCACGTGCAGAATTAAAGAACAGTTTAAAGACAAACTAAATGAAGCTGAAAACGAATTTAAGATGGCAGATCTGCAGCTTCAGAAAGTTTGGTGAAGTGTTAGTCCTTGTCCTTTGATCTCTTGAATGCTTGAGTATTGAAGATGAAGCTTGAGAGTTAATTGCGCAAGAGTTATGTCTTCAGATCTTCAAAACCTAAATATATACCAGGAAGAGATCTTTTGACCGTTGGTCTGAGTTCAGAGATAATTGTGTCCAACGCCTTTGCATTGAATGCAATTCGGCGCTGGGAGAAGAAATGCCCACAGCCATCGAGATGCAAGCAGTGAGAAAACATTACTAAACGAGTAATGTTTTGCAAGCTTTGCCTTGGAAAGTCTTCTTAGCCAAAACGGTAATGTCTTCGCCTTCGATTTTAGAAACACCGACAGCTTGTCATCATGCAGTAGTTGACTTCTTAAAAATCGTGAAGACATAATGACTAGATATTTTCGAAAATATCTAAATAGGTGTACACGTGTCATTGTTTCTTGATTTTGGCCAATATTGATTTTCCGATTTTGAGCGCACTTCAAAGTCTGGCCGATCTTTAAGGACCAGCCAGAAGCTTCTTTGTTTGGCGCCTAAGAACTAACACTTAGAAACTATTCTAAATACGTTGATTCTAAGACAGTTGCCACACTAATCGGTACGCAGACCTTTTAGCCTACTGTACAATAGAATCAGAAGATGACTCAACCAAATCTAATCATAGGAATCAACACATATTTATGTTATTTTGTCATGGGTGTGTACATCCAACTATATATTTTATACAAGTTTCCAAGAAACGTTACACAAGTTCAAGGTCAACGTTGCGTTTAACTTGTATTTGTTTGGTAACTTTTCTTGAAATTTTGTCTTTTAGGCTGCTGATTCTAGCGGAGTGGAACTTGCAACTGCCACACAAGTTCAAGGTCAATTCTTGCCCATTGTTAGGAGAAGCCAAATGCTGAGCTTGTGAAGGTCACAGATGAAATGAAATCATTCAACGCCTATGCCAAGATATGTATTGAGCGTAGAAATGAACGTCATATTGGTGCAAGGCTTAAGAGGGCTACAGAGACAGAAGGAGGATAAGAAATAGGATGGTCTTGGTGGTGAGAGTTTTAATTAGCAGAAAGTAAAGGCAAAAACAATTTTGTTTTCTTGTTGTTCATATCTTATAACTCATTACTTGTGGAGACATATATGTTTTAGTTTTTGAACTCAAAGAAATCATTAATTTGAAGTTTGCTGAATGGTTTGGGTTTCTATGCGTACATTTGCTAGCTTGTTAAGCATAAAACTGAGATATTGTTATTTACTACAAAAACAAAAACAAAAACAAAAACAAAAAAACAGCCAGGATTGCTTTGCTGTGTGCGGGAATAAAAGGGGAACGTGATTTGTTTTTTGAAAATATAACTATTACAACGTTTTTTTAAAAAAAAGTTGTGAAATTGATACTACAACGTTTTTATAAAAATGTTGTAAAATTGATCTTACAACGTTTTTTATAAAAAGTTGTAAATTTAATTTTACAACGTTTTTTTTAATGTGGTGAAATTGATACTACAACGTTTTTTACAAAAAAAAACGTTGTAAAATTGATTTTACATCGTTTTTTACGAAACATTGTAAAATCATATTTTCAACGTTTTTTTATAAAAACGTTGTAAAATCAATTTTACAACGTTTTTAAAATGAATTGTGGGAGGATAAACAACAACGTTTTTTGCAACGTTTTTTAAAAATGTTGTGAAATAAAATGAGCTATTACAATGTTGGCTGTGACAACGTTTTCAAAAACGTTGTAAAATGTCTTTCGCAACGTTTTAAAAACGTTGTAAAAGCCCTTTTTTGTTGTAGTGACTATATATAGATTGTCAAACCAGTAAGGAACTGCTAACCAACCGACCAGCAGCAGGCCCATATGTCCTGGGACCCGTATTCTAATCATGATCTCCAAAGGACAACTACTATAAAAGGAAGTCTTTCCCTTCAAGAAAAGGTAAGTTCCATTTTAAGGCATTCACGTTCAAGAGTATACATTCAAGCATTTAAGCATATAAAAGGCAATCACCGAAGCAAAAGGGAACATCTAGCTCCAGCACACACATATCCCCTGTTTATTGACTCTCACACCGGAGGGTTTTAGCTGGGACAACCCCCGGCACCCTAACGGTAGTTTCCTTTCAGGTCTTAAGAGATTACAGATAGACGCATAAGTCGCGAAGTTGAGAAAGAACAAAGACCAGATGTCCTAAACACTTTGATATACCAAGTATCCCAGTTCATTATGTGGACAGCTACCAACAACACGTCAGGTCCGGTCCATTACGTGGATCACCAGCTTAGTCTCCCCATCTTTGTGGTATGATCATTGCCCGATTTAGGAGGGACAAGTGAATCTTACCTCGGAAACGAAATGAAAATAAAAACAAAAGGGCTGGAAGCGAGTAGCTCAAATAAAGTACATGGAAGCATTTTCCATGGAAACCCAAGACAAGAGGCAATGTTTGAAATCCGAGACAGAGATAAGAAGGGGCTCGTAATGAAACAACTCTTGCTAGCATTAATCTTTTGGCTAGAGAATTCTTCATAAGAGTGTAACAAAGCTTTATGTTTGCAAATATAACAATTGTTACCGTTACAAAATATAACGATATCATCTTCGAAAGCCAAATGAGAAACAAGAGGGTAGAGAATGCAATGTGAGAATTTTGTTGGTGCGTGAAGGCTATATACCACAAGTTCGTTATTTACAAGTAATCATGAGTTACCACGCGCAAACTTGAACTTTGAGCTAAGCGAAAGACTTTTTACTTGAGTTACGATCTTCGTATGTCACGATCAATAATCTTGCAAGTCTTTCTCGTCGGATTGATATCACATTACACGAATATCAATCTCTGGTTCACACCGCAAATCCAAGCCTCTCGATGGTTAGGCTAGAGGGAGTATTTGGTGAGATAGAATATGAGAGAGAAAGAGAAGGACAACCAACATAGAAGACTTGTTCTCCTTATTGTAGGCGTGTAGATTGTAGGGTTATCCCTGTACTTGCCTTACTTATATTATTGTACAAGAAACCATATTTCTTATAAGTTAAGTTAAGTCAATTCCGAACCCCTTCGGATTAGGAAACTAAATAACCTTTAATAATATAATTACGGTCCATGTGAGCAGAAATAAATAATCGGGTCACGAGCCGAATTGCTAACATCTCCCACTCACACACATGGGCCCACCTCTCATACCACATTATATCATCACAACCCATTAAACACAGCCTCTTCATACAGGAAGTGAAGTGTGCGACCTGACGAGAAAGATAAAAGGTGGAGCGCTATACCAAATCACCATCTTACCAACATAGAACGTCCTCGTTAAAAAACAAAAATGGTCTATACCCTAGACTGTATATATACATCAATTTAAGCATCCTCAATCCTTCGAGAAAGGTGCTTAAACCTCAACATGTTTGCGTATCAAGATCAATCTCTTGAACCGTATGTTGAATATGATCGCCATGGCATTGAAACACAAAAATAGAGATGTATATCATACTATCTTCCTTAGACACTCATACCAATCACTCTTGATTAACTGTTTTCCCAGCAATGCTCCGTAGGGCTATATGTGCATAGCCGATTGGTTGGCATGCGAAAGTAGCATCATCAACGTCCAAGTTCATGATATAGTTCTAAGTCACATAGGGTATAATTGTGACTTGGATTTGATCACTAGAACTCACACAGTGATGAAGCAGGGATCATTCATTCACTTTCTTAGGTCGCATTATAGTCATTTTCAATCACTTTTTAGTGTTTCTTTTAAGATCTCACATTCGCACTTTTTCTTGTGATATAAAATCGACCTTTATAAAAGGTCTCATCTTGGTCGTATGCCAAGGCAATCTCAACTTGCTCGCCCACCTAGCGAGAAGGTGAATTATCCGTGTGAGAGTGCCAATTCAATTAATCAAAATATATATGTTACGCAATTTCATATTAAGCCATCCAATTAACATATAAAAGGAATTAAATGAAAACTGCAATTTATTCAAACGATAATGAAAAATAATAATCAAATGTCAACAAAAGTGTTCTCAGAATAAACATCAAATCCTACGAAGCCCTAGACCCAACATATGATCTTGAAAGATCTCTCTAACTAGAGGCTTTGTTATAGGGCCAGCCAACATACTTCTAGTAGGAATATATTCTAGAACAACTTTATTTTCTACAACCATGTCTCTAGTGAAATGATATTTGATATTGATGTGTTTCGTCTTTCCATGATACTTGGGATCTTTAGTGTAACCTAAAGCTGTCATGCTATCACAAGAAATGAATATAGGGTGATCCACATGCGTCTTAACATCAAGATGTTGAAGAAAACTCATCAACCACACAACTTCTTGAACTGCAGCTGAGCAAGCAAGGTACTATGACTCCATCATAGATAGGGCGGTGTTAGACTATCGCTTGCTACTCCAAGAGATAGCTCCACCACTAAGGAGGAAAGCGTAGCCTAAAGTGGATTTATATCCATCTACATCTCTAGCCCAATCCACGTCAGTGAAACCTTCCAAGTAAAAGATCCATTGTGAATCTTCGGCGGCTATTCACAATGTATGAATAATCATCAGGTCAGCTTCTTAATTTATCGAAAAGCGGTTTCTATACTCCTTCGTGGTTTCATCGGAGTAAAATTCATCGTCTAGCTAATTGGTCTGGTTGTACCCATCACTCTTTTCCTATGAAATATCTGGGTCTTCCTTTATTCCGGGGGAGGGTTAAACGAAGTTATTTTGAAGAGCTGGAGTTACGGGTTTTAAAAAGGATAGAAGGATGGAAGCTAGGTTGCTATCATTTGGTGGCAAAATTATCCTTCTTAAATCTGTTCTTTCCAGCATCCCTATATATGCTCTTGCTGCTATTAAAGTTCATATTTCAGTCCTAAATCGTATTGAGAGGGCCATGTCCAATTTTCTTTGGGGGAATGCAGGTGAGAGCCGAATTCATTGGGTTTCTTGGAGTAAAATCCATCGGCCAACTTCAGAGGGAGGTTTAGGCATTCGTTCTATTATCCAAGTGCGGGATTCTATACATGCCAAGCTTGCATGGAGTGTTATGCTCGGCAAAAGTTTGTGGGCCAGATTTATTAAATCGAAATATCAGTCTCCGGGAGGTTTTTCTGCTCCAGTTTCTTCTTCGCATGTGTGGAAGTATACCCATTCTCATATATCGGAGCTCATGCAACTTAGTCGATGGGTCATTGGCAAGGGTGAAGTCTCTTTTTGGAATGATAACTGGCTCGGTTATTGGCTCGAAGGTCCCTTCCCAATTGACGCTAAGCTTACTATTAGACAAGCTTTCCAGCAAATCTCGTCGTTTCTGCCCTTAATTGACTCGTAACAGCATAGCGACTTAAATCGGATTCCTATTCAGGATGATCTCCCTGATAAGCTCGTGTTCAGTTTAACGTCGTCTGGGGATTTTGACTCCAAGTCTTATTGGAATCATCGCAGAATTCGCTATGCTAATCTCCCTTGTGCTAAGAAAATTTGGAAGGATTGGCTCCCTACTTCTATTAGCGCATTTGGATGGAAGCTTTTCTTTGGTGCTCTTCCAGTGGACCTTAGGTTACATTCTCGTCATGTTCCTATTGTGTCCCGCTGTGTTTGTTGCGTTAATTCTCCGGCGCGAGAGTCTATTGTCCATCTCTTTCTGCATTCTGAGATTGCTCGTGAGCTGTGGCGTCGTCTCTCTCGGCCTTTCCATAAAATTGATATGTATACTTCTATTGAACATTTGTTCCATATTTGGTTATCGAATGCTTCTTCCCGAACTCAGTTGGGGAGTTGCCAAATTGGTATTGTGTTGTACACGTGCTGGGCTATTTGGACTGGCAGATGTTGCGCCACTTTTGACAATATTCCAATGGACATAGAAACAATATATAATCAAATATTGGGCAGTCTTCGTTCAAATTTACAGAATTTTGTTCCTAAGTCTCTTTCTTCCTCTCTGGGTGTGCGTGGTCTGGACATGCTTGGTTTATCCATCCTTCGTCCCAGGTTAAAAAAGGTTGTTTGGCTTCGTTGGATTGCCCCGTCGGCCCCTTTTTTTCAAGCTCAATGTTGATGGATCGGCTGCGATGGGTGTTGCTACTGGCGGAGGTGTCATTCGTGACTCGAATGGGCATTTTGTTTCGGGCTTTTTATGCTCTTATGGACATGGTTCTAATACACAGGCCGAGTTCTTTGCTCTTCGAGATGGTCTTATCCTTTGTCGTAAGTTACAGCTTGTTAATGTAGTGATTGAATCTGATTCTATGGTAGTGGTGTCCGCTATTAAGGGGCATTAAAGTTGTCCTTGGAAGTTTTCCTATGACCTTCAACATTGTCTTTCTTTGCTTGGTAATTATGAAATATCGCACATTTACAGGGAGAAGAATTATGTTGCAGATAGGTTGGCCAATGCAACACATTCCATTGCTTCTCGAGAGTTCAGTTTGGTTTCTCAAGTCCCGAAAGAAGTCCGTCGGGCCTTACAACAAGATGCTATGGGTTTATTTAATTATCGCACTTTGTAATTTGGTTTTCATTCCTGCTAAGTCTTTTGATTGTAATTTCCTTTCGAGGTTAGGCTCCGTCTTTCCCGCTTTTCGGGTTGATGGTTGTCCCCCTCTATTTGTATCTCCTTTTTATTTATTTATATAATTCGCAGGTGCCGCCCTGCTTCTCCAAAAAAAAAAAAAGTTCAAATCCCTGCCATGGTGACATAGGGTTAAATTTGTTGTTCCCACCAAGTAACGCAAAACCCTTTTCATTTCCATCCAGTGTTCAAGTCCAGGAATATTACTTTGGAATCGACTCGACATCCCAACTGCAAAGCATAGGTTAGGCTGAGTACACACCATAACATACATCAAGCTCCCTACCGTATTCGCATATGAAGCGGTAGACGTTCTCTTCTTCCCTTCTTCATTCTTAGGGCATTGGTTTGTACTAAGGACACATCCTTTTTTCCATTGGAATGACAACGGGTTTTAAGTTAGGCATGCCGAATCATTTGATGACTTTCTTTATGTAAGCCTCTTTAGACAAATTGAGAAATCTCTTCGAATGATCCCTAATGAATTTTATTGCAATCACATAGCTTGCTTCATCCAAGTTTGTCATATCGAAAAGCGTAGACAGCCACTATTTAGTGGCATTTATCATCTCCATATCATTCCCAGCTAGTAAGATATCATCAACATATAATGACAAAATCAAGATCTTTTTCTTGCATCGTTTAACATATACACCGTGGTCTTCCTTAATCATCACAAAGCCAATTGAGGTTATCGCTTGATGAAAGCGAATATACCACTATCTAGATGATTGTTTGAGACCATAGATATAACGTTTGAGCCGACACACTTTGCGCTCTTGTCCCTTGGCTTCAAAACCCTCTAGTTGAGTCATATAGATCTCTTCATCTAGTTCTCCGTTGAAAAAAGTAGTTTTAACATCCATCTGATAAAGTTTTAGATCCATGTGCGCTATTATTACTAGGATTAGAAAGTACATGAAGACCTAGGACATCTCGAAGGCCGTAAACAAGAACTAAGGAAAATAACGCTCTGCCGAGTCGAGTTTCCAACAACGCCAAGTTATTCATTGTAACTCCAAAAACTCTAGGGAATTGGCTATGGTTCAATCAACCCAAAGACATGAAGTCTCACACAAGAAGTCTATCGTGCAAGAAAGTCAAACATACAAAGTTTCAGGATCTTACAACAACACACTGACTCGGTTGACAGGGGGCAGACACGCTTTCCACGTGTCACCCCATGTGCGGTCCTCCATATTTTTCGAATTATCCACGGTTTTGGGAATTTTCGGTAATCAAAAAATGTTATTTTTAAAGAAAGTTCACATTCTTATCTATAAATATAGACTAGGCTTGCCTCATTTAGATATCAAACGATTTTGGGGGAATTTGATATTTCTCTCTCAAAATTTCATATAATTAACCATTTTAATTTGTTTTTATTAACTAAATTATAACTAAATTGCTACTTAAATATTTTAATTTTTAGTATTACACATTATTAATATAATTGTCAGTATTGTTAATTGTTTATTATTGTCATTATTTATTGTTAAATTTCGTATTATTATTGTTATTAGTTGTTTATTATTGTTAATATTATTACTAATTAGTATTATTATCAATGACTTCACGTATTCTCTCTCGTAAAAGCAAAAAAAACTCAAAATATCGAATCTTCCCCAAATGAACTATCTTCCCATCAAATTCCAAATCCCACTCCACAAAACCAAATTCCTGAACCCACTCCACAAAACCAACCATCCTTTTACCATATTTTTTCTGATTCACAAAATGTTCCATGGGCTAGAGGAATTTCGAATTTGCAAAACCCAAACTCTACACAATTTATGAACAACCCAATGTATCCACATGCCTCATTTCCCATGGCACAACAAACCTTTCCATTTCCTTTAAAATTTTCCCCCTTTTCAACACAACAGTCACATTTCAACCAAAGGTATTTCCCTATGGGTGTTCCAGGAGGTTCTTCATTAAAACATTTTCCGGATAGTCCCCTATCTTCGATTTTTTCAACACTACCAGCATAACAAGACATTGAAGTTAAGGCTGATGTTGAAGATGATCTGGCCAATGAAACCACTCTTCTAAGTGGGAAAATTACAAGAATTAGGTGGGGAACGTACGAGACTGTGACATTGTGTAAATCTTGGAAGAACATGAGTACTGATAGTCACATTGGTACAAACTAAAGTTCAACGCATTTATGGCTGAAAGTGACTAGCACTTACAACGAGTATCGTGGCAAAGGTATTATCAGAACTACGTGTCAACTTAAGAATCATTTTTCTAAAATGTCTAACCCAAATTTCGTACTCCTGGTATGTAACTTGGCATAAAATATCAAGACCTGTTAAAAAACTAACAAATGTCAAGTTACATGGTTTAGATTGCAAAAAATACAAAAGAAATGAAAGGATGCATGAACAGTGAACTGCAGGGGGCCAAAGTGCCAAAAATCAGAACAAACGAAGCCCTGGGATTTGCCCAGGACCTCCCTGGCGCCACCCATAGCATGTTTGGGAGCCTCCCCCACTTCCATTGTGGGTGGTGCCCAACAGTTCCCTCTGCACTGTAGTCTTTTGCCTTCGATGCAATTCTCTCAACGCGTGATACAAGCCGATAAAGCACAAAATGAGAAATCTTAATGACGAAGGAATCCTCTCTCCAGCCTATAAATAGAGGCATACGGCTTGTGAATTCACACACCATTCACACAGTTCACACACTATTAGCAGTTTTCATTACGCAGTTTGTGAGTTCTCCCGAGAGAGCGTTATGAGATTTCCTCTTCTAGCCCCGAAGTTCTGTCAAATCTCCCCCAAATACAAAACCAACCGATCAAAGTGAAGCCTAGTTGCCCTGCTAGGATTCCACCCTATTCCTCCGGTCCAAAAATCTTTTAAAAAGTAGTTGCCCTGCCCGAAATAAGACACCAAATCAGCAAAAAACAAGCAGTTGCTCTGCCTAATTTCCGTCGACAGCAAGCAAACAACAGCAAAAAAACAATCAGTTGCTCCGCTCGGTTCCCGAGGCCTGGAAGCAACTTTCGGAAGCAGTCACTCTGCCCGAATCCCCGCAGTAACACAGCAGCAAAAAGACTTCCTCTCCCTAAAGGACAGAGCGAGCGCACCCACGCTTCAAGAGGTAGGTCCTTTTAAAAGCTTTTATATATAAAAGTTTTATTTAGACTAGGAAAATATAAGCAATATAAGCAGTTGTGCTGTCCGAATTTCTAAAAAAATAGCACTAAAAAGAGCCATTATTGTGGCCAAAATTTTATAAATGTATTTGTAACTCCCGAAAAGAGACTGTGACAAGTGTTGTAATAATATATGTACAGATATATATATATATATATATATATATATATATATATATATATATATATATATTAATGTTTTATTTCATCTGCTAAATAAATATAATAAAAACATATTTTAGCAAAAAAAAAACTATTTTGAGACCAAAATGACGAGTTGGGTGCCTAATACCTTCCCACCTTGTAACTTAGTCTCCGAACCCTCTGCAAATCTGGCTACATTTAGTTATTCTTTATTTCTCCTTAAATAAAGATGGCGAATCTATTTTAACATTTTGAGTCCAAAATGAGGCCGTGTGTATTCCACGCGCCCTAAAGCTTTATTATGAAACCACCCGCTTTCATCTGCAGGGGGGGGATGAAATCGAAAACCGGGGCACTCACAATGGCGACTCTGCTGGGGATGTTTTTATTTTAAAGAAAAATAAAAACAGAGGGCTAAAATCATTTTTCACCAAAAAAAAAAGTTTTCTTTTATTTTTGGTTAAATATGCTTATTATATTTATTTAAAAGTTTAAATATTGCATTTTTATATATCTGTATATCTATTTGTGTAAATAACTATAAAAAAATTAGATCAAAAAGAGCAAACAAAAATTTATTCGTTTTTTTCAAAAAAAAAAAGTAAAAAGAAACTCATGTTCTCCAAGGAAGAAAAAAAATCCTTTTTCAAAAAAGAAAAAAAATTGTTTTTCATTAAAAAAATAATAATAATTTTGTTTTTCAAAAAAAAGATTCAAAAAAGAAGAATATAGTTCATAAAGAGCAAAAAAAAAATATTTGTTTAAAAAAACAATTTTATTACGTTAAGCGGATCAAAACGTTAAAAGAAAATTTAGAGGGGCTTAAATGACAGAAGGGGAAAAGGTGGAAGATCAAAGTGGACAAAGTTAAAAGTGAACATTCACATTTGTTGTGGGCGCAACGCCCAAATTGACTATGGGCTGCGCCCACCCCTTTTCGTAAATGTTCCTTTTTTTGAACAATTTTGTTAGTTGTATGGCTCATTTTATCTGTTGGGTCGCCCATTTTTACCGTTTGGTGCACTCATTTTTCCTGTTACTCCACCTTTCAAAAAGAATAAAAAAAAAGAAGCTTTCTTTCCTTTAATCCAGTGTTGTTTTTATACATATCAGGATCTTTGTTATTTTTTTGTACCGCTAACAATTTTGCAGGGGTTGAAAAATAAAAAAATTTGATTATTTATCTTTTACTCTCCTGAGAGGATTGTTCGAAGGTACGTAATCATCTCATTTCAAAGATCACAAAAAAAGAGGGGGTTTTTTTCTAAAAAGAATCGTGTGTAATATTAATTATATTTTCCTTTCAAAAAAAATCGTTTCTTTTCGTAAAAATAATAATAATAATAATTTGAAAAAAAATAAAAAAAGATTTCATTTTCTCAAACAAAAAAAGTCTCTTCTTTCAAATTGAAAATTAAAAAAAAATTAGCCAAATGAAAATTTCTCTGTCAGAGTTGAACTACGATGACCTGAACCTCGAAATAAGGAACGTAGGTAACCTTCGGGTTCGGTCAAATGCTTTGATTTACTCTTCAAAAAAAAAGGGTGTGTTCTATGTGTTTTCCTTTTTCCAAAATATGTGAAGACAAGACAAAATCTCCTCACCATTATACTCAATTGTCATATCAAAATTCATCTTCCCTCTTAACCTTTCATAAATGCATCACTACTTGATAAGTGCATCGTTCACTCTCGATTTTTAAAAAAACAAATTTCAGTAAGTCCTACTTCGAGATGTCAAGGTCTATCACTTCAAAAAAAAAATGAAAAAAAAAAAAAGAGAGGAAAACAAGAAGAAGAAAAAAAGAGGAACGATAGGGAGCCAAGGAAATAAAGGAAAGCTGGAAAGGCCAAGAAGACAAGAAAGCAGAAAAAGTCTGAAAAGCCGGGAAATCCAGAAAAGCCAGACAATTCAAAGATCATACGCAACAATTCAGGACTAGGGGCTTTCAAATCTCAGGAGTATCTCTTTTGTCCATATTGATGCCTACAGCCCATCCTTGCAGAGTATGCTCACTAATCCATTTGATCTCCATTATTTCAAAAGTTCAACCAAGTCTTCAAATCGAGCTTTCCAAAGGTATTTATCTATATCTGAGTCTGGTAAATGCTTGATTATCCTATATTAGCTTGTCGAGTCTTCTTCTTGGTCTTTGAGTACCACCTATCGCCGAAGTGTCTGCTAAAAAATATAAAATAAAATGACGAATCAACTCATGTAAAAATATGATAAAACTACACTGGTTGATAATGAGTCATTTCGAAATATAAACCCACAAACCATTAAAAACATAAGTTCAATAAAGCAACCTTTTGTCTTGGTGAAAGGTCATCTTCGACCCATTGCGATCGAGCTGTTAGTAGCACACTAGGGGCTTCCAACCATACACCAAAACTCTTCCAAATACCTAAAAAACTATATACCAAAGCCTAACCATCTCTAAGATCTAGCTTCCCAAAATTGGGACTGCTCCACCCTTGTATATATATCCACCAAGAGTGACAACATTTTTATCCCAAGAGAGGAAAGACATATATCTCTTTAAGCACTCTCCTAAATTGCTCTGAGAGGTCAACAAAAAAAGAGAAGAAAAAAAAGAGCAAGGTTGAGAATTCAAAAAAAAAAAAAAAAAAAGACCTATGCATAAAAAAAGATAAGAAAAAAAAAGCCTTTCCTGAGCAATTTCCTCAAAATCTCTCTCTCGCAAACAAAAAAAAAAGACCAATCACTCTTGGACAACCCCCATAACCCACAACCAAAGCCAAAAGTCAATCTCACAACCATACCTACAACTTAGTCTAGAAACCAACTTCTTATCCAAACCCACAGCTTAAAAGGCAAGCCAATGATCTCTTTGTAATCGCCTTTCCGAAAATAACCAAATCCACAGCCCAAAATGCCTTTGAGCCAGAGGCCAATCAAATCCTCAACCCTAAAGCCGATCCATCCCCAAAGACTTAAAACACTATACCCTAACCTATTTGCCACCTATAACTTTGTTTCAATCGGTTATAACATGATCTGAATCCAGGACAGAACTTCTTGCTAAAAACATATAAAATTATCAAAATATAAACATTAAATAGGGTCCATGAAACTTGTGATACTCGGCGATAAACTCTGGATCGTGACTTTTTTTTGTCCATTAGAGTCATCCTTTTTGCTCTGGGAATACTCATTTCTGTATCCCTTAAAAGTCTCTCCAAATCGAGTCTTTCTGGGGCTGTCCCTAGTTAATTTCTTTAGGAATGTTCCCTTCATACAAATTTGGTTGATCAAATTCATCTTGGGGCTTCTCCCGCCAAACTCATTGGATACATAAAGGTTCATCATCTCCAGAAACAGCTGTCCTTTCCATTCCGCCTAAAGAAATGAAGAAGCTACAAAGGCTTGATCCCTCAAGAATGAGCAGCTTATCATCGCATGTATTGAAAGACCGGCTCCCTATGAGGTAAAAGCTCTCTAGGTTGAAAACCCGAAAGGGCGGCCTAGGCAAAAGTTAGAGCACAAAAAAAAGTGGTCCCTCCAAGGCATCGATTAGTAGGACTCACTAATCCTGATTGAATTCCTTTCTTGAATGATGCACTAGTCAAAAGACTGAAAGGTAACCCTAAACTTCACCCACCTCCATCTCAAATATCACCATCAATTCCTATACTCATAACCATTCAAAGCCAACCAGAAGCCACATCTAGAGCTCTTGTCTTACATTTCTATCACCTTGCCTTATCTTGTCTTACCATGTTTAAAAAACTGATGACACACATGCACATTCAAGAGTCTTTTTTTAAAATAAAAAAAGTTCCATTCGTATGCTTGCATCTTTTGTTTGCATCTTTTTGCTGCATCTTATCAGGTCTTCTGCTGCATCAGCCCTTGGAAAAGTATAAATCGACAGCAGCATCATCAAAAGCTACATAAGCTGATCATCGATAGCATTCCACCACAACGCTTCATAATCATCGCTTCTCCTGTGCTGGGATAAGAACATTTTAAAAAAACCGCATCGCTTTTCCTATTATGGTTTAAGCACATTTTGAAAAGGTAGCATCGCTTTCCTATTATGGGTTAAACACATTTTGAAAAACCTGCATCGCTTTTCCTATTCTAGGTTAAGTGCATTTTGAAAAAGCAGCATCGCTTTTCCTATTTTAGGTTAAACGCATTTTAAAAAGGTGGCATCGATTTCCCTATGCTGGGGAAAACGCGTTTTAAAAGGTGGTATCGTTTTCCCTATCCTGGGGAAACACGTTTTTAAAAAGGTGGCATCGCTTTCCCTTGCTGGGGAAAGTGTGTTTTAAAAGGTTGCATCATTTTCCCTATGCTGGGGAAATCGCGTTTTAAAAGGTTGCATCGTTTTCCCTATGGTGGGGAAAGCCCATTTAAAAAGGTTGCATCGCTTTCCCTATGCTGGGGAAAGCCTGTTTTAAAAAGCAGCATCGCTTTCCCTATGTTGGGGAAAACCTGTTTTAAAAAGTAGCATCGCCTTCCCTATGCTAGGGGAAGCTCGTTTTAAAAAGCAGTGTCGCTTTCCCTATGCTAACGAAAGTCCGTTTTAAAAAGCAGCATTGCTTCCCCTATGTTGGGGAAAGCCCGTTTTAAAAGGTTGCATTGTTTTCCCTATGCTAGGGAAAGTCTGTTTTAAAAGGTTGCATCGTTTTCCCTATGTTGGGGAAAGTCCGTTTTAAAAAGCAGCATCGCTTTCCCTATGCTGGGGAAAGCCCGTTTTAAAAGGTTGCATCGTTTTCCCTATGTTGGGGGAAACGTGTTTTAAAAAGTTGCATCGATTTCCCTATGCTGGGGAAAGCGCGTTTAAAAGGTTGCATCGTTTTCCCTATGCTGGGGAAAACACGTTTTTAAAGGTTGTATCTTTTTCCCTATGCTGGGAAAAACGTGTGTTTAAAGATCCCACCTATTTTGCCTATGATGGGCGAAACGCACCATCCATCCCACCTAGTGTTTGTTGTTGTTCGTTTGCTGAGGCCGAACTACGTTTGGTCTGATTCCTTTTATAAGATACGTAGGCAGCCTATTTCGGTAGGCACAACCATCACAACACATTTGTTTGCATTTGCAATATGCTTTCCTGCTCACATACTTCCATGCTTATATACTTCCATATCAAATGTTTGCATGTTTCATATTACACGATTTTCTACACCTTAAAAAATTTCTGCCTTTTTGATCTTTTCCACAAAGGATGCAAATCATGGGTCTTAGGAATGGTCCACATGTATCATGTTCTTTACAAAATTTATGCTTTTGATCCTTTCCATAAGGGGTGCGACCCCCGGGTCTTGGAATTGTTTTCACATAACTTGGTTTTTAAAAGTCTTTCGCCAATTCTCGCAAGGGGTGCAAACCCCAGGTCTTGAGAATTAACTACACGCACATCAAAGCTCACTTGCTTGCTTGTCGGCTGAGGCCGAACTACGTTTGGTCTGATTCCTGAGAAAGGGATACGTAGGCAGCCTATTTCGATAGGTGCGACCATCAGAGCATTTTATTGCATATCTGCTTAAAAACTACAATAATCTGCTATAAGCGACTAAATATTTCTAGGATATGTGAGATTTGAACTGCACCCTAAACTGCCGCATATTGCATCTCTCCCCATTATAAATTCCACAAAATTTGGGAGTCTATTTCTTATCAACGATGTTCGTTTACTTGGTAAGTTTCGGTTTACCCGTAAACTCCATCGTTGAGGGGCTCTGTAGACACCACAATTTCGTACACCTGATATGTAACATGACATAAAATATCAAGACATGTTAAAAAGCTAACAAATGTCAAGTTACAGGGTTTAGATTGCAAAAAATACAAAAGAAATGAAAGGATGTATGAATAGTGAACTGCATGGGGCCAAAGTGCCAAAAATCATAACAAAAGAGGCCCTGGGATTTTCCTAGGACCCCCTGGCGCCGCCCATAGCATGTTTGGGAGCCGCCCCAACTTCCATTGTGGGTGGCGCTTGTGAGTGCCCCGGATTCTCCCGGACCCCGCGCTCCCTTTTTTAGGGGAACGCGCGCTGCGGAAGGACATCGCTCTTTTCATTCTGTCCTCCCTTGTTTAGGGAAAGTCGAAATTAAAAGTGCAAAAAGAGTATTGTCAACAAGCGCGTTGAATACGCATCGGTCACTTGAGTGTGCTTAAGTCCATTATGAGAGCTTTTGATTTTTCCGTATCTCATCCTCCCTTGGTTAGGGGAAAACAAGATACAGAAAATGCATTACCCTTTCATTCACATCTTCTCTTGTTTAGGGGAAAACAGAAAAGTGCAAAAAAAGGATGTTATGAAGGCACGTGGGAACACGCCCTGCCTCACTGTGGACTTGGGTCAATTTTGGGTCACTATGAGTGCTTTGGGTTTTCCGTGTCTCATCCTCCCTTGTTTAGGGGAAAACAATATACAGAAAGTGCATCACCCTTTTCATTCCCATCTTCCCTTGTTTAGGGGAAAATGGAAAAGTGCAAAAAAAGGATGTTGCAGGCCTCACTGTGATCCAAAATGTTGTAACAGAGTCGCCATCTTTATTTTAAGGAGAAATAAAGAAAAACCAAAAATAACCAATGTTTGTAAAAAAGGGGTTCGGAGGCTAAGTTACGAGGTGGGAAGGTGCTAGGCACCCAACTCGCCCTTTCGGTCTCAAAAACAGTTTTTGGCTGAAATATGTTTTTATTATATTTATTCAGAAAATGAAACAAAGCATTTAAACAGATATACATGTATCTACATTATTTACAGACTTGCAGCCGCTTCCTTTCAGTAATTACAAATATATTTACAAATATTTGGCCATAATAATGGCTCTTTTTAGTGCTATTTTCTATAGAAATCCGGGCAGCATAATTGCTTATATTTTTTGCATCGGGCCGCCCGAAAATAGCCCTTTTTTATAAATAAAAAAAACTCTTAAAGCCTTACCTTTAAGAGCGTCGGTTGTGCTCGCTCTGTCCTTCCGGGAGAGGGAGTCTTTTGCTGTTGTGGAGATTCGGGCAGAGTAACTGCTTTCGAAAGCTGCTTTCTAGCACCGTAAAACGAACGGAGCAGCTGCTTGTGTTTTTGCTGTTGTTTGCTTACTGCTGGCGGAAATCGGGCAGAGCAACTACTTACTTCTAGCGGATTTGGTCTCTAGATTCGGGCAGAGCAACTGCTCTTTTTGGGATTTTTGGATCGGAGAAATAGGGTGGAATCCTAGCTGGAAGACTAAGGTTCACTTTGACCAGTTGGATTTGTGTTTGGAGGAGATTTGACGGAGCTTTGAGGCTTATAGGAGGAGGGGTACTCTCTCTTTCTCACGATCATTCTCACTACGTAAATTAACGCTGTGTGTAATGTGTGCGGCGTGAAATCGTGTATCCCTTTTTCTGAAGCCGAGCACCTCTATTTATAGCTGGGAGTGGGGATCCCTTGAGTTTTCTTTCTGTGCTTCATCATCTTGTACCGTGCGCTTGAGAGAGAGTACCGGAGGCAAAGTGCTACAGTACACAAGCACTATGCTGGCGCCGCGCCTGGTTAGCATGGTGGTGGCGCCTGGTTCCCTTTTTAGCATTCTTTTTGACACTTTGGCCCTAGCATTCCACTGTGTTACGCATCCTACTTTTCTTTTTGCATTTTTAAACCCTGTAACTTGACATTTGTTAAGTTTTAACAGGTCTTGATATCGAATGTCATGTCACAAACCAGGGGTACGA
This sequence comes from Codonopsis lanceolata, assembly GCA_013146195.2. Taxonomy (NCBI): domain Eukaryota; kingdom Viridiplantae; phylum Streptophyta; class Magnoliopsida; order Asterales; family Campanulaceae; genus Codonopsis; species Codonopsis lanceolata. Next base: position 55,216,151 of record CM028384.1, on the reverse strand, counting down.
AATTGGGGTGTCTACAGCGCCCAACAGTTCCCTCTGCACTGTAGCCTTTTGCCTTTGGTGCAATTCTCTCAGCACGCGGTACAAGCCGATAAAACACAAAATGAGAAATCTTAATGACGAAGGAATCCTCTCTTTAGCCTATAAATAGAGGCATCCAGCTTGTGAATTCACACACCGTTGACACAGTTCACACACTGTTAGCAGTTTTCGTTATGTAGTTTGTAAGTTATCCCGAGAGAGCGTTGTGAGATGTCCTCCTCTAGCCTCGAAGCTCCGTTAAATCTCCACTAAATACAAAACCAACCGGTCAAAGTGAAACCTAGTTGCCCTGCTAGGATTCCACCATATTCCTCCGGTCCAAAAATCACAAAAAGAGCAGTTGCCCTACCCGAAATCAGACACCAAATCATCAAAAAGCAAGCAATTGCTTTGCCCAATTTCCACCGACAACAAGCAAACAACAGCAAAAAAGCAAGCATTTGTTCCTCCTGGTTCCCAAGTCCTGAAAGCAACTTTCGGAAGCAATCACTCTGCCCGAATCCCCGCAACAACACAGTAGTAAAAAGACTTCCTCTTCCTGAAGGATAGAGCGAGCGCAGCCACGCTTCAAGAGGTAGGTCCTTTAAAAGCTTTTACATATAAAAGTGCTATTTAGACTAGCAAAATGTAAGCAATATAACAACTGGCCGAATTTCTATTTAAAAAAATAACATTAAAAAGAGTCATTATTATGGCCAAATAAATATATATATATATATATATATATATATATATATATATATATATATATATTAAATGCTTTATTTCATCTGCAAAATAAATATAATAAAAGCATATTTTAGTCAAAAAAACTATTTTGAGACCGAAAGAGCGAGTTTGGTGTCTAACACCTTCCCACCTCGTAACTTAGCCTCCGAACCCTCTGCAAATCTGGTTACATTTGGTTTTTCTTTATTTCTTCTTAAAATAAATATGGCGACTCTGTTTTAACATTTTGAGTCCACAATGAGGACGGGCGTATTCCACACGCCTTAAAGGTTTATTTTGAAACCACCCGCTTTCATCTGCGGGGGGAATGAAATCGAAAACTAGGGCACTCACACTAGGGTTGTTTCAAAATTTTCTGGATGTTATAATCAAGCATTAGCTTCCAAATAAATTGGATGGATGACAATAATGTCATTCAGAGGGCACGTGAAATTTATGAAGCTGATATAGGTAAACGTTTTATGTTAATGGAGGCGGGAAAATCCTGCGAAACATTCCCAAGTGGTGGTTAAAATATGTTGAAGTGGGTGAAACTAGAATTAAAAACTCATCAAGCAGTGGCTCAAAAAAAATATCAAAATGAAGCTTTTGATTTTTAAAACTCCTCAAATACTGAAACACCTTCAATGACATCTAACTCGACCTCCCGGAAATAAAGCATCAAAGAAGAATAGAAAAAAATTTAGATCCAAAAGGTGGTAATATAGATTTACAATAATCAAACCGTCTGGATACTGAGATTGATGCGAAGCTTACTCGATATATGACTCTCGCAAAAGATAAGTTGGAGGAGTCTGGAAAGAGAGATAAGAGATTAGGTTGAATCCTTTGTTCAAACAATGGAATGCGTTGAACAATAAGGAAAACAAATTAGCAGAAAAGGAAGAAGATTGCATAAACTTCTATCGTGCACTGATTAAGTAGACTTTATTTGTATTAATTTATATTATTATGTTTGTCTTCTTTTTGTATTATTGTATGTCTTTTTCTATCTATTATTGTATGTCTTCTTTTGTATTATTGTATATCTTTCTCGGGTAAGTACTTGAGAAAGCCTTCTTTAAATGGAAACTAGATTGTCTTCTTATGTATTATTCTATCTATTATTGTATGTATTATTATCCACATCTTTCCCGGGCAAGTACTTGAAAGCCTTCTTTATATGGAAGTTGTCCACATGCCATGTTTTGTCCTAAAGTAGATTGTATGTATTATTGTCAACATGTCTAAGTCTTTTGTCCTGAAGTAGATTGTATTGGTTGGATATGTAGAAAGAATACCAAAAAAAATTTCAAAAGTAGATTGTATGTATTATTGACCACATGCCTGTTTTATAAATATCGAAGCTAAAATGCATTAGTGAACGAATCATCTCTAGTAACACTTCATAGAAAAATCATGTCTTCCAGTTCTAGTTTAAATTCAACCACTGATAGTGAACATGACTCTGATATGAGTGAAATTGAAAGAAGTGTGGAAGAATATATGTTAGACCTCACTGGTCGTCGACGTTGCAAGCGTCAAATCATTAGAGAACTAACTTCGAATATACAAGCAAAAAGAAGAGTGCATGAAAGTATCTACATTGATAGAAATCGTGCTAAAGGCCATCAACGCCTGTATTCGGACTACTTTGTAGAGAATCCAACATACACAGACGCACAATTTTGCACCAGATTTCATATGTGAAGGCATGTCTTCCTTCGTGTGGTTGAATCTCTTGGTGCTCATACTCCATATTTTCAACAACGCTTTGAAGCAAGTATGAAACCTAGTTTCTCACCAATACAAAAAAGCACTGATGCTATAAGAATGCTTGCTTACGGAATGTCTGCTGATGCATATGATGACTATGTTCGTATTGGAAAAACCATAATACTTCAATGCGTGAAGAATTTTGGTCAATGTGTGGTTAGTGTTTTTGGAGATCAGTACTTGAGAAAGCCAATTGAGGAGGACCTGCAACGCTTGCTTCATGTTGGGGACTGTAGACACCTCAATTTCGTACCCCTGGTATGTGACATGACATGCAATATCAAGACCTGTTAAAACTTAACAAATGTCAAGTTACATGGTTTAAAAATGCAAAAGGAAAAGCAGGATGCGCAAAACAATGAAATGCAGGGGCCAAAGTGTCAAAAGGCAGCATAAAAAAAGGACCCAGGCGCCACCCACATCCATAGTTGGCGCAGCGCCCAGATCCCTTAGGGGTGGCGCCCAACAGTACTCAATGTACTGTAGCTCTTTGCTTTTGGCACAACTCTCTCAGCGCGCAGTACAAGCCGGTGAAGCACAGAAGAGAAAACTTAATGACGAAGGAGTCCCCATCTCGGCCTATAAATAGAAGGACACGGCTTCGTGAATTCGGAGACTCCAGACTTCACGCACACAGTTCACACACGATCACGCAGTAAAAGTTTCTCCCGCAGTGAGTTCTGAGAGAGTTGTGAGAGTTCCCCTCCTCTAAGCCTCGAAGCTCTGTCAAATCTCCTCCAAACTCAAAACCAACCGGTCCAAGTGAACTTTAGCCTCCCCGCTAGGATTCCACCCTATTCCACCGGTCCAAATATCCCAAAAAGAGTCGTTGCTCTACCCGAATCCAGACGCCAAATCCGCAAGAAGCAAGCAGTTGCTCTGCCTGATTTTTGCCGTCAACAAGCAAACAACAGCAAAAAAGAAAGCAATTGCTCCGCCATTTCCCAAGGCCTAAAAGCAATATTCCGAACTGCTACCATACACCATGGCTAGCCTACCCCTTGCATCAGCCAACGTTAACTTGCATATAGATTCTCAGGACACTTCATGGACCGATCGGTTTTTATATCTTTGAATTATTGACCAATCCTTGTGCAAAAAAATAATTAAAAAAAAAGAAAAAAAAAGCAAAAACAAAAAAAAGAGAAAAGGAAAAAAGAGAGAGATATGAATAAAAATATGCACAGGGGCTGACCAATAATTTTCTGATGTTCGACCTAGACCATTTTAAATGGTGGATCCCGGAAAGAGTATAGGCCCTTCGCCTGAGATCAGTCCGATCTTGGGGAGTCGAAAGGCAAGTGGAATACGAAGTTCCTATACTCTAGAGAAAGAATCCACTATTCTAGGAATAGTCCTGAGACTGTCAAAACAAAGCGGGTGCTTGTCCGATCAATTGTAGGGAAAATTAATAATAATACAAAAAATATTAATAAAGACACTCTGTACTCCAAACCCAGAAAGCCTTCAGCCAACCTTTTCTGATGCCTTCAAACCCTTTTCCTCAGAAACCTGGCCCGAGTTTGGAAAGGCAGAGATAGCACTGGTCGGTTGATACGGGATACAGGCACAGAAATCAGATCAGAAAGTATTGGGGTCAGGTCAAAAAAGGTCAGAATCAGTGTAGAGGATACAGATTTGAGTAGAATGGCCGCCAAAAATAAACAAACTATGATTGGAACCAGCAATGAGCAGAACAGTCTGGAACCAGAAAAAGAAACTCCTGAGTATGCTCCTCCTCTTGGATTCGAAATCTGGCTAAAAAGAGAGTTGGATGCCCATGTGGAAAAGGTAACAAACCAAGTGGTTGGCAATCTTTTAGCAAACTTTGGTAGAAACCCTCGCCACTATCTCTCAACAAGTCAAAAGCCTAACGTTTTCTCCCTATACTTCTTTCCTTCCTGGTATAAATTGCCCTGATACAACAGAAAACATCTTTTTCCAAGCCTCCAAAAAACAATCAAGCACTAGCCTTCAACCAAGTATCAACCCTATTTCCCAAGGTGGTATTACTCCAAATGCTTGTAACCTCAATCCACCTCCCGTAGATACTAACCCTGAACTCCTTCACCTAAATGCCTGCTACCATAACCAGAAAAATTACCTTCCCCTTGATCCTTCAAATACCTATTCCCAACAAATGGCTCATGGAACCCTAACGGGAATGATTTGTGCACATGAAGAAGAACCTCCCTTACACAGGAGCACATGCAACCAATTCCTAGCACAATATTTCCCGAACCAACAAGAAAAGACCCAATCCAGCTACTCAACCAAACCCCAGCCAGGTATTCTACCCAAACCAAAAGGAAGGAAAGAACCAATCCCAAGGCATTATGATGATTTACCTGCCCCAAGATCTGAAATCTTCCAAACACTATGGGCTCATTGGATGCTTAAACCCATTGCAAATTATCAACCTCCTAACCCACTACCTAGCTCATGGAACCACGCCTATTTTTGTGAATACCACCGTTGCAGTGGTCATCTCACCGACAAGTGCTACTCACTCAAAAATGCCATTCAAGACCTCATCGACAATGAAATAATCACTGTGGTAGACACAAGAATTTTGGAAGCCAACCAAGCAAAGAAAGCTTAAAGGTCGAAGAAATCTATTTAGCCAGAATAAGGGTGTTGTAAATATCCCCTTCAATAAAAAAAGGGGAGAAAGGAGTTTCTCATGACTGTATGGGAGACAGTTTCTTAGGAATGATAGATAATGGAGGCACTAGCTATGAAAACCTCCCTGCTGAGTTCGAGTCTATTGCTGATAAGCCTCTGCAGAATTGGTATACTACGACTGGCCCACTCTTAACGACCGCAGATCTGGTGGACCATTTCGGATATACTATTTCCCATCCTTCCTTTAGCCTTACGAATTGGTCATCTACCGATCCGCTCCCTAAAATTGAGGACCTCAAACCTCAGGGCCTCAATAATGTAACCACCCCTGTACAGTTTGCTCCTAATAATGATAATCTAGATGTCTTTGCGTATTCCTTAGTTGCACCTTCATTAAAAGACGAATTAATTAGCTTTGATAATAAGTCGTTTAATGAAATGGACTCAAAAGATAAAAGTTACTTGCTTGAGCTCGCCAAGTCAGTCAAGCACCAGGAAAAACACCAATCAGCAATAGCAGATGAAGACTTGTTCGCCATTAATTTGGGCATGAACAATGAAATCAAAGAAGTCAGAATCGGCAGCCACTTACAAGGTGTTGAAAGGGCAGCACTGATCGATCTCCTCAAAGAATTCGTGGACATCTTCGCATGGTCCTACGAAGACATGCTTGGGCTGGATCCAGCCATTGTAGAGCACCGGATCCTCACTTATCCTGATGCACGGCCAATCAAGCAGAAACTCCGCCGAATCAAACCAGAATGGTCACTGCAAGTAAAAGAAGAAATCATGAAGCAGTTGCACGTCAAGTTTATCCGGGTAGTTGAATACCCTATCTGGCTGTCAAACATAGCGACCATTCCAAAGCCCAACGGAAAGGTTCGGATCTGTGTGGATTTCTGTGACCTCAACAAGGCATCGCCCAAAGATGACTTCCCTCTACCCAACATCGATATTGTGGTAGACGCCGTGGCCTCTCACAAAATATGATCTTTCATAGACGACATGCTGGGCTACAACCAAATCAAAATGGCAGCAGAGGACCAGGAAAAAACTTCATTCACCACCCCTGGGGAACTTACTGCTACACTGTCATGCCGTTTGGACTGAAAAATGCTGGGGCTACATATCAAAGAGCTGCCACCACCCTTTTCCATGATATGATCCATAAAGAAGTCGAAGTGTACGTGGACAATATGATCGTGCACTCCAACGACGCAAACGGTTCCCATATCAAAGACCTTTGAAAATTCTTCGAAAGGTTAAGAAAGCACCAGATGAAGCTTAACCCCACCAAATACACATTCGGGGTTACCAAAGGCAAGGTCTTGGGATTCATGCTGACCGAACAAGGGATCGAGATCGAGCCAGCCAAAATCGAAGCCATCATAAATATGTCGCAACCAAAAACTCCAACAGAAGTCAAAGACTTCCTGGGTCGATTGCAATATATCAGTCGTTTCATCAGACAGCTGGCCTCCATATGTAAGCCCCTATTCAAACTCCTAAAGAAAAATACTGCCCAAATCTGGGACGAAAAATGCCAGCTAGCCTTCAAAAAAATAAAAGCCTACCTTGCCAACCCACCAGTGCTAGGTCCTCCCCATATACATAAACCTCTCCTCTTATATCTAACTGTCACAGATACAGTAGTAGGGGCTATGCTTGCCCAAGAGAAAGAAAACTCCTACATCGAAAATGTCATTTACTTCATAAGTAGAAAGTTACAAAGGAGCAAGCTCAATTACTCAACATTGGAAAAAAGCTGCACTAGTCTAGTCTGGGCAACGCAAAGGCTCAAAACTTATCTGCAAGCTCGATCCATCAGGCTCATCTCCAGAATGTATCTTATAAAGTATATCTTCGGCAAGCCATCACTTTCCAGTCGATTAGCCAAATGGTCATTCCTCCTCAACGAGTTTGACATCACCTATGTCACGCTCAAATCCATTAAAGGCGGCATGATTGCAGACCATTTAGCTGATCTGCCTCTAGAAGAAGAAGATGCATCAGAGCCCAGCTTCCCAGACGAAGGTGTCCTAGAAATTACCGATCATGACACCAAATGGCAAGTGTTCTTCGACGAAGCCACCAACAAAAGAGGCTTTGGCATAGGAATCCTGCTAATCGATCCCGCAGATTCTCACACTCCGCTGGCCATAAGATTGGAGTTTGAATGCTCAAATAACACTGCTGAATACGAGGCCTGTATTGTCGGTCTAGAAGAGGCTCTCCGAAAAGGAGCCAAAAATTTGGAGGTCTATGGTAACTCTTCTCTAATCATAAATCAAGTCGAAGGGAAGTGGAAAACCCATGATCCCCGGCTGCAGCTCTATCATGCCAAACTGACAACACTGGCAAGCAAATTTGATAATATCTTGTTCCATTACTTGCCACGAGATAGAAATCAATTCGCCGATGCCTTGGCCACTCTAGCATCATTGGTTCAAATTCCTACAGAAATCAATGTCCAACCATTTATAGTTGGGAAAAAGACTACTCATGCCTACTCCTTCAAAATCGATGTGGCTCCCAAAAAAGATAACGAGCTCTGGTATTCATACGTCATGAATCTGCTTCCAAAGGGGGTCTATTCGCCTAGCTTAGACAAAAGAGGGAAAATCTCCCTACGAAGATGGGCATCGCAATTCGTGATCAGCGGAGGCAGCCTATACAAAAGGCACTACCAAGGTCTAAACCTATTATGCATCGATCAGGCCAAAGCTGAGCAAGTCATGGACCAGCTTCATGGTGGTACTTATGGGCCATACTGTGGGTGCCCTGTCCCACGCCCCGCGCGCCCTTGGATAGGGGTGCGCATACGTGCGGAAGCTGGACATCACTGCCCTCATTCCATCCTCCCTTGTCTAGGGGAAGACGAAATTAAAAATACGAGAGGAGTGTTGTCAGAAAGCACGTTGAATACGCCTCGGTCACTTTAGTGAATTTTTGGTCCGTTATGGGAGCTATGGGTTTTTTGTGTCAGGTTATCCATTTTTTTAAGGGATAACAAGATACATGAAAGCATCACCCTTTCATTCACATCGTCCCTTGTGTATGGGAAAATGGAAAGTGCAAGAAAGGATGTTGCAGGCCCCACTACAGACTTTATGAAAATTGTCTTATGGCCTATTTCGAATCACTATGAGCACTTTGGGTTTTCTATATCAAGTTATCCCTTTTTTAGGGGAAACCAGGATATAGGAATACATCACCCTTTCATTCTCATTCTCCCATTTTTAGGGGAAAACAGAAAAGTGCAAGAAAGGAATGTTGCGATGCCCCATTGCGATCCAAAATGTTTTAATAGAGTTGTCATCTTTATTTTGAGAAAGAAATAAAGAAAAACCAAAAATAAAACCAAAGATTGCAAAAACGAGTTCGGAGGCTAAGTTATAAGTTGGGAAGGTGCTAGGCACCCAACTCGCCCTTTCGGTCTCAAAAACAGTTTTTTGCTAAAGTATGCTTTTTGTTATATTTTTCTAGCAAATAAATAAAGCATTAAAAGACATAAAAGAAAACAAATACATCTAGTGTCTACATTATTTACGGACTTGCAACCGCCTCTTTCCAATAATTTACAAATACATTTAAAAATATTTGGTCATAATAATGACTCTTTTTAATACTATTTTCTAAATAAATCCGGGCAGCATAACAGCTTATATTTTTACATTGGGCCGGATGGAAAATAGTTTTTTTTATATAAATAAACTCTTAAAGGCTCACCTTTAAGAGCGTTGGTGTGCTCACTATGTCCTTCAGGGAGAGGGAGTCTTTTTTTTTTTTTGCTTTGCTGCTACTACTGCTGCTGCTGCGGTTCGGGCAGGGTAACTGCTTCCGAAGGTTGCTTCTGGGCACCGTAAAACGGGTGAAGCAACTACTTGCTTTTTTGCTGCTGCGTGCTTGCTGCTGGCGGAAATCGGGCAGAACAATGGCTTGTTTCTGGCAGATTTGGCCTTTTTACTCGGGCAGAGCAACTACTCTTTCCGAGATTTTTGGACCGGGGAAATAGGGTGGATATCTAGCTAGGGGGCTAAAGATCACTTTGACCGTTTGGTTTTGTGTTTGGAGGAGATTTGGCAGAGATTCGAGGCTTTATAGGAGGGGGAACTCACTATCGCTCACGATCGCTTTCTCTCAGCGTAACAACAACGCAGAGTTTTCTCGGGCTGAAAGGACTTTTCGAATTGTGTCCTAAAAGCGAAGTCGGGCACTGCTATTTATAGTTGGATTTGTGCTTCATCAGCTGTCACCCCCTGCAGTTCACTATTCATGCATCCTACTTTTCCTTTTGCATTTTCAACCATGTAACTTGACATTTGTTAAGTTTTAATAGGTCTTGATATCGCATGTCAATGTTACATACCAAGGGTACGAAATTGGGGTGTTTACACACACATGAACGGGCATATGCTCTCAAAGAAAGTCATCTGACAAGGGTACTATTGGAGTACACTAGAAACCGATTGTATCTGGTGGGTACGTCACTGCGACAAATGCCAGCGCTTTGCAAATCTACAGCACGTGTCCCCACATATATTATACAACTCCACAGCCCCCTGGCTCTTCTCAACATGGGGAATTGACATCATAGGTCAAATTCACCTGAAAGGATCTAATGGCCATGAGTACGTCTTGGTAGCTGTCGACTACTTCACAAAGTGGGTAGAAGCCTCTTCCTACAAAATACTCAATGCTCGAAAGGTGTCCGAATTTATCAAGACCAATATCATATACCGATACGGAGTACCTTTCGAGATCATCTCCGACAACGACACACACTTTGAAGGGGACGTGAACCGTCTGCTCGACGAGTTCAAAATCCGAAGGCATAAATCCTCCCCATATCGACCACAAGCAAATGGTGCCATTGAAGCAGCCAACAAAACGCTAGAAAATATCATCAGAAAAATGGCTGACACAGGAAGAGACTAGCCAGAAAAATTGTCGCTAGCCCTTTGGGGCTATCGTACTTCAGTCCGTACACCCACTGGGGCTACCCCCTATTCTCTAGCCTATGGCATGGAGGTTGTGCTGCCCATTGAAGTAGAAATCCCATCATTAAGAGTTATGATGGAATCAGATGTAGCTAAAATCGACTGGGTCAAACAGCGCTATGAAGAATTAGCCCTGATAGACGAACGACGGCTGCTAGCTCTAGAACATACTCGGGCGTATCAAAAGCAAATAGCTAGAGCATTCAACAAAAAGGTCAAAGGCCGCGATATCCAAGTCAGAGATCTAGTACTTCGTGAAAACCCCCTAGTTATGTCGATACTAGGGGAAAATGGAAGTCTCCCTAGATGGGACCATATATCGTCAAACAGATCTGGTCAGGAGGTGCGTTGCTCCTCACCAACCAAGATGGGAAAGATCTTGTTCAGCCTTTCAACCTCGACAAGCTCAAAAGGTACTATGCGTGAATCGAAAAAAAAATTTATCTTGCAAATTGCTTTCCTCTCCATTTCGCTAGGTTGAAAACCCGAAAGGGCAACCTAGGCAAAAGTTAGAGAACAAAAAAAAGACAGCAAAAAGGAGAAATAAGGGCTCGCTAGGTTGAAAACCCGAAAGGGCAACCTAGGCAAAAGTTAGAGCACAAAAAAAAGAGACAACAAAAAGGAGAAATAAGAGCTCGCTAGGCAAAAGTTAGAGCACAAAAAAAAGACAACAAAAAGGAGAAATAATGATTCGCTAGGTTAAAAACCCGAAAGGGCAACCTAGGCAAAAGTTAGAGCATAAAAAAAAAGGAAAAGAAAAAATTAGGGGAAAAGGAGAGGGAATGCAGTTTCCAAATCCCCAGCATATAACCTCAAGCCTGCTAGAGTCTTCAGCATACTTAGAAAAGATGGTCTTGATTGACCAAAAAGAAAAACCACGATAGAACTCATAAAAAAACATCAAAATATAATATAATGCAGTCCATAAGGTGGAACTTAGGAATAAGTGTCTAAAACGTTTAAGATTAGCATTTATTTCTGTACACTACTTGCCTATATACATACTGCCAATCTCCCCTCTTCCCCCCAACTATCCCTTTTATGCAGCTCCGCCTCGGAACGGTCCATCAGCATCTGCAACGTCCCAACCGTGACCATATACTTCTACGAGGTACAGAAGAGGCTCTAGTCTCACCAGCATAAGAACCTCCAGAGGTGTCCTCATCTTCCTTGTCATCAGCATCACCATTGTCTTGGATACCAAAACGACTTGGGCCAGCGCCATCACCTCTATGGGCAGTACTTCGCCTGCCAGCCTGAGGGGGAACAACTTCATCTGCCTGCCGGGGATTGCTCCGCCGACTCGCATTGCTCAATCAGGGAGGTGCATTACTGGGACCCGCCTTATTAGGATCAGGGGCCATCCGGGCACCAAGGCCATGTACTCGCCGAAAGTCCTCCTGCTGAGCTTAAAGAATTACCAGACCCGAGCTTTCCAGGTCCTCGCCGATATCCATTAAGCGAGCATCTATGCCGCTTCTTACTCATCGATCGATGATCCGCCTCAGTACATGTCTAATGACACGGGAATGTCCCTCAGCAGCCACCAGCACCCATGATAAATGCTCATGGGATAAAAGCATATACTCAAAAAGGCGTAAGCTGCCTCCCGCAAAGGAAAGTTGAGCTCCCACATATCACGGATGAGATTGCCCACATCCCTATTCATTTGCAACTCCTCAGTCAGGGGACAGCTCACATCCGGAATAACCTGCTCTCTGCTAAACTGGCGAAGGACCCGGTACGCCAGATAAAAGGTGGTCTGCTCGAGACCCGGCAAGATGACCTGGGCACAAACCCCGGTAAACATAAAAAAGCTGTGGATCCGCCAATGGCTGACTACCTAAATAATCTCCATGGAGCCGATGCACAAAAAGTACTCAATCCAATCATGCTCCGAAAAGTTAGTCTGGTGATAATGGCCGCGAGAGCCATAGCGCCTGGGATCATACATTCCTCCCATGAGCAGTGGGCCCATCACCCAGTTAAAATGCTCCTCCAACCACACATGGATCAAAAGAGGACTGCCAGAAAAGAACAATTCATCACCAGACGAAAAAGCATCCAGGCCAAACAAGGTTTCAGCCAAAATGACCGGGATAATATTTAACCAGCGGTCCTGAGCTTGCAGCACCAGGTCCACGACCTGCACATCTATAAATCTGGGTCGGCCCACTAAAAGGTACCGTCCCATAAGGTAAAGAAAAAGGGCAGCCAGCCGACGCTGCAGGTAGACTGGGTCATCTTCCCTATACTCAGTATAAGCAGCGGGAAGAACAGTCAAATTAAAATTGACTCCGTTGTAAAAACCCGGAGTAGCTTCGCGAGTCGAGCCGAACAATTCCCGTATTGCCATAAAAGGGCACCTCCACGCAGAAGGCACAGCTATAGGCCTAATGGTCGGCATCCTCACCATACCGCAAAACTCCTCAAAGGTGGGGCACATCTCGTTCAGGCAGAAGTTAAAAAGGTGGCTCTGTACTGACCAGAACCTGGAGGCTCCCCTCAGCATATCCCAGTTAATGCGCAGGGTCCGCCATGATAGCAGGCATCGATACCCATAAATGTGCTCAAACCACTCGCGCTCCTCTTCCTGCAAGGAAAGTATCCAGAAATCCAGAAGCATTCTCATAAATCTATATCTCCAAAGCCGTGTGAACAGGTGCAGCCATCTCTGGAAAAAGACAAAAAATTATACATGACTAAAGAAAGGGGGGATAGAACAAAGAGGGAACTTAGATAGTTCGACCAAAGAGAGAAATCCGGATAAATGATGAAAATGGACGATGCCTTGGTTTCCTTTTATACTGAAAATTGAGGAAACAGACGAATTTTGAGCACAGTGCATGAACAGTGGCTGAAACAGGATTACACAATAGAAGCCAAAGGTGCCACCCATGGCCTTACCTGGCGCGGTGCCCATAGCCACCATGGGTGGTGCCCAAAAGCCCCACCTCTGATTCCCCAAACTGCCTGGTATCCTTGTTTCGGGCTACGACTGCTCCACTGCCGGCTCTGTTTGTTCACAAGAAATGAAAAAAGATACTGAAGCTAGACCATAACCCTCGCTGGCCGAAGAAAAATATCAAACACAGGAGGAGGAGGCTGCCTTTTCTTCCCCACGGAATGCAAGAAAAGCCCGTTTTGAATCTAAAGGTGTATCCCTCCAAATTTCCATCCATAAGCTGCAGTGTGTCGTTACCCCTAGCTAATGGTCTAGATTTCTTTTATTCTTAGAATAATTGAGTCTTCGTATTTGATTCATGCATCATAAAATAATAATACATTGCATTTAGAAATGTGTACAGAGTCTGGTATAGCAAAAAAGCTAATAAGTGCAGGTAAAAGGAGCTAATGACCACGAGAAGATCTGCTCCTGCCAAAGTTGCCACCCATGACCCGAGGGCCGATCCCACCAATCTTGTATTCTCGTCCCCTCTCCTGAGCATGACTCGATCCGCCGGCATCATCATCACCATCCTCGCCCCGGTGCCTAGTCTGCTTCATAGCATCATTTCCCCGGCAAGTGAACTCGTCCAGAAGCCGTTGATACAATTTGTTGATGCTGAAAAAGCCCCTCAACAACTTCTTGTACGAAGACGCATCAACCTGGGAAAGGTGTAAAAAAGAAAAAAAAAGTGTCATCCTTAAAAGAAAAAAAAAAGGGAATGATGCAAGTATGAAAAAGAAAAGAGTATACCGTGCGGGCCCGCTCTGGGATCTGATACCGCTCAGGGATGTCAACATCGGGCAAAACCTCCTCCACCAGTCTTCCATCACGACGATACTGGAAGGTAGAAAAATCCTCAGCAGGCACAAATAAATCTGACTGCACGTCAGGAGCTGGACAAGAAGGCCTCGGCCTATTAGAGACGTCAGATACACGCCTAGCCGCTGTAGGGGCAGGATGGAGCACTGTCCTTAGGAACTCCTCATATGCCATGACAGGATAATCACTCTGAGGCACAATATATCTTGACAGGTACAGATACACGTTCGGCAAAAAGTCTGGGACTATCACCCAAGGAAGAGGTGCAGGAGGTGTCACTGGGGGCACCGGAAACATGAAATGCTGGAGGTTAACCCGTTCGCCCATACACAGTGAATCAACCATAACGAACACCATCAGAATCCGGCAACGGCTCATCTCCAGAGATGTCATATATGGTCCAGTCAAACCCTTCCAGGGATATAAGTGCACTGTGCCCGAGCTCGAGCTCGCGATCCTGTCTCGCATCCTTATCTCATCCAAAAAGTGGCCATCTTGATCCTCCTCTACCCGATTGGCGTTCACAAATTTAGACAGGAACGGTGGCTCGTGGATGCGGCTGCGTAGTGGGTCCGGAGTAAAATGAAAGACCGAATAGGCCCAGACCTACAAAAGAAAAAGAAGAAAGGAAAGTCAGAAAAAAAAAAAGAAGAAAAGAAAAAATGCTAGCAAAAATCAAAAGCAAAAAAAATCAAAAGCAGGGAAAAAGAAAAGATGCCTCCCAAGCCGGAGCGAAACCGTTAAGGACTGGCGAATCATTACGGCTGGCCCTGTCCATGGAAGCATAAAGCTCAGCCAAGCTTGCCTGCCCCCAATCATACTTAATGACGCGGTCCAAATCTCGCAGACACCCCAGGAGAGAAACTCTCAAAGTAGTGGAAGAGTTGGCGAATAATGACATTCTCAAAAAGAAAAATAAGAATGCCCTGACAACACGAGCTACAGCCTCGCTATCATTATCATCAACCTGCCCGGCATGTTGCTCCAACCAACTCTTCACGCTCTTAATCTTAATCTCATCGGCAGTCTTATACTTGGGTTCAAAGCCCAAAAGATCCTCTACCACGTCATGATGATATCGGAGGGTGTAGTCCGGCGCCAAGGCCCGACCAATGTTGGTGGAAATACCCGTGATCGCAGCAAAATCGCATAGGGTCAATGTGGCCTCCCCCAGCTGAAGTGGAAAGTATGGGTGGTGTCCCACCAATAATCCCGCAAAACCTCAAAGATGGGCATATAGCTGCGAAAGGGGCGGAACGCCCGCAAAAACACGCTAAAGCCGGAGGACTCCACCAGGAGATGTGCCTGCAAAGGCATGAGGTTATAAATGGTGGCAACTTTGTCGCAACTGGCCCGAACCCTATTCAAAGCTTTGCGCACCTAAAAAAAAGACATCAGCATCTCAGCATCAGAAAAAAAAGAAAAAGAAAGAAAAGAAAAAAAAAAGAGAGGTAAATTCTTATCCTTTATAAAGCCCTTATGCATGTCATTAAATTATGTCATGTCGAAAAAAAAAAGAAAAAAAATATTGCATTAAAAAATATATATATTGCATTCTTGCATTCAAAAAAATATATCGCATTCTTGCATTCAAAAGAAAAAAGATATTGCATTCTTGCATTTAAAAAATATATATTGCATTCTTGCATTCAAAAATATATCGCATTCTTGCATTCAAAAAAAATCGCATTCTTGCATTCAAAAAGTATATTGCATTCTTGCATTCAAAAGAAAAAATGTTGCAATCAAAAGAAAAAGAATGTTGCATTCTTACATTCAGAAAAAAATACATGTTGCATTTTTGCGCACGTTTAAGACAAAATATCCATGTGGCATTTTAGCAAGCATTTAAATATCCCTATGGTACATTTGCATTTTCATGCATAAGACTGATGAAATATGAAATGATATATTCATGCATTAGCAATCCATCATATGCAATTATCTCCAAATAATTGCATTTTCTCGAATAAAAATGTTGCAAGCATTAAAAATAAAGTATTTCTGTTGCATTTGGCATAAAATATATCTTTGAATTGCATACATGCATCCAAGAAAAATATATCCGAAAGAAAAAAATGCACCATGTATCCGAAAAGTTTATTGCATGAGCACGCATCATAAAAAATATTTTGAAGCCCAAGCATGCATCATATAGTCAAAATATATCAGTTACATGAAATATGCATCGCAGAATCAAATAGTGTCAATTGCTCAAGTATGCATCGCAAAATCAAATGGCACGAATTTCATATTTTTGCTATGAATAATTGTCAAATTGCATCATCCTAGCATATAAATTGCATCCATAAGCATCAAAATCAAGAGCAGGTATACTCCAGAAGTCCAAAACATCAAAGAAATCCAGCAGATCTTAAAAATCGACCAAATGGGTTTGTGAAAAAAGAAACTTACAGCGGGAATCGGAAGATTAGACACGTGCTAATGCCGATCACGAAGGATATTGCCCCAGTCATCCTTCGAAAAGAGATACTTGACATGATTTCAAGTCAAATGAGGAAGTTCCCGTCTTTCCTCGTCCAAATCTGGGTACATCAGCGCTTTCCCCTTCCGAGATCGCGAAGAAGAAGCCATCTAGCAAGCAAAACAATCAATTTGGCGGAAAAAAATCAAGAAAAGGAGAAGAAATGAGAAAGATATCGTCGACAGCAACAATGGCAGAAGGAAAGATCGAAGGAAGAAGAAAGAAGCAAGAAAATGGTGAAAGTGAGCCACTGCTCACTCTCTACCGCAACATATGAAGAAAATTTGGGAAGTTTCACTTTCCCCCCTCCAAAGTTCAAAGTGCAGCATCCAAACTCTCAAGTTTGTTAAAATCACAAAAAGGGCCCTGAAAGCTTAGTGGAATGTTAACAAAGTTAGCTTTGTTAATAAGAGTTGACGGCCATCCATCAAAAAGCAAAAGAAAGCTCATATCCCCAGCATGTTAGCCACAAAAGGGTCAGAGATGCAGAAACTATAATCCTCATGCAAGATACCTACAGCAGCAGCAAAAGGAAAATGCAACGGCAAAAGCAAATCAGCAGCAAAAGGAAAATGCAACGGTAAGGGCAAAATCCCGAGCAGCAAGAAAGAAAAAATGGCAAAAGAAAAAAAATGCAACAAAAAGAAAAAATGCAAAAGAAAGCAAAAGAAAGAAAAAATGCAACAACAAAAGAAAAAATGCAACAAAAGAAAAAAAATGCATCGAGAAAGAAAAGCAGTGCAAGAAAAGAAAGCCGCAAAGCAAAAGAAGAACAAAACAAAAGCAAGAAAAGCTAAGGAAAGGTAAACTATTAATATTTTACCTGCATGCATCTCATCTGGTTATTGAATCTTTTTCGCAACGGGTGCATACCCCTGGTCACTTAGGGAAAAGATCGGTTTCATGCATGCTATCTGAGTTATTATGAGATTGTCTCCTCGAGGGGTGCATACCCCAGGACGTGGAATAATCTAAATTCCTACTTTCTAGGAGTAGCATTAGGATCATCTCCTCGAGGGGCGTAACCCCGGGACATGGAATGATCAAATCCCATCCAGTTTGAGTTGGATTATCTCCTCGAGAGGTGCATACCCCGGACGTAGAATAATCAGGAATCCCATCCAGTTTGAGTTGGATTATCTCCTCGAGGGGTGCATACCTTGGGACGTGGAATAATCAGGAATCTCATCCAGTTTGAGTTGGATTATCTCTTCGAGGGGTGCATACCCCGGGACGTGGAATAATCAGGCATCCCATCCATTTTGAGTTGGATTATCTCCTTGAGGAGTACTGATCGATGTATTTTATACGTCGATATCAGGTACTCTTATGACTTAAATTGAGCAATTCCACGAGGCTTTTGGCCACTGATATGTGTTTTTCAGTTGTTTTATGAGTTTCAGGGTTTTAGGTGGAATTATATGAATTATGAGGCTTTTAGTGAAGATTTCGAGGAAAGGGCCAAAGTGTAAATTGAAGAAAAACGGCAGAAAGTCATTCTGAGGACCTTGCGGCCGCAAGGTATTTTAACCTTGCCCTTGCAAGGTAGGCAATAAGCCAGCCCCGAAAAATCAAGACCTTGCGGATGAAAGGTCATTACCCCTTGCGACCGCAAGGTGCCCAGATCCGGTCTTTTTAGGTGTTCGAGCTGGATTGAACCTCCTAATCCCCTACAACTCCATGGTATAAATAAAGGACGGTAGCCAAGGCCAAAGGACGCCCGAGAAGTAGTTTTAAATAGTTCTAGCGTAGGATTTAGCTTGTATAACGTAGTTTAGTTGTTGTAATTACAGTTTTGAAGATTGATCCATGTATTCATTCATCTCCGTGTGCAGTTCATCTTCAAGGATGAACTAAACATCCATTAATTTATGAGTTGGGAGGTAACTTGTATCGAATCGATGCTTTAATCTATTTTTATTCATTCAATTCTTGTTGATCATGGTGTTTATCAACCCCTTTATTATCTCTCTTTGAACAAATGAATGTAATCACAAGTGATAAATGCCTAGAGGTGCGGATAACTGCGTTACCAATATGCATATGTCGTACATTGGCTCACCATCATGATAAATTGAACCTATCGATGCACGAGAGTGATAAGTTAGGGTCAGGTTCCATATATGACCTAAGTGATAGTTATGATCCATATGTTCTTATGCCTAGGATATAGAATGGATGAATTATTTGGAGATGGAGACTGAACGGTAATTCGGCAGGATATATCTATCTTTCGTGAACGAACCCAAGAAATTGAATTATACTTTATCCAAATAAGCTATAGAGGAGATACAAGTGAAACTCTAAATCCTAGATTTCCCTCCACCATAAGATCTTCATAATCTGTAATTGCTGCTGATTTAGTTAACTTTAGTATAATAATTAGTTTAGATAAATTCAATATAAACCCCCCTCCTCCCTTAGTTTAATAATTGCTACCGATAATCGTACTATTTATGATCTTTTTGTCTCTGTGGTTCGACCCTTGCTTCCTAAGCTATTCTACAATAGTCTTGTCCACTTGCAAGGAAAATAATTAAAATAAGACACGATCAAGTTTTTGGCGCCATTACCAGGGACAAGCTAGTTTGCATAGTTAGTTTGTTGGTAGCGTAGTTTTAAATTCAGTTTTTATAAAAATAAAAATACAAATACAAAAAGATTCTTTTTTAGTAGTTAATTGTTAATTGTTTTATTTGTTTTATGCACGATCGTAGATCTCTAAATCCTAAGTTAGTAGAATTAAATCAAAACATAAATAATCTTGAAAAAAAAAATCAGGAAGACCCAGATAAGTTAGGAACACAGCCTGATAATCAAGAACAATTGAATCAAGAGGATCCTCTGGTTGATCCTCCAATGGATAATAATAATCAAAATCCTGAAAATCCGATCCATCCGGTGAATGCAAATCAAAGAGTAGAAGAACCTGCTGAAAGAAATATGGAAGTAGTAATAAATCAAAGAACTATAAATGATTATAGTCGACATATGTTGAATACATCAACATCATATCTAATCTTGTCGGAAGCAGTTAGGAATTTCGAACTTAAAGGTCATTATTTTAATATGATACCTTCATTTCATGGAATGCGAAGATCCAATAAGTTTTATGAAAGAATATGAGTATATGATGAGCACTTTCTCGTTAAGTGGTTTGAGTGAAGACCAAGTAAAAATGAAATATTTTCCAAGTGCATTAAAAGAATTGGCGAAAAGATGGTTAATGAATTTAACACCTAGTAGTGTGTATACTTGGGCTCAATTATATGATTTGTTTATGGGTAAATATTATAAACATGCATCTCTTACCGAATACAGAAAAACAATCATGTCTTTTCAAAATGAACCAGGAGAAACATTCCATGAAGCATGGGATAGATTTAAAAATTTACTTATCATGTGTCCTCATCATAATCTATCTCAAGATGTGTTAGTACTTCAGTTCTATCATGCTCTTTCACCTGCTTTACAAACTATGGTTGATAGTGCAGCCGGTGGTTCTATTAATAGAATGACACCAGTTGCATTAGAAGAATTACTTGAGATGTTAAGTGCAAATTCTCAACAGAAAAGTGCAAGAGGTAAAAGTAGAAGTTTATTCCAAGTGCAAGAAAAACCAGAGATACAAGCTCAATATGAAAACTGGCCAACTCAAGAAGCATGTGCTATGTGTGGATTAACTTCTCATGCTACTAATTTTTGTCCATCTAGTGCTATGTATTCTGAACAGGTTAATGCCATGAACATGTACGCTCAAAGACAAAGGAATGATCCTTACTCAAACACATATAATCCTGGTTGGAGAAATCATCTTAATTTTTCATGGGGAGGAAATAAACCACTACAACCTCAACAATTCTCAAATCAAAGACAATTGCGAATTGAAGAAGTATCAAAGTCAAATGGAGCTAATAAAGGGCAAGTTGCTCTTAACAAATATTTGCTAGAAGAGGTAGAAAATCTAAGGAATCAACTCACAAAAATGAAAGAAGAAAAGAGAGAAGAAGGGAAGTTCCCTAGTCAGTCTGAACAAGCAAAATCTATCACTACTCTGCGAAGTGGTATAGTAATTGGAGAAGAGGTAAGTGATCCTATTCAATCATCTGATGTGCCTGATAAAGTAGATAATTCTAATAAAGAAGTTGAAAATGATGAAAATGAAAATAAGCAATTAAAAGATAAAGAAGTGTCAAAAGATAATTAAGAAGAAGTAAGTCAAGAAAAAGAACAAGAGGAAGAGGAACCTTATGTGGCACCACCACCATATGTTCCTCCAATTCCGTTCCCTAGAAGACTTATGAAGAATAGAATGGATAAGCAATTCTCGGAAATTTATAATATGTTATCCAAGGTGAATAGTAACCTTCCTTTGCTTAACGTTATTAAAAATATTCCAGCTTATGCTAAGTTTTTCAAAGATCTCCACTCTAAGAAACAAAAATTTGAAAATAATGAAAAGATTATTGTTTCTGAAAACGTAAGTGCAGTTTTACAACCCGAACTTCCCCCTAAATTGAAAGATCCAGGTAGCTTTAATATCCAAGTCTCATTGGGTAGTTCTAAAAAAATGAATGCTATGTTAGATTTAGGAGCAAGTATTAATTTGATGCCTTTCGCAGTCTACAAACAATTAGGGTTGGGAGAACTGAAACCCACTAATATGTCTTTACAATTAGCTGATCGATCGGTTAAGCACCCGTTAGGCATAGTAGAAGACATTCTAGTTTAAGTAGATAAACTAATCATTTTAGTTGATTTTGTGGTTCTAGAGATGGAAAGGAAAATATGCACAAACAATGAAGTCCCTATCTTGTTAGACAGACCTTTTATGGCCACTGCCAACACAATGATAAACGTTAAGAATGGTAAACTCACAATGTCAGTCATGGGTGAAACTGTAGAAATCTCAGTTTTTGATGCAATGAATAGACCGAGTGACATGAATGCATGTTTCTCAATTGATGAAATTGAAAAATTGACAGCCCAAACCTTTGAAGAAAATTGTGAGGATGATGATTATGAGAAAGATGTGTATGTAAGCCATGATGATAGAACTTTCTCTCATATAAAATTTCGATATTGAAGAATTAGAAAAAGAGCTCCGAGAGACTGATGAGAGAAAAAAGAGAGAAAGACTTGAAGCTCTTAAGATTAAAAATGAGAACAAAATGGAAGAGGCTGAATCAGAAAATAGTTCTGATAAAATAGAAATAGAGGAAGAGGAAAATAATAAAGAAGAAGATGTGGAAATTCTAAAATCTATTTTTGAGGAAATAGAAATAGATGAAGAAAGAGTAGAAAACATTAAGGAAGTGGAAAAAGAAGAGACGGTTAAACCTGAAAATTCTGAATTTATTCCGTTTGTCAAATCTCCTCCTGAAGTAGAATTAAAACCATTACCACCCCCACTTAAAATATGCATTTTTAGGGAAGGTAAAACTTTACATGTTATAATTACTGCAGATTTAACAGAAAAACAAAAAGTAAGCCTATTAAAAGTTTTATGGACACATAGAGAAGCTATAGGTTGGTCCTTAGCAGATTTAAAAGGCATTAGTCCCTCTATGTGTATGCATAAAATTCATTTAGAAGAAGGTAGTAAACCTTCTAGAGAAAGACAAAGAAGACTTAACCCTCACATGGAAGAAGCAGTGAGAAAAGAAGTTCTTAAACTCCTTGATGCGGGTATAATCTACCTGATATCTGATAGCAAGTGGGTCAGTCCAGTCCAAGTAGTTCCTAAGAAATTGGGAATTACAGTTGTTAAAAATGATAAAGATGAGTTAGTTCCCATACGAACTATCACTGGTTATAGAATGTGCATAGATTTGAGGAAATTAAATGCGGCCACTAGGAAGGACCACTTTCCCTTGCCATTTATTGATCAAATCCTCGAAAGACTAGCTGGTCATGAATATTATTATTTTCTTGACGGTTTCTCTGGCTACAACCAAATCCCCGTAGCACCCGAAGACCAAGAGAAAACCACTTTTATTTGTCTCTTTGGTACCTTTGCATTTAGGAGAATGCCCTTTGGACTTTGTAATACCCCAGCTACTTTTCAAAGATGCATGATTTCTATATTTTCAGATTTAGTGGAAAGATGTGTTGAAGTATTCATGGATGATTTTCCAGTATTTGGGAATTCTTTTGACCATTGCCTATAAAATCTTACATCAATCTTGAAAAGATGTTGCGAAACTAATTTGACTCTAAGTTGGGAGAAAAATCATTTCATGGTTAAACATGGAATTGTCTTAGGTCATGTTGTGTCTAACAAAGGAATTGAAGTTGATAAGGCAAAAATTGAAGTTATATCACAACTACCTCCTCCAACTTCTGTCAAAGGTGTTAGAAGTTTTCTAGGACATGCAGGTTTTTATAGAAGATTTATAAAAGATTTTTCAAAAATTTGTAAACCTTTATGCAATCTGTTGGCAAAAGATACCGAATTCATTTTTTATCAAGGGTGCTTGAATGCATTTAATCTATTAAAAGAACGATTAACATCAGCCCCAATTTAACCGGCCCCGATTGGTCTCTCCCTTTTGAGATCATGTGTGATGCTTCAGATTTCACAATTGGAGTTGTGTTAGGTCAAAGGGTAGATAAGAAACCGCATGTAATTCATTATGCTAGTAGGACATTGAATGATGCACAACTTAATTATACAACCACGAAAAAGAATTTTTAGTAGTTGTGTATGCATTAGAAAAAATTGACCATACTTGTTAGATCAAAAGTTATTATATTTTCTCGATCATGCACCTAAAAATATCTTTTGAGTAAGAAAGAGGCAAACCTAGACTCATAAGATGGATGTTATTATTATAAAATTTGACATTACTATTAAAAGATGCATTGAACGGCCGTGAGCCGACCATTTATCTAGGTGGAATTTTACCTTTACTTGAACGTCAATTTCTCGATAATAATAAAATTCATGTGAATGAAGACTTCCTAATGAACAACTATTAGCAGTTAAAAATGCCATCCTTGGTATGCTAATTATGTCAATTATTAGGTATCGATCTCATCAACCCCGACTTTGATTTTTATCAAA
>CM028384.1:55148272-55192583 GCA_013146195.2 Codonopsis lanceolata | reverse complement strand
CACGTGGAAGGAATCATAAAATCAATACCCCAAACACTCAAAAATTTAACTACTAAATTAACATGTAAGGGCATCTCGCTTTCTCTTCCTATACCACCTGCTCTTTTGACATTTGTCACATGTTCTATAAAACAGCTCACAATTCTAAAAACAAGAGGCTAATACGACTGATTGCAAAATTTTCCGAGCTTTTATTACCACTAAAATGACCACCACAAGAATATCCATGGCAAAATTCCATGATACCTTGTTGGTCTTTTTTTTGAATACATCTTCTTATTAAAGAATCGAACAAATTTTATAAGTGAGGAGCTTCCCAAAATAATTTTAGTTTCCGCGCTAAAATTTCTTCTTTCAGAATGATCAAAATCTGATAATACATAGTAGTTGACAAAATCAGCATACCAAGGGTCGAATCTTTAATGGCTAGAGTTGTTCATCAGAAAATTATCATTAATGGGGACAGATCATCAAGAAATTGACGCTCAAGCAAGGGTGAAAATTCTAATAGACAAGTGGTCACTACACATTCTCGGTTCCTTTATCCTTGATAGTTATGTCAAATTCTTGTAACAATAACATCCATCTAATTAATCTTGGTTTAGCATCTTCTTACTTAACAAATATTTCAATGCATGATTAGAAAAGATTATCACCTTTGATCCTAGCAAATATGATCTAAATTTTTCTAAAGCATATACTATCGCTAAAAATTCTTTTCGAGTGGTATAATTCAATTGATCATCTAGCTAGTGGATCACATGAGGCTTTCTATCTACCCTTTGTCCTAACACGGCTCCAATTGCAAAATCGATGCATCACACATGATTTCAAAAGGAAGTGACCAATCGTGGCCGGATAAAATTGGGGCAAGAGTTAACTTTTCTTTTAATAAATTAAAAGCTTCTAAACATTCTTTATCAAAATAAATTATGTATCTTTTGCTAGCAAATTACATAGAGGTTTCATGATTTTGGAAAAATCTTTTATAAATCTTCGAAAAACCAAGATGGCCAAGAAAACTTCGAACTCCTTTAACCGAAGTGGGGGGGTAGTTGTGAAATAACTTCAATTTTAGCTTTGTCAACTTCAATGCCTTTATTTGAAACAACATGCCCTAAGACAATTCCATTATTACCCATGAAGTGACTTTTCTCCCAACTTAGAGTTAAATTAGTTTCGCATCATCTTTTTAGGACGGATGTAAGGTTTTCTAAACAATGATCAAAAGAATTTCCAAAAACTGAAAAATCGTCCATGAATACTTCTACACATCTTTCCACTAAATCTGAGAATATAGATATCATACATCTTTGAAAAGTAGCTGGTGCATTACACAACCCAAAGGCATTCTCCTAAAAGCAAAAGTACCAAAGGGACATGTAAAATTTGTTTTCTCTTGGTCTTCGGGTGCAACAGGGGATCGATTATATCGAAAAAACCATCAAGAAAGCAATAATATTCATGACCGGCTAATCTTTCAAGGATTTGGTCAATAAATGGCAAAGAAAGTGGTCTTTCCTAGTTGCATTTAATTCCATAAAAATCGATACACATTCTATAACCGATTATAGTCCTTGTAGGGACTAATTCATCTTTCTCATTTTAACATGATAATTCACGACTTTTTAGAACTACTTGAACAGGACTAACCCATTTACTATCTGATATGGGGTAAATTATACCCGTATCTAAGAGCTTAAGAACTTCTTTTCTAACAGCTTCTTCCATGTGAGGGTTAAGTCTTCTTTGTCTTTCTCTTGAAGGTTTACTACCTTCTTCTAAATGTATTTTATGCATGCACATAGAGGGACTAATTCCTTTTAAGTCGCCTAAAGACCATCCTAAAGCTTCTATGTGTCCATAAAACTTTTAACAAACTAGCTTCTTGTTTTTCTCGTTAAGTCTTAAATTTGCTATAATAACGAGTAAAGTGTTACCTTCCCTAAAATGCATATTTTAGATGGGATGGTAATGGCTTTAATTCTTCGACTTTGGGAGAATTAATGGAAGGCATAAATTCAGAATTTTCTACTTTAATAGTTTCTTTTATTTTAGCCTCATTATTCTCTTCTTGCTTTTCTTCCTTAATATCTTCTATCTCAATGTCTTCAAAGAGAGATTTTAGAATTTCTACTTCATCATCTTTGAATTCATAGCTTTCTCCTACTACTTTTTCCACTTTATCAGAATTATTTTCTGATTCTATTTCTTTTTCTTCTATCTTTCTACTAGCTTCTAACTTTTCTTTTTCTAATCTTTCTTCTTCTTCGATTTCTCTTTAATTTCCTCAATGTCAATTTTTATCAAGGGAGGGATAGGGCTATCATCATAGACAATAAATCTATCTCTCTCATAATCTTCCTCTTCTTCAAAAGTTTCGGTTGATAATTTTTCAATCTCATCTATTGAAAAACAAGCACTTATGTCACTAGGTCTATTCATAGCATCAAACACAGAAATTTCAACTGTTTCACCTAGGACTGACATTGTGAGTTTACCATTTTTCACATTAATCATTGTATTGGCAGTTGCCATAAATGGTCTGCCTAACAATATTGGGACCTCATTATTGGTGCATATCTTCCTTTCCATCTCTAGAACCACAAAGTCAAGCGGTATGATTAATTTATCAACTTTGAACTAGGATATCTTCCACTATACCCAAAGGATATTTAACTGAGCGATCAGCTAATTGCAATTGCATAGTAGTGGGTTTTAGTTCTCCTAAACCTAATTGTTTATAGACCAGCGAAAGGCATCAAATTAATACTTGCTCCTAAATCTAGCATTGCTTTCATCTTTTTAGAGCTTCCCAAGGAGACTTGGATATTAAAACTACAGGTCTTTCAACTTAGGTGGTAATTCGGGTTGTAAACAGTAAGCAGGCTGGCGTTTTCGAAACAACAATCTTTTCATTGTTTTCAAACTTGTGTTTCTTAGAGTGAAGATCTTTGAAAAACTTTGCATAAGCTGGAATATTTTTAATAACATTAAGCAAAGGTAAATTAACATTTACTTTGGATAACATATTATAAATTTCTGTGAATTGTTTGTCCATTCGGTTTTTCATAAGTCTTCTTGGAAAGCGAATTGGAGGAACATAAGGTGGTGGAGCCACATAAGGTTCCTCTTCTTCTTGATCTAACTCTTTTTCAACTTCAATTGTATTATCTTTATTTTGAATTTCTTCTTCTTTTTCTTGTTCCTTATTTGGAACCTCTAACTCTACTTCTACTTCTTTCTCTTTTTCTACCTCTTGATTACTTACATCATTAATCACTTTATCACTATCACTATCTTTTTCAATTTCTTTCTCATTACTTTTCGAAATTTTCTCTTGTAGCAGTAGAGGCATATTAGAAGAAGGATCGGGATCACTTACCTCTTCACCTATCACCTTACCGCTTCGCGGGGACGGTGATTGACTTGGCTTGCTCGGTTTGACTAGGGAACTTCCCTTCTTCTCTTTTATTTGCTTCGAACTTTCAATATGTTTCTTAATTTTCAATTTCTTCAAGCATGTACTTCATCAAAGTTGCTTGACCTTTACTAGCTACTTCTTGCTTGGGAACTTCTTCAATTCTCAAGCGATTTTGATTTGGCAAGCTGTGGAGGTTGTGGTGGTTGAGGTTGGAATTGTTGAGGTTGCAAAGGCTTATTTCCTCCCCAAGAAAAGTTAGGATGATTCCTCCAACCGAGATTATATGTATTTGAATAGGGATCATTCCTTGGCCTTTGAGGGTACATATTCATAGCATTAGCTGTTCGAGAATACATAGCACTTGACGGACAAAAATTAGTAGCATGAGAATATAATCCACATAAGCACATGCTTCTTGAATTTGCCAATTTTCAAATTGAGCTTGTGTATTTGAATTATCTTGCAATTGATATAGGCTCCTATTTTTACCTCTAGCACTTTTACGTTGGGAATTAATACTTAGCATCTCAAATAATTCTTCTAGTGCTTCGGTGTCATTCTATTAATAGAACCACCGGTGCACTATCAACCATAGTTTGTAAGCTGGCGAAAGACCATGATAAAATTGAAGCACTAACACATGTTGAGCCAAATTATGATGAGGACACATAATAAGCGATTTTTAAATCTATCCCATGACTCATGGAATGTTTCACCGGTTCATTTTGGAATGACATGATTTGTTTTCTATACTCGTAAGAGATGCATGTTTGTAAAATTTGCTCATAAACAAATCAAATAATTGTGCCCAAGTATAAACACTATTTGGTGTTAGGTTCATAAACCATCTCTTTGCCAATTCTTTTTAATGCATTGGGAAAATATTTCATTTTAATTTGATCTTGATCAACCCTCCTAAAGGAAAAGTACTCATCATGTATTCATATTCTCTTAAGAAAGCGGCAGGGATCTTCATGGGGCATCCCATGAAAAGATGGTATGGCATTAAAATAATGTCCTTTTAACTCAAAATTCCTAACAACATCTGGCAAGACTAAACATGATGTCACAACATTTAATGAAGGTCTACTAAAGTCATTAATAGTTCTTTGATTTACCACTACTTCCATATTTCTTCTTGCAGCTCTTCTTGTCTTTGATTCCTATTGGTAGGTCAACTAGGTTTTCAGGATTTCGGTTATTGTTATTCTCTTCCATTGTAGGATCAA
Source organism: Codonopsis lanceolata (assembly GCA_013146195.2). NCBI lineage: Eukaryota > Viridiplantae > Streptophyta > Magnoliopsida > Asterales > Campanulaceae > Codonopsis > Codonopsis lanceolata. The sequence continues at coordinate 55,187,930 of CM028384.1, read as the reverse complement.
CCAGAGGATCCTCTTGATCTTGATTATCAGGCTCAAAAGCTAGATTTTCAAAATATTCTTGGTACCTTTTAACAATATTTATATCTTGATCTAAGTCTACCAATTTAGGATTTAAAGATCTACGTCCTTGCATAAAAATAAATTAAAGCAATTTAAAAACAAATAACTATTAAGACAAAATAAAATAAAATCTTTTTGTATTTTTATTTTTATGCGAAAATTAAACTAAAAACTAAATTAAATTAAAAACTACGCTACCAACAAACTAACTTCACGTGAACTAGCTTGTCCCCGACAGCGGCCAAAAACTTGATCGATGTTTTAATTAATCTTTTTCCTTGCAAGTGGACAAGACTATTATAGAATAGACTTGGAAGCAAGGGTCGAACCCACAGAGACAAGTGATCACGAACAGTGCGATTATTGATAGCAAATTATTAACCTAAGGGGGGTTTTTATGTTTAATTCTACTCTAAACTACTAGTTACAGATGTTTAACTAATTAGACGGTAATAACGGATATGAAGATCTTATGGTGAGTGGAAATCTAGGATTACGGGTTTCACTTATATCTCCTTTATGTTCAATTCATAATAATGTCATTCAATGTCTTGGGTTCGTTCACTAAAAATAGATATAGTACGTTGAACAATTGGTTCAGCCTCCATCCCATAAAATTCACCCATTCTATATCCTAAGCACAGGGCTATCAATCTAGGCATCACCTAGATTTATGATCTATCTGTCACCTAGATCATGTAAGAACACGGTCCTAACTTATCACTCTCGTGCATCGATAGGTCCAATTTATTGTGTTGGTGAGCCATTGATGCGACATATGCACTTGGTCATGCAGTTATCCGCACCTCTAAGCCTTTATTATTTGCGATTACATTCATTTGTTCAAAGCAAAATAATAGAGGGGTTGATAAACAACACAATCAACAAGCATTGAATAGACATATATATAAGAATCAAAACATAAATTCGATACAAGTTACCTCCCACCTCCTAGATTATGGATGATTTAGTTCATTATCGACAATGAACAGCACATGGAGATGAATGGAGACATGATTTGATCTTCAATACTTGAAATTACAGAATCTAACTATGTTATTCAATCTAAAACTACCTAAAAACTATGAAAAGAGAGCTTCCAGCCGTCCTCCTTATACTTAAGCTCGGTATCTGACTTCTATATATACTCGGGAGTTGTGATTGAATCGAATGACGTGTGAAAATCCGAAAAGGTCGCATTACGCCTACCTTGCGGTCGTCAAGAGTCTTTGGAATACCTGCGTCCGCAAGGGTCTCCGATACATCCGGAGGCTTTGATTTCTTTGATTGTTTCTCTGATGGTCAACACTGCCTACCTTGCGGTCGTAAGGTCTGAGGCACCTTGCGTCCGCAAGGTGTCCAGTTTGTGCAGTCTTCATTTTTCTTCAATTTTCCTCTTTTGCCCTTTCTTGTAATTTGCACTTAAAACCCTGGAGTTTCGCATATTTTCACAATAATTGTGACGACCCGACCCGGACCCCAATGCGAGATCCCGAGTCGTGCCGTCCAAATAGTCAAGATACACAAGCATGCATAAGTAGGATCATAAAATTCATGTGGCGCAACATCGCATACGAACAACAATTCGGCTACACTTGGCCGGAAAAGCAACTAAAAATAAACAAGTCTTCGGCGACGTTACAGCCGGAACCCAACAACTACTCCTACAATATTAACACATGCTTAAAATAACCTCAACGGCCACAACATGCCGGAGACAACAACAACAATAATAATTAAACGAGCTTTAAGCGGAAGAAAGCTAGCGAACCATACACATATAACAGGCTCGACATATAAGTCGTACATACCAAAAGATTACAAGTATCAAATAGTTAAGTTACAACAACATCAAAACCCCAAGCCAAGTCTACATGACTTGCTTCCCAACGTCCTTTCCAAAATAAAAGGCTAATCGACAAAGTCCAAAAGATCAACCTTGAGGTTACAAACAACCAAACGAGAATAAAGCGAGTCTATCCCGGACCGTCTCCTCGGCTCGGATCTAAGGAAACAAAACAAACAAATAGGGTAAGTCGAAAGACTTAGTAAGTTACTACAATGCATGTTCATGTTATAGCATGACATTTATCTCAATTATGGAACATGATCATCATATAGCACTTAACACAATAACCACATAAGTGCGGGAAAGTAAATCATACGAGTAGGATATGATAGTCACGGCCAGTAGCTCTATGCAATAAAACTTTATTATACTTTATCGTGCAACATCGATGCTCTGTGAATGCATCAACTTTTATCAAGTACCACTCGATCTAGATAGCAAGCCAATGCGGCACTTATTGATACGGCAAAGGGGCTACTTCCCCATTGCGGCCAACAATGGAGGTGTGTGTGAGGTCAGTGCGGCGATCCATAGCGAGCACGAATCCCATAATTCGTGAAGGCGTGTATCGTCCACCCTGACTTAATAAACAAACCAAATAATGCCAGCTGGACTCAATGTGATGCACAAGTAGATATTTACTTGACTAAACCAATCAAGGACCGAATTCGACAAGAGCGAACTCGACCAACCAAGTAGGGTATTAATCTCTACCATAAAACATGTCAAGGCAAATAATTTGCACAAAACCAACCTTTCATAACAACTTGTTATAAACAATCAAACCAAGCTCATACTTGAGTAAACCAAATCAAACGGTGTCCAAACTTCGTAGGGATTGAAGCTAGAGTTCAACACGTTCCAATATTCCCTAGAGTCGACTCCGTTGAGTCTTTGCTCTAAATTCCCAATTTTGGAGAAATTGAAGCTATGTGCTTCATAACCCAACCTAGGTCATTTCTAGGTTCAACAAGGTTGTAAACTCACCAAGGCATCCTAATATGATCCATGTTCATCATAGAGTCCAAAATTTAGGATAGAACACATAACACTTTCACAACATTTCAAGAAGGCATAAACTAGGGCATTTATATATATCAATACTTCCATCACAAATATAATACATGGCTTTAACATGTTCAAAACCTTAAATAGACAAGATGAAAGAGTTTTGTAAACATTCATAGGTAAGAAATCATCCTAATCATGCTCCTAGCAAGCTCACAATTCCAACATACAAGAAGATAGCATAGGAAGCATAAAAGTGTCCTCATTGACCTCAATCACCATAGGCTTTGTTTCCTTAGGATCAATGAGAACTAAAAGAAGAAGAAGAAGAAGGTAACTTACTTGTTATACTACACCAAAGAAAGCAAAAGAGGAAACCAATCGGATGGAAATGCTCTACTCTTTGAGCTCTACAACTTTAATGAAGGTAGCTTGGGCAAATGAAGAATGGATGAGGGAAGATGGAGATGGGAACCTCAAGAAACCATGGAAGAGTCTTGGAGAAGATGAAATCTCGTTTTTGGAGAGTGAGGGTGAGAAATGAGAGTCAAAAATCTGAAATGTGGCTTATATTAGTCTAAAATTTGAGTGGGACAAGTGTCAACAACTTGTGGTCCCTTTTTTAATTTGATTTGTGGCTTAATGATCATCCAAGCTCTCTCTTAATCCAACCTAAGACTTTGTTAGAGATGTTAGGACTTAAGTGGGAAGGGTTAGGGAGGTTTAGGATAGGTTTAGATAGGGGTTTAAGGTGTACAAATCGTCCAATTCCAAAACAGGGGAAAAAAAATCCCGTAACAGACCAGAGGTTGAGGCGGGCGCCTCAACCATGCCCAGGCGGGCGCCTCAAGTACTGAGGCTTCCTCCAAGTTCAGACCACTTTGCAATTGCTCCCTGCATTTGAGGCGGGCGCCTCACCAGGTGCCATGCGGCCGCCTCGGCTCCAGAACCTCTAAAACTTGATTCAAACTTGATCTAAATGATCCCAAACTTATGGGCAACCATTCTAAGGTGTAACCCTACTCAAAACAAGTCGGAAACGCACCCGAACAACCCCCGGAACAAGATAGAACAAGACTCGACTCACGCGACGAATAATCAACGAATCAAACTACAATCAAACACCAACCAAACTAGGATATCTTGGACATGAAAGAAACTTGTTTCAACATGGTTAAGACCTGAATACAAAGCCAAGAACTCAACGAACACTTCGTACGTCGAAATAGAAGCAAATACGAGCAACGAGAGGAATCGCTAAGGCCAAAATCAAGGCGATCAAACCGGCGATTCAACAAACAAGTTTATATGATTCTAAACATGTTATGGACTTCTAGAATAACTTATGAATGATTCTAAAACATTTATATACCAAGTAAACATGCTCACAATCAACCAAGAAAGTATAAAGACAAGTATACAATGCACATGCAAGAATACGGGGCGTTACAATAATCATGAAACTTACAAAACTCACCGAAAACATATATTAGTACTCAAAAGACTCGTGAAATAACATAATTTAAGTCATAGAAGTGTATAAAATCGACGTATAAAATACATCGATCAAGAGTCAAGCATGGCACGAAATAGATATTTGATTGAGATAACATTTGAGAGTTACACCCAAAAGAGGAGACACACAGTAGATGTTGCCTCGACTATGATAGTAGGTCGAGTGTCGACCTTGTCACTCGATTTATGAAATATTGAATTCGAGGACGAATTCTTTTAAGGAGGAGAGGATGTGAGACCCCGAATCCTTATGTACTTGCTCGGATGAATTTACATTCATAATAACCATGTTTACAAGTTTACATGTGGCCACGACGTTCATAGTTGTTTTCGTCGTAAGTTTTATTCCCCCATTCACAATTTTAGTTATCGTGTTGTCGTATTACTCGGTTATTATTATTTTGATCCTAGGTTTGGCTCTGGATGACTAGGGGGACCTTGGGGATTAACTTGGTATTGTTTTTCTTTGGTCGTGTTTAAGTTTGAACACGCTCGTATTTCATTTCCGGTGTGACTTGTGTATTCGCCTCGGACATGATAGGGTTGTAGTAATTTGACCATAGTTTTCTGTAGACAACTCGGAATTGAGATCCCTTTGATGCGTTAGAAACTAGACTTCAAGATCTCTCTAACAATACCTCATGTATAATTTTGGGAGTTGTATTTTAGTACATGAGAATTATTAAAGTTGACTAAATCAGTTATTCTTGGTATTTCCAGAAATTTGAGTTTTGCCTTGTTTATTGGATTCACTTGGAGACTCTTAATGAATTTCACTAAACCTGACTTGAGACCTTAATTAGAGTGGATTAAGCCTAAGTTAAAATTTTAGCACTAAGTCCTCAATTAGAGACTTAATCTCACTTAAAAATTGACCTATCATAGCTTGACACTTGTTTTCCACTCATTCCCTAACCTTTGTGACTTGAAATATCTGATTTTCTCCACTCATTACACCTCCTAAGATCAGATAATTACAGCCACCATTGATGAGAGCTTGAGTGTGAGATATTCTTGGTGAGATTAGTGTGTGTTTTGTGATTTCCCGGAGATCCGGCCACCCGATTTTGGATTCGAGACCATCCAATCGTAGCTATCGACGATGAGACTACTAATCCTTGGTTTGTTTTCATTTTCTCCAGCTTTTAATGGACTTAAAAGGTAAGCTACAAATTTACAGAATTTTGTATACTAGATTTTTTTGACATGCTAGTCTTCATTAAACTTGCTTAGATCATGCTAAGGAAGAGTTTTATCAAGTTTATAAAATGTTTTGATGTTTCTATGAAATCTGGAAATTTTTCCATGGATCTTGACTTGATGATTTTGGTCTTGGGTTTAGTTTGAAATATGTTTAGGCTTTGATTTGAAATCATTGTTGTTCATGAACTTGTTGGAAAACAAACAATACAAAATCAATTTCTGTTTTGGGTAAATTTTGGGAAGTTACTACTACTAATCTCCTTAAGGGAATTTTCTACAAATGTAGTATGTTATAACAATATATGTTAGGTAACTCTCGGTAAAGTTTTTTTAATTTTGGAATTTCGGAAGTATTTTTCTTTAGTCACAAATCGTGGCTGTTCCAGTAAGTTGTTACCAGAAAGTCAATCTGTTAACATGATATTGAGGCGACCATATTTCAATCAATACATGATTGAATTGAGTAGTTTAAAATTCTAAGTTGTATTTCAGAGAGTATAGTTTCCGTAAGTGTAATATTTATGATATTTGGAATTATGAGGAATATTTGGTGAATTTTCTACGATAGACACTCAGTGTAAGTCATAGCAGAGAATAAGATTTGTGTTTTGAACTTGAGAGGACCATGACTTAATGAATACAGGTCCTAATTGAGTAATTTAAAAGCCTAAAATATATTATCAATAGTCTAGTTTCTTACTAGGAAATAATCCACTCATTTGGAGTTGTGAGCAATTCATGGTTGAATTTACAAGTTGACTAAGCAGAATCATTCAAAACAGAGAACCAGATTTTTAACATGAATTTGAGATGACTGTATTTTGATTAATACAAGTCCAAATAGAGTACTTTAAAGTGATAAATTATATTTACAAGAGTATAGTTTCTGGATATATAAAATTAATGAAATTTGGAGTTGTGAGTAAATAATGATCGAATTTATAATTTGACTGGGCAGAATAATCATAACAGAAAAACAGATTATTGGTTTGATATTGATATTATAATAGATTGATGAATACAAGTCCGAATGAAGTGATTTAAAAGGCTAAGTTATATTTCAAAGAGTTTACTTTCTGAATAAGTAAGATTTAGTAAATTTTGTGTTGAGAGGAATTTTTAATGCAATTAGAAATATTACTGCGCCGGGTGATTTGTAATATTTGAACTTGTTAAGGATTGATCCTCCACTTGATGAATACGACTTATAAAACATATCGTGTTTCTTGCCTTCATGCATGTTCTACCATTGGGTTTCTTAATTGCATTGAAATTTGGATTCCACTAATAGGTGGGATTATGAACTTGAATTGAACTAGGGCTTAATTTGACATTAATCAACTTAAGTTTCTATCTTCTTCTTGACTTATTTATACGTGAACTAGGGTTCCTAAATGCAACGAGAACCTAGCTATGCCTTAAACAAGAACATAGAAGGGCTAGAAATGCATATAGCATTTATACCCTATTTGGTTGGAATTGTAGTAAATACTCAACAGAGTCGAGCTTAAGGAACAATTGAACCTTACGGGGATCGTGGTGAGATCCTATGTTAACTAGAGTCCATTTGACTAGATTACTAGTATTTGGAACTTGAATTGATTAGTGTGGACAACTTGACACTTGTGCTTTCAAGACTCAAATGAGCTTCAAACGTGATTTAAATGATTATTACAATTATGCGCATAATCATGAATATGTAGTAGAGTAATTCACCTACTTGACATTGGACGAGGTGTTCGTTCCTTATTTGGTTTCATAGCAAGTAAACATCTACTTGTGCATTGCATATAAGTCCAGCTGGCATTATTTGAGTTTATATGTTGATGGTAGAATGATGCATTGTCTTCACGAATTATGGGATTCGTGATTTCTATGTATCACCGTACCGGAGACATTTCACACACCCTCCACTGTTGGCCACAGTGGGGAAGTTAGCCCATTGCCGTAACCAATAGAGCGCATGGATTATGCTAATTCAGCTGAGGGGTGTCCTCAGTATATCGATGTATTAATCATGTACATCGTAGTCACCAAACAGTTTAACGGTTGTGATTGCAGAAGCGACACAACGACATTGATTCGGTATCTTCTCTATCCCTTATGTGGCTTACTATGGGCACTTATGTGATAACAAAGTGTTAGTTGAACATAAGATCTAATTGACCGTGTTTATCTTAATTGTATATCACGAAAGACTTGATGTGAATGTATATAAATATGCACACTTTTACTTAATGATAATATTAACAGTTTGATAAGTATATATATAATTATATATACTTGCATATGATGTTTTTATGGGAAGTTCGTTCTAATTTATTTGATTTGTGTTTGAACATAGAATTATGCCCTGGTTCATTTTAACGGTTTAGTAAGTAAGAAGAAATGGTTATCTTGTGGAGTATCAAAACGATATGTTGTCTCTTCACGGGTTTTCTGTCATTTGTAAAATGACACCTTGATTATTTTTATGTTATATTATTATATGTTACATATCTTTTGATTAGCATAATGGGTCATTTTGACTCATTCCGTACTTTGTTTTCTAGTTGCAGTAAATTGGTAGCCGCGTTGAGGTTGAGTAGATCGTTACTGTAGCAGTGCGCAGCTGATCGATAGATCCAGATTAGATTGTGTGGTTCATGCTAGTAGCAGCAGACTTCCCTGAGTAATAGCTTGTGGAGTCCTATTTCTTTTTAGCATCGTCATATATTATGTACTTTGCTATTCTTGTGAGACTGATTTTGTAAAGTTATCTAGACTTTACGGTCGGGTAGATACTTGGGTATTTGTATTGGTTCTTTCTTGGGCCAACGTGTTGTGTCGTGCCTTGTTCGTGGTTTTAGTATTCATTTCAGTTGTCTCCCGGGCACGCGGTAGCTTTGGGGCTTTTCTTTATTCTAAATTGTTTTAGTTGTTGGTTAATCCCCCGTATGCTTTAGCCGTGGGTAATTGTTATTAGGTTGGTTCTTGTTGAAACACCGGCTTGGAGTGCCGATGGTTTGTTCAGCATTTGCAATGTTACGGCAAGTGAGTTTTGTTTTACCCCGTTGAGAGATAATGTCTCTCTTGGTTTCTTTAACTTCGGTTTCAAGCTTCATAGCTCGGGACTTCATTTCTTTATCGTTTCCGCATATTCGATTTTTTTTGTAAACCCGTATTTTAGTACGGCTTTATGTTCATGTTTAGAGCTTGTTAGCTCGACTATTCAACTCGCACTACTGTTTAACAAGTGCTCGTCCTCTTCTTATCTTAATTTCGACGACATGACTTTGGGATTTCGTGTTGAAATTCGGGTCAGGTCGTGATAGTTAGTATTAGAGCCAGGTTATTATCTGATCTTTGGGAACTCTCGCGCGTGAACCGTGGCGAAGCGTGATTCTCCGCCCAAAGGATTCATGAGGAAAGGGCTACCCTTGAGGTGGAGCCGCCCGTGGAGTGTTTTGATAGGTGCCTTCTGTTGCCACGCGAGGGAAAGGGCTGCCCATGAGGTGGAGCCTCCAGTCGCCATGTAACAGTTGGTATCAGAGCTTATGTTAGCTATAAGACAGGATAGGTTCCATGGCCTAGGTTGGGTTTGGGATATCGTCGAGTATTTACCGTCGAGTGTTGGTATTGGGCATTGGTGGCAAGTTCATTTGTACAAGTGTATGACTTCGAGTACTAAGTTCAGTTGATCTAGATTGCCGCTAGTGTAATTTTGTGTCTAGGAGTATTATATTACTCCTCTGTCGCTTTTAAGTTGTAGTTATACCAAAAGCGTATGCTGCAATTCTGTAGAGCCATTATTTCTTAGTCTGTTATTAAGATCGGATAAGTTGAAATTTTCGGTCCCGAGAGTGATCGTTGTGGTGTTCAATAGATCTAATGTTCGTTGTTGTATATTTCGAGTGCGGAGTGGCTAAGCCTCCCGTAGTACCTACTACCTAGTGTATTCTGTGATTTCTATATAAGTATATATAGTTTTGTAGTAGCTAATCGTGTGTGCTCGTGTTACCTAGTGACTTGGAGACGTTGGTTTGCTTTCATTTAAACCTAATACATTGATGAAAGTATTAGTATTGTATACTTGCATAGTAGATTTATATACTATGTACATGATATTGATTGCCATGCCTATATTATGTGTGCATGAGACCGTGAAAAAGGATGTTTTTATGTGATTCACGACCACCCCGAATCCTATACGACGAAAGCTTTTGAAGTCACTTCAGAGGGCCCCTGACTTGATAATCAAGAGGTCTTCGTCAGAGAACTAGAATGGTATGATAAAAGATACGAATTGACTGAACCCGTTACCAAAATGGAATGGAACAGAAAATGGTGTATTTCTATACTTGTGCAAATATGTACATTATGTGTATTAAAGTTGTGCTATGAATGTGATGTCTTGCTATAAGCAGTCCTTACGTGTGTAGTTTGTAACAATTGAAATTTGCAATGCTTGTTCTGAATGAGTAATTTGACGTGGTAAATGCTCTTAATAATAAATGAGTATTGTCCTGAGATAAATGTTAATTCCATGATCAAGTACATGTTTAATGTTTGAGAATATGATGAACTATAGAGATTCGTTTATAACCAGAGTATTATGTTAAGCCCGGGGAAATTTGGTTTGAAAGTTGTATTTTGTCGAGAGTCAAGCATGGCACGACATAGATATTTTGATTGAGATATTTTTTGAGAGTTACACCCAAAAGAGGAGACACACATTAGATGTTGCCTCGACTGTGATAGTAGGTCGAGTGTCGACCTTGTCACTCGATTTACGAAATATTGAATTCGAGGATGAATTGTTTTAAGAAGGAGAGGATGTGAGACCCCGAATCTTTATGTACTTGCTCGGATTAATTTACATTCATAATAACTATGTTTACAAGTTTACATGTGGCCACGACTTATTACTCGGTTAGTATTATTTTGATCCTAGGTTTGGCCCTGGATGACTAGGGGGACCTTGGGGATTAACTTGGTGCTGTTTTGGTTTGGTCGTGTTTAAGTTTGAACACGCTCGTGTTTCATTTCCGGTGTGACTTGTGTATTCGCCTCAGACATGATAGGGCTGTAGTAATTTGACCATAGTTTTCTGTAGACAACTCGGAATTGAGATCCGTTTGATGCGTTAGAAACTAGACTTCAAGAGCTCTCTAAAAATACCTCATGTATAATTTTGGGAGTTGTATTTCAGTACATGAGCATTATGAAAGTTGACTGAATCAGTTATTCTCGGTATTTCCAGAAATTTGAGTTTTGCCTTGTTTATCTGATTCACTTGGAGACTCTTAATGAATTTCACTAAACCTGACTTGAGACCTTAATTAGAGTGGATTAAGCCTAAGTTAAAATTTTAGCACTAAGTCCTCAATTAGAGACTTAATCTCACTTAAAAATTGACCTATCATAGCTTGACACTTGTTTTCCACTCACTTTCTAACCTTTGTGACTTGAAATATCTGATTTTCTCCACTCCTTACACCTCCTAAGATAAGATAATTACAGCCACCATTGATGAGAGCTTGAGTGTGGGAGATTCTTGGTGAGATTAGTGTGTGTTTTGTGATTTCCCGGAGATCCGGCCACCCGATTTTGGATTCGAGACCAACCAATCGTAGCTATCGACGAGGAGACTACTAATCCTTGGTTTGTTTTCATTTTCTCAAGCTTTTAATGGACTTAAGGTAAGCTGCAAATTTCCAGAATTTTGTATACTATATTTTTTTTGACATGCTAGTCTTCATTAAACTTGCTTAAATCATGCTAAGGAAGAGTTTTATCAAGTTTATATAATGTTTTGATGCGTCTATGAAATCTGGAAATTTTTTCATGGATCTTGACTTGATGATTTTGGTCTTGGGTTTAGTTTGAAATATGTTTAGGCTTTGATTTGGAATCATTGTTGTTCATGAACTTGTTGGAAAACAAACAACACAAATTCAGTTTCTGTTTTGGGTAAATTTTGGGAAGTTACTACTACTAATCTACTTAAGGGAATTTTCTAAAAATGTAGTATGTTATACCTATATATGTTAGGTAACTCTCTGTAAATGTTCTTAAATTTTGGAGTTAAGGAAGTATTTTTCATTAGTCACAAATCGTGGATGTTCCAGTAAGCTGTTACCAGAAAGTCAATCTTTTAACATAATATTGAGACGACCATATTTCGATCGATACATAACTGAATTGAGTACTTTAAAATTCTAAGTTGTAATTCAGAGAGTCTAGTTTCTGGAAATATATGATTTATGACATTTGGAATTATGAGGAATATTTGGTGAATTTTCTATGATAGACACTCAGTGTAAGTCATAGCAGAGAATAAGACTTGTGTCTCGAACTTGAGAGGACCATGAATTAATGAATACAAGTCCTAATGGAGTAATTTAAAAGCCTAAAGTATATTATCAAGAGTCTAGTTTCATACTAGGTAATAATCCACTCATTAGGAGTTGTGAGAACTTCATGGCTGAATTTACAAGTTGACTAAGCAGAATGAGTCACAACAGAGAACCAGATTTTTAACATGAATTTGAGATGACTGTATTTTCATAAATACAAGTCAAAATAGAGTACTTTAAAGTGCTAAATTATAGTTCCAAGAGTCTAGTTTCTGGATATATAAAATTAATGACGTTTAGACTTGTGAGTAAATAATGGTAGAATTTATAATTTGACTGGGCAGAATAATCATAACAGAAAAACAGATTATTGGTTTGATCTTGATATGATAATAGATTGATGAATACAAATCCGAATGAAGTGATTTAAAAGGCTAAGTTATATTTCAAAGAGTCTACTTTCTGAATAAGTAAGATTCAAATGTGATTTAAATGATTATTACAATTATATATGTGCATAATCATGAATATGTAGTAGAGTAATTCACCTACATGACATTGGACGAGGTGTTCGTTCCTTATTTGGTTTCATAGCAAGTAAACATCTACTTGTGCATTGCATATAAGTCCAGCTGGCATTATTTGAGTTTATATGTTGATGGTAGGATGATGCATTGTCTTAACGAATTATGAGATTCATGATTTCTATGTATCACCGTACCGTAGACCGTTCACGCACCCTCCACTGTTGGCCACAGTGGGGAAGTTAGCCTATTGTCGTAACCAATAGAGCGCATGGATTATGTTAATTCGGCTGAGGGGTGTCCTCAGTACATCGATGTATTAATCATGAACATCGTAGTCACCAAACAGTTTAACGGTTGTGATTGCAGGAGCGACACAACGACATTGATTCTGTATCTTCTCTATCCCTTATGTGGCTTACTATGGGCACTTATGTGATGACAAAGTGTTAGTTGAACATGAGATCTAATTGACCGTGTTTATCTTGATTGTTTATCATGAAAGACTTGATGTGTATGTATATAAATATGCACACTTATACTTAATGATTCTATGAACAGTTTGATTAGTATATAATTATATATACTTGCATATGATGTTTCTATTGGAACTTCGTTCTAATTTATTTGATTTGAGTTTGAACGTAGAATTATGCCCTGGTTCATTTGGATGGTTTAGTAAGTAAGAAGAAATGGTTATCTTGTGGAGTATCAAAACGATACGACGTCTCTTCACGGGTTTTCTGTCATTTGTAAAATGACACCTTGATTATTTTTATGTTACATAATTATATGTTACATATCTTTTGTAGTAGCGTACTGGGTCATTTTGACTCATTCCGTACTTTGTTTTCTAGTTGCAATAAATTGGTAGCCGCGTTGAGGTCGAGTAGATCGTGACAGTAGCAGTGCGCAGCTGATCGATAGATCCAGATTAGATCGAGTGGTTCATGCTAGTAGCAGCAGACTTCCCTGAGTAATAGCTTGTGGAGTCCTATTTCTTTTTAGCATTGTCATATATTATGTACTTTGCTATTCTTGTGAAAACGATTTTGTAAAGTTATGTAAACTTTACGGTCGGGTAGATATACATGCATATTTGTATTGGTTCTTTCTTGGGCCGACGTGTTGTGTCGTGCCTTGTTCGTGGTTTTAGTATTTATTTCAGTTGTCTCCCGGGCACGCGGTAGCTTTGGGGCTTTTCTTTATTCTAAATTGTTTTAGTTGTTGGTTAATCCCCGGTATGCTTTAGCCGTGGGTAATTGTTATCAGGTTGGTTCTTGTTGAAACGCCGGCCTGGAGTGCCGATGGTTTGTTCAGCATTTGCAATGTTACAGCACGCGAGTTTTGTTTTCCCCCGTTAAGAGATAATGTCTCTTTTGGTTTCTTTAACTTCGGTTTCAAGCATCATAGATCGGGACTTCATTTCTTTATCTCTTCCGCATATTCGATTTTTTTGTAAACCCGTATTTTAGTACGGCTTTATGTTCATGTTTAGAGCTTGTTAGCTCGACTGTTCAACTCGCACTACTGTTTAACAAGTGCTCGTCCTCTTCTTATTTTAGTTTCGACAACACGACCTTGGGATTTCGTGTTGAAATTCGGGTCGGGTCGTGATAGTTAATATCAGAGCCAGGTTGTTATATGATATTTGGGAACTCTCGAGCGTGAACAGTGGCGAAGAGTGATTCTCCGCCCAAAGGCTTCATGAGGAAAGGGCTACCATTGAGGTGGAGCCGTCCGTGGAGTGTTCTTATAGGTGCCTTCTATTGCCACGCGAGGGAAAGGGCTTCCCATGAGGTGGAGCCGCCAGTCGCCATGGGACAGTTGGTATCAAAGATTATGTTAGCTATAAGCCAGGATAGGTTCCATGGGCTAGGTTGGGTTTGGGTTATCGTTGATTATTTACCGTTGAGTGTTGTGTATTGTGCCTTTGTGGTATGTTCTTTTGTAAAAGGGTATGACTTGGAGTACTAAGTTCAGTTGATCTAGATTGCCACGAGTGCAATTTTGTGTCTAGGAGTATTATATTCCTCCTATTTCGCTTTTAAGTTGCAGTTATACCAAGAGCGTGTGCTGCAATTCCGTAGAGCCATTATTTCTTAGTCTGTTATTAAGATCGGATAAGTTGAAATTTTCGGTCCCGAGAGTGATCGTTGTGGTGTTCAATAGATCTAATGTTCGTTGTTGTATATTTCGAGAGCGGAGTGGCTAAGCCTCCCCTAGTACCTACTACCTAGTGTATTCTGTGATTTCTATATAAGTATATATAGTTTTGTAGCACCTAATCGTGTGTGCTCGTGTTACCTAGTGACTTGGAGGCGTTGGTTTGCTTTGATTTAAACCTAATACATTGATGAAAGTATTAGTATTGTATACTTGCATAGTACATTAATATACTATGTACATGATATTGATTGCCATGCCTATATTATGTGTGCATGAGACCATGAAAAAGGATGCTTTTATGTGATTCACGACCACCCCGCATCCTATACGACGAAAGCTTTTGAAGTCACTTCAGAGGGCCCCTGACTTGATTATCAAGAGGTCTTCTTCGGAGAACTAGAATGGTATGATAAAAGATACGAATTGACTGAACACGTTACCAAAATGGAATGGAACATAAAATGGTTTATTTCTATACTTGTGCAGATATGTACATTATGTTTATTAAAGTTGTACTACGAATGTGATGTCTTGCTATAAGCACTCCTTACGTGTGTAGTTTGTAACAATTGAAATTTGCAATGCTTGTTCTGAATGAGTAATTTGACGTGGTAAATGCTCTTAATAATAAATGATTATTGTCCATAGATAAATGTTAATTCCATGATCAAGTACATGTTTAATGTTTGAGAATATGATGAACTATAGAGATTCGTTTATAACCAGAGTATTATGTTAAGCTCGGGGAAATTTGGTTTGAAAGTTGTATTTTGTCGAGAGTCAAGCATGGCACGACATAGATATTTGATTGAGATAAGATTTGAGAGTTACACCCAAAAGAGGAGACACACCATAGATGTTGCTTCGACTGTGATAGTAGGTCGAGTGTCGACCTTGTCACTCGATTTACGAAATATTGAATTCGAGGACGAATTCTTTTAAGGAGGAGAGGATGTGAGACCCCGAATCCTTATGTAATTGCTCGGATGAATTTACATTCATAATAACCATGTTTACAAGTTTACATGTGGCCACGACGTTCATAGTAGTTGTCGTCGTAAGTTTGATTCCCCCATTCGCAATTTTAGTTATCGTGTTGTCGTATTACTCGGTTAGTATTATTTTGATCCTAGGTTTGGCCCTGGATGACTAGGGGGACCTTAGGGATTAACTTGGTATTGTTTTGGTTTGGTCGTGTTTAATTTTGAACACGCTCATGTTTCATTTCCGGTGTGACTTGTGTATTCGCCTCGGACATGATAGGGCTGTAGTAATTTGGCCATAGTTTTCTGTAGACAACTCGGAATTGAGATCCATTTGATGCGTTAGAAACTAGACTTCAAGATCTTTCTAACCATACCTCTTGCATAATTTTTGGAGTTTTATTTCAGTACATGCGCATTTTTAAAGTTGACTGAAGTAGTTATTCTCGGTATTTCCAGAAATTTGAGTTCTGCCTTGTTTATTGGATTTACATGGAGACTCTTAATGAATTTCACTAAACCTGACTTGAGACCTTAATTAGACCTTAATTAGAGCAGATTTAGCCTATGTTAAAATTTTAGCACTAAGTCCTCAATTAGGGACTTAATCTCATTTAAAAATTTCAGTTTCTGTTTTGGGCAAATTTTGGGAAGTTACTTCTACTAATCTACTTAAGGGAATTTTCTAAAAATATACTATGTTATACCTATATATTTTAGGTAACTCTGTAAATTTTCTTAAATTTTGGAGTTAAGGAAGTATTTTTCATAGGTCACAAATCGTGGGTGTTCAAGTAAGCTGCTACTAGAAAGTCAATCTTGTGAGATCTTGGCATTATATAAGGAGGTGCTTGGACATGGCTGGAGTGTCACGCCTTGGCACATAATTCTAGGAGAGCAGATCAAAAAGGAGTGCAGAAAATTCAGAACCTGATTTCAGAATTCCAGCCGTGCTGCAGATCTGAATGTGCTTCCGGATGTTGCAACATTGGAAGCAACATTGGAAGTAACATTGGGCGTTTTTGCTGTTTTTGACTTCCTAGCTGATTTTAGGAAGCTATTTCTTTCTTCCCACGTTTTCTATACCTGTTTTTATGTGGGTGTTTTGCTCTCCAAGACTTGTTGTCTTGTGAGAGTGTTTTGTTTTGTGATTTCACCTAGTTTTTTGTAAAACAATTCATCTTTTTTAGTGAAATCTTTTTGGCCATGAGGCTAGATCTACAAGTATAGACTTGTAGATTGTTTGGTAAATTTTTGTGATTAATTTCGTGCTTTAGTATTAAGTCTTCCGCTGTTTTCGTTATTTTTCTGTCTTTTGTGACTTTTTAATTGTAGCTTTTTAACAAGCTATATTAAATCTTTGAGAATCCTAGCTACTCGCGTTTTTTCAAATCTGTTAACATGATATTGAGACGACCATATTTCGATCAATACATGACTGAATTGAGTAGTTTAAAATTCTAATTTGTACTTCAGAGAGTCTAGTTTCTGGAAATACAAGATTTAAGATATTTGGATTTATTAGGAATATTTGGTGAATTTTCTATGATAGACACTCAGTGTAAGTCATAGCAGAGAATAAGATTTGTGTCTTGAACTTGAGAGGACCATGACTTAATGAATACAAGTCCTAATGGAGTAATTTAAAATCCTAAAGTATAGTATCAAGAGTATATTTTCATACTAGGAAATAATCCACTCATTTGGAGTTGTGATCAATTCATGGTTGAATTTACAATTTGACTAAGCAAAATGAGTCACAACAGAGAACCAGATTTTTAACATGAATTTGAGATGACTGTTTTTTTATGAATACAAGTCCAAATAGAGTACTTTAAAGTGGTAAATTATATTTCCTAGAGTCTAGTTTCTGGATTTATAAAATTAATGAAATTTGGAGTGGTGAGTAAATAATGGTCGAATTTATAATTTGACTGGGCAGAATAATCATAACAGAAAAACAGGTTATTGGTTTGATGTTGATATGATAATAGATTGATGAATACAAGTCCGAATGAAGTGATTTAAAAGGCTAAGTTATATTTAAAAGCGTCTAATTTCTGAATAAGTAAGATTCAGTACATTTTGTGTTGAGAGGAATTTTTAATGCAATTAGAAAGATTACTGCGCCGAGTGATTTGTAATATTTGAACTTGTTAAGGATTGATCCTCCATACTTGATGAATACGACTTATAAAACATATAGTGTTTCTTGCCATCATACATGTTCTACTATTAGGTTGCTAACTTGCATTGAAATTTGGATTCGACTAATAGGTGGGATTATGAACTTGAATTGAACTAGGGCTTAATTTGACAATAATCAACTTAGGTTTCTATCTTCTACTTGACTTATTTATACGTGAACTAGGGTTCCTAAATGCAACGAGAACCTAGCTATGCCTTAAACAAGAACATAGAAGGGCTAGAAATGCATATAGCATTTATACCGTATTTGGTTGGAATTGTAGTAAAGACTCAACAGAGTCGAGCTTAAGGAACAATTGAACCTTACGGGGATCGTGGTGAGATCCTATGTTAACTAGAGTCCATTTGACTAGATTACTAGTATTTGGAACTTGAATTGATTAGTGTGGACAACTTGACACTTGTGCTTTCAAGACTCAAATGAGCTTCAAACGTGATTTAAATGATTATTACAATTATGTGCATAATCATGAATATGTAGTAGAGTAATTCACCTACTTGACATTGGACGAGGTGTTCGTTCCTTATTTGGTTTCATAGCAAGTAAACATCTACTTGTGCATTGCATATAAGTCCAGCTGGCATTATTTGAGTTTATATGTTGATGGTAGGATAATGCATTGTCTTCACGAATTATGGGATTCGTGATTTCTATGTATCACCGTACCGGAGACATTTCACACACCCTCCACTGTTGGCCACAGTGGGGAAGTTAGCCCATTGCCGTAACCAATAGAGCGCATGGATTATGCTAATTCACCTGAGGGTGTCCTCAAGATATCGATGTATTAATCATGTACATCGTAGTCACCAAACAGCTTTAATCGGTTGTGATTGCGGAGCGTTTACACAACGACATTGATTCGGTATCTTCTTCTCTATCCCTTATGTGGCTTACTATGGGCACTTATGTGATAACAAAGTGTTAGTTGAACATAAGATCTAATTGACCGTGTTTATCTTAATTGTATATCATGAAAGACTTGATGTGAATGTATATAAATATGCACACTTTTACTTAATGATAATATGAACAGTTTGATAAGTATATATATAATTATATATACTTGCATATGATGTTTTTATGGGAAGTTCGTTCTAATTTATTTGATTTGTGTTTGAACATAGAATTATGCCCTGGTTCATTTTAACGGTTTAGTAAGTAAGAAGAAATGGTTATCTTGTGGAGTATCAAAACGATATGTTGTCTCTTCACGGGTTTTCTGTCATTTGTAAAATGACACCTTGATTATTTTTATGTTATATTATTATATGTTACATATCTTTTGAGTAGCATAATGGGTCATTTTGACTCATTCCGTACTTTGTTTTCTAGTTGCAGTAAATTGGTAGCCGCGTTGAGGTCGAGTAGATCATGACTGTAGCAGTGCGCAGTTGATCGATAGATCCAGATTAGATCGTGTGGTTCATACTAGTAGCAGCAGACTTCCCTGAGTAATAGCTTGTGGAGTCCTATTTCTTTTTAGCATCGTCATATATTATGTACTTTGCTATTCTTGTGAAAACGATTTTGTAAAGTTATCTAGACTTGACGATCGGGTAGATACTTGGGTATTTTATTGGTTCTTTCTTGGGCCGACGTGTTGTGTCGTGCCTTGTTCATGGTTTTAGTATTTATTTCAGTTGTCTCCCGGGCACGCGGTAGCTTCGGGGCCTTTCTTTATTCTAAATTTTTTTAGTTGTTGGTTAATCCCCGGTATGCTTTAGCCGTGGGTGGTTGTTATCAGGTTGGTTCTTGTTGAAACGCCGGCCTGAAGTGCCGATGGTTTGTTCAGCATTTGCAATGTTACGGAACGAGAGTTTTGTTTTCCCCCGTTGAGAGATAATGTCTCTCTTGGTTTCTTTAACTTCGGTTTCAAGCTTCATAGCTCAAGACTTCGTTTCTTTATCTCTTCCGCAAATTCGATTTTTTTTGTAAACCCATATTTTAGTACGGCTTTATGTTCATGTTTAGAGCTTGTTAGCTCGACTGTTCAACTCGCACTACTGTTTAACAGGTGCCGGTCCTCTTCTTATCTTAGTTTCGACGACACGACCTTGGGATTTCGTGTTGAAATTTGGGTCAGGTTGTGATAGTTAGTATCAAAGCGAGGTTGTTATCTGATCTTTGGGAACTCTCGCGCGTGAAACGTGGTGAAGCGTGATTCTCCGCCCAAAGGTTTCATGAGGAAAGGGCTACCCTTGAGGTTGAGCCGATTGTGGAGTGTTCTGATAGGTGCCTTCTATTGCCACGCGAGGGAAAGGGCTGCCCATGAGGTGGAGCCGCCAGTCGCCATGTGACAGTTGGTATCAGAGCTTATGTTAGCTATAAGCCAGGATAGGTTCCATGGCCTAGGTTGGGTTTGGGTTATCGTCGAGTATTTACCGTAGAGTGTTGTGTATTGTGCCTTGGTGGCATGTTCTTTTGTACAAATGTATGACTTGGAGTACTAAGTTCAGTTGATCTAGATTGCCGCGAGTGCAATTTTATGTCTAGGAGTATTATATTCCTCCTCTGTCGCTTTTAAGTTGCAGTTATACCAAGAGTGTGTGCTGCAATTCCGTAGAGCCATTATTTCTTAGTATGTTATTAAGATCGGATAAGTTGAAATTTTCGGTCCCGAGAGTGATCGTTGTGGTGTTCAATAGATCTAATGTTCGTTGTTGTATATTTCGAGAGCGGAGTGGCTAAGCCTCCCGTAGTACCTACTACCTAATGTATTCTGTGATTTCTATATAAGTATATATAGTTTTGTAGTACCTAATCGTGTGTGATCGTGTTACCTAGTGACTTGGAGACGTTGGTTTGCTTTGATTTAAACCTAATACATTGATGAAAGTATTAGTATTGTATACTTGCATAGTAGATTAATATACTATGTACATGATATTGATTGCCATGCATATATTATGTGTGCATGAGACCGTGAAAATGGATGCTTTTATGTGATTCACGACCACCCCGCATCCTATACGACGAAAGCTTTTGAAGTCACTTCAGAGGGCCCCTGACTTGATTATCAAGAGGTCTTCGTCGGAGAACTAGAATGGTATGATAAAAGATAGGAATTGACTGAACCCGTTACCAAAATGGAATGGAATAGAAAATGGTGTATTTCTATACTTGTGCAAATATGTATATTATGTGTATTAAAGTTGTACTATGAATGTGATGTCTTGCTATAAGCAGTCCTTACGTGTGTAGTTTGTAACAATTGAAATTTGCAATGCTTGTTCAGAATGAGTAATTTGACGTGGAAAATGCTCTTAATAATAAATGAGTATTGTCCTGAGATAAATGTTAGTTTCATGATCAAGTACATGTTTAATGTTTGAGAATATGATGAACTATAGAGATTCGTTTATAACCGGAGTATTATGTTAAGCCCTGGGAAATTTGGTTTGAAAGTTGTATTTTGTCGAGAGTCAAGCATGGCACGACATAGATATTTGATTGAGATAACATTTGAGAGTTACACCCAAAAGAGGAGACACACCATAGATGTTGCCTCGACTGTGATAGTAGGTCGAGTGTCGACCTTGTCATTCGATTTACGAAATATTGAATTCGAGGACGAATTCTTTTAAGGAGGAGAGGATGTGAGACCCTGAATCCTTATGTAATTGCTCGGATGAATTTACATTCATAATAACCATGTTTACAAGTTTACATGTGGCCACGACGTTCATAGTAGTTGTCGTCGTAAGTTTGATTCCCCCATTCGCAATTTTAGTTATCGTGTTGTCGTATTACTCGGTTAGTATTATTTTGATCCTAGGTTTGGCCCTGGATGACTAGGGGGACCTTAGGGATTAACTTGGTATTGTTTTGGTTTGGTCGTGTTTAATTTTGAACACGCTCATGTTTCATTTCCGGTGTGACTTGTGTATTCTCCTCGGACATGATAGGGCTGTAGTAATTTGGCCATAGTTTTCTGTAGACAACTTGGAATTGAGATCCATTTGATGCGTTAGAAACTAGACTTCAAGATCTTTCTAACCATACCTCTTGCATAATTTTTGGAGTTTTATTTCAGTACATGCGCATTTTTAAAGTTGACTGAATCAGTTATTCTCGGTATTTCCAAAAATTTGAGTTTTGCCTTGTTTATTGGATTTACATGGAGACTCTTAATGAATTTCACTATACCTGACTTGAGACCTTAATTAGACCTTAATTAGAGTGGATTAAGCCTATGTTAAAATTTTAGCTCTAAGTCCTCAATTAGGGACTTAATCTCACTTAAAAATTGACCTATCATAGCTTGACACTTGTTTTCCACTCACTCCCTAACCTTTGTGACTTGAAATATCTGATTTTCTCCATTCATTACACCTCCTAAGATCAGATAATTACAGCCACCATTGATGAGAGCTTGAGTGTGGGAGATTTTTGGTGAGATTAGTGTGTGTTTTGTGATTTCCCAGAGATCCGGCTATTAACACGTAACCTTTGCATGTATTTCAGTTGTAATCCAATTCCTCCCTGTACTCTCGTAGTCATCCATGTATAGTAGTAGTTCTCTTTTAATAGGACTCTTCTACTGTGTCCTATATATGTAAACCAATTATCAATACACAATAGATGGTTTTCAGAACTCATTCTCAGCATCCTGTTATATGGTATCAGAGCCTATCATTATGTTTTGAACGTATTGTGTGATTCGGCCATGGCAAACTCAAGTGCAACCACCGCCATCATCCACCTCAATGCCCCAACCAACTTACCCATTCAACTCACTCAAAACAATTTTGTTGTTTGGCGTCGTCAATTAACTTCCACCCTCATTGGTTATGACCTACTTGGTTTCATCGATGGTACCATTCCCAAACCTGTTAACTATCTTGATTCTGAGAGGAAGAAACCAAATCCAGACTATATCCATTGGTTTCGACAAGATCAAATCATAATCAGCACTATGCTAGGGAGCTGTTCAGCCACTATTCAACCTCACATCTCTTCAGTTACCACTACACAAGAAGCGTGGCAAAGTCTCAACACGCTATATGCCAACAAGTCGCGCACCCGAGTCATCTCCCTCAAACATCGTCTTATTAAAAATCCCAAAGGTACGCGAGGTATGCTCGATTTTCTGCAGGATATGCGACAAATTGGTGACGATTTAGCTCTTGCTAATAGTCCTATTGATGATGATGACCTTGTTCTTCACACTCTATCCAATTTGGGTGATGAATTCAAGGAAATCACAGCTGCCATCCGTGCTCGGGAATCACCCATTTCATTCGATGAACTTCATGACAAGCTGATTGATTTTGACTCTCAGTTGCATAAGACTAACAAGGATGATCAAATCATTCTTCCATTTGCCAACCACATGCAAGGTCGTGATCGAAATCCTTCCCGCAAGGTTAATGACAAATCCTCACCCAACTCTAGCAACTTTCAGAGCAGCTCGCAATCTAAGTTCTCTGCCACACCACAATCTTCCAACCGCAACCGTAGTGTGTGGCAACCTCAGCAGTCTCATTCCAGGCCCAGTTATGACTCCTCCGCGTATTGCAATTTTTGTTCTATCTCTGGTCATCACACTAAGGACTGTCGTAAACTAGCCCGGTTTCTCTGCGACAATGAAATCCAACCTCAAGCTCATCACACAACAGCTTCGTGGTTCCTCGACACCGGAGCATCCTATCATGTCACAGCTAGTCCACAAAATCTACAAACCTTTTCAGACTATGGCGGTCCGGAAGAAATTGTTCTGGGTGATGGTACATGTCTCCCCATTACACAAACTGGTCATGCATCTATTTCATTCAATAATCGTAATTTTCTTTTAAATAATGCCTATTGTGTTCCTTCCTTACAAAATAATTTAATTTATGTTGCTAAATTCTACAAGACTAATGCCGTGTCCGTGGAATTTTTTCCCACTTCTTTTTTGGTGAAGGATCTTTGAACGGGGGCACATCTTCTGCAAGGGGAAAACCAGAATGATCTCTACAGTCTGTCATCACAGAATGTTGCTCTCTTAAATGTTACAATTGCTCAATCCGTCAATAAATGGCACTCTCGCCTTGGTCATCCTTCCCCCAGTATTCTGCACCAAGCCCTTCGTAGTTCAGGCATTAGTTCCTCCTCTAGACTAGCTAATTTTAATTGTAATTCCTGCCAGTGCAATAAAAGTCATAAGCTCCCATTTGGTCCTACTTCTCTCACTATCAATCAACCGTTACAACTGATATACACTGATATTTGGGGCCCTGCTGAATTATCTATCAACAGGTTTCGATATTATGTAATATTTATTGATCACTACTCTCGTTACACATGGCTTTACCCAATCAAAAAAAAATTCTGATGTTCTTATTTTTGATTAGTTTAAACGACTAGTGGAAAAACAGTTCAACACACCCATTCTTACCGTGTATTCTGACAATGGGGGCGAATATGAATCCTTAAACAATTTACTAAACTCTCATGGTATATCTCATCTCACCACACCTCCGTATACTCCTGAACACAATGGCCTTTCAGAGCGTAAACATCGCCATCTCATTGAAACAACCCTCACCTTACTTCACCAAGCATTTCTCCCGCTTTCCTTCTGGTCCTATGCTATGCAAGCAGCAGCGTATCTCATCAACCGTCTTCCCACTCCTACCCTCGCCAATAAATGTCCTTTAGAAACTCTATGTCATAGACATCCAAATTACACACGTTTAAAATTTTTTGGTTGTTTATGTTACCCTTGGACTCGTCCCTACACCACATCAAAACTTCAACCAAAATCTATACCGTGCATCTTTGTTGGCTACTCCTCATCTCAATCCGCATACAAGTGCTATGACCCGGCTTCTAAAAAACATTTTATTTCGCGTCATGTAACATTTGTTGAGACTAACTTTCCTATGAAATAGGTTGTGGGCTCTCATTGTGATTTCTCTTCGTGGTTTGATGCTCCTCGGATGAATACTTTACCTCCGGTCAAAATCCCGGTCCCTACCTCCGTCGTACCACCTTCCCCTGCTCAACAGGCACAACCATTTCGTCCACTGCCTCCCACATCTGTTACATATGTTCCTTCTATTACATCGCCCTCCAATCCACCCACCTCCCCAACATCTACCATCCCTCCACCTGTACAACCTGCCTTAACCGATAATTCCCCTGTCTAGTCCCCTCATTTACCCAGTACCCCTCCTTCCCCACCACTCCCTCGCCAAAGAAAGTCAAACCCCAAGTATTTCAATCCACATATGGTCAACATCACCACAACTCATCCTTTACCCTCCCAGCTTGAACCAACTTGTTCCTCCCAGGCACTTAAATCTCCAGAATGGCGTAAGGCAATGTCAGATGAATTTAATGCCCTTCTCCACAATCACACCTGGGATTTGGTTTCTGCCGATTATGCGCATAATACTCTGGGTTGTCGCTGGATATTTCGGATCAAACGAAATTCTGATGGTAGTGTTCACAGGTTCAAGGCTCGGCTCGTTGCGAAAGGCTATCATCAGCGTCTTGGGTTAGACTATTCTGATACTTTTAGTCCTGTCACCATCCGCACGCTTCTGTGCATCGCCCTTGCTAAAAACTGGCCAGTTCACCAACTTGACATCAACAACGCTTTTTTAAATGGCTCTCTTCAAGAGGAAGTATACATGCTCCAACCTCCGGGCTTTGTGAATCCTCAATTTCCCGATCACATATGCCCCGCAAAGCTATATATGGCCTTAAACAAGCCCCGCGTGGTACCTTGCACTCAAGAACTTCCTTCTTACCTTTGGTTTCAAAAATACCGTCTCTGATGCATCGTTGTTTGTCTACAACTCGGCCGGGATCATTATTTACCTCATTGTCTATGTTGATGACATCCTTTTAACCGGCAACAATCTGTCCTTGGTTAATCAGTTTGTCTCTCAACTTCACAGCAAATTTTCTCTCAAAGACCTTGGTAGCTTACATCATTTTCTTGGGGTCGAAGTCATATCAACATCGGATGGTCTATTTCTTTCTCAGCATGCTCACATACGTGACATCCTAACGAACCACCATATGGACGGTGCTAAGGAAGTGACGACTCCAATGCAGTCCACCTCGCTCATTGACGACTCTCCCAAGGTTGATCCCACTCCATATCGAAATAATTGGTGCATTACAGTACCTGGCTATTACTCGTGCCGACATTGCCTATGCTACTAACACTTTGTCCCAATATATGCACAATCCCTCCGAGACACAATGGCAGGCTCTCAAACGGTTGCTCCGTTATCTCAAAGGCACAATTCATTATGGGTTGTTTTTTTGTCGCAACCAGTCACTTGATCTTCGAGCCTTTAGTGACTCCGATTGGGGTGGTACTTCTGAGAATGGCCGGTCGACATCTGGCTATATAATATATCTGGGCTCCAATCCCATTTCATGGAAGTCATCTCATCGTAAATTGCTCTCGCTTCCTCGACGAGGCATACAAGGGGCTCACACCACATCGGAGGTCGTTTGGATCAAGCATTTGCTTATGGAACTTGGTGTTATCATCTCTCAACCTCCATCCCTATACTGTGATAATATCGGGGCCACATATCTATGTGCTAATCCGGTATTTCACAATCACATGAAACACATTGCCATAGATTATCACTTTGTTCGTAAGCAAATCGCAAATAAAGTCCTTCAAGTTCGTCACATCATCACCAAAGATCAACTAGCCGACACCTTAACTAAAGTTGTTGGTCGTCAGTTGTTCCTTACTGCTCGGACCAAGATCGGCATCACCAATGGTTCAACCATCTTGGGGGGGGGGCGTATTAACACGTAACCTTTGCATGTATTTCAGTTGTAATCCAATTCCTCCCTGTACCCTTATAGTCATCCATGTACAGCAGTAGTTCTCTTTTAATAGGACTGTTCTACTTTGTCCTATATATGTAAACCAATTATCAATACACAATAGATGGTTTTCAGAAATCATTCTCTGCATTCTGTTATACCGTCCACCCGATTTTGGATTCAAAACCACCCAATCGTAGCTATCGACGACGAGGCTACTAATCCTTGGTTTGTTTTCCTTTTCTCCAGCTTTTAATGGACTTAAGGTAAATTGCAAATTTCCAGAATTTTGTATAATATTTTTTTTTGACATGCTAGTCTTCATTAAACTTGCTTGGATCATGCTAAGGAAAAGTTTTATCAAGTTTATAAAATGTTTTGATGATTCTATGAAATCTGAAAATTTTTCCATGGATCTTGACTTGATGATTTTGGTCTTGGGTTTAGTTTTAAATATGTTTAGGCTTTGATTTGGAATCATTGTTGTCCATGAACTTGTTGGAAAACAAACAATACAAATTCAGTTTATGTTTTGGGAAAATTTTGGGAAGTTACTACTACTAATATATTAAAGGGAATTTTCTAAAAATGTAGTACGTTATACCTATATATGTTAGGTAACTCTCTGTAAAGTTTCTTAAATTTTGGAGTTAAGGAATTATTTTTCATTAGTCACAAATTGTGGCTGTTCCAGTAAGCTGTTACCAGAAAGTCAATCTGTTAACATGATATTGAGGCGACCATATTTCGATGAATACATGACTGAATTGAGTAGTTTAAAATTCTAAGTTGTACACAAGAGAGTTTTGTTTCTTTAAATATAAAATTTATGATATGGATTTATGAGGAATATTTGGTGAATTTTCTATGATAGACACTCAGTGTAAGTCATAGCAGAGAATGAGATTTGTGTCTTGAACTTGAGAGGACCATGACTTAATTAATACAAGTCCTAATGGAGTAATTTAAAATCCTAAAGTATAGTATCAAGAGTCTAGTTTCATACTAGGCAATAATCCATTCATTTGGAGTTGTGAACAATTCATGGTTGAATTTACAATTTGACTAAGCAGAATGAGTCACAACAGAGAACCAGATTTTTAACATGAATTTGAGGAGATTGTATTTTGCTGAATACAAGTGGAAATAAAGTACTTTAAAGTGTTAAATTATAGTTCCAAGAGTCTAGTTTCTGGATATATAAAATTCATGAAATTTGGAGTTGTGAGTAAATAATGGTCGAATTTATAATTTGACTGGGCAGAATAATCATAGCAGAAAAACAGATTATTAGCTTGATCTTGATATGATCATAGATTGATGAATACAAGTCTGAATGAATTTATTTAAAAAGGCTAAGTTATATTTCAAAGAGTCTACTTTCTGAATAAGTAAGATACAGTACATTTTGTCTTGAGAGGAATTTTTAATGTAATTAGAAAGATTGCTGCGCCGAGTGATTTGTAAAATTTGAACTTGTTAAGGATTGATCCTCCATACTTGATGAATACGACTTATAAAACATATAGTGTTTCTTGCGTTCATGCATGTTCTACTATTGGGTTGCTAACTTGCATTGAAATTTCGATTCCACTAATAGGTGGGATTATGACCTTGAATTGAACTAGGGCTTAATTTAACATTAATCAACTTAGGCTTCTATCTTCTACTTGACTTATTTATACGTGAACTAGGGTTCCTAAATGGAACGAGAACCTAGCTATTCCTTAAACAAGAACATAGAAGGGCTAGAAATGCATATAACATTTATACCCTATTTGGTTGGAATTGTAGTAAAGACTCAACAGAGTCGAGCTTAAGGAACGATTGAACCTTACTGGGATCGTGGTGAGATCCTATGTTAACTAGATTCCATTTGACTAGATTACTAGTATTTGGGACTTGAATTGATTAGTTTGGACAACTTGACACTTGTGCTTTCAAGACTCAAATGAGCTTCAAACGTGATTTAAATTATTATTACAATTATACGCATAATGATGAATATGTAGTAGAGTAATTCACCTACTTGACATTGTACGAGGTGTTCGTTCCTTATTTGGTGTATAGCAAGTAAACATCTACTTGTGCATTGCATATAAGTCCAGTTGGCATTATTTGAGTTTATATGTTGATGGTAGGATGATGCATTGTCTTCACAAATTATGGGATTCGTGATTTCTATGTATCACCGTACCAGAGACAGTTCACACACCCTCCACTGTTGGCCACAATAGGGAAGTTAGCCCATTTCCGTAACCAATAGAGCGCATGGATTATGCTTATTCGGCTGAGGGGTGTCCTCAGTACATCGATGTATTAATCACGTACATAGTAGTCACCAAACAGTTTAACGGTTATGATTGCAGGAGCGACACAACGACATTGATTCGGTATCTTCTCTATCCCTTATGTGGTTTACTATGGGCACTTATGTGATAACAAAGTGTTAGTTGAAAATGAGATCTAATTGACCGTGTTTATCTTGATTGTATATCATGAAAGACTTGATGTGTATGTATATAAATATGAACACTTATACTTAATGATTCTATGAACAGTTTGATTAGTATATATATAATTATGTATACTTGCATATGATGTTTTTATGGGAAATTCGTTCTAATTTACTTGATTTGTGTTTGAACATAGAATTATGCCCTGGTTCATTTGGACGGTTTAGTAAGTATGAAGAATTTGCTATCTTGTGGAGTATCAAAACGATACGACGTCTCTTTACGGGTTTTCTGTCATTTGTAAAATGAGACCTTGATTATTTTTATGTTACATAATTATATGTTGCATATCTTTTGTAGTAGCGTACTGGGTCATTTTGACTTATTCCGTACTTTGTTTTCTAGTTGCAGTAAATCGGTAGCCGCGTTAAGGTCGAGTAGATCGTGACTGTGGCAATGCGCAGCTAATCGATAGATCCAGATTAGATCGTGTGGTTCATGATAGTAGCAGCACACTTCCCTGAGTAATAGCATGTGGAGTCCTATTTCTTTTTAGCATCGTCAAATATTGTGTACTTTGCTATTCTTGTGAGAACGATTTTGTAAAGTTATCTAGAGTTTACGGTCGGGTAGATACTTGGGTATTTGTATTGGTTCTTTCTTGGGCTGACGTGTTGTGTCGTGCCTTGTTCGTGGTTTTAGTATTTATTTCAGTTGTCTCCCGGGCATGCAGTAGCTTTGGGTCTTTTCTTAATTCTAAATTGTTTTAGTTGTTGGTTAATCCCCGGTATGCTTTAGCCGTGGGTAATTGTTATCAGGTTGGTTCTTGTTGAAACGCCTGCCTGGAGTGCCGATGGTTTGTTCAGCATTTGCAATGTTACGGCACGCGAGTTTTGTTTTCCCCCGTTGAGAGATAATGTCTCTCTTGGTTTCTTTAACTTCGGTTTCAAGCTTCATAGCTCAGGACTTCATTTCTTTATCGCTTCCGCATATTCGATTTTTTTGTAAACCAGTATTTTAGTACGACTTTATGTTCATGTTTAGAGCTTGTTAGCTCGACTATTAAATTCGCACTACTGTTTAACAAGTGCTCGTCCTCTTCTTATCTTTGTTTCGATGACACGACCTTGGGATTTCGTGTTGAAATTCGGGTCGGGTCGTGATAGTAAGTATCAGAGCCAGGTTGTTATCTGATCTTTGGGAACTCTCGCGCATGAACCGTGGCGAAGCGTGATTCTCCGCCCAAAGGCTTCATGAGGAAAGTGCTACCCTTGAGGTGGAGCCGCCCGTGGAGTGTTCTGATAGGTGCCATCTATTGCCACACGAGGGAAAGGGCTGCCCATGAGGTGGAGCCGCCAGTCGCCATGTGACAGTTGGTATCAGAGCTTATGTTAGCTATAAGCCAGGAAAGGTTCCATGGCCAAGGTTGGTTTTGGGTTATCGTCGAGTATTTACCGTCGAGTGTTGTGTATTGTGTGACAGCCCGACCCGGACTCCAATGCGAAATCCCAAGGTCGTGCCGTCAAGACAAGCTAAAAGACGGACAAGCACCCGCTAGGCGTAGTGGTGCGAGTCGAGAGTTGAACCAACAAACTCTAAACAGGAATATAAAGCCATAACGGCAAAACCGAATAACCAAAAACTAAAATCTGCGGAAGCAAATCATAAGTGGAACCCAAGCTTATAATTATAACTAAGGAATACAAGGCTGAGAGACGACTATCTCTCGACAAATCTACGACTCGCGTGACGCAACATTGCGCACGTACAACAAACCATCGGCAACCTAAGGTCGGCAACAAGAACCCAACCGATAAACAACAACTCTACGGCTATAACATGAGAGAATAAATCAACCTAAAGAATAAGAGATTTCAATACTAATAACTAAACCAAGGACTCACGACTAAAATTGTCGGAGATAGAAATAACCATAACACAATACTAGAATAAGCGAGCTAAAACCTTGCTCGGGAAGATGACATAATAACTTCTAAATAAATACAACAGCTCGACCAAACAAGTCGGCTCCCAAAATAACGACAATAAAATACTAACATAGCTACCCAAGTAAAGTTTACATAACTTCACATCCGTATCTCACAAGATAACAAATACAATAATACTAATAACCTCAAGCTATTGCCCGGAAGACCACCTGCAATCCAACAAGCGCCAACGCGCGCACTAACGAGCTTCTTTGCAAAACTAAGGAAAACAAACACACGAAATGAGTCATAATGACCCAGTAAGTTACTAAATGCAATGTATGGCATAGCATGACGTGGCATGG
Organism: Codonopsis lanceolata; assembly: GCA_013146195.2. Taxonomy (NCBI): domain Eukaryota; kingdom Viridiplantae; phylum Streptophyta; class Magnoliopsida; order Asterales; family Campanulaceae; genus Codonopsis; species Codonopsis lanceolata. Next base: position 55,156,533 of record CM028384.1, on the reverse strand, counting down.
CATAATGCACAAGCATATATAAAATCATGGCATCTTAATCGTATACCAACAATAAACTTGTATTAAGTCATCAAGTATCATAAACCTCATAAACCACTTAGCACATTATCTTTCATATAAGTGCTTATAGTAAGCCACATAAGGGATAGAGAAGATACCCAAATAGCGCCGTTGTGTTGCTCCTGCAATACACAATGTTACTGGTTCGTGCAACATCGATGCTCTGTGAATGCATCGACTTTCATCGAGAGTCATTCGATTTAGCTAGCAAGCCAATGCGGCACGTATTGTTACGGCAGAGGGGCTACTTCCCCACTGCGGCCCACAGTGGAGGGGTGTGTGAGGTCCCAGGTACGGCGATCCATAACGAATACGGATCTTACGATTCGTATAGGCGATGTATCGTCCTACCCTGACAGAAAAACCAAATAATGCCAGCTGGGCTTTTATGAAATGCACAAGTAGATATTTACTCACATGCTCAAACAAGAACCAAAACCGATCATAGCGGACATATCAAATCAAGTAGGACATAAAGTTCTACACACCAATTTATCAATGCACATATTATACATACTTAACAAATCCAACCAACTTATAAGTTTAGTCAAGAACCACATATTGAGGTACTCTTAATCCTCAAGTCATCACCCAATCAAAAGTAGCATACAAGCTCAAGAAATCACAACATGAGGTCTACCGTAGTCCTTTACTCGAGATCAACCCAAAGACTATTACTTTAGTCTAAGAATAATCATAAATCAAGACTTAGCATTTATCCTCACTTAAAGGTACACCGGACTCAACCATAGTCCCAACCGTCGTATATATTCGACTTCCTTAAAGCCAATCTCAAGGGTACCAAAACTAAGCCATAGTCATATCCTCGCAAGTGCTTTCATGTGCACGCGACCAAATTCCCTAAGAGAGAACTCATTCAAATAATCATTTCTTAAAGTAATACGAGATCATAGGTTGATCTCTAATGTTTCGTGCCCTAACAAGCACGCCCTAAATAAATCCCCAATAGGCCCCTATATCGTGGGTGTCACAAATGGTACACAATTTAAGATGCTCGGGTACTCACAATCAAAACCAACCCAACCCGTACATCGTAGGGTTTTAACCTAATGCTCACCAACATGATATTGAACCTAAAACAACTCCATTGAGTCTTAATTATCACGCAACATTAAATGCCTATTTCATAAATCCCCAAATCAACATATCATTCACATTTACAACAATTTTCCCACAAATCATTCGGGCTAGATTCCCAAGATTTAAATCCATAGAACTCAACAAAATCTTATACCCATTTTACAAACCACATAATCTCAAATAAATGGTCATACTCATATTGCCTAGTGATATTACACATCTAAATTCCCAAACTTATGCCTACTATCATAATAAACCCAAATAAAAGGTAAACATGATTTCTAGCATGCTCTCAATCCTAGAAACACAAGATGAAGAGTAACAATATACTTCAATAATCATAGAATTCATCCTACAAATGCTCTTAACAAGTTCACATGTTCAAATCACAAATTAAAAATCACACAAGGCAAGTATGTGTACTCATTGACCTCAAATAGCATAGAGTTTGTTTTCCTTAGGATCTGTTGGTCCCAAAGTAGGCTCAATCTAGGCTAGAAGGGGGGGGGGGGTTGAATAGCCTAGATAAGGTGTTAAAATCTTTTTGATTGATAAAAACACTTCTTAAGGATTTTAGAAAGGTTTGAGAAGAAGTGTTAAGCGGCGGAATAAAGATGGAATCGAATAATAAAAGCTGCATTAGAGGTATAACGAGACGATTAAGCGGCTTTATGAGAATGAAAAAACGATATAAATAGCGACAGAGATTTGAAGTGGTTCGTCTTGTGAATAGTACTACATCCACTACCAAAGTGGTTAGCTTTGGATTTTAAAAGTGCTCTTGTTTATCCACTAGGTTTATGATTTAGATCACTAATGGATCGTGTACAAAATCAGTTTTTAACCAAGTGTTTGAAGGTGAGAGAAACAATCAATGAATAATTGTTCTCTGCACGTGCAGTATTAAAGAACAGTTTAAAGACAAACTAAATGAAGCTGAGAAGAAATAAAGATGATAGATCTGCAGCTTCAGAAAGTTTGGTAAAGTGTTAGTCCTTGTCCTTTGATCTCTTGAATGCTTGAGTGATGAAGATGAAGCTTGAGAGTTTAATGCGCAAGAGTTGTTTCTTCAGATCTTCAGGACTTGAATATATACCTGGAAGAGATCTTTGGACCGTTGGATAGGAACATGTTGAATTGTGTCAAACGGTCTTTTGCATTGAATGCAATTCGGCGCTTTGGAGACGACCCACAGTCTTGAGAGATGCGAGTGCGAAGACTTTGCCAAGCAGTAATGTTTCGGTGCCGAGGCTCTTCGGCTCGAAAGAAAAGTCTTCTTAGCCAAAAGCGGGTAATGCTTTCGGTCTTGGAGGTCGAGAGTGAGCCAGGACGGTTGTCATCATACAAAGTTGACTTCTTGAAGATGTAAAATTGGTGAAGACATAATGACAAGATATTTTCGAAAAAATATCTGGATGAATATCCACGTGGCGTTGTATCTTGATTTTGGCTTATTTTGATTTTAGAAATTGAGCGAGACTTCAAAGTCCTGTGTTTTTCAATGTTTGCCGAAGAAGCTGGCGAAACGCCTAAGAACTAAACACTAGAAACTATTCTAAACACAATGATTCTAAGACAGTTGCCACACTAATCGGTACGCAGACCTTTTAGCCACTGTACAAAAGAATCAGAAGATGACTCAACCAAATCTAATCATAGGAATCAACAATCTCCTCCTATTTGGTTGATGTCATCATCTCGCCTGGCGAGACTTTGAATCATGCACTGAGATAATAGTATGTCTAAGGAAGTTTTATTAAGAGCAGACATACCTCTTAGAGCAGAAGTCTTAGTAGAGAGATAGCTAGACTAAGTACTTACAGCATAAAAACATTAAGACAAAGTACTTAAGAAGAGCAAGGTTTAAATCTATGAGATAAGTATGCATGCAGGATATAAAGATTTAAACGCGAAGTTTAAATTGAGCAGATATATCATGAAGAAGCAATTTAAACTTTGAAAGAAATTTGAGACATCTGTGATTAAACAAGCTGTTTAAACAGCAGAAGTTTTATCAAAACAAACATGGTTACAGAACAGAACAAAATACTAACAGAATCAAAATAGGTTGGGCTGGGTGCGTCTTCGTTCTAGGTAGTCTCCCACCCAGATTCGGATTCTGTCATTCAGACGTTCTCGGAGTCGGTTCTGTTCCTCAATCAGGGCTTGATTTAAGAAGTGAGTAGCTCTCTCCTCCCTGATGGCACCAACCCTACGCTGTTCAGCAGCAGCAGCTCTTGCATTGGCTTCTTCGACGTGGTGCAGATTGGTGAAATCAGCAACTTCTCGTCGGCTAAGAATTGCCCGAGCCATGGCGGTTTTAAGCTCATTGAAAAGACCACGAATGCTGATTTGTTGAGAGTGCAGCATCCCGATCAGAGCAGCTTGTTGATCTTGAACTAAAAACCGGTGAGTAGTGAAGGCTTGAGCAGTGTCATTCACTAGCTGATCGACTATCTTGCCTATGTCGAAGATGGTGGCGTGAGTAGCGTTGAGGCCATAGCTGAGCACTTCAATGGCCGGGCCATTGATGAAACCGTGCTGTTGAGCTGAGCGAGCTGAGCATTGTTAGCTCGAAGAAGCTCAAGAAGGGCAGGATCAGCAGTGGTGGAAGGTAGAGAAGGGTTAAGGTTGATGGAAATATGGCTTGTGGAGTGGTGAGAAGCAGGGTTTGGGGAGGAAGAAGATGAGGCAGGTTGGGGTGAAGAGGGTTTGGAATCAACTTCAATGTCAGTAGCGAGGCTGCTGACAGAGAAATGAGAAGAAGAAGAGGAAGAAGATACGTCTATAAGATGAGAAGGAAAAGGGTAGTCGGGGAGAAGGATAAAGTTAGGAGGGGAAGTAGAAGGGTAAAGTAGGTCAGAAATAGAAGAGAGGTCAAATAGAAAGGAATGAGTGGCAGAAGAGATGGAAGGAAATAGTACTTGGTATAGGTCAGAAGAGATGGAGAAGGGGGTGATATCTCGAGAGATTGGAGGAAAATTTCGGGAAGAAAAGCGGTTTGGTAGAAGGGTAGAAATGTGAGGGGCAAGATTAGAGAATTCTTCTGGCATAGAGAAGGAAGGAGAAGGGATAGAGGAAGCGTAACTTAAGGGAGGCGAGGATGAGGGCAAGAGAAAGATCGTGAGAAGGTGTCGGAGAGTGGTGTAGAAGGAGAGTGTCCGAGGGTGGAGATGGTGGAGAAGATGGTGTTGGAGCCAGACTTCTTCACAGTCTGCGTTGCTTCTTCTTGGGAGCAGTGAAGAAGGCTCCTCCTCGCAATAGCTTGAGGGGTTCTTGAGGAGGTAGCGGGAAAGAAATGTTAGAAGGTTCAACGGTTGGCTCCTCCCCAGCGGCCGGCTAGGGTTGAAGAGGTGAGTGGAGGGGAGGAAGAGGATATAGGAGAAGAAGGTGGGATGAAGGGAATGAATGGTTCAGAAGGCTCGGAGCGTTTGGTTTTTCGTTTGCGGGGACGAAGGGGAGCAGCCTCTTCGTCTGGTTCAGCAGCTTCGACGGTCATTGAAGGGGGAGCGGATGGAACAGCAGCCTTCTTTTTCTTCTTTGAAGGAGGACCGGCAGGTTGGGCAGCAGCAGTGCTTGAGGAAGAAGCAGCCTTCCTCTTTTTGGGGACCGGCTCCTCCCCAGAAGAAATCTTCTTCTTGTTTTTGGAGAGGTGGAAGGAGCAGGTTGTCACCTTTCTTTGGAGCGACCATCGAAGCAGCTTCCTTAGAGAGCTTCTTGCTCAGCTGCTTGGCCATGAACGCATCCACAGTTGTCTCCGGGTTGATTTTTATGATTTTTAGGGGAGGCGGGTTCATGGCGTGTACAATGATCGAGGTGGAAGACCTTGCCTCGCTTTTTGCTTCGAGCTTGCGCGTGTTGATGATGAAGGTGCCTTTGGTGAATTGATGGATGGGCGCTTGATCTTCGCTTTTCAAAGGCAAAAGGCGAGTGTGGAATTGAGTGTTTGCCCAGAAGAAGACATTGAGAAGACGAACGAAGGCCGCCGCGGAGAGATTTCGGGCGGCATTAATGGCATCACGCATCATTTCAAATAAGATTTGCGCCAGTTGAGTCGCTTGTTTAAGATTACAGCCAGTGTACTCTCAACCGCCGTCGAGGTCATCACATCGTGAGTACCATTCTTGAAAATCATGCTCTTATCGAAGAGATGACTGAGAAAGTAGACATCATCTTCGAATAAGGCACGCTTCATTTTAGCAGCAGCCTCCCTCGGAGTATTCTCCCCACGCATGTAAGACCATGCAAGAGCCTTTTCAAGCTAGAGAGAAGTTGGGCCATCGAATTCGACGCCAATGATTTTGGCAATTCTCGATGCCGTAAGCGTAATCGGGATCGAACAAAGTGATAGAGGTCCTGAATCGCTGAGAAGCCTTTCGGTAAAATTCCTCCACCAACGAGTAGTCAAGTCGGTATCGCCTAGCATGAATAGTGGCATGGCGTATTTGATTCAGTCATCCACGATTTTGACCCCGGCACGAACAGACGGCTCAAATCAATGCACATCCCCTGATGGTACATAGATGGGGGCAACGATGGAATGTCAGCGGTTGGATTTGGAGCAAAGAGATGCGAGATAAGAAGTTCCCTTATTACAGAATAAAGTTAGGGCAACGAACGCCTAGAAATTGAAATATAGACAAAATGAAGTATTTTGCCCTAAAAATTTCTCGAACGACTTATGGACCGCCATATTCGAATAATATTACTCGAGAATACTAAAATTTACAGCTCAAGAACAATTACGAGTAATTATTACCATTATTGAACAAGAAAATTTGGGGGTACTAAGAGATATGAAGCGAAGATGAACAGATTAATAATGGCGGATGTCTAAAAGGTAGAAAGTGAGCTTACACCTTAGTAATCGAGCGAGTTAGGGTTAGAAATTTCTTACCATTGCAGAAGATTTGCAGAAATAGGAAGTAAATGACTTGAATCTGCAGAATCAACTATCGAACAGGGCGAAGGAAGCAGAAAATTTTTAGAGAGAAGAAACTTAGAGAGAGAGAGAGAGAATGGAAAGAGACAGTTTTGGTAAAAGAACTTTTTGGCGGTTGAGGGTTTATAAAGGGGCGTGCCATCAGTCATAGAGACTTGTGAAACGTCATTAAGTCAGACGCCTTTTTGATGACAAGACTTAATGAATGACGGTTTTTAGGAAAGAGAAAAAGGGCCTTTTCAAATATTCACTCAACCAATTTCAAAACGGTCCTCATAATTTGCATAAGCCTCCCTCTCAAAATTATAGTTTAGAAAACTCATTTTTCTTTTAGTGACTTTAGAAATTCTTGATTTAAAATATTTGAAAGTAATAAGTCTGCTCAAAATAACTTTTCAAGTCTGCTTAAAATAAATTTTCAAGTCTGCTTAAAATAGATTTTTCAAATCTGCTTAAAATAAATTTGCATTATTTAAAAATTAATTTTAGATAAAATTTAAGCAGTCGGGTCAAGCATACCAAGCTCTCCCCTTAGATAAGCAAACCCGTCGCTTCCGCAGCTTTGGTGAAGATGTCCGCTAGTTGATGGTCTGGTTGAAATATACTTCATACTAATGTTTCTCTTTTCTACGTTGTCCCTTAGAAAGTGATATCGAACGTCGATATGCTTTGTCTTGGAATGCATCACGGGATTGTATGTGATAGAGATTGCTGAGGTGTTATCACACATGATTGGGCAGTCTGCTACTTTGATGTCGTAGTCTACTAACCGGCCGTTTGATCCATAGCAGCTTGACGGCCGCAGCTACTAGCGGCTATGTATTACCTTACGTGGTGGAATTTGAGACGGATGCCTGCTTGCTAGCCCAAGAGACGAGTGCATCTCCTAGAAATTGACAAGTTCCACTAGTGCTTTTTTGTCGTTAATTTGGCGGATAGTCTGCGTCGAGTATCCAACCAAGTTGAAAGATGATTCCCTTGGATACCAGATACCTAAGTTGGTGGTATCTGATACGTATTTGATGATTCTTTTTTCTGCAAGAAGATGTGACTCACGAGGGTGCTTGAAATCTAGCACATACCCCAACAAAGATACAATGTCGCCCGCCGGGCGGTAAGATAGAGCAGATAGAGATCCAATTATCCCCCTATAGTGGGTGATATCAATTTTCTTTCCTTGTAAGTCTTTTGAAAGTTTGCATTTAGCAGCCATTGGTGTATCAAAGGTGTTTGCTGTTTCCAATCCAAATTTTTTGACCAGATCTTTAGCATACTTGGATTGACTGATGAATATTCCTTTGTTGACTGACCGTTGAATTTGAAGACCCAAAAGAATGTGAGCTCTCCCATCATGCTCATTTGGAATTTGCTAGTCATGAGGGTCTCGAATCTTTTGCATAGCTTCTCATTTGAGATCCGAAAAATGATATCATCGACATAGATTTGCACTAGCAGAGAATGTCCTTTGTGCTTGAGAATGAAGAGAGTAGTGTCGATTTTTCCTCGCACAAATCCTTGTTCAATCAAGAATTTAGAAAGTGTTTCATACTGTGCAGCCCGAGGAGCTTGCTTAAGGCCATAGAGAGCCTTCTTAAGCTTGTAGACGTGAGATTCCTTTCCTTTCTCCACAAAGCCTGGAGGTTGAGCAACATAGACTGTTTCTTGAAGATCACCATTAAGAAATGCGCTCTTGACATCCATTTGGTACATAAAGACAAAAGTCCTTGTATGTAGCATAGGCTAAGAAGATTCGATGGCGGCTAACCTTGCTATGGAGAAAAAGTTTCATCAGTCAATGCCTTCTTCTGGCGATATCCTTGTGCAACAAGTCTTGCTTTGTTCCTCACTATGTTCCCATCTTCATCTTTCTTGTTTCTCGAACACCCATTTCGTGCCAATGACGGTATGATCGGCAGTTTTTTGGAACTAGCTTCCATACTTGACATCTTTCAAATTGTTGAAGTTCTTCTTGCATAGCTTCCACCAACTTGGATCTCAAGAGCTTCCGACCTTCTTGGCTCTTCTTTCCGATACAAATGCAAAGACGTAACATACATTCATTTTGGAAGATCTTCCTCGTCCCCCTAAATGTGACGCCAGAACGCATTTAGTAGGCTGCAATGTCCTTCATAACAAGGTTCGTAGGAGTGACTAGAAG
>CM028384.1:55117754-55148172 GCA_013146195.2 Codonopsis lanceolata | reverse complement strand
CATTCGTTTTAAGATGAGCCAAAGAAGATTGAAGCTTTACAAGATCCAAGTTGGTCGGAAGCCATGCAAGAAGAACTTCAGAATTTGAAAGATGTCGCGATGGAAGCTAGTCCCAAACTCCGCCGATCATACTATCATTGGCACAAAATGTTCGTAAACAAGAAGGATGACGGGAACATCATTAGAAACAAAGCAAGACTCGCTGCACAAGCGATATCGCCAATAAGAATGAATCGACTATGATGAAACCTTTGCTCCAAGAGCAAGGTTGAAGCTATCGTAATCTTCTTAGCCTATGCTACGCATAGGACTTTGTGCTATATCAAATGGACGCCAAGAGTGCATTTCAACGGTGATCTTCAAGAGACGATTATGTTACTCAACCTCCGTGTTTCGTGGAAAAAGGAAAAGAGACTCATGTCTACAAGCTTGCTAGCTCCTCTAAGCAAGCTCCTCGCGTCCGGTATGAAACTCTATCCAAATTCTTAATAGAACAAGGATTTGTGCGAGGAAAAATCAACACCACTCTTTTTATTCTCGCACAAAGGCCACCACACCTGCAAATTTATGTCGATGATATCATCTTTGGTTCTAAATGAAAGAAGTCAAGCGATTCGAGACACTCATGACCGAAAGTTTCAAATGAGCATGATGGGAGAACTCACATTCTTCTTGGGGCCAAATTCAACAATCCAACAAAGGAATATTCATCAGCCAATCCAAGTATGCTAAAGAACTTGTCAAAAAGTTTGGATTGGAAATGGCAAACACCTTTGATACACCAATGGCTGCTAAATGTAAACTTACAAAAGACTTACAAGGAAAGAAAGTTATTGTCACCCACTATAGGGGGATAATCAGATCTCTCTTATCTCACCGCCAAGCCAGACCGACAGAGTGTATGCTGTTGGGAGTATGTGCTAGATTTCAAGCTGCACTGTGAGTCACACCTTCTTGCAGCCAAAAGAATCATTAAGTATGTATCAGATACCACCAACTTAGGTATCTGGTATACAAGGGAATCCTCTTTCAACTTAGTTGGCTACTCAGATGCTGACTATGCTGGTTGTCAAGTAGACAGAAAAAGCACTAGTGGAACTTGTCAATTTCTAGGAGATAGGCTTGCCTCTTGGGCTAGCAAGAAACAAGCATCGGTTTCCAACTCCACCACGTAGCATGAGTACATAGCCGTCTGGTGGTAGCCGCCGTCAACCGCTTGGATCAAACAACAGTTGGTGGACTACGACATCAAAGTAGCTGACTGTCCAATCATGTGTGATAACACCTCAGCAATCTCGATCACCTACAATCCCGTGATGCATTCCAAGACCAAGCATATCGATGTTCGGTATCATTTTCTAATGGATAATGTAGAAAACCGAAACATAAGCATGAAGTACATTTCAACTGAACATCAACTTGCAGACATCTTCACAAAAGCACTAGAAGCGGACAGGTTTGCTTATCTAAGGGGAGAGATTGGTATGCTTGACCCAACTGCTTGATTTTAATTAAAATTTAATTTTCATCATAAAAATTTTAAGCAGACTTGATTCTACATTTAAGCAGACTTATTTCTTTAAGAATAAAGTCAGCGAGTTATCTAATCACTGGAAGGCAAAGGTAAGTTTTCTAAACTCCTAGTTTTAGAAGGTCAATTATGAAAATTGAAAGGGACTGATTTTAAAATTGGTTGAGATATTCTTCAAAAAGGTACTTTTTCTCTCTCCTAAAGCCGTCACTCATTAAGTATTTTCAAGGAAAAGGCATCTGACTTAAAGTCTTTTCACCAGTCTCTATGACTGATTTCACGCTTTTTCATTTATAAACCCTCAACCGCCAAAAACTTAAATCACAAATTGTCTCTTAATCTTCTCTTTATAAGTCCTCCTTCTCTCTACATCTCTTACTCCCTTTGCACTATTCTTGAGTAAAATCTGCAGAAAAATCTCCATTTCCGTATTCTTCTTCTGCAATCTTCTTCAATGGTAAGACGAATCTAACCACGACTCACTCTCTAAGGTGTAAGCACGATTTTAAATATCTTCGTCTGTGAATCCGCCATTGTTGACTGTACATAAAACTTCTTGCTCAATATTTCTTTAAATTTTATAATGTATCGCTCATTGCTGGCATTTGCTACAGATTACTGTCTATTAAACATCAATTTCAGTTTTTTGTGTGAGGTTCTGCCTGTCTAAGACATTTCATGTGATATCTAGAAAATTTCTAGGGCTTAACGATATATTTTGCTCAAGTTTCAAGTTTTTAAGCATTTGCCCTAATTGTTTACTTGAAATTCTTCAGGCTGGATCTTCTTCTTCTTCTGCTATTCCTGAACAGGCTCAAAGCTCAGATCTTGCCATTCCCAAGCTGCCCTCCTCTATGTATCATCCGGGAATGTGCATTGATGAAGCTTCTGTTCGAGCCTATGCCTCTGGGGTCAAAATTGTTGATGACCTCAACCAATCTGGGATTCTGCCCCTGTTCATGTTGGAAGATGACGACTACAACAACCTTCTAGCGAAAGAATTTTTCTAGAAGGCAATTATCAATGAATCCAGAACCTCTATCTCTGCTGTTGTTAGGACCATCTCCATCACCATCTCTACATCCCGAATTGCCAAGACTATTGGCGTTGAGTTCGATGGACCTACTTCCCTCACTGATGCTGAGAAAGACTCAGCCTGGTCTTACATGCGTGGGGAGAACACCCCCAAGGAGGCTCAAGCGAAAATGAAGAGAACTCTATTTGAAGACGATGTCTACTTCATCAGCCATCTCTTCGACAAAAGTTTGATTTTTAAGAATGGCACTCACGACGTGATGACAACAGACCAGCTGGAATACACCTCTGCTGTCATTCTCAACATTCGTCTTAACTGGGCACAGATTCTCTTTGAACTGTTGTGCGATGCTGTTGATGCTGTTAAAGCATCTATCAAACAGAAGAGGCCATTCGTTCGCCTCATCAACTATCTCCTTTGATCGAACATGTCATTTCTTAAGCACCTGGTGAACTTTGAGAAAAAGAAGGTTCAGAAATCTATTCAGTTCACCAGCACTTTCATCGTCAGCCACCACAAGCTGAGGAATGATAAGCGAGCACAGCAAGGTCTCACTCCTCTGCTCATAGTCCATGCTCTGAACCCACCTCCTCTTGTGATCCTCAAGATCAACCCAGAGACAACCGTGGATGCTTTCATGGCGAAGCAGCTAGACAAGAAGCTTCAAAAGGAAGCTGCTGCAGAGGGCTGCTCAAGAAAAACTACCAACCATGCTCCCTCCACGACATCCAAAAACAAGATTTCATCTGTTGAGGAGGAGCCCGTTGCCAAGAAGAGGAAAATCTCTTCTTCCAGCTCTGCTGCTTCTGCCAACCCTGCTAGCTCCCAAGTCAAGAAGAAAAAGAAGACTGCTGCTTCCTTCTCGTTCTTGTCCCGGTGATCGTTGAGGACCTGGCCGAACTGCACTGCTCCTCTCCGCTCTCGTAAACGTAAGTCTAAACGCTCCGAACCTTCTGAACCTTTCATTCCCTTTATCCCTCCTTCCTCTCCTATCTCTTCTTCATCTCCCCCTCTTACTTCTTCAACAGCCCTGGCTGCTGTTGGGGAGGAGCCTGCTGATACTCCTTTTTCTCCTACTTCCTCATCAACCCCTGCTGTTGTTAAGGAGGAGCCCATTTCTTCTGCTCCAACGAAGAAGAAACGCCGGCTTCGCAAGAAGTCTGTGGTTCCAACACCTTCTTCTCCACCTCCTCTTACTCTAGATGCCATTCCTTCTCCACCCTCTTCTCCTGAACCTATCTCCACTATCCTTCCTGAATCCTCTCTAGCCATCATTCCTGCTCCTGCAACCTCTTCTCTTTCCTTCTCCATGCCCGAAAACTTCTCCTCTCTTGATCCTCACTTATCTACTCTTCTCTACCAAACTGCTTTCCTTCCAAAAATCTTCCCTCCTATATCCCAGTACATTACCCCCATTTCCATCTCTGCTGATCTCTATCAGATTCTATTTCCCTCTATCTCTTCTGCTACCCATTCTTTTCTCTTTGAACTCACCTCCGTCTCTGACCTTCTTTGCCCTTCTGTCTCTCCTCCAAATTTCATTCTTCTGCCTGAATATCCTTTTCCCTCCTATCTTCTTGAAACCTCTTCTTCCACTTCCTCCTCCTATGTCAGTGACTCAGACATTGACATTGAAATTCATCCTAAACCCTTTTCTCCTCTGTCTTCAGTCTCTGCTGCTAACCAACCTACTTCATCTTCCTCCTCGCCAATCTTTGCTCCTAACCCTACTGATACCTACATCTCAGTCAATCTTAACCCTTCTTCCCTTCCTTCCAACACCACTGACCCTGCCCTTCTTGACCTCCTTCGCTCCAATAATGCCCACCTGGAGCGACTCAACAGCACAGTCTCCTCTATGGCACAGCAGATCGAAGTGCTCAACTATGGCTTGAATGCCACTCATGCTATAATTTTCGATCTTGGAAAGATTGTTGAGCAGCTGGTGAACGATACCACTCAAGCTTTCACCACTCATCGGTTTCTCGTTCAGGACCAGTAGGCGTCTCTGATCGGCATGCTTCACTCTCAGCAGATAAGCATCCGTGAACTCTTCGATGAACTCACAACTAACTTGGCGCGAGCAATCATCAACAAAAGAGAAGTTGCCGACTTCACTGCTGTTCGCCATGTCGAACGTGCCAACGCCCGAGCTGCTGCTGCTGAGCAACGACGGGTTGCTGCCATCAGGGAGGAGCGAGCTACGCATTTTTTGAATCAGGCTCTTATTGAAGAACGTAACGCAGATCACGAGAGCGCCTCAATGACGAATCGACTGGTTGGTGACTACTTAGAACGTCGACGCACCCAACCACATCTATTCTGAACATGTTGGTATAACTCTGTTCTAAGTATTTTGATTCAAACCCTGTTGTTGGAAAAACTTCTACTGTTAAACAGCCTGTTTAATAACAGATGATATATATATTTCTTAAGTTTAAATTGCTCTATCTTATCATGATCTTGTCTATTTAAACTTCGCGTTTAAATCTTTATATTTCATGTGCTTATTTCTAAAATTTAAACTCTGCTTTACTTTGTACTTGATATTCATGCTTTTATATCTTGTAAGTACTTAGTCTAGCTATCTCTTTACTAAGACTTCTGCTCTGAGAGGCATGTCTGCTCTTCTTAATAAAATTCTTTAAGACATGTTATTATCTCGATGCATGATTCAAAGTCTGCTAGTAGCTGAGATGATGACATCAATCAAACAGGAGGAGATTGTTGACCCTCATAGGTTTTAGATTTTGTTGAGTCATCTTCTGATTCTATTGTACAGTGGCTAATAGGTCTGCGCACCGATTAGTGTGGCAACTGTCTTAGAATCAAGGTTGCTTAGAACTGTTTAATGTTAGTTAGGCGCGGATTAGCAGGCTTCAACAGCAGCCTTGGAAGAACAGCAGACTTGGAAGTCTGCTTAAGCGCGAAAAATCAAGACTAGCCAAAACATGAAATTATGTCACATAACGTCTTAATTAGATATTTTTGAAATATCTAGTCGAAATATCTTCATCGGATTTCACTCCAAAGAAGTCAACTATATATACAGACAGCTGTCCAGTCTGTCTCCTGAAACATGAATTCTGAAGACATTACCTCTTTTGGCTAAGAAGACTTTCACAGCTGTAACGCCTGCAACCTGAAACCTTACTCTATTCGGGAATGTCTTCTCTACAAACACTGCATCTCTGATGACGGTGCCGCATACATCCCCCAAAGCGCCGAATTGCATTTAATGCAATAGAACGTTGGACACAGTCTCCTCTGTCTCAGTCCAACGGTCCAAAAGATCTCTCTGGTATTTATTCAAGTCTTGAAGATCTGAAAATACAACTCTTGCGCATTAAACATTCAAGCTTCATCTTCAACACTCAAGCATTCAAGAGATCAAAAGGACAAGAACTAACACTTCACCAAACTTCCTGAAGCTGCAGATCTGCCAGTCTTTACTCCATTTCAGAATCATCTAGTTTGCTTTTAAAAACTGTTCTTTACTTTAGCACGTGAGAGAACAATTAATCATTGATTCTTTCTCTCACTAGTATACACTTGGTTGAAAACTCATTTTGTACACGATCCATTAGAGATCTTACTTATAAACCTAGTGGATAAACAAGTGCACCTTTTAAAATCCAAAGCTAACCACTTTGGTAGTGGACGTAGTACTATTCACAGTACGAACCACTTCTAAATTATGTGTACTATCTGATCTGTTTCTATCTTTCTATCTATAATACAATATAGCTCATAGTCGCACATGTGCAATTGACTAAAGCTATTTAGGGGCTGAGATTCATTCATTTACTGACATCCTACGGTCATTATCACTTCCCGAGTTCACATGTGTGAAAGACGGTTGAGCAACTACCCTCTCTTTCTCTCTCTCTCCAACTCCCCCCACTATTCACGGTTGGTGGCCGCTAATCATGCCTCCATCAAACCCACGTCGCTTTTCTTTTCAATATTTTAATTAATTAATCAATTTTATGCAAGAAAATCGTAAGTTTTGTAATTTGAAATATTTTTTTTTTCTTTTTAACTGTTATCATAATTAACTTAGACAAATTATAAGTAAATATTAATTCATTTCCACATTATCTGCTTTATTTATTAATAAATTCACAAACTGGCGCCGTGTCATCGGCACGGGCAAGAGTACTAGTTAAATGCTGCTACTTATCATAGTCCACTACTGAATCTGTGCTATACTAGAGCAGCTTATCAGTCAGTTCAGAACTTCTTTAGTTTTCCGCCGCGTTAACACTTCTAGTAAAATCTCTTTAAGAAATCTTTCAGAAGTGTTTCGAAAAGTTTTTATAAAAACGCAACTAGGCTATTCAACCCCCCCCCCCTTCTAGCCTAGATTGAGCCTATTTCAGGACCAACAGCGATAATATATCAAGCAGTTAAAATTTTATCGAATAACAGGGTTCGTATATCTAGTGTACTCGCCTAACGAAAATTTCTTAGTAAATCCAAAGAAAGAGGCAATATTCGCTCTAGTACCCTTTAACCATTAAAACTCCATAAGATCCATTATTATCTTAACTAAAAATCTTGTCTTCAACAAAATGCACACGCAATATCAACAACTCAATAGTCGCTGCAAATTGACATACTCACCCGTAATAGTCATAGTTTATCTCATAAACACCAATTTATCTTCCGGGCAATTCGAGCGTATCCTACTCGCATAATAATCACATAATAACGTATAAATATTTCACTCATAACATTACACGTATATCCATAGAGTATATAAACTCAACGCACCACTAGTAATTACCACTAGTAAACATTATCACTTTTTCATTCTTCATATATGTACAACATGGTCATCTATATAAGATTACCTAATCATATTTCCATACCGCAATTGATTGTTTACCGAAAAATCAAAATTCAATCAAAACCATAAACAAATCCCATACCGGGACATCATCCTTTATCATATCAATAAACCTGAGAAACCAACAATCAATAGATTTCAATACACAATGCCATGTATGTATGAATGCATATGAGCTAATGATACCACGCATACTCATAGTAGCGATAATAATAACCATAATATATAAATAAGAAGTTACCTCCTATCTTGGTAGGTCTCAAAACTCCGCAATGGCCAACCGCCACGCGTGCACACAACCTCACACTCTAGGTCGTCTATCACCATCTCACTAAGAGTCACTAGACCGCTTACTAGCACTACTAGAATCGTTAATCCTCAACTTAAGGCAATCCTTTCTAACTGCCCTCTAACTCATCATCATCCTTAACAGTTCTCGAGGTCCTATGCTGAGCGTATCCCTCGATATCTAACTCTTTCTCATAAGTACAGTCCACAGCCCCTCGATAATACGCAAGCTGTAATAGAATAATTTTTTTTTAGAGAAACAGGGGCGGCACCCTGCTAGATTTTATTAATATGGAAAAAAGAAAGACAAACTTGAGGGGGACAACCAGCCTTGCCCTTATATATGGGAGGACGGAGGAGCCTGACCTCGAAAGGGAAATACAAATCCAAAGGAGCAAAAATAAGAGCCTAAAATTAAGACGTCCTATGCTGAATATAAGGAGTATCATTTTTGTCCAGGATAATAGAGCCACGAATACGGCAAGGCAAGTCACGAACGTTAAGAAAATGAGTCGAGGCTAAAGAATCACATCCAAGATTTGCCAGTTGATCAGCAATGCTATTGGCTTCCCTATGGCAATGACGAATATCGAGAGCAAGCTCCCTTTGAATGGCCTTGATGCGATGAAGAGTGGACCAACATTTCCAAGGGAAAAAGTGATCAGCAGTGAGACAACCAACTAGAACTTTGGAGTCCAGCTCAACTATAGCTCCATTAAATCCAGCAACTTTGAGCCATTGGACGCCCTCAAGAAGGGCTAGAGCTTCAGCAATTGTATTGGTAGAAGATGCATAGAACGTGGAAAAAGCATACAAGAAATCGCCGGAAGAATTACGAATAATACCACCACCCCCACTAATGCCCGGGTTGCCACGAGAGGCCCCATCAGTATTAAGCTTAACCAGAGAAGATGGGGGACGAATCCAACGAATAATCTGATCCCGAGAGTTATCCAAAATGACAGGCTTTGGCCGAGAAACATGGGTATCCATAATAGCCGAAAGATCTTTACGAATAGCAGCAATTAAAGCCGAAGAAGATTGACCATGACTTTCAAAAAAGAAGGAATTTATGTTCTTCCATAGGTGCCACAAAATAAGAGAAGGGAGAACAATATAGAGTAAAGATTGCTTGTGAAGAAGCCACCAAGAGAGACAGATTTGATGAATGGAGGTAGAGCATAAATTGACATGATATTTAGAACTGAAAGTGGTCCAGATGTGATCGGCAGAAGACGAGTGAAGAAAGACATGGGAGAATGTTTTGAGATTACCCGAGGAGCAGCAATAACACCTAGAAGCCATCTGAAATCCCCAATGAAAGATAGCTTCATCAACAGGTAGTTTACGATGGAAAAGCCACCACATAAATACACTTATGTGGTTTGGAAGATTACGATGCCAATAGAATTTAGGAGTCAACAGACTTGGTTTAGAATCCCGAATATGTTGCCAAGCAGAAGAAATCGAGAAACGACCTGAGGAAGAAAGAGTCCAACACGGGGTATCCTCACAGTCCTGAATATAACAGTTCTGAAGCTGAATGCGGGAAAGAATAGAGGAAGAAAAACAGGCCGCAATAGCTGGATTCAACGTAGAATCATCAAGAAAAAGATCACGAACCGAGGAAGCAAGAATTTGATGGGGTCTAGAAATAAGACTTCCATCCAGCCATTTATCATACCAGAGAGAACAGCTTGCTTTTCCCACAAGCCACTGTAAATGATCCTCAACAAATGGACGAATGGCAAGCAGACGACACCAAACATGAGATCCTTTAGAAGAGGCCTGAACTGGGTCGAGATGGTGGCAATATTTAGCCATAAGAAATCTAGACCAAAGAGTGTGTTGAGTACGAAATCTCCACCAAATACTTGCAGCAAAGGCACGAGACATGTCTTGCAACGAACGGATCCCAGCCCCACCTTCTGAAACGGGAGAGCAACATTGGGACCAAGATATCCAGTGAAAACGTTGATGATGATCCACTTGGCCCCAAAAAAAATTATCCAACATACTTTCAACCAGACGGAGAACAGATTTAGGAGGGTCTAGAGCGGCAAGCTGATAGGCTGTGATGGAATGAAGAACTGAGTTGATGAGAGTGATCCTTCCTGCAGTAGATAAAAAAGGACCAACCCACGAGTCTATTCGAGATCGAATTTTCAAGATGAGAGGATCAAAGTAGCATTTCAACTTACGACCACAAAATAAAGGGCATCCCAAATAGATTAGCGGGAAATCTTTCCGAGCATATCCTAAACAAGAAGCAATAGAATTAATACGGGCCGATGATAACTTGGCAGAAACAGTAAAGCTACATTTATTGGAATTAATAGCTTGCCCCGAGATCTTCTCATAATCAGAGAGAAGTTGCCGATGTTTGGTGAGGGATTGAGAACCACCGTTACAAAAAATGATAATATCATCTGCGAAAGATAAGTGGGAGATTATTGGGCAGCCACTAGACGAGGAATAAGCAACTCGGGGATTAGAAGAGTACAACTCGTTGAGGCTATGGCTAAGAACCTCAACAGCAATAATGAAAAGAGCGGGAGAAATAGGGTCACCTTGACGAAGCCCTTGAGAGGAATGAAAGAAGCCCGACGGAGATCCATTAACTAGCACCGAAAACCAGTTATAAGATATGAGCCGCCAAATCATGTCAATAAAAGTCTCACAAAAACCAAAACGGTGGAGAACCTTAATAAGGTAAAACCAGTCAATTCTGTCAAAGGCTTTGGACATATCCAGTTTCATAATTATATTAGATCCAGCAACTTTCTTGTTCAGATTTGTCATTAATTCTTGGGCCAGAAGAATGTTGTCTTGAATAATACGCCCTTTGACAAACCCACTTTGATTAAGAGAGATGATGTCTGGGAGAATGCCAGCAAGCCGAGTGGCAAGAAGTTTAGAGATCACCTTATTATTAAAATTGCACAGACTGATAGGTCTGAAATCATCAAAAGACGACGGATTATCAATCTTGGGAATAGAGACAAGAAGAGTACTAGTCCAGCTGCGAGGAAGAGAAAACCCAGAAAAGAATTCCAAGATTGCAGCATGGAGATCAGATCCAATAATGTCCCAGCAATGAGAAAAAAATAATCCAGAAAAGCCATCCGGACCCACTGCACTATCACCATTTAAAGAGAAAACAACAGCCTTAACCTCATCTAAGGTAGGGTCAGCAGTAAAAGAGTGGTTCATGTCACCCGTAATGAGAGAAGGAATAGATAAAAGCCTGCCATTGTCCGTCGTGGGGATGGCCTGAAGTTGGGATTTAAAATGATTCACTGCCTGGTCCCGAATAGCTAAATCACTAGAAATAACTTGCCCATCAGCACCAGAAATAGAGTGGATGTGAAGCTTCCTACGAGTCTGCTTGACTGAAGCATGAAATAATTTTGTGTTGCCCTCTCCTTCTTTGATCCATTTAACTTTGGCCTTTTGCCGTCAATAAAGTTCTTCATTTTTAAGAGCACTTTTAAGATTAGCATGAGCTTGAGTAATAGAAGCTCTATCCTCAGGGGATCTAGAAGCTTCAAAAAGAAATTCCAAGCGTTGAACTTCATCTTCCACTTTCTTAATATTAGTAAAAATATCACCAAAAACATCTCTATTCCATGTCTTAAGCGCATGTCTACAAAGAGCAAGCTTTTTAGCAAAAACATACATAGGCCTGCCCGAAATAACTTGCTGCCAAGTATTCCGAATAAGATGGAGGAAAGTGTGATGAGTAGTCCATACATTAAGAAACCGAAAAGTAGAGGGATGAATAGTGGCTGTCAAGATAATGTGGACTAATAACAGCGCGTGATCTGAGCAGGTACGACTCAGATGATGAACTGAAGTATCATGGAATAATTGCTGCCAGGAAGCGTTACATAACATTCGATCAATGCGTTCAAAAATAGAGGCATTACCATCCCGAGAATTCCACCAAGTATAGTTACTACCTAAAAACCAAGATCAAGAAGGTCAGAAGTGGAAATACATGAGTGGAAATCCATAGCCCCAGAGCGGTCCCAGCCATTGCCGCCAAGTTTTTCTTCAGGAGAAAGAATAATATTAAAATCTCCGCCGATCAACCAAGGAGAGGTTCCAATGGTGGAACTCAAGTCTACAATATCAGACCATAAATCTCTTCTAATAAGATCATCACAGCTAGCATAAACACATGAAATATAAACTGAAGAAGGCCATTTAAAATGTTTAACTTGGACCGTGAGATGTTGATCCGAGTCATGCAAGATATTACAAGTGAAAGCAGATTTTACAAAAAGCCAAATGCATCCACGGGCATTAGAAAAACACAATCTGAACTTTAATCGCTTAGCAATGCGATGAATGTGATTGGCTGCAATTTTCGGCTCATAAATAGCGAGGAACGTGATATTATGGAGCTTAATGATTCGTTTAAGACAACCAATTGAAGGGTCATTACCAATGCCCCGAATATTCCAGAAGATGAGGTTAACAGCCATGAGGAATAGAGGAAGAAGTCTGATTTTTAGACCTTGTCTTCATTGCTGGAGCCCGAACTTTATTTTTGATATTGGTGTTGCGCTTTGGAAGAGGGAGAGAAGTATCCAGATTAAGTTGATCCATAAGCTTAGGGCTGATAACATCAGCTTGATTTAAATTCTCCTCATCATGTTCCATATTGATATCAGTTCTCGCATCCTCAGAAACCATATTAGAATCGTCCACCATGTCATTGACATCAACGTCAATATGCTCACTGAGGGCAGCAAATCTATTGGGCGAAATAATAGTTTCCAAGGGGTCTTCAGAAGTCGCTTGAGCTGTGGGATTAGGAGAAGATCCAAGGTTGTCCTCGACATCAATGCAAGGATTAGTTGGGCAATGAGAAGAGTTATGAGCAGTAGTAGGAGCCATATCTAATATAGGATTAGCCAAATGAGAAGGAGAAGCACAACCAGAAAATTTTTCATTACCTGTGTTACCTTTAGAGGGAGGGGCTGATGTCATAGGTTGATATGTGATGACGTTATGGGCGTTATGATCGCTATGGACAGCCGTGTTTACTTCAGGACCTGATGTCGTGGCAGGCAAGTTAACGGGTTTCTTAGGGATCCACTGGGTAGTAGGAGGGAGAGGAGGGGCTGAAGCAGTAGGTGCTCGAGCAGATACAGGAGGAGTTTTCATCTTGCACTGAAGTTCAGAATGACCTTGACGAAGGCAATGAGCGCAATAGAGAGGAGTGTTTTCTGCTTCGATTGACTGCCAAAAGCTTGGATAGAGAGATCCACAATCAATCCAGATTCTGTGAGGGATTGGTTTAGATAGATCGATTTCCACACAAACCCTAGCAACACTTGGACGTGTGAGGTTAGAAGTAGGCTGATCAAGCATTAAAGGTCGGCCAAATAGCAAGGCAATAGAGAAGAGAGTTGTTTTGTTGAAGAGATGAATGGGCAGACCTTGAAGGGAGAACTGGAACGATGGGGCTTTCCACATCTGGCCGAAAATCGGGGGACCATTTGAAGACTCTCATAGGGAAACGTCCAAGGTACCATTGGTCCTTGATCCATAAACGTTGGAAATCCTCGTTATGGAATACTTGGATGAGGATGTTCTTAGCATCAAGGTGACCAACAGTGAAAGCCGCTTTAAGCCCAAAAGTATGAAATTGTTTTCGAATGGATTCCAATGAGGGTCTTCCATGAGAGAACTTGCCGATGAGAGTGTGCTGGAATGGCTTGGCTATGGCTTCAATAATCTCGGCAGAAAGTTTAAGAGAGGGCTCTCCTTTATATGATGATGGAGGTATATGAAAGGCAATAGGATTAAGGGTTGGAGGAGAAGAAGATATGCCAGCAGCAAAAGATTTAGGAGCGGCTGTAGGGGGATCCGGTGGGGCAGGAGGTGGATCCACAATGGCAGATGAGGACGGCCAAGAAAGCACCTTGAAATCGCACCTTTAGTACGTGTAGTAGTAGGTGTTAGGGGCTTTTATTAAATCTTTCTCGTAATAGAATAAATTGCCTATAATATTTCATCGTTAATCCTTAACTCTTTCACAATTCCTGGAGTCTTCCTAGTCTCATCCGGTACTAAGTACTCTATTCTAATGAGCTAACTCCGTGAACATCTCTAAATATTGAATCACAATATCACAATAATTGCCACCAATTCTTCGATGGATTCTCAATCATGGATACTACTAATACTACCTTATACTCATCCACACCGGCACCTCTACTAGTGCTAACACACATTCTTGATTCAAACATCTTAACATACAATAACTCTCGACGTGAAGATACAACAAATCACACCAAACCAACCCCCAACCTAGGCCAATGAAGCTATCCTGGCAGACAGCTAACCAATAGCTCTGATACCAACTGTGGCGACCCGACCCGGATCCCAATACGAGACCCCGAGGTCGTGCCACCAAAAACACATAACATACAAGCAAACAACAAATAATGGGTAAGGCCATAACGGTGATATGCCAATAACTTTAACACATGCGGAAGCGAATAACATAATTAAACGATGACGCCCGAGCAAACAAGCTCCGAAATACAAAACAACCTAAGAGATAGTAAATCTCTCGGTCCAAAAATTCAAAGCACGTGACGCAACATTAGACACGTACAAAAAAACCACCTGTCACAATTTTATAAATATTTAAAACCAAGACATCGGCGACGTTACAGCCGGAAATGTAAGATCCCGATTCCCGGTTAGCTTGAATTGCGTGCAATGCTCGCATTTCTTCTTTGATTGATTGCTCATTTGGTTTGTGAGAGAGTCTAGATGTGTATGAGAGATCACATTAAGACCAAAACACTTTTAAGAGATGTCATATAGTTGTTGACTTGCTAAAGTCAAAAGTCGTAACCCGACGATAGTCGAAATGCGACGCGATTGAGAGTTTATTCGGGTTTTGTGTTCCTGACCTCGATTTGGTCCTAGATCTTTACATGATGATTAAATAACATGTTTAGATGTGTTATACTTCTAATTGGATGTATTCCATAAGTCTCGTGAAGTTTTGACGCTTCGAGAATAGCAATTCTCCATATCGCGTAGTTTGAGATTGAGCCGGGCGATCGTCTCGTCTTTCGGGAGCTTATTTCCCCTATCTGTTGTTCATCATCTGAGAGGCATTCAGGCCTATTTTGTAGCCCTTAAAGGTGTTTACAATCATGGGTTATTACCCGTCGGTTTGTGGTTTCATTCGACGTTTCGTTAGCAAGTTGTTACGTCTTGCGTCGGTTTTGCCCCGAGTTGTTTCGGGTGTTGTTTATGGGAGTCTAGACCTACTTTATAAGTTGTTTGAGACTTGGATGGATTAATTTAATGTTTGAGGACTTTAAGGGTTCAATTGTGAGCCATTTCGAAGCTTTAAGGCTCGAGAATGCATGCGGAAGAGTCCGGGATCGAGCAGGGAAGCAACGAAGGCCGGGAAAGGGAATGCTGGAGGATGCGCTCGCATCCCCCATATATGAAGCGACCGCAAGGGGGTCCTGGGCAGAATTACGGGATTTTGCAAGTGTTGTGCGCACTGTCCGAATTTTATCCAATTAAACCCAAATTAAACCTAACTTAAACCCATCTACTTAGCCTAAACTAGTCCTAAACACCTATTAGAGATATTAGGGGTTGATTAGTGAGTGATTAAGGAGAATTAATCCCCCATATAAAATCAAAACTCACGCACACTCTCATTTGTTCGGCCAAACCGTATACGACTTCATGTGTTTTCTGCGGCGATCAAGGAGACTTGAGAGGGAGCTTGGGAGTGCGATTCTAGGGTTCTTGAAGGGCTTGAGCTTGGAAGCCATTGCTAGGATCTTCTTCCCCCTTTCAATCCGCGAGTTTGAAGAGAGAGAAGTGAGGAGAACGACTCATCTCTTGGGGTTTCGGGTTTGGCAGTTGTGAAGGCTAAATTTTGGTAAGTTTCTACCTCTCTTCCTTTTCTTTTTGGCTCCATTGACCCTGGGGAAACAACCATTTGTGCTATGTGAGGTCAATGGAAGCAATTGTTAGGGTTTGTAGAGATGCATGAACCCTAGGTTTTCAAATTTATGGTAGAACTTGATTGAACCTATGTGAGACCATGATTTATGTGAAATTCATGTTCTAAATAGTCTATTGAACTTGGTTATGTGAATTATCCATGAGTATTGAACTTGATTTGGTAGAGATACTTGGAGGGTGTTTTGCCCTAATTATGTTTTAGCTTGCAAATTGTTGTTGTGAGCTTGATTACAATGTTCTATATGTTTAGTAGAGCATATTAGACCATGTTGTGTGATTTAATCATGATTTGGAGATTATGATTGGTAAGGTGACTTGAATGAATTTATGCACAAGATGGCCAATTTGTTCTAAGTTGCATTGTTAATTATTTTGTGGGGTTTATGTGAGTTAAACAAACTTGGGAAGATGGCTATTGATGTTAGTTACGAATATAGAGGGTGTTGAGAACCATGGCTTCTATGCCCTAAAATTTTAAAAAGGGTAGATTTAACTCAACGGAGTCATTTTAAGTTCGATTATGTGCTAAATGAACTTGAGTTGAAATCCTACGACGGTTGGATTTCGTTTGATTAATGAAATGAAACGTATAACTTCCAAACTTTGAATGGGTTATGATTGTGATGTGTTGTGGAGATTTTAGTCTTGGGAACTAAGCCCGAATGACTATTGGGAATTGTTTGTAAACTTTAATAAATTATTTCGGTGTGGAGTTATAAAACACATAAAGAATGAAATGTGTTAGTAAGACTCAACGGAGTCGTTATAAGGCCAATAAAATGATAAAGAGCCTTAGGTTGAAACCCTACAATGCTTGGGTTTGTTTGGGTTATGATTATGCACACCGTGTGGCGACCCGACCCGGATCCCAAGACGAGATCCCGAGGTCGTGCCGCTTCCAAAAAGGCACATAACAAAAACAAGTAGCAAATAGTGGGTAAGGCCATAACGGCGGTACGCCAAAAACTTTAACACATGCGGAAACGTAATATATTAAAACAGTGGCGCCCGAGCTAACAAGCTCAAACTAATACAACCTTAGAGATAATGAATCTCTTGGTTTAAAAAAATAAAATCATGTGACGCAACAATAGGCACATATAACAATTTATGGCAATTAAATATCAAGTCATCGGCGACGCTACGGCCGGAACCCAATATTAAACTAAGTCTACAACTCTAGTCTAACATGCTTGACGGCTAAAACATGCCGCATAATAAACATAGTAAACAAACCAATATATGGTTAAAACAACAAAAGCATAAGCATCATAAATACGTAAGGCACGACTAACATATGTCGGCTCTCAAAACAATAAGTACTAATTAAACATAAGTACTAATAATTAAACAAATCAAGTCTTGCTACCCCACATAAAGTTTATATAACTTTATGTCCCCGTCGTCCTTGCCAAAAGAAAAGGTACTAATATTACAAGGTAGCAACCTTGCCAAAGCTTCTTCAATGTAAAACGATAATCACTTCGATCCACTTGCACGGCTCGGATCTAGGGAAAACAATCGAAACAAATAGGAGTAAGTCATAAAGACTTAGCAAGTTACAAACAATAACTTCCTGTCATGGCATCATGCTCAACAATAATAATTCATGCAATTGACATAATATGCATTTCATAAATAATCATGTCAAGGTATTCATACTTAACAATCTTGAATATCATGTTATCAACAAGTATAACATTTCATTAATTCAATCAACCATCATTTCATATCATATCATATTCACGTAGCACATTATTCACATATAAGCACTCGTGAGTCAATTCATACAAAAGGGAGGTGATATCGTTACCCTTTTTCCGCGCATGTTGCTCCTGCAAAAACATGTGCCAAACTTATGTGTCCTCGATATCCCTTTCGTGGATATCGGCGTCCCGAGACATTTCCCGCTCGAGTTCGATAGTTATCAAAGTCATGTTTCCATACTACAACTAAGATCAACTACTTCCCTACCGTGGCCATCGATAGAGGGGTGTGTGCAATCCGCACGGCGATCCATCAAAATCACGAATCCCACAATTCGTGAAGATGATGCATCGTCCGCCAATGACTCGACAACCGACTCGGTGGACTCAAACTTCAAGCACACGTAATTCATATTCATATGCTCAAATAAGTAGGCAATGTACTCTACAATCATCTAGTCATGCTTTTAATTCACAACTAGCACATAATCACATTAGAGATAAATCAAGACTCTAATCATCAAGTGTTCTTCATACACTTTAAAATGCTTGGAGGCTTAACCCCCATTAATACTACCCCAAAATTCGTAGGACTTAGGCTTATTACTCCTTAATGTCATACTAACCCAATAGTCAACTCCGTTGAGTTATAATCAATCTTTCAAAATTAAGGTATAGAAGCCATTGGCCTCAATACTCTCCTATGTCCATACTAACGTAATCAAATAGGTTACTAAGGTCATTAAACCCATAAAACCCCAATCAAACAATCAAGTATGAAACATAGAATCAAAGTCACAAACTAGGCATATACATTCTTGTCATTTCATCAAATATGCACCCAACACTTAAACAACAAAGTAGGGTGATTTAGCATACTTTAACACACATAAATAACATTCTAAACATGGTTTACAACCTGTTTATAATCTGATCATACGACTTAAAATGTAGCATTTAGCATGTACGTGATCATAGCATCTCAACAAGTCTAACTACTTCATCAAACATGCTTCCCAATGCTTAAACAACAAGGTAGGGTGATCTATCATACTTTATCACACATAAATAACATATTAAACATGGTTTACAACCTGTTTCTAACATGTTTATAATCTGATCATACCATCTAAAAATGTAACATCTAGCATATACGTGAACATAGCATGTCTACTAGCCTAACTATTTCATCAATATGCTCCCAATGCTTAAACAACAAGATGGAATGATTTGGCATACTTTATCACACTTAAATAACATTAAAATCATGATTTACAACCTGATTATAATCTGTTTACACAACCCAAAATACATCATTTAGCACATACGAGATCATGGCATCTCTACAAGCCTAACTATCTCATCCAATATGCTCCCAATACTTAAACAACAAAGTAGCATGATCTATCATACATTACTACACCTAAATGACATTAAAATCATGGTTTATAATAGGTCTATAATCTGTTCATACAACCCAAATTCATCACATAACATAATCTAGAACATGGCATCTCTACAAAGTCCTAATGTGCTCTCATTGACCTCATATAGCAAGATTGTTTTCCCTAGGGTCAATGAGGCTAAAATAAATAAGAAGAGATGTTGTAACTTACCTTAAACAAGTCCTACAAGTTGTACAAAAACGTCCATGCAAGGTTGGGTATGTGTTCTCCTTGCTCTCCTCTTCACTTCTACCGAGCGGTTTTGGAAATGGCTTCTTCAATAGTTGGCCACCATTGATGATCACTCAAGAAGCTCCAAGAACTCTCTATAACTCTCAAGAAATGTTCAGCCACGAATTTGGAAGTGAATGACTGAATATGGTGGGTTTAGTGGAGGTATTGGACATGCAATGGCTGAAAGTGGGGTGTCCAATGCATGTGTGTGCATGTTGGAGGTCTTTCCTTTGCCATGTGTTGTACATGCATCCAATTCACCACTTGAAACTTGTCAAGCATGCATGAGAGGATGTGTAGGACGAACTAGGGTGGTTTAGGGTGGGTTAGGTTGGGTTTGGGTGGGGTTTGGTTAGCCAAATTGAAGAATCAGAAAATCCCGTAACTGGAAAAGGACCAATGCGGTCGCATGGGTGTGATGCGACCGCATCACTGCATTCTTCATTTCCATTTTACCCCTCGCAAGTTCTAGGTCTCTCCCCTTGCACCCTCAAGTCCTCCAAAGCCGAAATGGTCTAGAATTCAACCTAAAACACCTCTAAACAATAACCAAAGCAAATCAATGTTCAAACCTCACTCAAACATGGCTAAGAACTTCGAAGACACTCCCGAACGACAACCGAAAAGGTCAAGCGGAGAAGGGTTAAGGGTTCGAATCAAACTAGCGATCAAACCGGCGATGCAACTAGCATTCAACCAACATCTAAAGTGTGTTAATGATGTTATGAATGGTCTCTAACATTTAATCCATGTGTTTACAACATAAAACACAAACCCGAGTTTCAAGGCAACTCGTGAAGAAAGGTGCATACAAGCATCCCAAACGGCGTCAATGAACATGCTATCGACTTTAAACATATGAGTGAGCTTAGTTAACATACTAATGATGATTATGAAAGTATGAACTCATGAAATAAACACGTAAGCAATAAACTAGGGTTTTACATTCTCCCCTACTAAAAGGAATTTAGTCCCTAAATTCTTACCGTGATCTTCAAACAAATGAGGATGCTTCTCGCGCATCTCTAGCTCAGTCTCCCAAGTCGCTTCCTCGATCTCATGATTCTTCCAAAGGACCTTAACCAATGGAATTGTCTTGTTCCTCAATACTTGCTCCTTGGTGTCGAGAATCTTCACCGGTTTCTCAACATACGACAAATCGGTGAAAAGAAATCTCCTCATACGCAAGAACATGCGAATCATCCTTAAGGTACTTAGAAGCATAGATACGTGAAAGACATTATGAATGTCGACAATGATGGCGGTAAAGCCACCCTATAAGCCAAACTCCCAACTCGCTCAAGAATCTCAAAAGGTCCAACGAACCTCGGTGATAACTTCCCTTTCTTCCCAAATCTCTTAGTACCCCTTCTCGGCGATACTTTAAGAAACACATAATCCCCAACTTGGAACTCCAAATCTCTCCTCCGATTATCTGCGTAACTCTTCTGTCGACTCTGAGCCGTAAGCAATCTATCCCGAATCAACTTCACGCTCTCGGCCGACTGCTGCACAATCTCTGGACCCCATAATTTTGCTTCTCCAACCTCGTCCCAACAAACTGGAGATCTACACTTCCTCCCATAAAGAGCCTCATACGGTGCCATCTCGATGCTCGATTGGTAACTATTGTTGTATGCAAACTCCGCCAATGGAAGGTGTGAATCCCAACTTCCCTTAAAGTCCACCGTACAAGCCCGTAACATATCTTCAAGTATCTGAATCGTTCTCTCGGTTTGTCGATGCATGCGAGGGTGAAAAACATCTTGAAATTCAACTTAGTCCCCATAGCTTCTAAAGCTTGCCAAAACCTCGAAGTAAATCTCGGATCACATGCGAAACAATGCTAAGGAACCCCATGCGGTCTCACAATCTCACTACAAAGCCGCCAAGCGACTCAAGGAATAAGTCATCGCAATCGGTATAAAATGAGCTGTCTTCGTCTTCGTTAACCGATCTACAACAACCCAAACGCCATCAAATCCTCTGGCGTGCGTGGAAACCCGAAACAAAATCCATCGTAACGTGCTCCCACTTCCACTGCGGAATATCTAGCGGCTGCAACAATCTGCGGGCCTTTGATGTTCGCCTTCACTGTTGACAAGTCAAACACTTCGACACATAATCCGCAATTTGGCGCTTCATGCCATTCCACCAAAATTGCTTCTTCAAATCCCTATACATCTTCGTACTCCCCGGATGGATAGTATACCTTGCCTTGTGAGCTTCATCCAACACAAGTCGTTTCACATCCTCAACTGAAGGTACACAAACTCTCCCCTTGAAAGTCAAAATCCCTTCTTTATTCATAGCAAACTCCGGCGTCTCATTCTTACTCAAACCATCAATGATCTCTTTACTAACTAATCCGGATCCTTCCTTTGAGTCTCCTTAATCCTTTCAACAAAGCTGGAATAGCCGGACATTAGCAAACAACACTCCATTATTAACCTCACTAGGACTCCAATCACGGACATCCTCTAGCATCTTCCATTCCCGTATCATCAAACACGACAAATGGACTTTCCTACTCAAGGCGTCGGCAACCACGTTCGCCTTCCCTGGATGATAAAGTATCGTACAATCATGGTCTTTCAACTTCTCCATCCATCTCCTTTGTCTCATATTCAACTCTTTCTGTGAGAACAAATACTTCAAACTCTTATGATCCGTAAAAATTTCAAACTTTGACCCATACAAATAATGCTTCCATTTGTGCAAAGCAAATATGATCATTGCCAACTCAAGGTCATGCGTGGGATAATTACGCTCATACGGAGACAACTTCCTCGGCAGCATAGCGATCACCTTACCATTCTGCATAAGAACACAACCCAATCCCTCTTTTGATGCATCGGTATAAACCACAAAGTTCTCATCTCCGCTAGGCAACGCTAAAACTGGTGCCGTAGTCAACCTTCTCTTCAATTCTTGAAAACTTGCTTCACACTTATCGCTCCAAACAAACGCTGTCTTCTTTTGGGTCAAGTTCGTCATCGGTGTAGCAATCTTCGAAAATCCCTCAATGAATCTCCGATAATACCCGGCTAACCCCAAGAAACTCTAATCTCCGTAGCGTAGTCGGTCTCCTCCAATTCATCACCGCTTCAACCTTAGAAGGATCAGCACCGCTATCCGGTACTAGAAACAACATGTCCCAAAAATGAGACCTCCTCTAGCCAAAAAGCACACTTGCTAAACTTGGCATAGAGTTTCCTCTCAGAAGAATCGACAAGACCATCCTCAAATCTTTGTGCATGCTCATCCAGAGACTTAGAATACACAAGAATGTCATCTATGAAGACCACCACAAAACAATCAAGAAAATTATGGAACACCCGATTCATCAAGTCCATAAATATTGCCGGCGCATTAGTCAACCCAAATGGCATCACCATGAACTCATAATGCCCGTACCTCGGCAGCGTTTTGGAACATCCTCGTCTCTCACCTTCAGCGATGATACCGAACCTCAAATCAAGTTTAGAATACACCACCGATCCTTGCAACTGATCAAACAAGTCATCAATATGCGGCAACGGATACTTGTTCTTGATCGTCGCTTTGTTCAACTCCCGGTAATCAATGCACAACCTTAGGCTTCCATCCTTCTTCTTGACAAACAATACTGGCGCACCCCAAGGCGATACACTTGGCTTGATAAAGCCAATATCAAAACTCCTGCAAGCTGAACCTTCAACTCCTTCAACTCCATAGGTGCCATTCTATCGGCGCCTTCGATATCGGTGTAGTCCCGGCAACAACAACTCGATACAAAACTTCGATCTCCTATCCGGTGGCATCCCAAAATCTTTAGAAGACATCAGGAAACTCATTCTAACCGGCACATCCTCAAGATCGAAGTCGAAACCGTTTATCAATCACACAAGCTAGGTACCCGTGCAACCACGTGACAATAATTTCCTAGCCTTTAAGCGAAATGGCGTAACCCACTAGGCAGCGTTATCACCCACGAACATAAATTTAGGAACACCCGGCATATCAAAAGTAACCCTCTTACTAAAGCAATCTACCAAAGCATGATAAGTGCATAACCAATCCATACCGAGTATCACATCAAAATCAGAAATTGGCAACACTACCAGATCCGCATGCAAAACATGTTCATCCACAAGTACATCGCATGCTTTATAAACTTCTGAAGCCAATAAACACTCCCCAAGTGGGGTAGAAACTTCAAGCACGTAAGGCAAAGACTGAGGCAACACACGCAAGCGATCAACAAAGTGTGATGCAACATACGAATGTGATGATCCTGGATCTATAAGTACTCGTGCTTCACTATCGAAAATAGAAACAGTACCTCCAATGACTGCGGTCGACTCAGGTACTCCCCTCTGGTCTAGAGCAAACACGCGACCCTGCACCTTAGCTTTCCCATCGCTATCTCTCTTAGCCCCAACAGTAGGCTGGCTCGATCCTCCCGGCTGATTACCCTTCAACTTAGGGCAATTCCTCTTCACGTGCCAACTCCGCAATAATAGCACTCTACTGCGTCCCATTCTTCTTCCAACATTTGTCCTCAGGTGTGCCCGTCTTGAACAATGGGAACATACCACTGTCATGCTACGGTCTCCCGAACTCGGTGTAGAAGCAGCTCCTCTACCACCTGATTCTAGTATGCCCTTCATGATTAACTTTTCCATTTCCCTTCCTTCGATCATTGCGCCCATGATAATTCCCCCGATTACCTGATCCATTGCCTCCTCCTGAAAACTGTCTAGGCTGTGGAGAGAAACCCGAATTACCCATTATGCGATGTTCTTCAATGTCTCTTTCAATCACGTAGGCTCTATCCACGGCCTTCCTGTACTCTACAAACTGATGAGACAACAGCTGTCTCCTATATTCTGTCTTCAAGCCCTTCACAAATTTCTGTGTTCTCCTGGCCTCATCCGGTATCAAATGAGTGCAGTAGCGTGCTAGCTCCGTGAACTTTGCCGAATACTGCGATACCGACATACTTCCCTGAACTAGGTCAAGGAACTCTTTCTCCCTTCTCTCCCGAACCACTTCTGGAACATACGAAGCTCTAAATTCCCTAACAAAGTTAGGCCAGGTGTGGGGATCCTCAGCACATCCCAACTCTCTCTTAGCACCTGCCACCAGTGCTCTGCAGCACCTTCTAGCTTGAACACTGCAAGTACCACCTTCTGTTCGTCATCACACCTCAATGGTGCAAATATCTTTTCTAGATGCTCGATCCACAACTCGGCCTTCGAAGCATCCGGTTCCCCATCGAACTGTCTTGGTTTCAGCTTTACGAACTTCTCAAGCATCGAATCTCCATGGTGTCTCGCATCTGCGGCACTCCAACTGCGGTCTTTGGCTGCGTGGGCGTAGGCGTGGCTCAGCCCTACCAAGGACCCTCTCATTCATCTCGTTCATCATCGCAAGCATACCCCTATACATGGTAGCCATCGCTTCAAACTGCTCCTCCGGCGTGCGAAGTGGAGGAACCTCTTGTTGGCGGTTCTCATTAGTCTCTCCACCATCATTTGTGCCTCTATCGGCACCTCTACCGGCATTTCCTCTAGTGCTAGTACTGGCTCTAGTTTCAACCATTTTAACCTACAAGCACACTCTTCGTTAAAATATAACTATCACACAAAACCAACCCCTTAAGCCAAGGAACCTATCCCGGCGATTAGCTTAACTTATAACATAAGCTCTGATACCAACTGTGGCGACCCGACCCGAGTCCCAATACGAGACCCCGAGGTCGTGCCGCCTAGAAAAGGCACGTAACAAAAAAAACAAGTAGCAAATAGTGGGTAAGGCCATAACGGCGGTACGCCAAAAACTTTAACACATGCGGAAACGTAATATATTAAAACAGTGGCGCCCGAGCTAACAAGCTCAAACTAATACAACCTTAGAGATAATGAATCTCTTGGTCCAAAAATAAAATCATGTGACGCAACAATAGGCACATATAACAATTTATGGCAATTAAATATCAAGTCATCGGCGGCCTACGGCGGAACCCAATATTAAACTAAGTCTACAACTCTAGTCTAACATGCTTGACGGCTAAAACATGCCGCATAATAAACATAGTAAACAAACCAATATATGGTTAAAACAACAAAAGCATAAGCATCATAAATACGTAAGGCACGACTAACATATGTCGGCTCTCAAAACAATAAGTACTAATTAAACATAAGTACTAATAATTAAACAAATCAAGTCTTGCTACCCCACATAAAGTTTATATAACTTTATGTCCCCGTCGTCCTTGCCAAAAGAAAAGGTACTAATATTACAAGGTAGCAACCTTGCCAAAGCTTCTTCAATGTAAAGCGATAATCACTTGATCCACTTGCGGCTCGGATCTAGGGAAAACAATCGAAACAAATAGAAGTAAGTCATAAAGACTTAGCAAGTTACAAACAATAACTTCTTGTCATGGCATCATGCTCAACAATAATAATTCATGTTATTGCATAATATTCATTTCATAAATAATCATGTCAAGGCATTCATACTTAACAATCTTGAATATCATGTTATCAACAAGTATAACATCTCATTAATTCAATCAACCATCATTTCATATCATATCATATTCACGTAGCACATTATTCACATATAAGCACTCGTGAGTCAATTCATACAAAAGGGAGGTGATATCGTTACCCTTTTTCGCGCATGTTGCTCTGCAAAAACATGTGCCAAACTTATGTGTCCTCGATATCCCTATCGTGGATATCGGCGTCCCGAGACATTTCCCGCTCGAGTTCGATAGTTATCAAAGTCATGTTTCCATACTACAACTAAGATCAACTACTTCCCTACCGTGGCCATCGATAGAGGGGTGTGTGCAATCCGGCACGGCGATCCATCAAAATCACGAATCCCACAATTCGTGAAGATGATGCATCGTCCCGCCAATGACTCGACAAACCGACTCCAGCTGGACTCAAACTTCAAGCACACGTAATTCATATTCATATGCTCAAATAAGTAGGCAAGTACTCTACAATCATCTAGTCATGCTTTTAATTCACAACTAGCACATAATCACATTAGAGATAAATCAAGACTCTAATCATCAAGTGTTCTTCATACACTTTAAAATGCTTGGAGGCTTAACCTCCATTAATACTACCCCAAAATTCGTAGGACTTAGGCTTATTACTCCTTAATGTCATACTAACCCAATAGTCAACTCCGTTGAGTTATAATCAATCTTTCAAAATTAAGGTATAGAAGCCATCGGCCTCAATACTCTCCTATGTCCATACTAACGTAATCAAATAGGTTACTAAGGTCATTAAACCCATAAAACCCCAATCAAACAATCAAGTATGAAACATAGAATCAAAGTCACAAACTAGGCATATACATTCTTGTCATTTCATGAAATATGCACCCAACACTTAAACAACAAAGTAGGGTGATTTAGCATACTTTAACACACATAAATAACATTCTAAACATGGTTTACAACCTGTTTATAATCTGATCATACGTCTTAAAATGTAGCATTTAGCATGTACGTGATCATAGCATCTCAACGAGTCTAACTACTTCATCAAACATGCTTCCAATGCTTAAACAACAAGGTAGGGTGATCTATCATACTTTATCACACATAAATAACATATTAAACATGGTTTACAACCTGTTTCTAACATGTTTATAATCTGATCATACCATCAAAAATGTAACGTCTAGCATATACGCGAACATAGCATGTCTACTAGCCTAACTATTTCATCCAATATGCTCCCAATGCTTAAACAACAAGATGGAATGATTTGGCATACTTTATCACACTTAAATAACATTAAAATCATGATTTACAACCTGAATTATAATCTGTTTACACAACCCAAAATACATCATTTAGCACATACGAGATCATGGCATCTCTACAAGCCTAACTATCTCATCCAATATGCTCCCAACACTTAAACAACAAAGTAGCATGATCTATCATACATTACTACCTAAATGACATTAAAATCATGGTTTATATTAGGTCTATAATCTGTTCATACAACCCAAATTCATCACATAACATAATCTAGAACATGGCATCTCTACAAAGTCCTAAGAGCTCTCATTGACCTCATATAGCAAGATTGTTTTCCCTAGGGTCAATGAGGCTAAAATAAATAAGAAGAGATGTTGTAACTTACCTTAAACAAGTCCTACAAGTTGTACAAAAACGTCCATGCAAGGTTGGGTATGTGTTCTCCTTGCTCTCCTCTTCACTTCTACCGAACGGTTTTGGAAATGGCTTCTTCAATAGTTGGCCACCATTGTTGATCACTCAAGAAGCTCCAAGAACTCTCTATAACTCTCAAGAAATGTTCAGCCACGAATTTGGAAGTGAATGACTGAATATGGTGGGTTTAGTGGAGGTAATGGGCATGCAATGGCTGAAGTGGGGTGGTCAATGCATGTGTGTGCATGTTGGAGGTCTTTCCTTTGCCATGTGTTGTACATGCATCCAATTCACCACTTGAAACTTGTCAAGCATGCATGAGAGATGATGTAGGACGAACTAGGGTGGTTTAGGGTGGGTTAGGTTGGGTTTGGGTGGGGTTTGGTTAGCCAAATTGAGAGACATCGAAAAATCCCGTAACCTGAATGCCACCATGCGTCGCATGGTTATGAGCATGATGCGACCGCATCACTGCATTCTTCCACATTTTTCCCCCTCGCAAGTTCTAGGTCTCCTCCTTGCACCCTCAAGTCCTCCAAAGCCGAAATGGTCTAGAATTCAACCCTAAACACCTCTAAACAATAACCAAAGCAAATCAAGTTCAAACCTCAATCAAACATGGCTAAGAACTCGGAAGATAAAACACTCCCGAACAACAACCGAAAAGGTCAAACGGAGAAGGGTTAACGCTCGAATCAAACTAGCGATCAAACCGACGATGCAACTAGCATTCAACCAACATCTAAAGTGTGTTAATGATGTTATGAGTGGTCTCTAACATTAATCCATGTGTTTACAACATAAAACACAAACCCGAGTTTCAAGGCAACTCGTGAAGAAAGGTGCATACGAGCATCCCAAAGCGGCGCCAATGAACATGCTATCGACTTTAAACATATGAGTGAGCTTAGTTAACATACTAATGATGATTATGAAAGTATGAACTCATGAAACAAACACGTAAGCAATAAACTAGGGTTTTACATATTATGACTCATATTCGAGTCGCGAAAACACATATATAGTACTAACCAATCTTGTACACAAACCCCAAAGTTTAAAAGATAACAAGTTTAAGCATACCAAACATTCAAGCACGAAACTATTTGTCCCGGGCACATCATCAATCGAAGGAACACAAACTTTACTCTTGAAAGTCGAAAATCCATCTTGGTTCATCGTGAACTCGCATTCTTATCCCCACTCGAACCACAAACCTAGACTCAGCCTCCGAAGTCTACTATCTTACAAATCAAACTGGAGGTAAACCCAAACTACCAAAAAAACTGACATTCACAAGTTCGAAATTTTCAATAACCATAATACCGAGCACTTAGGTTGAAAATATCGTGACTATACTTGAGTCGCAAAGCACTCACAAATTCCATGACTAATTAATTAAGCATGTGAATTCCAAATATACCATCGGAACGTATCCAAGGACTTTATAAACATAAGTCTCCCGAAACTATTTGCTTCTGAGCTACAACATGAAATATAAGTACAAGAATTCAAAGTCATGAGAGGTAAAAAAATGGCCGATAGAGCAATTATTAATTTAAGGAAGAGTGTTCCAAAAACACACTTAAAACACATAAGTTAACATTCATGATCACGCAAGTCATGCTCAACTTCCAAATCATGCATAATGCATATAAAAGCATTGAAAATTTATTCATTTATTTTCTTTTCTTACGGTAAGAGGTTTATCATTTCTAACACACTTGGCAATCCCTGAATCCACAACGAACCTCTTTTGATGCCAATTTGAGGTACTGAAGCTAAATTAGGGATTTTCAAAGCTTTGGAATCTGAAGGGGTTATGAGGAAAATCTTAAGCATCCTTTACTACGATTCTCACATAATCATGCAACGATTGTCATGGCGGTATATTCACAAGGCATGAGAATCAAGTTTCGTTATACATTCAACAAATTACATTGCTCAATGCAATCATTTAGTCTTCAAAATACAACTATTTCCGTTAGACATATTCATTACTCTTATAACATGTAACTGCTATCCGTGTGTTTACCATGCATGTTCGGCGTATAAAGATATATATTAATTCTCCTTTTAAAATAACACACGCTTGGTTTAAGTTATGTTTATACTTCAAACCACAAATATATCTTACTCAAAATTTTAAATCATCAACGACATGATAAAATTCATATCAAATGATGTATACGCGCTATTGCCAAGTATATCATGCAAAATATGAAAAATAACTTAAGAAAGTATCATCGCATCTTCTACGCTACTCATGTGATTTCCATTATTCATATAATTGCATAAAACTCATGTAACTCATAAATGCATATCGGTTAATCAGCGGCTAATATAGCGCATGAGACGAAACTATTAGTACATGTTTATATCACAAAAGCGAGAAAATATAGCATAAGAATTCGCGTGATAATTTTCTAAACAAGGGGCTCTTTCAACAAATAGCAAGGTTATTATATTCACTATACTCGCCTAACAACCTTCATGGTAACTCAAGAGTAAAAGAGGTATCATTCACTCTATTTTCCATAACAGGTCGAAACTAGGAAGTCCTTCGTTACCTTAGTCAAAATTTCGTGTCGTTTAAAACACACCACGAAATCCTCTCGCCCATTACGACACCCTATTAGTCGCGATTTGCAGTATACTTTTCGTAATAACCGTAATCCATCTCAAAACCACTAAGTATCGATCGTGCAATTCAAAGCGTCTCTACTGGCATAAAAATCACACAACAAAGTACCATTATTTTCAATTACACATATCTCATAGAGCATACAAATTTAACTAGCACCACTAGTATTTACCACTAGTAGCATTATCACATATTCAATATTCACATATGTATAACATCGCCATCCATATAGGCTTACATGCTTGTATTACCTTCTGCAATTCGTCTACTTAGGCAGTCAAAATTTCAACAAAACATTAAATGATCACATCTTGGACATCCTCCTCGAATAATAACCATAAATCGAGAGAAACAAAATAATTAATTCTCAACACACAATGCAATAATATCAATGCGTATGAGATGTAGATACAACGTGCACTCATAACGGCGATAATAGCAACCATAATATCCAGTATCT
>CM028384.1:55072950-55117654 GCA_013146195.2 Codonopsis lanceolata | reverse complement strand
TCTGCGAGCTAAACACCTTATTAACCATCCTTTGATACGTGGCCCCAAGATTCTTCAAACCAAAAGGCATCATTTTGGCAGCACAGCCCCCGCCGCTCGGAAAGCCGTTAGAGCCTTGTCGTAACCGGCCATCTTAACTCTGATGATACCCAGAGTAAGCATCAATAAAACTAAGGAGCTCTCGAAACCTTGCAATGGCGTCAACCAACTTGTCGATTCTCGGCAAGGATAACAATCTTCTGCAAGCCTTGTTCAAACTGTGAAATCAACACACATCCGCCACTTGCCATTCGATTTCTTTACCATAACCACATTAGCCAACCAGTCGATAACGGATCTCCCCGATAATATCGCAATTTCTGATCACCCTCCACTTCCTCCTTGATTGCCCCGATCCTTTCTACCGAATAAACCCGAGGTCGCCTTGGATTGGCTCTGAGTTTCCATCAACATTCAATTGATGCAAGGCCACACCCCGTCACCCCTCGCATGTCCTCCTGTCGCAAGCAAATATATCCAAGTCCCGCAATCAAGTAATTAGCTTGCTCGTGCCTCTCGCTGCCAAAGCCGGCCCAATCTTAATCTTCTCGCCGTGGTAGTCCGGATTAATGACTATCTCTTCCACCCGCCTCAGCAAATAACTCGGCTCATCCCAAGATTGGGAGTGTCACACTCACCTTTCATCTCTTTCTCACTGATCCTCAACCTTATCGAGCCGATCGCTTCCATAGCCTCTACAAGTTTCAAGCATAACTGCTGGCAAAATTCCTCAAGAAGATCCATGCCCAATCGCCGCTTCTAATCCCCAACGCCGTTGCTGCAGCGATTACTACTTTGCTCAGCAACCCTGCCGCTCAAATCTTTCCGATACATGCACCAATGGCAACGAGGTAGCCGCAGAATCTGCTTGGGATTGAAATGCCAATGCATACACTTCATTCTGACTGTACTCCCCTCGACTTCATGCGTCGCATGGAGCTGCTTTCCATCTCCAAATCTTCCTGTACCATCGCGACCACCGATGGTCCTGAATCACATGGGCCAGAAGTTTCCTTGGTGCCGATGGTAACCTTCTGCTCGCCATCTTCCAAAGTCAACTACGCTTTTCCTTTCGAGTATCCCTAACATACTCCAAAGATCGATCACGGCCGACTACGCAATACACCCACTCCTGGTTCAGTATAAAATTTTGCCCTCCGTGCGGGATTGATGCAACCATCGAAATTTGGCCACGCTCGACGCCCGAAGATGATGTTATATGGGGACTTCAAATCGACATTACCATAAAGGTAATCTTTTCAACCACAGTTCGGTTCAAGTCCTCGCCGATGAATACCTCCAACTCAACAAAGGCTCCCTTCACTGGGACCTTATGATTTGTAAAACCCTCCGAGCCCCTTGGCCAGATGGTTTTAAGCGATCATCGCCAACTCTAACCCTTGAAAACAAGAGTAATACATTACATCTCTAAGGCATGCTCCAAAGATTCACCAAGATTCTCGGCACAACCCACCCATCGACCAATGCCGAAACTATCAAGGATCGCCGTCATGACATTACTCGCCAACTCACTCTGCGAGTAAATCAGTATGGCCCTGTTCTCGCCTCTTGCAAAGTCGTTGGTCGATCTACCACTTTTCGACAAGGAGTAGATTTGTTTGCCGAAATGTGTGGCCTGGGTGAGTTCCTCCGTCCATTATGACATTAATAACCCCCCCTAATTGGTGGAACCTCTCGCCGTGGAGCATTCCTCTCGCTTTCCTCGTGATCTCGCTTGAAGCGGTCCAACCTCCCCTCATTGATCAACTTCTGGATGGCCTTTTTCAATGGCCAACATTCTTCAGTGGTATGCCCGTAATCATCATGGTAGGCACACCTCTTCGTCTGATCCCTTTCCCCGGCTGTATTTGGATTCATACGGGGTGGATTGGGAAGCTCGTTTCGAACCTCATACATAATATCCTCGCGCAACGTATTGAGCGGGGTCAAATCCGACTCTCGGAGAAACTCCTTTGGCCGATCATACCGGGACTTGCTCTTGTTATAACCACCACTTCCAGCCTGGCCGCTTCCTTTACCAGTTCCCGCAGCTTCACGCTTTTCTTTTTTTTCTTATTTTCGCTTTCACCCGCACCACTTCGTGCTCGCATGAGCATCTCTCGCACTTCTTCGGTTCACGCATACTCAACTACGATCGCAAACCACCTTCACCTTCGAGCAAACCAGCCTCAAAGCACGTTACCTCTTGCTCGGTTAGCCCCGGAACTTGCTCGAGCACCTTGGTAAATCTCTCCAGATAGCTCGCTGTTGATTCATGTGCACCCTGCTTGACTTTGGACAAGTCGGCCCTTGTCTTAGCTAATGAACCAGCAGTCCCAAAATCGGCCAAAAACTTTGTCCGTAAATCTGCCCAATTATTGATCGAGCGTCGTGGCAATGCTCCCATCCAGGCCAAAGCCTTACCCTGCAAAGCCCCCACGAAAGCTCTAATCTTCAATGCTTCGTCTGAGGTCACCAAACCGATCTGAGACTCGAAAGACATCAACCAGTCTCTAGCTTTTGTCTTGCGGTATACTCCTTGATGTTTGGAAAAATCAAGCCACGAGTGGAGCATGGAGCATTCTCGATCCAAGGTGCCAGCGGACTACCAGGCGTAAAAATTCCCAAAAAATTCCCATCAAGAGCTTTACCACGCTCCCAAGCCTCCATCCGGCGTTTCAACTCTTCAAAATCTTGCATTAATGCGTTTCAACTCTTCAAAATCTTGCATATTAATGGTTGCAGCAAACCACCCCTGGCCGAGGTTGTACCCCCAGGAGGTGGCTTGTGGAGCCCCATAACCGGCTGGCTTGTGAGCCCCCCGACGGCCCGCGCCATGATGAGACCGCTGCCCCTGAGACCGCTGAGGGAGTCTGTCCGCTTAGGAGTCATAGGATCCCAGCATATGCACGCATGCGAGCACGTGCACGCACGTGAGCATGAGCGACCTCGAGGTGTAGGTGAGCAGCCGGCGGCGGCGTGATGAATCCTCGCCACCAAGCGAGGTCCCAACCTCGAATGAACCCCATGAATGAATGATAACGATTTACGATCTTGGAATCATGTTCGCGTGGTTGGGAATGTACAACCAAAGGATGCATCGGATTCCCGGCGTGAAACACCGGGCCTGTCCGGTGCCAAGAGTTGGTAGTGGCTCCAACTCGATGGGCAATGGTGGTTTGCCCATAGCAATCATTGTAAATTGAGTTGATGCATCGGCCAGAGATAGATGGCTCTTTGTCGTAAAGCTTCTTCCACGAAATTCATGGGCTAAACCAGCCAGCTTGCCATCGACTCAACCCACGCCTCGATTCAATTGGTGGCGTGCAGCGTCAGTGGAGGACATTACTCGGCGGCTGATTGAGGCTGTGATTCTGATGTGCCTCCTCTCTGCGACTGCCACTACCACCGTTTACACCATTCTCCGCCATGAATAGAACTTTGAAAAACAATGAATCTCACTAAACGAGACTCTTAATGCCGTAAAAACACACGTTTCCCGGCAATGGAACCAACTGATGCGTCCAAGAATATTTGGACCCACTCAAACAGCCCAATCCAAGCACCTGGCTTTCAACGTGCTTACAAACTCTCTGAGCCCAACTCTGCAATGAAAGAGAAGAAAAGTGAACTGGGCAGGGGCACTCCCTGCAAAAGCCCTCCGGCGTGTGAATTAGTACAATTGGCTCACAATTTGACAGAGTTTAGGCTAGGGAAAATAGATTGTGCGTACCTTTCTTCACATTCTACTTTGTTTTTATATCCCACAGGTAGTGTAACCGTCCACAACGGCTATCAACCGCCCATGAACGCTATTAACTGCCCATGAACGCTATTAATTGCCCATGATCTTCATGGCCCTTAATAATAGGTGTAATAACTAACCCATTAATGAGCACTTATCAGGTGGAGGATTTCCCGGACATAACTGTCCTCAGCATTTAACAACTGGTCTTGTCTGTGTAGAACTGACCTCAGCTCATGTCTGCTCCTTCTGGGCGTATTTCATCATGCTCGCTTCTTCAAGATTGCTCGCCGACCATGCCCCCACTTGAAGGTACTTTAACATAGCCTAAGCATGTGCTCGCTTGCTCGAAGGTCTTTGACTTGCCTTGCATTTGATTCTCTAGTTCGGGCCTATTGGGCCAGTTGGGCCAGCCAGCTCATAAATATATTTACTTATAATTTGTCTAAGTTAATTATGATAACAGTTAAAATATGAATATTTAAAACTAAGACATAAATTAATTTAATTAGAATAAGAATTAAAAATAAAAAAATATAAATATAAATATATTTACTTATAATTTGTTTAAGTTAATTATGATAACAGTTAAAATATAAATATTTAAAAATTAGACATAAATTAAATTGGGATTCAGTTTCAAAAAATAAATTGATTAAGTTAATTACGATAACAGTTAAAAAGAAAAAAAAACAAATATTTCAAATTAAAAAACTTACGAATTTTGTTTTAAAAAATTATTTTTATGCTAAATTGTTGGTTGAAAAATAATAAATTGATTAAGTTAATTACGATAACAATTAAAAATTAAAAAAAATTCAAAACTTATTAATGGACTACAATTGGATTAACTTCCGTTCACACATGCGACATGA
The DNA here is from genome assembly GCA_013146195.2 of Codonopsis lanceolata. Taxonomy (NCBI): domain Eukaryota; kingdom Viridiplantae; phylum Streptophyta; class Magnoliopsida; order Asterales; family Campanulaceae; genus Codonopsis; species Codonopsis lanceolata. The sequence goes on along the minus strand of CM028384.1, from coordinate 55,112,995 downwards.
GGAAGAAATTACGGCCGTAAGATTAAAGTAAAGCAAAAAATCTCAACTGTTAGTTATCCCAAGTCAATTGCACACGTATAAACTGAGCTGTATTGTATTATAGATTCTTTTTTTTTTCCATTGATTTAATATAACAAAATAATCATTTCGTTCATTAATATTTCACACTTTTATTTTTTCAAATGTAATTTACTTATTATTTATTTTTTCAACTTATATTTAAGTTTCGTTTAATCTTTTAGACTTTTCTTTTTGTGATTCTTGGGAGTTGTTTTGACTAGAATAATTACCTTCCGTTATCCTCAAAGAGTCCATAATTGAAAATTAAATATATATAATTAACATGAGAGTTAAATTTAAAAAAATATGAAAGTTGCTTATAATTACAATAATGCTTGTATGTTAGTTTCAAATGTGGTAAGAAGGTTGAAATGTCATGAAAATTATTTTCAAAGTGAAGTTTTTAAATAAAACATTACAAAATAGTAGAAATATAATAAACTCGTTACTTAGAATAGAAGGAGTAGTTTTGAAGACACACATGTGATCAATAGTAAATATGAGGGGTGAGTGTGTAAAATTTATTTTTGAAGACTTGAGGATCAATTTAGTCTTTAAGCAAGAAAACGAGTTATTTTAGTAAAATGGTAAGTCTCTTGTAAGACCGTCTTACGAATCCTTATTCGTAAGATAAAACTCTACTCTCTCACAGCTCAACCCATCAACACACGGTGGGTCGGGTAAAAATCAAAGCTACAAAAATAAATTAAGGTCGGCGAGGTTTGGCGTAGGCGCCGACTTGGTCGATTAGGCGGCGACTAAGAAAGTCGCGGCGGTAGAGAGGGGTCTAGCGCATAGGCGGGGAGTTTTAGAACACTGTCCGTAACACCGTCTCACTCAAGTTTTTGCCTTAGTAAAAAAAAAAAGGTGGGGGTGGTGCTAGTTGTGCCCTAGTATTACTCTTGTAATTTATGTTTTAAAAGGTGGCGATGTTTAGAAGCACTAATAATATTGTGTCACGAGTTATATTTAGTATATACTGATTGTAGAAACAAGTAAGAAATTGAATCGAAAAATTAATCCCTTCTTATGTCTTTTTAGTTTAAGGTTTTCTCCTATAAAACATTCTTATAGATCCTTATCCATAAAACAGATCTATTTAGGTCAAATGAAGCAAAATTCAGAAATATCAATGCAAGCCCTTAGTTTTTGAAAATTACAGCACCACCCTCATATTTATATATGCAGAGTGTCACTTTTACTATTAACAGTATCACTTTGTAGTATAAAATGTGTTACTTTTGGTCTGAAAAATGTCACTTTGCATTTTTAATGAAATTTATAAATTTTTTCCTAAAAAGGTGTTACTTTTTGGATTTAAATGTGTCATTTTAGCCTTAAATGCGTTACTTTTACTTTGAAAAGTGTCTCATTTTTTATAAATAAAAATCATTATGTTTGACATTAAAGTGTCATTTTATAGCATTAAAAGTGTCACTTTTTAGCATTAAATGTGTTACTTTTGACAATAGAAGTGTTATTTTGTCTTATAAATAAAAATCGTCGTTATTGAACTTAGAAATATCATTTTTTATCATTGAAAGTGTCACGGTTTAGTATTAAATGTGTCACTTTTGGTAGTCACCATTAATTTTAAATTAACATTTTTTAGTAGGCAAAACACACCTTTGGGCCACTGTACTTTTCAAAAAGTTACAATTAGGCCACTGAGACGTCAAAATTTTCGGGATGGCCACTGTACCAGAGTTATTTTGCAATTTAACCCAAAATTTGGATGGACGTTAAATTTCGACGTTAACTTAGGTTAAATATCTATTTTGCCCTCGTTGTCTTCATCATCATCATCTTCTCCGATTCTTTTGACATATTGATATCCAGATCTGGTGTTCTCCAGGAGAGTGAACCAATTTCATCACCATTTCATCCCCAAATCAGACTCATTTTCTCATAAATCTCCCACCCCCATCCAAGCCCTGTCTTTCTCATCCAGCTAAAGAAGCTCTCGCCCTATCTTTAGGCTCTAATTCTTTGGTGTCGTCTCTTTCAATGCCATCTCCAAATACACTTAAGCAACACCAGCTCCGACCCATCAACCATCTGCCTTCTCTTTGCCCTCTTTGACCTCACCTATCGGTCTCCCACTAATTAGCCCTCTTCCATATTTCCATTGCCGTTCGTCCCTCCCTCGCTCGTAACTTCCATATCTATCTCCCTACATCCCAAACAAAGTGATGCCAATCATTGCCATCTCTCAAAGCTTGAGATTTCTACCCATGCCTCCTTCGTAAAACCGAGTCCACCTCCTCCGGCCGTCAATCTCTCCATGGACGCCCTCCGGTAAATTCGATGTCTTCTCTAGTCAATTCACTATCGAAATTCATGCCAACTCCATGCACTAAGTGTTGGTAATTAACACTCGCTCTTGCTAAATATCTGCAAATGAATCAGAACCTAGGGCTTGGATACGAATGAATTGTTGAGTCAATTCACTTTCTTAGACTGATTTGTGCATTCAAGTCTGCCCAATTTTGCATACGAATGAATTGTTGAGCAACTGTTGAAAATTTTGAATTAGGGCTATTTGTGGAAATTTAATTATGAAAAGTTACCGTTCCTCTTTGTTTGAAAAATACATATTTGATATGAGTTTTGATTTGATTTTAAATCTGGGTTTCAATATGAGTTTTGATTTGATTTTAAGCAAAACCTAGATCTGGAAATTTGCTAGAGCCTGAAGAACACACCAGATCTGGAAATCAAAGATGATGATGATGAAAACGAGGTAAAATAGGTATTTTACATAATTTAATGGTTAAACTTAACGTCCATCCAAAAAATGGGTTAACATGCAGGATACGTCTGATACAGTGGCCGAACTGAAAGTTTTGACGTCTCAGTGACCTAATTGCAATTTTTGGAAAAGTACAGTGGCTCAAATATGTGTTTTGCCTTTTTTAGTAGGCAAAACACACCTTTGAGTCAAAGCTAAGACCTCCCCACCAAATCTTAAGCAACAACCCTGACCATCTTGACTAACTCATTATTGTGGTTTTGTAATAGCATATTATTTATTTATTATGACTCGTAAATTCCTAAATGGGGGCTCCGTTTTACGGATTTAGGATCCGTAAGACCGTCCTATACAAATTTTTGCCTTTTAGTTTTACTTTATTTTTTAAGATTAAAAACATATCAATACGCTGATGATTAAAATAATACTCCCTCCGTTCAGAGCAAAGAGTTCCCGTTCGAATGTCAACTTTTTAGTAAGGAAATCACACTTTTAGTAGTCCATTAGTAATAAAGTGACACTTTTATGCCTTAATTTTTGAAGTGAAACATCACAAAATGAAATAATGAACTCTTTGCCTGAAATGATGAGAGTATATATCTATAACCATAACTTATCAATTTAATTGTCGCTAAGTGCGCAAATGAACTCGACGGGACTATGCTAACCTTAACCATTCGTCTTTTGTTTAAACAATGAGAATGTAGCTGTGTTAAAACTTGATAGGAAAGGTTTACCGTTCTTACATGTGATCACTACCCGACTCGAGGATTAAACTTCTTCACTTAACTTTTAATATAATGGATGGATTAAGTGGCTTGACCACTATTGAATTCTAGTGTGGGGCAATATATTTAACTGGATGTCCTATATATGTTAGGCTCTCACCACATACAAATTCTTTTAGGTTTAGCGACAGACTCATGCTGCGAGCGAGCGTGAAAGAGCAAAATAATAATAATAATAATAATAATAATAATAATAATAATAATAATAATAATAATAATAATAATAATAATAATAATAACAACAACAATAATAATAATAATAATAATAATAACAACAACAATAATAATAATAACAACAACAATAATAATAATAATAATAATAACAACAACAACAATAACAACAATAATAATAATAACAACAATAATAATAATAATAACAACAACAACAACAATAATAATAACAACAACAATAATAATAATAATAATAACAACAACAACAACAATAATAATAATATAACAACAACAACAACAACAACAACAACAACAACAACAACAACAACAACAACAACAACAACAACAACAATAATATAACAACAACAACAACAACAACAACAACAACAACAACAACAACAACAACAACAACAACAACAACAACAACAACAACAACAACAATAATAATAATTAAATTTTAGAATATTAATGAAATATTTACTTAATTAGAGTTAAAATAAAAACAAAAACTAGTAGCACGCGTACACACGCATATATAAAAGAAGATGAGCAAAATATGGAAAGTTCCTATCAAAAGTAACTAACTAAATTTGGAAAAATTTATAATTTCTATATTTGTCATATTTTTTTTGGAAATTGAAATTAAAATCAATTAATAAAGTTGACAACAACTCTTCAGATTCAAATGATTTTTAAAATATCTTTAGTACATTTAATGTAAATAAATTGTATAACATTTAATATGATTCAATATGATTTACAAAATAACAAGAAATACGATATCAAAATAATATGAAATATTGAATAATTTCTTCTATATCTGATTTCACATTTCTTTTTTTAATTTAAATTTTTTTTTTTTTGCATTTGTAATTGACATATTGACTTCTAAATCTTCACCATGGTAATATAAACTCTCATAATTAAGATTAAATGATGAAACAATCGATTCAATATAAATTATTTGCCACCTTTATATATATATATATATATGCAGAAGCACATAACACTGCTATATATAACATTTTCCTACCTAAAACACCTTTCTAAAAAAGGAAACTCGGAGGAAGCTGAAACAGTACACACAAATAACATTTTATTGGAAAGTTTATTTGTTTTGGTTTTATAAAAATGTGTACCAAGTCTGTTAGATTTCTGAATACGACCTGCCTTGAAAACATTCATTGTCTTGAAAAGGTTCCTAGCTTTTAATGTCAATTTACCTTACATTTATGTCTTTTAAGAACTCATAAGTTTTCAAATTTACAAATTGACTGAATATAAATTACAAATTTCATTGGGCATCTAGAAAATAAAAATGGCCCTTCAAATTCTAAGATTACAAACGGTATAAATGGATCTATTTTACATGTGATGGTCTCTTTATTTCTGTTTTGATTGTTAGAAATGTTAAAAACACTCTTGATTGGGTATGAGAGATAAGAAAAAAGGTGGTGGTGCATAAACAGACGAACATTGGCTCAACTGCTCCTACATCATGGAAAGCATCTACCCAAAGTTACCAGGTATCTTTGTTTCATGCCTTCTTCAACCTTGAATTGGTGCTCCCTTCTCCTACAAAATTTCAATATCATTAATTATAAAATATGCTTAACTTAAAACACAATTTTAAGTATAGTAGTTTGAAAATGATTTTAGCTTCCAGAAAGAGCAATTTAAAAAGTTCATGCTATATTTACTTCTTTGTCATTTTATTTTTCTCGTCAGATTATTGGAGCTGTGCCTTCAAGAGATTGGAGCCTGCCTCCACCAATCGTCGCTTCAGGCAGCTGTCCAATTGCTTATTGGTGTTTTGTGATGTATATTATTGGTACACTAGGCATCTGATTGTGAACCAACAACTTGATCCATTAGCAACGAAGAGGTTGACTCTTGACAATTATGAAAAAGTTTGAATGAAGTTGACTGTTGACAATTATGAACAAGTTCGTACATAACAGAGCCTTTGCTTCATATCAGTATAAGAATAAGTCAAGAAGCAGTTCCTAGGTTATCTCTTTGCACTTTTTTCAATTTTCAAAAAACAAAAAAAGAAGTTATATGTACAAGTGACTTCTTCTTTGGTATAACTCGAGAAACTGATACAAAGTGACCAACCTTTGCTTAATGATCACCTCCCATGATATAAAAGTCAAGTGTTCCCCTTCCACTACCCAATCGAGTAGTAGTTTATAGGCTACGTAAATAAACATATTTCAGCTATTTAACTCCCTCAAATGTAAGCTATTTTAAAAGCACATCACAAATAATACTCCATTTGTAATTCAATACAATCCACCCTACATTAGTGTTGTTACTTCAAAAGAGTCCGATGTTTTCATATTTTACTGTCCGAATGCTAATCCATTAATCATATTTGATCAATTTGGATTGATATTTGAGAATAATCTCACCAACCTTTTAATAAACCACTCCCCCTTTTTCTAAACACTCCAACACTACTTTAAGTTCAATTTTAAAGTCGTTCAAAATGAACTTCACCATTCAGTAGAGAATTAGGCCAATGTAAGTATGTGGTAGTGGTACTCTGTAGTATACTAATCTATAAAACTTTTCAAGGTTAAATTGGACTAGAGTGCTGTTTGTAAACACAAAAATGTAATTTTTTTTTTTAAAATTATAGTCTACTTAATCATAAAACTCTGTTTTGTTTCTTTGTTAATTTTTTTAATGTAAACATTCTATAAAATCGATATATGAATTGTGAAGAGACTGCTATTGGTCAAAACAGAGATCCGATATTTTTTTTTTCACTTGTACATTTTTATTAAACATTAAATATGAATAAATAATGATGAACTAACTCAAAGGTTAGATTAGACTCAATTATAATTTGTTAAAAATCAAAATAACTTTTTATTTAAATTAATGATTTCTCAATGAAAGGAGTTCAGAACCAATAATTTATCATTTTTTGGTGACCTATATAGGTTAAAATCCACAAAATAACGATGAAACTAAACAATAGATTACAACAAAATTGTAACTTTCCACAGTTGAATCAAAAGTATACACTTTTTTAGTAGATCTAAATAGCATATATGAGAAATATATGGGCATCATAGCAACAACGAATTTGCAACAATGGTCCACTTGGGGTTTAACTAAATGATAAGGAAATCACTTTATAAAAGTAAATTTTTAGCAAAGTTTTAAACGACAAGGCCTTTGATTAGACCTAGAACCTTACCTGATAGTTGCCCTCTCTATCCGCTAGCTTTGGTAGCCTGAGCATTTCCCTTCCATGCAAATGCATGAGAGCCCTTGTATCTTATGACATTTTGAAATCATTATTCCTTTAAAGTTAAACAGAAATCTCTAATTCCTATTTCTTCCACGGCCACCGAGGACATGGTTAGACTGTGTACACTTTGAGATGACCTCCTTTAAGAATTTATCTCTTCTTATGGGAAGCCACCCCGAAGGAACTCCCTTGCAATTTCTATAAGGCCTCCGAAAGAAAGAGATTAAGTCTTCTAACTGTAAACGAGATAGAAAGAGATGGTGTGTTTTCTGCCGCAAGAGAGAGACATGGGATGGATATTCATTCAAAGGTAACTAGGTTTTTTTTAGCTTAGCTTGTGTATAAAACAACGCAGCGTTGCTTGATGTGATCCGGGCTGGGCTTAGTGGAATTTGACATATTTAATAAGCCTATATGATTACTAGTCGACAAATGAGGTTATATTTTCCCTAAAATGGTTTTACTCATTTATGGTTCCTTTTTTTTTGTGTGAGGTTCTAACTTTTAATCATCTGTTTTTTAAAAAGCCCAATTTTACAAGTGATATTTCTTTTAATTAAGTGAAGTCCAATTTTATAATGCTATTTTGTTCTTCCTTCTTTTTAATGATGTTTTATTTATTTTTAATTGAATTGTCATGTACTTCTTCCGTTTTTGGCAAAGAGTTTAATATTTTATTTTAGAATGTTTTACTTAATGAGTCTACTTTTAAAAAGTAATGCATGAAAATATTATTGTATTATTAATGGGATACTAAAAGTATCAATTTCTTTAAATGTTTGGGACATTTAAACAATGACTCTTTGCCCGGAACGAGAGGGAGTATAATTTATATTGTAGGAAATTATGATTTCAAACAATATAGTGTTGAATGTTACATGAAAAGCATGTTTTATTTCTCCTTGGTTTGATATCATAAATTGCATCATATTTTTTTTATTCATTAAAGTAATTTGTTTTATTTATATCCATCTCTATATATTTTCATTAAAAAAATAATTTTTTTTAGAAAAAACACATCAATACGGATTGTAGAAAAACTTTATATTGCCTCTATTTTCGTCAACACATGTAGGACTCTTTTTGAAGCTGACAGTGTTCATCCAAGACCAATATGTCACAGTTTCTAGCATAATAAATCATTTCGGTTTGAAGGTATTGATATGTGATGAAGAGAGAAAGTTGACAAATAAAACGATGAAGGTTGTGTATAAGAATATTTTTCAAAATCTACAATATTACCAATTTAATGATGTATTTTTATTTAAACCGTTGTCTCCAACATTACTTTTCCTTAATTTATTCTTTTAATTTTGAATTGCCTTTTCGTTTTACTTGAGTATAATTTAATTAAAACAAATATTTGTTCGGGTGGAAAACTAGTGTATATATATATATATATATGACGAAAAAAAATTCGGTGCGCCTGATCTGCACATTTGTCTTCATAAATGTCCACAATTCCCTCAAAGAAAGTCAACAGTACAAATCATTGAGTATAACAAGTTGATCTGATCAAGTTATATTTATATAACACAATGCAAAAGGAGTAAAAGACCTTGGGCCATTATTGTAAATCTATACAAAGCCAATCAACTCGATCAAGCTTCAATCTCAACCATTTCCATAAAAAAAAAGAAATGCATATTTTTTGTCAACTATTTCTTCTTCGGCTAACAGCAGCAACTTTCACGTCTCATGATATCTCAGCTAAAGCCAATGAAGTTTTCCCAATCCCATCTCACAGAGCCTTAGTAGCACCACTAACCAAACACACCAACACTTCACTCTACACCATCACTCTCAACTCCCAACAACACTCTCTTATCGACCTCGATGCTCCTTTCACATGGCACAATTATGTTACACATTGCATTTCTGTACCCTGCACAATCCCTCCGTGCCACCAAGCGCGTTCATATTCATACACCAATCCCTCGTGCCCGTCGTCCTCCAACAACATCACCACCAAATATGGCTGCAGCACTTGTTCAGTCACCCCTGTCAATCCGGTCAGCAAAGCTTGTGCCATTTCTCAATTCATCTATGACCATGTCTCCATAGATTGGACCGATGGTTCCAACCCTACTTCTATTATGAACATTTTACAGGTCGGCCTCTCGTGTGCTCCACGATCACTCTTGAAATCCCTTCCTCCAAATGTTACCGGCGTGGTGGCTCTTTCTCGCTCTCCTTTAGCTCTCTCCTCCCAATTTTCTCACTCTTTTCTCAGTTTAGCTAACAGATTCGCTATTTGCTTGCCTAGCTGGCCTTCAGTACCGGGGGTGATTTTTTTCGGTGAGGGGCCTTATTATCTTATTCGTCCACCCATGAATCTTAATGCAATGAACGAGCTTTCTTTCACCCCGTTGATCAAAAATCCAAAAAACTCACTCGGTTATTACATCGATGTCAAGTCAATTTCTATAAATGGAAAGGCCGTGCCTTTAGGGAATGGCAGTGTGCAGCTGAGTACAACTGTGCCTTATACTACACTTAGAAGTGATGTATACAAGCGATTCGTCGAGAGTTTTTCAAATGCTACAAAGGGAATTCCACGAATGAAGGCGATTAAGCCATTTAGCCTATGTCTCAAGGCTAGTATGCCTTATACTACTCAAATCGGGTTCTGGGCTCCCCAAATTGATTTGGAGATGCGAAATGTTGGAACTAAAATAAACTGAACAGAAGAAAATTCTGAACAGAGAAGGGGAAGATGTATCTACTGAAAATATGTTTACTGATCTGATTTTTGCCTCTACATAAAACTGAAAATTACAAGACCATTTATAAGACATCTTAATACATCACTTCATCTTCCCAATTAAAACTGAATAGATGTTGATGCTTGAACTACTAATGCATTAACTAAAAATAACTAAGAAGCATAATTATGAACTAGACTCTTCACCTAATGTAACTGTCAAGATTATTTTCAACACCCTCCTTTAAACTTGACATCTGCTGACTCCCAGCAAGTTTCTTAGCTCCATGAAAACGTTGAACTTGAGAGCCTTGGTAAATATATCTGCAACTTGGTCTTGAGACTTCACGTAATTGAGTTGAACCACCTTCTTCGCAACACACTCTCGAACAAAATGAAACCTTGTATCTATGTGCTTGCTACGTTCATGAAATAACGGGTTCTTGGCTAAAGCAATTGCAGACTTGTTGTCCACGTTAACTTCAGTGGGTTCCTTCTGAGCAAAATGAAGCCCTTTCAAGAGCCACCTCAACCAAATTGCTTGAGTAACACAGGAACTCAAAGCAACATATTCAGTTTCACACGTTGACAGAGTAACAATGGGTTGTTTCTTCGAGCTCCAAGTAAATGCTGTATCACCCATGTAATATACAAACCCAGTAGTACTTACTCGATCATCTATATCTCCAGCCCAATCACTATCGCAGAAACCTCTAAGTCTGAAATCATTTGAGGCATAATAATGTAACCCAAAATTGAGAGTACCTTTGATGTAGCGCAATATCCTCTTTGCAGCCTTTAAATGTGTCGCTGTTGGAGCCTCCATAAAACGACTAACAAGTCCAACACCGAACAGAATGTCTGGCCTTGTGGAAGTTAAATATCGCAAGCTTCCAACTAGACTGCGAAACACAGTTGAGTCCACCTTGCCACTATCATCAGATTTTGTCAATTTAATGCCACATTCAACTGGAGTATTAACCGGATTACAGTTGCTCATATTGAACTTCTTCAGAACTTCTTTCGCATAATTTTCTTGCGAAATAAAAATGTCTTCCTCTGTTTGCTTCACCTCTATTCCAAGATAATAGGACATAAGTCCTAAATCCGTCATCTCAAACTCACGGTTCATTGCTCTCTTGAATTCATCAAACATGTTTGAATTGTTTCCTGTGAAAATTAAGTCATCCACGTACAGGCAAACAAACAACATATTGCTGCCATTAATCTTCACATAGAGAGCATGTTCATATGGGCACTTCAAAAAACCATTCTCCTGGAAATACTTGTCAATCCTGCAGTTCCAAGATCTTGGAGCTTGTTTTAGCCCGTAAAGGGCTTTCTTCAATCTAAGAACCTTGTCTTCACTTCCCTTTACAACATAGCCTTGAGGTTGCTCTAAGTATACCTCTTCTTCGAGATTTCCATTGAGAAAGGCTGACTTCACGTCCATTTGAAAAATCTTCCATTGGTTTTGCACAGCCAAGGAAATGATCAGCCTTACCGTCTCCAAACGAGCTACCGGAGCAAAAACTTCTTCATAATCAATGCCATGTCGTTGCTTGTACCCTTTTGCCACGAGCCTTGCCTTGTATCTTTCTACCTCTCCTTCCGGGTTCTTCTTTGTTTTAAAAACCCATTTCACTCCAATGGCTGCTTGTCCCTTTGGAAGTGTTGACAACTCCCATGTGTTGTTCTTCTCAATGGCTCTTATTTCTTCATTCATGGCTTTTCTCCATTTTTCATCTTCAACAGCTTCATTAAAATCAATTGGTTCTGCATCTGCAAAGAGACAAAGGAATGTATTGTCATCAATTCTCTCAGTATTTTCATATAAATCTGAAAGCCTTCTTGTTCGCAAAGGGCTTTCATCAGAGGAGTTTCCATTTGGAGAATCGCTTTCATGACGAGCTGATGATGGTGAAGCAATGTTAGTGTCTCCACCACGAGATGGAGATGGTGGGGGAGTATTGTTGTCATGGCTCTCCTCAATATCTTCATCTTCATACATGAATGGAAGGAAATCATAGCTTTCTCCATCAATATGCCAATCCCAAGTAGCTTCCTCATCAAATTCAACATCTCTACTAATGATCACCTTCTTTTCAACTGGATCATAAAGCTTGTACCCTTTTGTTCTTGAATCATAGCCGATAAACACACACTTTTTACTCTTGTCGTCAAGCTTTGTTCTTTTCTCATCCGCAATATTGGCATATGCTACACATCCAAATACCTTCAAATGAGAGACTAATGGCTTTCTTCCACTCCATGCTTCAAATGGAGTCTTTTCACTTAGTGCCCTTGTCGTGCATCTGTTCAGCAAGTAAACAGAACTGTCTACTGCTTCTGCCCAAAACTCTTTTGGCATCTTCTTTGTCTTCAACATGCTCCTTGTCATGTTCAGAACAGTGCGGTTCTTTCTTTCGACTACTCCGTTTTGCTGCGGAGATCTTGGAGCAGTTAAGAATCGGCGAAGCCCATCAGTGTCACAAAAATCTTGGAACTCTCTGGATGTGAACTCACCTCCTCTATCCGATCTTAGAGCCTGAATTTTAAGTCCACTTTCCCTTTCTACAAGAACTTTAAAATTCTGAAAACATTTAAATGCCTCCGATTTTTCTTTGAGAAAATATACCCATGCTTTTCTACTAAAATCATCAATAAACAAAATGAAATACCTGTTCTTACCAAAAGAACATGGAGTGATTGGCCCACACAAGTCTGTATGGATTAATTGGAGCGGCCTTGAAGCTCTTGAGAAAGACTCTTTCGGAAAACTCTTTCTTGACTGCTTACCAAATAGACACCCTTCACAAATATGATTGGATTGATTTATGAATGGCAAACCCTTCACCATTCCTTTGCTAGCCATCATTTTGAGTCCACCAAAATTCATGTGCCCAAATCTCAAGTGCCACAACCAGGAAGAGTCTTTGTAACAAGCCATCAAAGATTTCGCCATGTCAATTTGTATGGGCAGCAAAAACAAACGGTTCTTTGCCATGGGTACCTTGGCAATTAATTTCCCCACAGCATCCTTCAAAAACATGCTACAACCTTATGTGAAAAAAGAATAGCCTTTTTCCAAGAATTGTCCCATGCTTAAAATGTTGCATTTCATATCCGGAGCATAATAAACATTCGATATAAACTGATGACTCCCATCCTTTAATCTAATTAGAATTTTACCTTTTCCACTTACAACAATTTTGGACGAATCACCAAATGTGATGTTGCCACGAACTTTTTCATCAAGCTCTACGAACATTTCCTTGCTTCCACACATGTGATTACTTGCTCCGGTGTCAAGGTACCAGACATGTTTCCCGCCTTGCTTCACATCCTTATATGCTATCAAGAGAGTGGACTCATCCTCCTCATTAGTATCTTCATGTGATAAGTTTGCCTTTATGTCATCTTTAGAGCCATTGTTACACTCCCATGAAAAATGCCCAAATTCATGACAAGTATAGCATTCTACTTGTGACTTGTCATACCTTTTGTGAGATGACCAGCTTCCTCTTCCTCTGCCACGACCTCTTGTTGGATTAAATTGGTAGCCTCCATCTCCACTTTGAGATGAGTGCTGGCCAAATCTTCCTCCTCTGCTAAAATTTCGTTCTCGACCTCGTCCGCGGCCTCGACCTCGTCCGCGACCTCTATAGCTTGTTCTTCCATTTTCCTCCTTCTCTTTTAAGTTCAACTTCGATTGTAACACATGTTCCACATTAGGTTCCTTCTTCCTTCTATTAATCTTCTCTTCATAGGCCTCCAACGAGCTGGACAGTTCTTCAATTGTCATATCCTCCAAGTCTTTCGCTTCTTCAATGGTCGTCAACATGATCAAACTTCGCATCAACTAATCTAAGAATTTTCTCAATTACCCTTAAATCAGAAAAATCTTCATCACCAAGCCTCTTCATTTGGTTTGCAATCGCAGTGACTTTCGAGATATAATCCGACACCTTTTCGGATTCCTTCATCAGAACAGCTTCAAATTCACCCCGTAAATTTTGGAGGCGAACTTTCTTTGCCTTGTCTTTTCCTTTGAACACCACTTGAAGCATCTCCCATAACTGCTTCGCTGTAGTGGCATGGGAAATCTTCTCAAAAGTAACTTCATCCAATGCTTGGTGAATGAGAGTAACAGCCCTCTGATCTTTCTTCTTGTTATTCTGAAGAAGATTCTTCTGTGCTTGAGTTAGTGCAGTGGGATCGTCGGGAGCCTCATAACCCGTTTCAACAAGGTCCCAAACATCATGACCACCAAGGAGTGCCTTCATACGGATGCATCAGTTATCGAACTTGTCTTTTGTAAGTGCTGGAACTTGGATGGAAAACATTTCGTTGTTGGCCATGGCCTACAAATTGGCTCTGATACCAAACTGTTGGAACTAAAATAAACCGAATGAAGAAAATTACGAGAGAAGATGTATCTACTGAAAATGTGTTTACTGATCTGATTTTTGCCTCTACATAAAACTGAAAATTACAAGACCATTTATAAGACATTTTAATACATCACTTCATCTTCCCAATTAAAACTGAATAGATGTTGATGCTTGAACTACTAATGCATTAACTAAAAATAACTAAGAAGCATAATTATGAACTAGACTCTTCACCTAATGTAACTGTCAAGATTATTTTCAACACGAAATGGGAAGAATTGGACAATATACGGAACTAACTCAATCAAGAATGTGGGAAGGGATGTGGCATGCCTAGCATTTGTCGATGGGGGAAAAACTGCTGAGCAAGCTGTTGTGATTGGATCGTTTCAGATGGAGAATTACTTGTTGTTATTTGATTTGGAGAAGTCAAGGCTGGGGTTTAGTTCTTCTTTGTTCTTCTCAAGGACCTCGTGTGCCAACTTCAACTTTACCACTAATCCTCGACCGTAGTTGGTTTTTCCGACAAAAATAAATAATGTAAATTGTCCTACTTCTGAGACAATCTTAATAAAGACATTAGTTTGCAGTCATAAGAATCAAACGATTATCTCAAATATTAAGATCACATGGCCTAAATCAATGGATACACGCTTGGTATCGAGTTTCGAACCATTACCAGCCGGGATTGAACAGTCTGGTATGAGTCAGCAAGGTAATTGTTCGATACTGATGATTTGTGAATGAACAGTCTGGTTCCAGTGACTACGACCAAGTTTCTATCTAGAGCAATAAAAGTTTGATGATAGGTGTAAATTAAGCAACCATAACATATACTCCATTCGTCTAAAAAATAGTTTCTGTTGTCAACCAACTTTACATTTGATGATAATAACTTAATAAGCCATGCAAGTTGCGCAGAGGAAGTTCAACCCACAAACTGCGGCGACCGGCCAAGAACTACAACCAAAGCAAGACGTAATTAATTTTACCAAAAAATAATTCCAAAGACTTTGACTTTCCTTCATTGTAGATCTACTATTTATGGTTCCAATTTGTATAATAATTTAGAATCCATAGAGTTCATGACTGGGGAAGTTTTTGTCCGAATTCAAGTAGTGTACATTTGCAATTTGTATCTTCCAGTTTTTTGTACCCGCAACCACGGTGTCAGTATGACTGTATGAGATTGAACCAATGTGTGTTCGAGATTTTGTAGCGGTGACTACTCGTAATATTATATATAAAGGGGCGACTTTAAAATGTGGTGAGAAAAATGATGGAGAAAAGATGAGGTACTTGCTTATAATATTAATTGTAAGAGGTGATTTTTGTAACCATGATAGAAAAAGATTGGGTTAAAAAGGTATAACCATTTTCATACATGTGGACGACAGAGTTAATCCTAACTGGTAAAAGTTTCAAAATGATTTATTTTCAGCCGATAGTTATTTTTTTAATACGAAAACAGATTTTACTAATAGATACTAGGATAATGTGTATTTTTCAAAAGAGTAGGTCTACTGGAAAACGGTCTAAAGGAATATAATCCGTATAACGGACCTATCCATGTTAAATTGACGAAGATTCAGTAATTTTTGTGCAACCCTTCGACTTTTGAAAATTACAGCATCACCCCTTATGTGTATAAATGAACAGTGTCACCTTTTAGTATTAAAATTATCACTTTTCAATATAAAATGTTTACTTTTCAACGTAAAATGTGTCACTTTATGCTTTTAATAAAAAGTATCATTTTTTTTCTTTAAAAGATGTTACATTTTAACCTTAAATGTGTTACTTTTGGTCTTAAATGTGTCACTTTTTCTTTAAAAAGTGATATGTTGCATTATAAATGAAAACCGTTACTCTTTGGTATGAAGCGGTGAAAGTGTCACTTTATAGCGTTGAAAATGTTACATTTTAGTATTAAATTTGTCACTTTTAGCAGTTGAGTCGCTGTTAGTTTGAAGTGTCACATTTTAATATTAAATTTGTCACTTTTTAGGATTGAAAGTGTAACTTTTTAGTATTAATAATGTAACTTTTTAGTATAAAGAGTGTAATTTTATATTTTAATGAAAATTATAATACTTTTTTCCTTTTATAGTATCACTTTTGACCTTAAATTATGCTACTTTTGTCTTTTAAATGTATCGCGTTTGGTTTTAAATATGTCACTTATCATTTTGTCAAAGTTTGTTAGGATCCGTCAAGCATTCCAAGGAAAATGAGGCTAACGGAGCTGACAGAGGATAAAACTGCAAGACTTGGAAAGAAGACAAATTTCGGCAGCAAACCTTGAAAGTGTAGGGGCAGTGAAGCAAAATGAGAAATATCTCATTAATATGCTAGCTAGCCTACCGAGCCGACACGTGTCCCTCCCTCATTGTATGACCCACGTGCTTATGTTGGTGGATTTGGATCAATCCGTGGGTTTCAGCCTCATTTGTTACGATGTTTTGTCTATTTTTCTCACATTTTGATCCATTTTTATTGGTTAACTCGCGGTCTTTGTTGATGGGTTATCCAGTCTATCAAAAAAAAAAAAAAATCATTTTTGGGACTTTATTTTAAAGATTTAGGATCCGTGTAAAACTGTTCTACACAAGTTTTTACCTATTCAAAAATATGTATACGAGAGTAGGGTCTATCGATTACACTAAGAATATTCAAATCAAGAGTAAAATTAGCAAAGATAACTTCAATTCCAGAAAATGGAAAATTTATGAAATTTGACATTGTTTTTTGAACGGCCTAAAAAAATGAATCCACTTTTAGAAATAGAGAAATTAAAGTACGTGTTTTATAATTTGAGAAAAAGGTCAAATTTTTCTTTAGAAAAGCAATCAATAGGACTTTTAAAAAATGAAAATGACGATCATTCAAGAACAAATGTGGTATAATTTTAGTTAATTAAATATTTTCTAAAACATTGTTCTCCTATAATACAATTAGTTCTCAAGTCACATTTATCAAAAAAAAATGTTCTTTTCAAATATATTTGTCAAGTCAAACATAGATAGAGGTAGTATAAAATCATATACGATATGCAGCCAACTAAAATCAAGACAAAATTTTTTAAAAATCAAATATTATAAGACAAGCGGCCTTTAAATCATATACGATATGCAGCTAACTAAAATTTAAAAAAAAATCAAGACAAAGATTATACTAATTAGTAATGTTAGGGTCACTTTCATTTTGCACCAAAATATGAGTACTCTATGATGTGACATACTCTTATTGGTTGGACATTTTGTGAGTCTCAGCACTTCAGTCAATGAGAGTGTGCCACATCATAAAGTACCTATATTTTAATACAAAATAAGAGTGAACCAAGCATTACCCTATACTAATAATCACTTATAATAATTTAAGATCGCTTTCGTAAAAAAGATATATATGTCGCATGTGGATGAAAAGTTTACTATATAAACCCCCAACTCATCCTTAGCTATTAATACCCTGCACAGCACTTCACATTTCTAAAGTCACCCACACATTATAACAATGGAACTCCTTTATTTGTTCCTCCTCCTTGTGCTAGCTTTCCTAGTCCCTGAAATCTCAGCTGAACCACCTTACACAACTTTAGTTGCACCCTTACTTAAGCACACAAACTCTTCCCTATTCAGCGTCACCCTCAACGGCGGCGAAAAGTATCTCATTGATCTTGACTCCCCTTTCACATTGTTTCGCTGCGACGAAGTATTCCCCGATCCTCCTGTTAGTTGCTCATCGCAGGAATGCCTTGAAGCTAGGTCTTACGTCTCTCCCTTCTGTCCCCCATCAAACAAGACTATACCCCGCAGATGTGTTCCTTGCAACGATTGCTGGGGCGACCCATTTCAATGCGAAGATTTTTGCGATCGATGTGCCGTCACGTCCGTAAACCCAGTGACTCAATCTTGTGATGCTTTATCTCAACTCACTCGTAGAGATATTATTCTTGATTGGACTAATGGTAGAAACCCTACCCGTAGAATGACTTTTAATCAACTGCTTGTTACTTGTGCTCCTTCCTCCCTCTTTCGATCCATTCCTTACAATATCTTTGGGATTGCTTCCCTTTCTCGCTCTGAGTTATCACTTTTTTCCAGTTTTGCTACGGCTGCCGTGGCACATAAATTTGCTATTTGTTTGCCTAGCTCATCCGGGGTTCGTGGGGTGAGTTTCTTTGGAGATGGACCTTACTATATTCTTCCCGAAAATCAAGACTTGAAAAGCCTTCTTTCGTACACTCCATTGTTAAAGAGCACAAATTCACCCGCAGGTTACTATATTGGCTTAGATGGCATTTCCATCAATCAAAAGGCTCTTCCAATTTCATCAGGCAATATTAGTGTGAAGCTTAGTACTGTTGTGCCATACACTACACTTAGAAGCGACATATACAAGCCTTTCATTAGGAGGTTCTCAAAGGGCGTCAAGAACATTCCTCAAGTAAACGTCGTAAGTCCGTTTAGCCTATGTCTAAATACAACTACCATTGGGTTTAATCGGGTAGGGCTTAGGGTTCCTCGGATCAATTTCCACTTAGGAAATGGCAGCATTTGGAGTATATTTGGACCTAACTCCATGAAAAAAGTTGGTAAGGATGTGGCGTGTCTAGCGTTCATGGATGGAGGGGAAACAGCTCAAGAAGCCATTGTTATTGGGTCGTTTCAGATGGAGAATAACTTCTTGTACTTTGATTTGGAAAATTCAATGTTAGGCTTCAGTTCTACATTGTTGTTGGAAAGGACCACTTGTGGAAACTTCAATTTTACGACCTATACTTGGGTTCCTCCTTTTCAAATGAAATAAACCGAATGTCTACTGATTTGAATAAATGATTTCTCCTTTTCAAATCACTTTTGTATTTTGCTAATGAAATATTGGAATAATGACATGGCTTGCAAACTATAACTATCCAAGTTCCTATTTTTTTTGTAATCCTTGAATTTGTTGCACAAAAACATAAATTATTTTAAAAAATAATTAAATAATACTCCTCAGTTCCAAAATTATTATCCACTTTTTTTTGGGTCTAATGAACTATTTTTCAAGTGAAAATTTGAAACATATTCCCATGTTTTTGTTAGATAATTTTCAAATATATTTCATTTTCTTTAATTTGTTGTTGAGTCTAATTATGTTCACCAATCACATTATTGTCACCACAACAGCGGGGTTGGTCGACAGATTATTTTATTTTCTTTAATTTTCAAATATATTCCTTATTTTCAATGAAAGTCACAAGCTTGCTATAAATAGTAGGATTGGTCGAACATGTTAGTTACTTAGATTTTGGAGCATCATGAGACTATTTATGAGAGTGTTCTTCGGTTCGATCAAAAGTCACATTTTAAAATAACATCCATTGTATCTATTTCATATACAAATCCTTTTTGAATTACAAATTATATCTGAAGGGGTGAAACATCTTTTAAAAGATAATGAATGAATTAATTTCGTGCCTTGGAAAATTCATTTAATTTTCAATCCCCTATATTTATAACAGTTTTAGTAATAATATAGGAGCCAATCAGTGAGTGGTAAACTAGTGTTCTCAATAGAAGACTTCTCAAACCATCGAAATTGGGATATAAAAACGATATGACATAGCTACATTATTATCTTCGTCTCACAAAAATAGTCTTATTTGATAAGTTTTTTTTAAAAAAATAATAACTTTACATGCTTGTATCTTAAAAAAAAAATACAGTAAAATTTTATCTTTTTTTTTTTTTGAAATATAGCAATGTTTTGGAACAAACCAAGGAGAAAAAAAAAAGATTATATTTTAGGAGGGAGTATTGTAAGTTAAATAGTTCTTCAAGTAGCTGAGTGCTCTATCCAAAAAAAAATTTGACAAACCAAACCCGTGGCTTTCTTGTTAAGGTTCAATCCAAAATATCCCACATTAAATGGAGATCATCAAGTTCCAAAATATTCCACACTTTGTATTTGATGATATGCCACGCAAGTGCACATAGGGAGTTCAGAGATCTCATCTTGATCTACCCACAAACTGCGGCGACCGGCCAATTACTACAACCAAAGCAAGACCTTAATGTCAACGTAAAAATAATTGATATTCTATATTTAAAAAAAATTAAAAAAATCCCAAAGACTTTGACTTAACTTCATTGTAAGTGCACCAATAACGACTACATCTTCGGTGAGACAAATCAGACAATCTTACGAATTTTAATTAGTAAGATCGAATTTTACTCTTTTACAGTCAGCCCACCAATATATCATTAGTCGGGTAAGAAAAATCTGTTTAACAAAAAATACATATAAAATAGTCTTTTCTAAGTTTTTAATTTTTATTACTTATACTCCCTCGATCTGCCAAAGAGTCTAATTATTAAGGGCATATATTAATGTTATTAGAGTTGATTATAATTACAAAAATACTTCAGTACAAACAACGTTTTTACAATATAACTGAAGGGTAAAGATGAAATGTTATATAAATTGTAAACTTAATTTTTAAAGATAGACTTTTTAAGTTAAGCATTGAAAAATCGTATGGTGGACTCTTTCCGGGGAACAGATGGGTATAAACTATAAAGAGAGAATGATAGATAAGAATTTTCAAGTTTTTCATAATCTATCCTAGATTTTGATATTTCCTTTTATGGAAATTAGTTTCGCATTTTATCCTTAATTTGATCTCTCTTACCATTAATCCACATGAGTAGTTGTTTCTTTTTCTTTTTTGGAAAAAAATGATGTAAATCGTCATAATTTTGAGACAATCTTAAGAATAAAGATATTAGTTTCCAGTTTTTTTTTTTTTTCTTCTAAGGGGGGCATGGGAAGGGATTGAACCTGAGACCTCACACATTGTGAAGTCTCATGTTTACCACTGGGCCACCCCCTTAGGGGCCCAGTTATTAGAACAAACGATTATCTCGAATATCGTATGACTATTATCAGTTGTTTGTATAAACTTAATAACAAATGTAAACAGAGACCTAAAGACATTAGTTTGCAATTTTAATTTTGACAAATGATATTACGAACTAGACCTTGTGATATTATTACGAGTTTTAGTATTAAAGCCGTTAGATGATTAAGTTGGTGATGATTTGGAATGTTCGTATCATTACTTAAAAAAAACATATTTAATCTAACGGTGTAGAGATCTTAGGAAATTTGATTTAACGACACTAACACTAAAGCTTATAATAATACCACAAGTTCTATCTCGTAATATCATACCTCTTTTATTTTTCTTTGGCAATTTGTGAAATATATATAATATATATGAAAGGATAAAATTGTCATTTCGTTCATTTTTTTGTTGTTGCAAAAGGGTTAAAGCTCCGAAAATCTTTGTTTGACCCAAATTAGGTCAACCTTTTAAATTGAAGTACACACCTTAATTAAAAGTCAAATCTAAGCAATAAAGATCTTGTTTGCCTTGTGATTCAAGGCTTGATTTCAGTTCGATTTGAGTAGTTTTCGATTTTTTCTTTCTTTGGTTTCACAATTTCCTATATATATATATATATATATATATATATATATATATATATATATATATATACACCACTCCTCAGTATTGAACGAAGAGTTTACTACTTTATTTTGGGATCTTTCACTTAAAGAATTCATTTTAAAAAATTCAGGCACAAAATGTTACTCACTCCGTTTTGAGCAAAGAATCTCCGTTTAAAAGTCAAGCTTATTAAAAAAATAACATTTTTAGTAGTTTATTAATAATAAAATAATATTGTTATACCTTAATTTTTGAACTAAGTAATTGATTAAGGCTATTCAAAGATTGAGATTAAATTATCTTAAAAAATTTAACGGTTGAGATTCACCATCACATTCACATGTGTGAGTAGTTATCCATTTTTAACTCCCTATTTTTTCTTGGCAAAAACTTGTTGGAGCCCCATTTAAGAATTTGCGGGTTAATAAATAAACATGTTAAAAAGTTTCATAATTGAGTGTTAGTTGAGTTGGTTGGCTGCATCACTTAAGGGTTTAGCTCAAGGGTTGGTCAGTGGTTCAAATCTTTGTAGCTTGCAAATTACGTTTTAATGCTCTTTAATGAGAAATTCGTCTATTTGCTCCGGTGTCCTGTATTTTCAATGTTTGCCGCCGAAATTCTTATGTTCTTACATTACGCCTTGCAATTTAATCATTTGACAGCTCCGTTAACCATCCGTTAGTATCAACTGCCTTGAGATACTTGACGGATCCTAACGGACTCTGACGAAATATTAAATGACACATTTAAAGCCAAATGCGACACATTGAAAACACAAAAGCGACACATTTTAATGTTAAAAGTGACACTATAAAAGAAAATTTATTATAATTTTTATTAAAATACAAAGTGATACTCTTAATACTAAAAAATGACACCCTTAATACCAAAAAAGTGACACACTTAATACTAAAAATTAACACATTTAATACTAAAAAGTGACACTCTTAATGCTAAAAAGTTTCTTGCGCCTTGCAATTTAATCATTTGGCAGCTCCGTTAACCATCAGTTAGTATCAACTGTCTTGGGATACTTGACGGATCCTAACGGACTTCGATGAAATATTGAATGACACATTTAAAGCCAAACGTGACACATTGAAAACACAAAAGTGACACATTTTAATGTTAAAAGTGACACTATAAAAGAAAATTTATTATAATTTTTATTAAAATACAAAGTGACACTCTTAATACTAAAAAGTGACACCCTTAATACTAAAAAGTGACACATTTAATACTAAAAAGTGACACATTTAATACTAAAAAGTGACACTCTTAATGCTAGAAAGTGACACTTTTGATGCTAAAAAGTGACACACTTAATGCTAAAAACACTATTAATGCTAAAAAGTGACACATTTAATACTAAAAAGTGACACATTTAATACTAAAAAGTGAAACATTTAATACTAAAAAGTGTCACTTTAAAACTAACGTTGACTGCCAAAACTTGGTTGGGACGGTGATGTTGGTGGGACGGTAATGATCCTGTCGACGTTGATGTCGGTGGGACGGATTCTGGCGGCTATAGATGCTTTCCGCCTAGTCGTCTGTCCTCTACTCTTCATTCGCCTGCTTTGAGGGTGCATGAATACCGGAGGGAATTTGCTTGCTCGAAGCGGACAAATGTTGGGAGACCTTACAGTTTAATCGTTTGTCAGCTCCATTAGCCTTCCGTCAGCATCAATTGCCTTGGGATACTTGACAGACCCTAATGAACTTTAACGAAATGTTGAATGATACATTTAAAGTCAAACGTGACACATTGAAAAGATAAAAGTGACATATTTTAAGGTTGAAAGTGACACTATAAAAGGAAATTTATATAATTCTCATTAAAATACAAAGTAACACTCTTAATACTAAAAAGTAACACTCTTAATACTAAAAAGTTACACATTTAATACTAAAAAGTGACACTCTTAATATTAAAAAGTGACACATTTAATATTAAAAAGTGTCGCTCTTAATGCTAAAAAGTTATACATTTAATACTAAAAAGTGACATTCTTAATACTAATAAGTGACACATTTAATACTAAAAATTGACAAATGATTAAACTGCAAGGCATGAGAAATATAAGAATTTAGGCGGCAAACAATGAAAGTTCAGGGGCACCGGAACAAATAGAGGAACTTCTCATTAATGAGAATTAAAACTAAACTATACAACTAAGGAGATTCGAACGACCAATCATTGGTGCCTAAGCCTTCAAGCAACTGTTCCATCCATGGAGACAAACTTATTACGATGAGATTTATTACCACGTTTAATTATTAACCCGCGAATTTTTAAATGTGGTTCCGTCTTACGGATATGGATCCGTAAGACCGTCTTACAGGAGACCACCTCATTTTTCTTTCCCTATTACAAGTCACCCCCTACAATTAATATTATGAGCAGTCACCATTTTTTTCTTCTTCCTATATTTTATCTTCATATTACGAAGTCACACCCTGCGATTAATCTTCTGAACAGTCACTTCTTATAAAAATATAAATTCCTCAACTATCACTTGAAACAATTTACCCTTCAACTGTAACATTTTTTTAAATCACACCTTCTATTTAGGCATCGATTGATTGAAATTAGATATATCGAAGCGAAGATCTAGTATAGATTACACATGAGAATATTTTTTGAAAGAAATCAAAACGAAAAATGGGATTATTTTTTGAGACGGAACGATTATTATGAAGTAAATATTTTCTCAAGTAGATGAGTGTTTTTAGAAGATATATATATTGACAAACCAACCCGATCCTTACAAAAATTTAAGTCAAACGGTCTTTCATTATTGGGAGTTCATATATCTCGTCTTGATCTACCCACAAACAGCGGCGACCTGCCAAGAACTACAACCTAAGCAAGAGCTAATTAATTTTAACAAAAAATAATTGATATCCAATATTAAAACAATAAAGGGAAAATTCCAAAGACTTTGACTTGCCTTCATTGTAGATCTACTATTTATGGTTCCAATTTTCATAATAATGTAGAATCCAAGAGTTCATCGCGGGAGAATTTAGGTCCGACAATTGGGTAAATTTGGGTTGGGTGGACGGGTAGCAGAGCAAAACGGTTTGAAACCCATTAAAACATAAATATCAAACGGGTTATGTTGAATCAAACTGGGTTAAAACATGTAACATGTTAAAAGGGTTGCTACGTCATAACTTAGAAAATTCCTCAAAATATATACATTTATAGAGTAAAAACTATCGGGTTAAAATGAATAACGAGTTCTGTTTTAACCCAACCTGTTAATATTTTGAGTTGAAATAGGTTACCCGTAAATTTCGAACCAATTAATGTTAATTGGTTGGGTAGGGTTGGTTAATTTTCAAGTCGGGTCGGTGGGTTAACGATATTCGGGTTGTAATTGTTCAGGTGTACCGGAGATGTTTCCATCTGTTTTCTGTATATTTGCATTTTGTATCTAATTATATTTTTTGAAAACTTCTAAAATATACCCCCTCTTCGTTCTTGAATAAATGATGTTTATAATTTTTTATAGTCAAATTGATTGTTTTTAATGTAAAAAATTTGACATATATATTAAACTTTTTTTCAAATTATAAAACACGTACTTCACCCGTTTCTAAAAATAGTTTGTTTTTCTTTAGGCCGATCAAAAGAAAATGTTAAACTTTCGAATTTTTTCCTCGTTTTGAAAGGTATCTTTATTATTGTACCGTTGATTTGTTCTCATTATAATCGATAGACACCACTCTTACATGTGTATCTTTAAAAAATACACATTATCATAAGTATATAATAGATTTTAAAAAATATTTGTTGAGTCAAATGGAAAACTTTATTTAAAAATGGAAGTAGTAATTTGTACCAAGTATCTTTTTGTGTAACTATAAATACTTTTTTGTTTACTACTCTCTCTTTTCCTAAATTATTGTCTTGTTTAACATGATATATAAAATTTTAAAAATAATTAATTTATTTATTAATATTAGTTTGATTTGTTGTTATCTCTTAATCTCTTATATATGTGACACATAATTAAAGTAAATGAAAAGGTAAAGTTGTAAAAATTGTGTTATAAAAGGAAAAGTTTTAAACAAGACAATTATTTTGAGACGGACGAAAAATGAAAACATGACAATAATTTTGATAACGATGAAGTATAACTTATGTGTTTTATGGTTTTTCAAAAAACAAAAAATATATACTATCAATTACTAGTTTGAAAAACAACCAATTTAACTTAGAAAATCCAAAAGAGAATAATTATTACAGCTCCGTCCCTAACGGAGACGCACTCTTGATTTCCGTCCATCATGTTTTCTGTTTTCACACACCGAAAAATAAGCATACTTCTGCAACAAGTCAGCCCATCAAATCTTTATATAAATCCCCAACTCATCCTATTAAACTAATACTACTGCACTGCACATTTCTAAAGTCACTTGCACATTATAACAATGAAACTCCTTCATCTGTTCCTCCTTGTGCTAGCTTTCCTAGTCCTTGAAATCTCAGCTCAACCACCTTACACAACACTAGTTGCACCCTTACTTAAGCACACAAACTCTTCCCTATACAGCGTCATCCTTAACCGCGGCGAAAACTATCTCATCGATCTCGACTCTCCTTTCACATTGTTTCGCTGCGACAACGTGTTCCCCGGTCCTGTTGCTTGTTCATCGCAGGAATGCCTTGAAGCTAGGTCTTACGTCTCTCCCTTCTGTCCCCCATTAAACGCTTCTGCTTTACCCCGCCAATGTTTTCCTTGCGACGATTGCTGGGGCGTTCCATATGAATGTCAAGATCCTTGCAATCGTTGTGCCGTCACGTCCGTAAACCCAGTGGCTCAATCTTGTGCCTTATCTCAACTAACTCATAAAGATATTATTCTTGATTGGACTAATGGTAGAAACCCTATTGACGGTGGAATGAATTTTAATCAACTGATTGTTGATTGTGCTCCTTCATCCCTCTTTCAATCCATTCCTAACAATATCTATGGGATTGGTTCCTTTTCTCGCTCTCAGTTATCTCTTTTTTCCAGTTTTGGCATGGCAAAATTTGCTATTTGTTTGCCTAGCTCATCCAGGGTTCGTGGGGTGAGTTTCTTTGGAGATGGACCTTACTATATTCTTCCCGAAAATCAAGACTTGAAAAGCCTTCTTTCGTACACTCCATTGTTAAATAACACAAATTCACCCGCAGGTTACTATATTGGCTTAGATGGCATTTCCATCAATCAAAAGGCTCTTCCAATTTCATCAGGCAATATTAGTGTGAAGCTTAGTACTGTTGTGCCATACACTACTCTTAGAAGCGACATATACAAGCCTTTCATTAGGAGGTTCTCGAAGGGCGTCAAGAACATTCCTCAAGTAAATGCGGTAAGTCCGTTTAGCCTATGTCTGAATACAACTACCATTGGGTTTAATCGGGTGGGGCTTAGGGTTCCTCGGATCAATTTCCACCTCGGAAATGGCAGCCTTTGGAGTATATGGGGACCTAACTCCATGAAAAAAGTTGGTAATGATGTGGCATGTCTAGGGTTCATCGATGGAGGAGAAACAGCTCAAGAAGCCATTGTGATCGGGTCGTTTCAGATGGAGAATAACTTGTTGTTCTTTGATTTGGAGAATTCAAAGTTAGGGTTCAGTTCTACATTGTTGTTGGAAAGGACCACTTGTGGAAACTTCAATTATACGACCTATACTTGGTATCCTCCTTTGCTTTAATTCGGACGAAGAGGAATATCTATAGCCCTATGAAGCTAAAATTATATGATCCTTGATTTTGTTTTGGAATGTCTATTTGAATAAATGATCTCTCCTTTTCAAATTACTTTTGTATTGTGCTAAGGAAATGTTGATGAAATATTGCATATTATCCAATTTCCTTTTCGCAATTCTCATGTAACAAATAAATAATATAATTAAAGGTAGTTATTAATAAAGTCTTTAATTTCCCTCGAATCATATGCCCATGTTTTAATATGCAACTAGTGGCATCAATAGAAGACTTTTTTCGAACCATCAAATCTCAGATTTAAAAACAATTAGTTTTGTTAACCCGTGCGTTAAATGCACGATCATTCTTTTTTTTCAACTAAATCGTATATAAACAAAATAAAGAGGATAAAAAATCTTAAAGGATAAAATAAGAAGAATTGTTTTATTAACAAATACACATCAATATATCAATAATCATTCTAGATTCGAAAAAAATTCATTATACACAACATTTGTTGTTTTATTAGTTGGTTTTTCATTTTCAGCGCATATCAATATTTACAAATCAAAATAATTTGTTATTCTAAAAGCTGCCACATATAACTGCCCATGACTAAATACTAGTTTCTTCAAGAAAAGACCTACATGCAATTATTGGCTTTGGCACTTGTTAATTGTCATTGCATATGAAACCAATAATGAAAATTGTCTTCTCTGGAACTTGAAAATCAGCCTTACATTAGATGAAGTTTATTTTTTTTAGTTTTTTTTTTTTTGTAGACATTTCCTCTAAGGACAGGTACAACGGTGTGGGAAAATCAAACCCAAAATCAAACTCAACCCATTAAAAACTAATAAATTAATTCATTAGATACCCATTTGATTTAAAACAAAAAAAACCCTCCCAATGGTGGCACAAAATCCAACACATTTACATACCCCACCATCTTTATCTCCAACAACTTTACATACATCACCATCTTTATCTCTATTAATTTAATATATTCTTTCAATTTATACTAACAAATAAATTTTATATTGCATAAATAAATAATTTCGAAATTATATAAATAGTCATTATTAAAATAATATTTATTTATTAAAATTTGAATAATATTTATTATAATTCGTTATTATTTATTTATAATATTATTACTTTATTTGTCTTTTTACAAATAAATTCAAATTTTGCAAAAAATTCATTTGGTATCCAAATGAGGCAAACCAAGTCTCTATTTATGATAAAAATGTGTAATCGCTTTTTAAAAAAATAAAAAAAAAAAATCTTTTTAAATACCTAAAGCGCCCTAAACAACAAATAAAGAAAAATTCCCTCAACCACCACATTAATGACGCATGGAAAGCATTGTCAGAGCTAGTCTGATGCAATTTGTTTTTCAAATTGGTCCATCAAAACCACGTCGTTTTGATGGGTCGCGGTCCAAAACTCATCGTTTCAACCGTTGTGGAAAAGCCTTAAAATTCGGAGGTTCATCTGCCGAACCTTTTGGGTTTAAATCACCAACTGATTTGGTTTTGATTTTTTAAAAACTTCCATTGTTTGCCAAAAATCTTAGAAGATTTGGAGGAAAACCTCCATTGGCCTTACTCTAAGGGGGCATGTGAGGTGATTGAACCAGATAATGAGACCTCACATTTTGTAAAGTCTCAACTCTACCACTGGGCCACCCCTTATGGTCTATGTCAGATGAAGTTAATAACAATATTGGGATAAAAAACATTTTCCTCAATATTCCTTCATTTCAAAAAAAATTGTTTTAGCAATGTGATCTCCATGATTTATGATGATTAGTTTTGTTCCATTGCACAATGCAGCATAATCAATGTTTCTCAATAGCATTACTAGAACACGAATTTTAAGTGTCAATCAACGACCTGACAACCCCGAACACTTTATATTATTCACAAACTCTCTACAATGAATGTCTTCGAATAAATTTGAATTTTTTCAGTCATGCAAATAGAATCTAAACTCAAATAAGTTCTTCATTTTGAATGATTATTTTTATTAAATTATATTTGTATTTTATGAATAAATGAATTTCTGATAAGAAAATAAGCTAAAATCAAAATAACGAAATTATTTTTACTGTTAATTATTATTTTTGTTCCGTAAATTATTTTGATTTTACTAACTTCCATTATATTTTTTGTTTTATTGACTTCGTAACTATTATTTTTGTTTTATTTTTAAGAATTAGATTTACGAAATACTTTTGTTCCGTAAATTAATTTTATTATTTTACTAACCTCAATTTAAATTATTTTTGTTTTATTGACTCTGTAACTATTATTTTTGTTTCATCAAGTATTTTTATTTTACTAACGTATTTTTGTTTAACATAACTATTTTTAAGAATTTGTTTTAAACTTTTGTTCCATAAATTATTTTTATAATTTTACTAACCTCAGTTTAAATTACTTTTGTTTTATTGACTCCGTAACTATTATTTTTATTCCATCAAATAATTTTATTTTACTAATGTATGTTTGTTTTACATAACTATTTTTAAGAATTTGTTTTAAACTTTTGTCCCGTAAATTATTTTTATTATTTTAGTAACCTCGGTTTAAATTGTTTTTGTTTTATTAACTCTGTAACTATTATTTTTGTTCCATCAAATATTTTTATTTTACTAATATATTTTTGTTTTACATGTATATTTTTAAGAATTTGTTTTAAACTTTTGTTCTGTAAATTATTTTATTTTACTAACCTCCGCATTAAATTATTTTTGTTTTGTTGATTTTGTAACTTTTATTTTAATAGTGACGTATTTCATAAATTATTTTTTATTTTACTAACCTCTTATATTTTTATTTTCTTGACTCCGGAACTATTATTTTTGTTTTAGTTACTATTTTTTATGTTTGAAGAGAGAAAAATGTTTAAACATTATTAAAAGAGAGAAAATTGTGATGATGAGAGAGAAAATATGGAGGAGACGGGAGAGAGAAAGAGAGAGAGAAAATAGGGAGAGGATAGGAGAGAGAAAAAGTGAAATGATAAACGGGAGAGAAAAAGAGAAAGAAAGAAAATATGGAGAGGATAGGAGAGAGAAAAAGTGAAATAATAATTCAAAAGTGAGATTTTGGAGGGAAAAATGTTCCTTTGCCATTATATATATATAGATATAGATGTCATATATATAGAGAGCCATCTAACTCTCCGTCTAAATAAAAATAGTACTCTATTCGTTCCGGATAAAGAGCCCATTATTCTATTTTAAGATATTTCACTTAAAAAATTAACTTTCAAAAAGTAAGGCTTAAAATTGTGATATTATTACTAATAAACTGCTAAAAATGTCATTTTTCTTAAAAAGTTTTACTTTCAAGTTTGAAATGAAGACACTTTGTCCGGAACGGAGTGAGCAATATTTTTGTTTTTAAGTCATTCCAAAAAAATTATTCACCTTCTAATCTTTTTTTATATAAAAATTACTTTTGGCATTTTATCATTGATTTGATTTTCACTTTAATTGATGACATTATTATCAAATATGAATATTTTTAAAAAGTACATAGTATCATAATATTTATAATAAAATCAATTATATTTTTTTAATCTATGCATTGATTAAACTCGTCAATCTCTTAGGTTTGGAAGGAGTAATTAGAGACTAGCTGGAGATGTTTTGGCTTGAATTTAGGTTTCGTATATTTGCAATTCGTATCTTATGTTTTTGAAAATATCTGAAACCAAAAATATATACTCCATTTATTCCTACATAAGAGTTCTGTTTTCATGTTTTAGAATCAAGTTGATTGTTTTAATTTCTACTCAAAATGTAACGTTTTATTGTTTTTTATTTATTTTTCAAACCATAAAACACGTCATTCGTATTAGTAATACTTTTTTTATAACAAATTATGTGCATGTATACTTTTTGTGTATAACACTCTATGTACACACATAAGCAACAAAAATAAATTTCTTAAAATAAGATACTTATTTAAGAATGGAAAAATACTAGAAAGATACCTCGCTTTATAAATACCATTATTTTATTTTTAGATGTTCCACTTAAAGAACTTATTTTAAAAAATTAAGGTATAAAAGTGTTATTTTATTATTAATAAGTTATTAAAAATGTCATTTTTTTTTAAAATTAACTTTTAAATAAGAACTCCTTACTCGAAACGAAAAGAAAATATTAAAATCTCCTAGTAGGCATTTACATACATGCACAGCTCCGTCCCCAAAGGAGACGCTCTCGATCTCCTTAATTCTATTATGTTTTCACACACCGAAAAATAAGCATACTTCAAAAATAAGTCATGACATCTTATCTTACACAAATCCCCAAGTCATCCTATTAAAACCACTGCATTTGACATTCTATAATCACCAATATTATAACAATGAAGCTCCTTCATCTCTTCCTCTTTGTGCTAGCTTTCGTAGTCCCTGGAATCTCAGCTCAACCACCTTACACAACCCTAGTTGCCTTCTTACTTAAGCACACAAACTCTTCCCTATACAGCATCACCCTCGCCGAAAACTATCTCATCGATCTTGACTCACCTCATTTTAAACCGCAAAAGTCCATTTTTTCATAATTTTGTTTCAAAACTTCCCGCAACCTACTCATTCAGTCTTCCTCTTCCCCTTTTTCTCAGATCTGCTCGCCTTGAAACTTCGTCTCCGTCTCTCTTTTCTCCATCGCCAACATCCTGTCATCTTCTACGGCAATTTTGAAACTAATGCATTAGTAAAAATATAAAAGTCAAAGACTTTTCCGTCCCATTACATAACTTTTGATTCCAAATCAACCACGTGACCCACCACATATCAAATCGAAGTTTTCAACGAGATATACAAGTCACATGAGATTTACCCTATAATGTCTTCGTTTTAAGGTAAAAAAAACGCTGTCGAAGCACTATTCTGTTGGGATTCTAAAGTGTTTATGATGCCCAATTTTTTTATTGTGATAAATTTTGATAGATTTCAAGTGTGTATTGCGATACCTAAATTTAGATAGTGGCTTTGTCTACACACCTTTTTTTTTTTTTCATTATGACTATTTTTGTCATTTTTCTCATAAAAGTATACGTTAATGATTTAAAATAAATATAAAGGATGTAGCCTGTTATAATTTAATGAAATGGGACCGAACTAATTATCACCGACGAATGACGATGGATCGGTAGGGTAAACAGAGTTTTATGAGCTTTATATTGTGGTGGACAGGGCCGATACGCGTTGTTAGCCAGTTGGCTCAATTGCAGAATGCAAATTGAAATTCACAGACTTTTCCGAGTCAAATTTGTCTTATTCAATTACTAGACTCCATTCAGATATTTCAGAACCTACATTTTTTTTTTTACCGGAAAGTGTTAAGTTGTCAATTCATTTTTTGATGGAGTTTAATTTTAGCCAATTAAAGAGATATATGTTGATAAGTGATGATTTTTCAAATATTAGATATGAATAATGTGACTTATATTATCATACGGGGGAGTTTAACATTGCCATTTAAAGAATAAGAGTAAGAATCATTTTGGAGGTCAAAACTAATCTTGGAAGTGTTTAAAAGTGGTTCTAAGTGCTAACGTATTAGTAGTTGTCAAAAATAAAAAAAAAAACCACGTTTCTTAAGAATCATCTATGAGAGCATCACCATTACAAACTTCCTATCTTCTCTTCTTCATAAGAATTGGAAGTTTTGTAGTGGTGAGTCTTCTTTATCATCTTCCTAAAATGCCAACAAGGAGAGAGATTGTGCTATCTTCCAATTTAGGAAGAGAAGGCTGATGGAGGAAGAAGGGAGGTTGGGTTGGGCGGTGGGGTGCACAGAGGGGGTGTGTTGGGCGCGTGTAGTTCACGCACGGAAGAGGGAAGTGATGGGCTTGGATGGTGGGGGGCCCACCGTCTGAACTTGTAGAGAAAAAACAGTTGTTACTTTGGCTTTATTTTTTTTTATTTTTTTCAAAAAATAGCCGTTTACTTTGGTTTTTTTTCAATAAATTTTGTTTTTTTTCCTTCTTCCTTATAAATACATCACTTCAACCTTCTTCATTTTTTCCACAACTTTTATATTCTCTCTTCTATTTCTTCATAATCTCTTCTAAAAATCATTATGCATTTTTTTCAATTTCAACATTTTATGTAATTTTCTATTTATGTTATTTTACGAGTTATGCATAATATGTATTTTATTGATAATTTATTAATTAAATTATAAATTATTTAATTTGTGAGTAATTTATTATTTATAAATTAATTAATTTATACAAGATATTTAAATATGAAATATATGAAATAAAGTTAAATAAATTTATTTGTTTGAGAAATATAAAAATAAGATTGAAGTGTAAAGTTAATGAGGTGGCGGTGAGACCCAATTAAGAAGATGTATAAGAAGATTAGCATTGTGAATATATATTCTTAAATTGAATAAGAAGAAAAAAATGTATGTGTGGCAGTGAGACCTAGTTAAGAAGATGAAATAGGAAGTTAAGCATTGAGGATGCTCTGAACATGCTTTTACAAAAAGTGATTCTAATTTTTCTTTTTGATATTCCATTCGCTCCGGGTAAAAAGTTTCTATTTGAAAGGAATTTTTTTTAAAAAAATAACATTTTTAATAATATATTAGTAATAAAATGATACTTTTATACCTTAATTTTGGAAAATTGACTATTTAAATGAAATATCACAAAGTGGAATATTTGACTATTTACCCGGAACTGAGAGAGTATATAACTAGCATTATAATTGGTTATAATTACAATAATATGAACATAATCCATATGTTAATATCAATTGTACGGGGATAATGTTAAAATTTTATGGAGATTGTTAAAAAAATAAAAATTAAGCCAACTCTTTATATGAAACATCCTAAACCAGTATGATGCACTATTTGTTTGGAACGGATGGAGTGTAAATCAATATTTATTTAAATATAATTTGTTCTTTAGACATTTATTTTTTCTTAATTTTTAGTAGAGGAAATGTGAAACTGACCCTTAGCGTCCGTTGGATAAATCATTTTTGAATGCTATAACATTCAAATTCTATATGATTTAAATAATGTAAAATTTGCTTTCAAAAATATAGCAATTCCATGGTTCAGATAATATGTAAAATTTAATTGTAATTCTAGATTGTATTTAAAATAAGATTACAATAATTTATCAAATATCTAGTTTAGTTTAGTAGCAGTGGTGGTTAGAGATATCAAATGACAAATGTTAAAACTTTATTAATAATAAATAATTAAATATTAATTTTTTTTATATATTTTAAAGATTAAGAGCATATAGTGGTGGTAGTGAAAGAAGTGTGAGTTATTGTATAAAATAATATAGGGAAAAAAGAAACAAAATTTTGAATTCAAATTATTAGGTTTTAGTGTAGAATTTGTTTTATAAAATTGAGTTATTTCGATTTGAAATTTAATTATTATTCAAAATTTTAAGTGTGTACTCAAAAAATTGAATTGGTTTTAAAAGATTAAATTCAATAATCAAACCATGAAATTAGTGTAACCAAACACACCCTTAATATAGTTTCGAAAGTTCTTGTTTCACATTGTCTAACTAAAATAAAATTTGTTAACTATCCATTAAAAAAAAATTCGAAGGAATTACCCCCAAAAAGAAAAGAAATAAAAATGTCACTTGATTTCAGTTGGGGCCAAAGCATTAACATAGTCGTACGTACTCCATTCAAGTTGTCAGACCAGTGGCTCAGTTGCAAATTGCAATGTCGTTTAGTGGCTCAAATGTTTGACTTAGTCCATTTTGGTCAAATTATTTTTCTTTCTGTTATTCTTACATAATGACGTAAGCTGTACGTACTCTATGTCTCTTTCTTTTGCACCTTTTTCAACGACTACAAAATAAAAACCTAAAATTAAAAAATTTAAGTCACCACATAACGAAGCCAAACACAACGTTATTAAACTCTACCTAATAATTTTTTTCCTGCAGAGAAAAAACAGAAGAAATTCCCCTTAAAATTTTCATATCCATAAGGCTTAACAAAAAAAAATTCTACCAACAATTTCTTAAATTTAGACTCTTAATAGCAAAAAATTCAAAAATTAATGTTTTTACTAATGTCAAAAGGGTATTTAAGAGCTTTTGTTTGGATTAATACGTATTTTCTTTTCGTTGATATGGTAGTAGTTAGGTCTGTCAATTTCAACCCATTACTCATGAACCCACCTAACTCAACTCACTAATTATACAACCTTACTCAATCCATTAATAAAATAAATTTAAATAGGTTACTCAGCTTAACCCATTTTATTTCATGGGTTAAGTTGGGTTGAACCCACTAGAATTTACGTAGTTCAGGAAATTGATTTTGTTCTTTATTTGGTTCGACTTCGTTGTCTTCTCACAATTCCGCACGCGGCATGAAGTAGAAAGTCTTGTATATATATCCTCCAAGTCGGTTGACCGAAGATTTCAAATCCATGGAGGATTCACTAACAAGGCATGGAATCAATTCCAATTTGGAACCGAAACAAGCTTTCCATCGAGGGCCCCACTATACTTGGATAGGAAACAAATAAGAGAGTGATCACGCGTGTGCTACTCTACTAAAGTTCCATGCATCCAAATATTTCAAGCCACTAGAATAACAGTATTTAATCCATTCTCTTACTCTTATAATAGTGTTTATCAATTCATTCCAAACCTAAACCGAAAAGAATATAAAAGAGAATCATATTACTAGCAGTGAGCTTAGACCGATTCAACACCCAACTAGAACCAGAACCAGAATCAACTCAATATTCATAGAGTGAACCACCATGACATCTAAGATAACAAAATATTTTCTAAGAGTTCTTCTCTTCTAGAAACAAAAATAAATTGTGGTGTCGTTATTAGAACTCAATTTGATAAATTTTGGTCATTTTTTTCTACATTTTGATTAAATTTTTATGGAGGACGTTTCGTTGTTTAATGTGTTGGGGTATATTTTATTTATCCATAAAAAATAAAATAAAATAAAATAATTAAAAAAAGTAAAAAAAATAAAAAATAAAAATAAAAAACGGGTTAAAGTGGGTCGACCCGCTTTAACCTGACCCATTTATGACCCGACTCATCTTACCCATTTAATATTTGGGTTGTGACACGTAATGACTCATTTCAACCCATTACCCAACCCAACACAATTGACACCCTTACTAGTAGTGATACAAATTGATAATTTGGTGTGATAATAATTACATAAATATTAATTTTACTGTTGTTATCAATGTTTTAATTAACAAGATATAATATCAAAAGTATCTTCATATAATAATGATGATAATAATATTTAAAATGTTGATGTTATTGTTGTAATTACTAATTTTATTACTTTTGTTACTCCCTCCGTTATAGGCAAAAAATCAACTATTCTATTTTGAGATTTTTCATTTAAAAAGTTTACTTTTAAAAATTAAGGCATAAAGGTGTAATTTTATTACTAATGCCTAATGGACTACTAAATATGTCATTTTCTTAAAAAAATTGATGAGGGACCCAAGATCTCCTAGAAAGGTTTTAGGATGAATGACTCCGCGACCCAACGCCTTCGAGATGACGTAAACCTTGGAATTGTGAATGACGCCACAATTGGGATGATTCTCCAACTGATCGATAAGTC
Organism: Codonopsis lanceolata; assembly: GCA_013146195.2. Classification (NCBI taxonomy): domain Eukaryota; kingdom Viridiplantae; phylum Streptophyta; class Magnoliopsida; order Asterales; family Campanulaceae; genus Codonopsis; species Codonopsis lanceolata. The sequence goes on along the minus strand of CM028384.1, from coordinate 55,076,011 downwards.
GAATTCAATTATAAACAACGAATCCACGATGTTTATTATCCGAGTTTCCAATCCAGGACACTCAAATAAGAACACAATTTTTTAACCAGAAAATCAACTCAATTTTATTAATCAAAATTATACCCTAAACAATGTTTAATAATGCCTTTATATATGCTTACAAAAAATAAATCATAATTCTTGTAGGAAAAGAAAACTAAATAAAAAGGAAACTCTTAAACCTAAACTTTAGGAATAAGAAACCTAAATAAAAAGGAAACTAAAACCCTAAAAATACCCAAACAGTAAAACAGTAAAACAGTAAAACCAATAAAACGACATCTTCTCTGGGCACCTTACGGTCGCAAGCCCATGACCCCCTTGAGGCTGCAAGCTTCACAGTTTCTCCAAAAGTGCTGACTGGTCAAGATCGTATCATACTACTCCTCTTGAAAAGGATTTGCCCTCAAATCCGCTCTTGGTCGGTCATTAAAGTGTCCTTTGATTCGAACTTAAGACCCATATCGTGGTCCATTATTCCAACCCTTTTTTCCTGAACCAAACACCTTATTGTCCTGAACACTTAACAAAACTTTCTTACCCTTACTCTCAACTAGCATCCTCCTTTGGTCTTCATGCACTTGGCTTGGTGTTAGTGGTACGAGTGTGATTGGCTTCTGATTAAACATGAAGGAATATTTGTTGGTGAATCCATCTTGCTTCACTTGACGATCAAATTGCCATGGCCTTCCAAGTAATAAATGACTTGCATTCATAGGAACCACATCACATAAGACTTCGTCCTCAGTGACTCTATACTGAAATGTCACAAGCATTTGTTTCTCCACCTTCACTTCAGATCATTCAACTATTGAAGTTTGTAAGGTTGAGATGCCTGATGTCGACAAACCCAACTTTTCCACCATGAGAAAGTTGCTAGTGGCGTTAAGTACAACTACTCCATCAATAATCACACTACAAACCTTGTCATTGATGATCAACCGCAGGTATGTGAAAGAGGTTATCACGTTGATCATATTCTTCTCCTTAGCTTGCGATATTCAACACGCGACGAGAAACCAAAGCCTTGATTTACAAAGTCCCCGACTGAATCGTCATCATCCTCTCCTTCCCACCTCTACACCATAATTGCCACGCACTCACCATAACCCGTTGATTAACATTGGCACCCCACCCTCACGCCAAGTGTCCCCACCCTTTGACTTCAAACAATGCACTTCCCTTCAACCTCATTTTATATAGGACTCAAGCGAAATCGTAGCCACTTTTGCTTCTGGACTCAACCTAGCTTTGCGATCTTATCTTGTTGTTGCACTAGAGTTGAACTACTTGACGAGTGGTACTCCTCTTTTGTTGTTGCTCTATCTTGATCGCCATGTTCACCCATTTCACCCAAGTCCTCATATTGGTGTAAATCAACAAAATAACGCAATATTATGATTCAAACCTAAATCTTTTATTGTTACTTTGAATCTTCACCCAAATTGGCCCTAAAAGCCAACATCTCCATCTCCTTGTGATAGTCTTCAACACTTTTAAACATGTGTCAACGGCACTTATGTAACAACCTATAATGTGATTAGAACAAACCCTTGACGCACAAGACGCATTTCTTCCCCATGTAGTAATCGCCGGTCCCAATTTTCTCCTATCGCCTATCATTTGATCCCACCCAGATACTAGCATAGTCCGCGAACTCCGAAAGCATCTAATTTGACTTTTCGCAACAAGTAGGTATAATAATCAAATACTTTTCGATTTTTCTTTCCCAATCAAAATACTCATCTGGATCACTTGACCCCATAAAAAAAAAGATCTTTAACTTAATGATTCCCCAATTATTTTCCTCTCTCATTGGAATCTCTCGCCTTCCTACCATGATTTTCTCCCAAACCAAGCTCATTAAATTCTTCATCTAATTGGTTACTCTTTGAGCTCTATGTTCCCTAGGTTCCTCCCTTCGCCTATCCTCCTCAAGTCTATCAAATCTCTCATCTATTTGAGCAAACTTAACCTTAACATCTTCCACGTAGGCAGCATCGCCTCCATAAATTGGTCGGATTAACAAAAGGGACCCCTTTAGCCGAGTCGTCTCACCATGGTGATTGTTGGTGGTGATTCTCTCCTTACGTGTATGCACTCAAGATCATAATTTTTAAAATAACAAACCCTAGAACAATTAGGATTTCAAGAATTGAAAAATAACACGATTAAACAAGGATTGATGATCCAAGTTCAAGACAACTAAAAGGATAATAAAATCACAATAATTTTTTTAATAAGGCGTGATGTAAGATCGATTGAACAAGAATCCGGTGAACAAAGAACCGTGGATAGTAACGCTTTTTTAAATAATAATAATAATAAACCCTAGAACAATTAGGGTTTAACAACTAGAACGATAATACGCAAAATTTAAGATAGAATGGAATTTAACGTAACTAGGATTGCTCGATACCAAATGATGAGGGACCCAAAATCTCCTAGAAAGGTTTTAGGATGAATGACTCCGCGACCTTCGAGATGACGCGAACCTTGGAATTGTGAATGCCGCCACAATTGGGATGATTCTCCAACCGATAAGTCGAATTCAATTATAAACAATCTAATCCACGATGTTTATAATCCGAGCCCAATCCGTGACACTCAAATAAGAACACAATTTTCTAACCGTAAAATCAACTCAATTTTATTAATCAAAATTATACCCTAAACAAATGTTTAATAATGCCTTTATATAGACTTACAAAATAAATCCTAATTCTTGTAGAAAAGAAAACCGAAAAAAGGAAACTCCTTAAACCTAAACTTTAGGAACAAGAAACCTTAATAAAAAGGAAACTAAACCCTAAAAAATACCCAAACAGTAGAAACCAATAAAACGACAGTCTGGCACCTTGTAAGCGCAGCTTTGCCTTTGGCGCGTTAGCCAGCTTTCTCCGAAAGTGTTAATCGGTCAAGATCATATCATCCACACTCGAATCTAAAGATATTGGGAAAATGTGCTCTGAAAGAAAACAAGCAAATCGATGACCTCTTCTTCCCGATCATGTATATCGCA
>CM028384.1:55023031-55072850 GCA_013146195.2 Codonopsis lanceolata | reverse complement strand
ATTTGATGATAATAACTTAATAAGCCATGCAAGTTGCGCAGAGGAAGTTCAACCCACAAACTGCGGCGACCGGCCAAGAACTACAAACAAAGCAAGACGTAATTAATTTTACCAAAAAATAGTTCCAAAGACTTTGACTTTCCTTCATTGTAGATCTACTATTTATGGTTCCAATTTGTATAATAATTTAGAATCCATAGAGTTCATGACTGGGGAAGTTTTTGTCCCAATTCAAGTAGTGTACATTTGCAATTTGTATCTTCCAGTTTTTTGTACCCGCAACCACGGTGTCAGTATGACTGTATGAGATTGAACCAATGTGTGTTCGAGATATTGTAGTTGTGACTACTAATAATTTATATGTAAAAGGGTGACTTTATAATGTGGTGAGAAAAACTATGGAGAAAAAAATAGGGTAATTGCTTATAATATTAATTGTAATGAGTGATTTTTGTAATGCATGATAGAAAAAGTTTGGGTTAAAAAGGTATAACCATTTTCATACATGTGGACCTATGAGTTAATCCTAACTGTTAAAAATTTCAAAATGATTTATTTTCAGCCGATAGCTATTTTTTTAATACAAAAACAGGTTTTACTATAAATATTAGGATAATGTGTATTTTTCAAAAGAGTAGGTCTACTGTAAAACGGTCTTACGGAACATAATCCGTATAACGGACTTATCCATGTTAAATTGGCCAAGATTCAGTAATTTATGTGCAACCCTTCAACTTTTGAAAATTACAGCGTCACCCCTTATGTGTATAATTAATGAAGAGTGTCACCTTTTAGTATTAAAATTATCACTTTTCAATATAAAATGTTTACTTTTCAACATAAAATGTGTCACTTTATGTTTTTAATAAAAAATATAATTTTTTTTCTTTAAAAGATGCTACATTTTAGCCATAAATGTGTTACTTTTAGTCTTAAATGCATTACTTTTTCTTTAAAAATTGCTATTTTGCATTATAATTGAAAACCGTTACTCTTTGGTATGAAACGGTAAACGTGTCACTTTATAGCACTTTAAAACTAATACTAAAATGTAACACTTCAAATTTATAGTCTCAAATTAAAATGTAGCACTTTTAAGTGTTACTTAAAAGTGTCACTTTATAGTCTTAAATTTAATACTAAAATGTAACACTTTAAAACTAACAGCGACTGCTAAAAGTGTCACTTTATAGCAATGAAAGTGTTACATTTTAGTATTAAATTTATCACTTTTAGCAGTCGCTGTTAATTTTGAAGTGTTACATTTTGGTATTAAATTTGTCACTTTTTAGGATTGAAAGTGTAACTTTTTAGTATTAAGAGTGTCACTTTTTAATATAAAGAGTGTTATTTTGTATTTTAATGAAAATTATAATAATTTTTTTTTCTTTTATAGTGTCACTTTTAACCTTAAATTATGTCACTTTTTTCTTTTAAATGTATCACGTTTCGCTTTAAATATGTCACTTATCATTTCGTCAAAGTCTGTTAGGATCCGTCAAGTATCCCAAGGCAAATGAGGCTAACGGAGCTGACAGAGGATAAAACTGTAAGACATGGAAAGAAGATAAATTTTGGCAGCAAACCTTGAAAGTGTAGGGGAAGCGGAGCAAAATGAGAATTATCTCATTAATGTGCTAGCTAGCCTACCGAGCCAACACGTGTCCCTCCCTCATTGTATGACCCACGTGCTTATGTTAGTGGATCCGAATCGATCCGTGAGTTTCAGCCTCATTTGTTACGATGTTTTGTCTATTTTTCTCACATTTTGACCCATTTTTATTGGTTAACTCGCGGTCTTTATTGATGCGTTACCCAGTCTATCAACCTTTTTTTTAAAATCATTTTTGGGACTCTATTTTAAAGATTTAGGATCCGTGTAAGACTGTCCTACACAAGTTTTTACCTTTTCAAAAATATGCAGACGAGAGTGAGGTCTATCGATTACACTAAGAATATTCAAATCAAGAGTAAAATTAGCAAAGATAACTTCAATTCCAGAAAATGGAAAATTTATGAAATTTGACATTGTTTTTTGAACGGCCTAAAAAATGAATCCACTTTTAGAAATAGAGAAATTAAAGTACGTGTTTTATAATTTGAGAAAAAAGGTCAAATTTTTCTTTAGAAAAGCAATCAATAGGACTTTTAAAAAATTAAAATGACGATCATTCAAGAACAAATGTGGTATAATTTTAGTTAATTAAATATTTTCTAAAACATTGTTCTCCTATAATACAATTAGTTCTCACGTCACACTTATAAAAAAAATGTTCTTTTGAAATATATTTGTCAAGTCAAACATAGATAGAGGTAGTAATTCCGGCGACAATAGTTTGTAATGGTAACTTAATAAAGGCAAAACACACCTAAAACTTGCAATTAGGCAAAACTTGAGACTTCAAAATTTTGGGATGGCCAGCATGCGGACTTATCTTGCACGTTAATCCCTTTTTTGGATGGACGTTAAGTTTGGACGTTAAGTTAGGTTAAATATCTATTTTGCCCCCGTCTTCATCATCAACATCTTCAAACCCAGAAAATCAAACCCAGAAAATCAAGAAAATCAAACTGTGAAAGGAGAATCAAACCCAGATCTGAATCTCGAAATTGAGTGCATACACAATATATAATGTTCATCTTCAAACCCAGTTCAAATCCCCCAATAGTATAACATTATTGAGGGCATGGACCTCTCGTTCATGTCTTCATGTATAACATTATTAGTTTAGTTGGGACCCCAATAGCTCAAGTACATTACTTTCTTCAATGACTCCTCCGATTGCTTCAATTTCTCTTGTTCAGCCCGATAAACCATCTCCGATGTCGGTGAAGACAGCTTCTTGGTCTGAGAGACTGATCGGAGATTGGACTTGGCGTGGTGATGGAGACCGATTGCTTCAATTTCTCTTTGTTGGAGATTGAAACCCCTTTCATTTGTTTAATCAAGAAAGATTAAACCCCCTCAACAAATCCCCTCCACCATATCTCCGCTTTCGATCCAAGGTGAAGACCGAATATTGCGGATTGCATCCCTGCTTCATATTCGGATGTTAATTGCGGATGGCGGAGATCTAAGCTTAACCGGGTGGGCGTTGGAAGTTGAAGAGATCAATCGAGGCTGTCTCCGCCGGATCTGACAAAGGGAAGAGAACGAAGAGATCAACTGAACTCCGGCTCCGGCCCGACAAAACATGGGACCCGACATTGGATAGGGCGAAGAAGCTGTTGAAGTCCGAGAATGGCGAGATCGAGTAAGGATTCGAGGAGAGGAGATGGCGAGGTTCGATGGCGCTCATCATATGATCCTTCGCTCGGCCAGGCTCTTGAGAAGTGTCTGGGTGAAGCCAAGGCGACTTCTCCGTTCACCCACTCTGGAAAACGAGCCTATGTTCCTACTTCAGCAGCTCGAACAGGGAGTGACACGTGCTGATATGCCCACGGAGAAGTCGAACTCCAAAATGATGATCTGGGTTTTAAAACTTTGTAAACCCAGATCTGGGTTGCTTTGTCAGTGATGATGATGAAGAGGAGGGTAAAATAGACATTTAACCTTACTTAACGTCTAAACTTAACGTCCATCCAAAAAAAGGGTTAACGCAAGTAAGTGATGCAAAGGCCCATCCCGAAAATTTTGAAATCTCAAGGCCTAATTGCAAGTTTTGGGTAAGACAAATACGTTTTTGCCTTTAGGTGTGTTTTGCCTTTAATAAACTATTAAAAGGACATTTTTAAGATAGTTTCAAGTTTAGTTTAAAAGGTTGACTTTCAACGGTAACCTAGAGGCTTTGCCTGGAAATGGAACGGATTCACAGCTCCGTCCTTATAGAGACGCTCTCTTGATTTCCGTCCATCATATTTTCAGTTTTCACACACCGAGAAATAAGTATACTTCTATAACAAGTCAGGCAATCAAATATTATATAATTTTAAAAAAAATCAAATATTATAAGACAAGCTGCCTTTAAATCATACTCCTTATACGATATGCAGCTAACTAAAATTAAAAAAAAAATCCAGACAAAGATTATATTAATGGGTAATGTTAGAGCCACTTTTATTTTTGCAAAATATGATGCTACATGATGTGACATTTCCGTTGGTTGGACATTTTGTGATGCAGCTTTCAGGACATAAGAGTGTCGCATCATCATAAATACTCATATTTTAATACAAAATAAGAGTAACCCAAATACTACCCTACTGATAGTCACTTATAATAATTTAAGATGGCTTTCGTAAAAAAGATATATATGTCGCATGTGGATGAAAAGTTTACTATATAAACACCCAACTCATCCTTAGCTATTAATACCCTGCACTGCACTTGACATTTCTAAAGTCACCCACACATTATAACAATGGAACTCCTTTATTTGTTCCTCCTCCTTGTGCTAGCTTTCCTAGTCCCTGAAATCTCAGCTGAACCACCTTACACAACACTAGTTGCACCCTTACTTAAGCACACAAACTCTTCCCTATTCAGCGTCACCCTCAACAGCGGCGAAAAGTATCTCATTGATCTTGACTCCCCTTTCACATTGTTTCGCTGCGACGAAGTATTCCCCGATCCTCCTGTTAGTTGCTCATCTCAGGAATGCCTTGAAGCTAGGTCTTACGTCTCTCCCTTTTGTCCCCCATCAAACAAGACTATACCCCGCAGATGTGTTCCTTGCAACGATTGCTGGGGGGACCCATTTCAATGCGAAGATTTTTGCGATCGATGCGCCGTCACGTCCGTAAACCCAGTGACTCAATCTTGTGATGCCTTATCTCAACTCACTCGTAGAGATATTATTCTTGATTGGACTAATGGTAGAAACCCTACCCGTAGAATGACTTTTAATCAACTGCTTGTTACTTGTGCTCCTTCCTCCCTCTTTCGATCCATTCCTTACAATATCTTTGGGATTGCTTCCCTTTCTCGCTCTCAGTTATCACTTTTTTCCAGTTTCGCTACGGCTGCCGTGGCACATAAATTTGCTATTTGTTTGCCTAGCTCATCCAGGGCTCGTGGGGTGAGTTTCTTTGGAGATGGGCCTTACTTTATTCTTCCCAAAAATCAAGATCTGAAAAGCCTTCTTTCGTACACTCCATTGTTAGAGAGCACGAAGTCACCTGCGGGTTACTATATTGGCTTAGATGGCATTTTCATTAATCAAAAGGCTCTTCCAATTTCTTTAGGCAATATTAGTGTGAAGCTTAGTACAGTTGTGCCATACACTACACTTAGAAGCGACATATACAAGCCTTTCATTAGGAGGTTCTCAGAGGGCGTCAAGAACATTCCTCAAGTAAACGTTGTAAGTCCGTTTAGCCTATGTCTAAATACAACTACCATTGGGTTTAATCGGGTAGGGCTTAGGGTTCCTCGGATCAATTTCCATTTAGGAAATGGCAGCATTTGGAGTATATTTGGACCTAACTCCATGAAAAAAGTTGGTAAGGATGTGGCGTGTCTAGCGTTCATGGATGGAGGGGAAACAGCTCAAGAAGCCATTGTTATTGGGTCGTTTCAGATGGAGAATAACTTGTTGTACTTTGATTTGGAAAATTCAATGTTAGGGTTCAGTTCTACATTGTTGTTGGAAAGGACCACTTGTGGAAACTTCAATTTTACGACCTATACTTGGGTTCCTCCTTTTCAAATGAAATGAACCGAATGTCTACTGATTTGAATAAATGATTTCTCCTTTTCAAATCACTTTTGTATTGTGCTAATGAAATCTATATCTATATATATATAATGGTAAGGTAGATTTTTCTCTCCAAAATTTTACATTTGAATTATTAACTTTTCAGTTATCATTTCAATCTTTCTCTCTCGGTTATATTTCTCTTTCTCTTTTTCATCTTCTCCTTATTTTATCTCTCATCACCACTATCTCCTCTCTTTTAATTATGTTTAAATATTTTTCTCTTTAAACATAAAAAATAGTAACTAAAACAAAAATAATAGTTTCGAAATTAAGAAAACAAAAATATAAGAGGTTAGTAAAATAAAAATAATTTAAAGAACAAAGCACTATAAAAATAAAAGTTACAGAATCAACAAAACAAAAATAATTTAATGCGAAGGTTAGTAAAATAAAATAATTTACGGAACAAAAAGTTTAAAACAAATTCTTAAAAATATATATGTAAAACAAAAATATGTTAGTAAAATAAAAATATTTGATGGAACAAAAATAATAGTTACATAGTCAATAAAAACAAAAACAATTTAAACTATGGTTACTAAAATAATAAAAATAATTTACGGAACAAAATTTTAAAACAAATTCTTAAAAATAGCTATGTAAAAGAAAAATACAGTAGTTAAATAAAAATATTTGATGGAACAAAAATAATGGCTACATAGTCAATAAAACAAAAATAATTTAAACTGAGGTTAGTAAAATTATAAAAATAATTTACTGAACAAAAGTTTAAAACAAATTCTTAAAAATAGTTATGTAAAACAAAAAAATATGTTAGTAAAATATTTGATGGAACAAAAATAGCAGTTATAGATTCAATAAAACAAAACAATTTAAACTGATGTTAGCAAAATAATAATAAAAAATTATGGAACAAAATTTTTCCGTAAAACTAATTCTTAAAAATAAAATAAAAATAATAGTTAAAAATTCAATAAAACAAAAAAAATATAATGGAAGTTATTAAAATCAAAATAATTTACAAAACAAAAATAATAGTTAACAGTAAAAATAATTTCGTTATTTTGATTTTAGCTTATTTTCTTCTCATAAATTTCTTTATTCATAAAATACAAATATAATTTAATAAAAGTAATTATTCAAAAGAAAGAACTTATTTGTGTTCATATTCTATTTGAAGGGCGGAAAAAATCAAGTTTGTTCGAAAATATTTATTATACAAAGTTTTTGAATAGTATAAAGTGTTCGGGGTTGTCAAGGCATGAATTAACACTTAAAATTAGTGTTCCAGTAATGCTATTGAGAAACATTGACTATGCTGCAGGGTTGTGCAATGAAACAAGACTAATCATCATCTTGGGGATCATATTGTTGAAACAAATTTTTTGAAAAGAAGTAATGTTGGAGAAAATGTTTTTATCCTAAGATTATCATTAACTCTATCGGATGTAACATTGTGTTTTAAGTTCAGAGAAGACAATTTACATTGCTGGTATCATATGCAATGACAATTAACAAGTGTCAAAGTAAATAATTGCACGTAGATCTCTATTTGGAAAAAAAAAAAAACAAACAGTATTTAACCATTGACAGTTTTCTAGAGTAACAAATTATTTTGGTTTGAAGATATTGATAAACAATGAAGATGAAAAACCAACTAATAAGACAACAAATGTTGTGTATAATAATTTTTTTTAGAATCTATAATGATAAGTGATATACTTATATGTAATTGTTAATAAACCGATCCTTCTTATTTTGTTTATGTATGATTTAGTTGATATGCGTTTAACGCACGAGTTAAAAAAAACTAGTATTGAAATAATGACATGGCTTGCAAACTATAAGTATCCAAGTTCCTTTTTTTTTTTTTTGTAATCCTTGAATTTGTTGCACAAAAACATAAATTATTTTAAAAAATAATTAAATAATGCTCCTCAGTTCCAAAATTATTATCCATTTTTTTTTTGGGTCTAACGAACTATTTTTCAAGTGAAAATTTGAAACATATTCCCATGTTTTTGTTAGTTAATTTTCAAATATATTTCGTTTTATTTAATTTGTTGTTGAGTCTAATTATGCTCACCAATCACATTATGTCACCACAACAGAGCGGGGTTGGTCGACAGATTATTTTATTTTCTTTAATTTTCAAATATATTCCTTATTTTCAATGAAAGCACAAGCTCGCTATAAATAGTAGGATTGGTCGAACATGTTGGTTACTTAGATTTTGGAGCATCATGAGACTATTTATGAGAGTGTTCTTCGAAAGTCACATTTTAAAATAACATCCATTGTATCCGGAGAGAGATTTCATATACAAATCCTTTTTGAATTGTAAATTATATCTGAAGGGTGAAGCATCTTTTAAAAGATAATGAATGAATTAATTTCGTGCCTTGGAAAATTCATTAACAGTTTTAGTAATAATTTAGGAGCCAATCAGTGAGTGGTAAACCAGTGTTCTCAATAGAAGACTTCTCAAACCATCGAAATTGGGATATAAAAACGATAAGACATAGCGACATTATTATCTCCTACTCACAAAAATAGTCTTATTTGATAAGTTTTTTTTTTTTAATAATAACTTTACATGCTTGTATCTTCAAAAAAAGAAAAAAAACAGTAAAATTTTATCTTCTTTTTTTTTTTTTTGAAATATAGCAATGTTTTGGAACAAACCAAGGAGAAAAAAAAAAGATTATATTTTAGGAGGGAGTATTGTAAGTTAAATTGTTCTTCAAGTAGCTGAGTGCTCTATCCAAAAAAAAAAAAAATTGATGTTCCCCGGGGCATAGTTGAGTGGTAAAAGGAGGGGGACATAAGATTCTGGAGGCATGCAGCGTGAGTTCGATACTTGGCGGAAGCAATTTGCTTTTTTCTGAGGTTGGACCTTGTATGTGTTATTAATTGACATGTTCTTAAACCCTGTATCATTCGGACACATCCTGCGATTTTCCTGATAGTAACAATGACGAATCGAAACTACTACCCCAGGATTCAACCTGATTTTAAAAAAAAAAATGACAAACCAAACCCGAGGCTTTCTTGTTAAGGTTCAATCCAAAATATCCCACATTAAATGGAGATCATCAAGTTCCAAAATATTCCACACTTTGTATTTGATGATATGCCACGCAAGTGCACATAGGGAGTTCAGAGATCTCATCTTGATCTACCCACAAACTGCGGCGACCGGCCAATTACTACAACCAAAGCAAGACCTTAATGTCAACGTAAAAATAATTGATATTCTATATTTAAAAAAAATAAAAAAAATCCCAAAGACTTTGACTTAACTTCATTGTAAATGTACCCATTACGACTAGATCTTCGGTGACACAATCATACGAATTTTAATTAATAAGATCGAATCTCACTATTTCACAGTCAATCCACCAATATATCATTAGTCGGGTAAGGAAAATTTGTTTAACAAACAATACACGTAAAACGGTCTTTTCTAAGTTTTTAATTTTAATACTTATACTCCCTCTGCCAAAGAGTCTAATCATTAAGGGCATATATTAATGTTATTAGAGTTGATTATAATTACAAAAATACTTCAGTACAAACAACGTTTTTACAATAATTGAAGGGTAAAGATAAAATGTTATATAAATTGTAAACATAATTTTTGAAGGTAAACTTTTTAAGTTAAGCATTGAAAAATCGTATGGTGGACTCTTTCCGGGGAACAAAGGGGTATAAAGAGAGAATGATAGATAAGAATTTTCAAGTTTTTCATACTCTATCCCAGATTTTGATATTTCCTTTTATGGAAATTACTTTCGCATTTTATCCTTAATTTGATCTCTCTTACCATTAATCCACATGAGTAGTTGTTTCTTTTTCTTTTTTGGAAAAAAAAAAAGATGTAAATCGTCATAATTTTGAGACAATCTTAAGAATAAAGATATTAGTTTGCAGTTATTAGAACAAACGATTATCTCGAATATCGTATGACTATTATCAGTTGTTTGTATATACTTAATAGCAAATGTAAACAGAGACCTAAAGACATTAGTTTGCAATTTTATTTTTCTTTGGCAATTTGTGAAATATATATAATATGTATGAAAGGATAAAATTGTCATTTCGTTCATTTTTTTGTTGTTGCACAAAGGTTAAAACTCCGAAAATCTTCGTTTGACCCAAATTAGGTCAACCTTTTAAATTGAAGTACACACCTTAAATAAAAGTCAAATCTAAGCAATAAAGATCTTGTTTGCCTTGTGATTCAAGGCTTGATTTCAGTTCGATTTGAGTAGTTTTCGATTTTTTCTTTCTTTGGTTTCACAATTTCATATATATATACTACTCCTCTGTTTCGAGCGAAGAGTTTACTACTTTATTTTGAGATCTTTCATTAAAAGAATTCATTTTAAAAAAATTCAGGCATAAAATGTTACTTACTCCGTTCTGAGCAAAGAGTCTTCGTTTGAAAGTCAAACTTATTAAGAAAATAACATTTTTAGTAGTCTATTAGTAATAAAATAATATTGTTATACCTTAATTTTTGAACTAAGTAATTGATTAATGTTATTCAAAGATTGAGAATAAATTATCTTAAAAAATTTAACAGTTGAGATTCACCATCACATTCACACGTGTGAGTAGTTATCCATTTTTAACTCTCCCTATTTTTTTCTTTCCCTATTACAAGTCACCCCCTACAATTAATATTATGAGCAGTAACCATTTTTTTCTTCTTCTTATGTTTTATCTTCATATTACGAAGTCACATCCTGCGATTAATTTTCTGAACATTCACTTCTTATAAAAATATAAATTCCTCAACTATCACTTGAAACAATTTACCCTTCAACTGTAACATTTTTTTCAATCGCACATTCTATTTAGGCACTGTCATTTCAATTGAAAAAATTAGATATACTGACATCACGCCATAGGCACGGACATGAAGATCTAGTATAGATTACATATGAGAATATTTTTTGAAAGAAATCAAAACGAAAAATGGGATTATTTTTTGAGACGGAACGATTATTATGAAGTAAATATTTCCTCAAGTAGATGAGTGTTTTTAGAAGATATATATATTGACAAACCAACCCGAGCCTTACAAAAATTTAGGTCAAACGGTCTTTCATTATTGGGAGTTCATATATCTCGTCTTGATCTACCCACAAACAGCGGCGACCTGCCAAGAACTACAACCTAAGCAAGAGCTAATTAACTTTAACAAAAAATAATTGATATCCAATATTTAAAAAATAAAGGGAAAATTCCAAAGACTTTGACTTGCCTTCATTGTAGATCTACTATTTTTGGTTCCAATTTTCATAATAATGTAGAATCCAAGAGTTCATCGCGGGAGAATTTAGGTCCGACAATTGGGTAAATTTGGGTTGGGTGGACGGGTAGCGGGGCGAAACGGTTTGAAACCCATTAAAACATAAATATCAAACGGGTCATGTTGAATCAAGCTATGTTAAAACATGTAACATGTTAAAAGGGTTGCTACGTCGCAACTCAGAAAATTCCTCAAAATGCATATATTTATAGAATAAAAAGTATCGGATTAAAATGAGTAACGAGTTCTACTTTAACCCAACCTGTTAATATTTTGAGTTGAAATAGGTTACCCATAAATTTTGACCCAATTAATAAATGTTAACTGGTTGGGTAGGGTTGATTAATTTTCAAGTTGGATCGGTGGGTTAACGAGATTTGGGCTGTAATTGTTCAGGTGTACCGGAGATGTTTCCGTATGTTTTATGTATATTTGCATTTTGTATCTAATTATAATTTTTGAAAACTTCTAAAATATACCCCTCTTTGTTCTTGAATAAATGATGCTTATAATTTTTATAGTCAAATTGATTGTTTTTAATGTAAAAAATTTGACGTGCATATAAAACCTTTTTTTCAAATTATAAAACACGTACTTCACCCATTTATAAAAAAAAGTTTGTTTTTCTATAGGCCGATCAAAAGAAAATGTTAACTTTCGAAATTTTTCCTCGTTTTGAAAGGTATCTTTATTATTGTACCGTTGATTTGTTCTCATTATAATCGATAGACACCACTCTTACATGTGTATTTTAAAAAATACACATGATCATAAGTATATAATAGATTTAAAAAAATATTTGTTGAGTCAAATGGAAAACTTTATTTAAAAATGGAAGTAGTAATTTGTACCACATTACTTTTTGTGTAACTATAAATACTTTTCTGTTTACTACTCTCTCTTTTCTTAAATTATTGTCTTGTTTAACCTGATATCTGAAATTTTAAAAATAATTAACTTATTTATTAATATTAGTTTGATTTGTTGTTATTTCTGAATCTCTTATATATGTGACACATAATTAAAGTAAATGAAAAGGTAAAATTATAAAATTTGTGTTATAAAAGGAAAAGTTTCAAACAAGACAATTATTTTGAGACGGACGGAAAATGAAAACTTGACAATAATTTTGATAACGATGAAGTATAACTTATGTGTTTTATGGTTTTTCAAAAAACAAAAAATATATACTATCAATTTTTAGTTTGAAAAACAACCAATTTAACTTAGAAAATCCAAAAGAGAATAATTATTACAGCTCCGTCCCTAACGGAGACGCACTCTTGATTTCCGTCCATCATGTTTTCTGTTTTCACACACCGAAAAATAAGCATACTTCTGCAACAAGTCAGCCCATCAAATCTTTATATAAATCCCCAACTCATCCTATTAAATTAATACTACTGCACTGCACATATCTAAAGTCACTAACACATTATAACAATGAAACTCCTTCATCTGTTCCTCCTTGTGCTAGCTTTCTTAGTCCTTGAAATCTCAGCTCAACCACCTTACACAACACTAGTTGCACCCTTACTTAAGCACACAAACTCTTCCCTATACAGCGTCATCCTTAACCGCGGCGAAAACTATCTCATCGATCTCGACTCTCCTTTCACATCGTTTCGCTGCGACAACGTGTTCCCCGGTCCTGTTGCTTGTTCATCGCAGGAATGCCTTGAAGCTAGGTCTTACGTCTCTCCCTTCTGTCCCCCATTAAACGCTTCTGCTTTACCCCGCCAATGTTTTCCTTGCGACGATTGCTGGGGCGTTCCATATGAATGTCAAGATCCTTGCAATCGTTGTGCCGTCACGTCCGTAAACCCAGTGGCTCAATCTTGTGCCTTATCTCAACTAACTCATAAAGATATTATTCTTGATTGGACTAATGGTAGAAACCCTATTGACGGTGGAATGAATTTTAATCAACTGATTGTTGATTGTGCTCCTTCATCCCTCTTTCAATCCATTCCTAACAATATCTATGGGATTGGTTCCTTTTCTCGCTCTCAGTTATCTCTTTTTTCAAGTTTTGGCATGGCAAAATTTGCTATTTGTTTGCCTAGCTCATCCAAGGCTCGTGGGGTGAGTTTCTTTGGAGATGGACCTTACTATATTCTTCCCGAAAATCAAGACTTGAAAAGCCTTCTTTCGTACACTCCATTGTTAAATAACACAAATTCGCCCGCAGGTTACTATATTGGCTTAGATGGCATTTCCATCAATCAAAAGGCTCTTCCAATTTCATCAGGCAATATTAGTGTGAAGCTTAGTACTGTTGTGCCATACACTACTCTTAGAAGCGACATATACAAGCCTTTCATTAGGAGGTTCTCGAATGGCGTCAAGAACATTCCTCAAGTAAATGCGGTAAGTCCGTTTAGCCTATGTCTGAATACAACTACCATTGGGTTTAATCGGGTGGGGCTTAGGGTTCCTCGGATCAATTTCCACCTCGGAAATGGCAGCCTTTGGAGTATATGGGGACCTAACTCCATGAAAAAAGTTGGTAATGATGTGGCATGTCTAGGGTTCATCGATGGAGGAGAAACAGCTCAAGAAGCCATTGTGATCGGGTCGTTTCAGATGGAGAATAACTTGTTGTTCTTTGATTTGGAGAATTCAAAGTTAGGGTTCAGTTCTACATTGTTGTTGGAAAGGACCACTTGTGGAAACTTCAATTATACGACCTATACTTGGTATCCTCCTTTGCTTTAATTCGGACGAAGAGGAATATCTATAGCCCTATGAAGCTAAAATTATATGATCCTTGATTTTGTTTTGGAATGTCTATTTGAATAAATGATCTATCCTTTTCAAATTAGTTTTGTATTGTGCCAAGGAAATGTTGATGAAATATTGCATATTATTCGATTTCCTTTTCGCAATTCTCATGTAACAAAAAAATAAATAAATAAAAGGTAGCAATTAATAAAGTCTTTAATTTCCCTCGAATCATATGCCCATGTTTTAATATGCAACTAGTGGCATCAATAGAAGACTTTTCTCGAACCATCAAAACTCAGATTTAAAAACAATGTCACATATATATATATATATATATATATATATAGAGCTATCTAACTCTCCGTCTAAATAAAAATAGTACTCCATCCATTCGGGATAAAGAGCCCACTATTCCATTTTGAGATGTTTTAGTTAAAAAAATTAACTTTCAAAAAATAAGACATAAAATTGTGATATTATTACTAATAAACTGCTAAAAATGTCACTTTTTAAAAAAAGTTTTACTTTCAAGTTTGAAATGAAGACACTTTGTCCGGAACGGAGTGAGCAATATTTTTGTTTTTAAGTCATTCCAAAAAAATTATTCACCTTCTAATCTTTTTTTTATTTATAAAAATTACTTTTAGCATTTTATCATCGATTTGATTTTCACTTTAATTGATGACATTACTATCAAATATGAATATTTTTTAAAAGTACATAGTACTCCATATCATAATATTTATAATAAAGTCAATTATATTTTTTTAATATATGCATTGATTAAACTCGTCAATCTCTTAGGTTTGGAAGGAGTAATTAGAGACTAGCTGGAGATGTTTTGGCTCGAATTTAGGTTTCGTATATTTGCAATTCGTATCTTATGTTTTTGAAAATATCTGAAACCAAAAATATATACTCCATTTATTCCTACATAAGAGTTCTGTTTTGATGTTTTAGAATCAAGTTGATTGTTTTAATTTCTACTCAAAATGCAACGTGTTATTGTTTTTTTATTTATTTTTCAAACCATACAACACGTCATTCGTATTAGTAATACTTTTTTTATAACAAATTATGGGCATGTATACTTTTTGTGTATAACACTATGTACATGTAGAAACTAATAAAATTTAGGAATAATGGCATAGCCTTTCCATTGATATTGTGAACATATTTATAGGAGTACAATACTTGCTACACAAGTTTAACCTAAAGAGTCTAAATACAAGAGGGATTAGGAAACCTAAATACAAGAGAGATTAGGAAACCTAAATACAAGAGAGATTAGGAAACCTAAATACAAGTAAATTAGGAAAGTAAATCTAAAGATAATTATAATATATTACACATATATTATATTTACTAATACTATAAATATAATATATATTAAATATATTATATTCTCTTATATGCTCCATAAAGATGGATCACCGTTAGGAGAGACAAATCTTGAGAAGAATATCTGGACAGAGTGCGAGTTGAAAATGAGAGGGTGATCGGTGAGGTGAGGAGGGGTCGGCCAGTGGTCTTCAGGAAGACAAGTTGTTGAGTGAGGGGTCTTCGGCTGGTGGTGAGGCTTTGGTTTCTTTGAAGACATGGTTTGCTCGAGGAGCGAGGCGGTGGAGGAGTCGTCGGGCGAGGCTGGGTTAGTAGAGTCTGAGTTGCTCGAGGCGGCTGGTTGAGAATCTCAGGCGAGTTGGTGAGGCTGGTGTCTTAGAGGAGACATGGTTTGCTCGATGAGCGGCAGTGAGGAGAACTTGGTGGTGAGGCAGGGGTTCTTAGAAGAGTCAGTGAGTTGCTCGAGAAGCGTTGAGTGAGGACTTCACTAGGCTGGTGAGAGCAGGGTTTTGAGAGGAGTCAGTGAGTTGCTCGAGAGCGAGCTGGTTGAGAGTCTTCGGCTAGTTGGTGAGAGTGCGGTGTCTTAGGAGACATGGTTTGCTCGATGAGTGAGCGGTGAGGGAGAACTTCGGCGAGTTGGTGAGGCCGGGTTCAGAAGAGTCAGGTGAGTTGCTCGAGCGGCGGTTGAGTGAGGACTTCATAGGCAGTGAGAACAGGGTTTGCGAGGTCAGAGTGAGTTGCTCGCCGAGGCTGGTTGAGAGTCTTCGGCTGAGAGCTTGGTTTCTTTGAAAGTCAGTGAAGTTGCTCGAGGCGAGTTGTTGAGAGAGAGCTGCGGTGATGAAAGCCGGGTTTCTTTGAAGAGTCCGTGAGTTGCTCGAGGCGGTGAGAGGAGGGCTGCGATGAAGCCGGGGTTCTTTGAAGAGTCAGTGAGTTGCTCGAGGCGAGCTTGAGAGGAGCTGCGGCCAATGAGTGCGAGCCGGGTTTCTTGAAGAGTCCGTGAGTTGCTCGAGGAGCAAGCTGTTGAGGAGGGCCTCGGCAGTGGTTAGGGCTGGGTTTGTCGAGGAATCCTTGGGATCTGGGAGGCAAGTAGTGGAGGAAGGATGTCGGCGAGGGAAGCCGGGTTTGCCGAGTGGTGGGAGTTGCTCGATAAGCGAGCTAGTGGAGGAGGGGCGGTGGCAAGCTTGCCTTCCGAAGGAGGGAGGGCAATTTGGGTTTGCCAAGGATGCCGGACTACTCGAGAGCAGCGGGTTGAGGGAGGCGTGTGGGAGAGAGGGGCCTCGGCTGAAGGAGGAGTTGGCGAGCTTGCCTTTAGAGGAGGGCAAGGCTGGGTTTGCAAGTGGTCGGGATTAAGTGAGAATTTGGAGTTAGGGAGAGGCGTCGGCGATCAAGCTGGGTTTGCGAAGAGTCCTTGGGGGTGTTCGATGAGCGTGAAGAGGGTTTTGGCCGTGGTGTGATAAACAATGAGGTGCCCAGGTGTAGGAGGGGCGTGAGGTGTGGTGAGATGAAGGGTTATGGTTGCGGAGATGCGGTTAAAGGTGGTTGAGGAAGGTCCTCGGCGAGCTCGAGGCGTGGTTGGCGAGGTGTCCTTGTTGCGTAGGGGGAACTTGGCGTTTACCAGGGTGATGGGTGTCGGATCTGAACGTTGGGTTTGGTGGTCAGATCTGGGTTGGCAGCGGATTCGATGTAAGGAAGATATATGGAGGCAGAAGGTTTGGTTGAGGGTGGTGAGGAAGGTCTTGGCGAGCTTGTCGAGCTTGGTTGGCGAGGTGTCCTTGGTGTTGAGGCGGGCGTTACAGGTGATGGAGTGCGGGATCCCGAACTTTGGGTGTGACGGTCGGATCTGGTTTAGCGGCGGCTTTGGTGGGATGAAGATATAAGGAGGCGGAAGGTTGGTGGTTTAAGCGGTGCTAACGGAGGCGGTTGAGGAAGGACCAAGGCGAGCTTGTCAAAGCTTGGTTGGCCAAGGTGTCCTTTGGTTGCTCAGCGGGGCAGGGTGGAAGCCGGCAGGCGTGGAGAGTCGCCGGATCTGAACGTGGAGTTGGTGTAGTGGTCAGATCTAGGTTGGCGACGGATGTGATGAGAGGAAGTTTTAGGGTTGAGGAAGTCTTGGTTTTGCGGAAGATGATGGTTGTAGGTTTTAAGAGCGAGGCTCTGATACCATGTAGAAACTAATAAAATTTAGAAATAATGGCATAGCCTTTCCATTGATATTGTGAACATATTTATAGGAGTACAATACTTGCTACACAAGTTTAACCTAGAGAATCTAAATACAAGAGGGATTAGGAAACCTAAATACAAGAGGGATTAGGAAACCTAAATACAAGAGGAACTAGGAAACCTAAATACAAGTAAATTAGGAAAGTAAATCTAAAGATAATTATAATATATTACACATATATTATATTTACTAATACTATAAATATAATATATATTAAATATATTATATTCTCTTATAGTACACACATTAGCAACAAAAATAAATTTCTTAAAATAAGACACTTATTTAAGAATGGAAAAATACTAGAAAAGTACTCCCCCGTTCCAGATAAATAGTTAATTATTTTATTTTGAGATGTTCCACTTAAAAAACTTATTTTAAAAAATTAAGGTATAAAAATATTATTTTATTACTAATAAGTTATTAAAAATGTCATATTTTTTTAAAAAAATTGACTTTTAAATAGAGACTTTTTACTCGAAACAGAAAAAAAATGTTAAAATCTCCTAGTAGGCATTTACATACATGCACAGCTCCGTCCCCAAAGGAGACAGTCTCGATCTCCTTAATTCTATTATGTTTTCACACACCGAAAAATAAGCATACTTCAAAAATAAGTCATGACATCATATCTTACACAAATCCCCAAGTCATCCTATTAAAACCACTGCATTTGACATTCTATAATCACCAATTTATAATAGAATATAGTCCATAGTCGCACATGTGCAATTGACTAAAGCTATTTAGAAACAGAGATTGATTCATTTAATAAGATCCTACGGTCATTATCACTCCTCAAGTTCACATGTGTGAACGACGGTTGAGTAACTACCTCCTCTCTTTCTCTAACTCCCCCCACTATTCACGGTTGGTGGTCACTAATCATTCCTCCACTAAACTCGCGTCCCTTTTCTTTTCGATATTTTAATTAATTAATCAATTTTATGCAAAAAAAAATCGTAAGTTTCGCAATTTAAAATATTTGTTTTTTTCTTTTTAATTGTTATCGTAATTAACTTAATTAATTTATTTTTTGAAATTGAATCCCAATTTAATGTATGTCTAAGTTTTGAATATTTTTATTTTTATTTTTTTCTTTTTAATTGTTATCGTAATTAACTTAATCAATTTAATTTTTTTTCGACCTGCAATTTCTATACAAATAAATTTTTTAAAAAATCGTAAGTTTTGTAATTTGAAATATTTGTTTTTTTTCTTTTTAACTGTTATCATAATTAACTTAGACAAATTATAAGTAAATATTAATTAATTTCCACATTATCTGTTTCATTTATTGATAAATGCACAAACTGGTGCCGTGTTATCGGCACAGGTAAAAGTGCTAGTATTATAACAATGAAGCTCCTTCATCTCTTCCTCTTTGTGCTAGCTTTCGTAGTCCCTGGAATCTCAGCTCAACCACCTTACACAACCCTAGTTGCCTCCTTACTTAAGCACACAAACTCTTCCCTATTCAACATCACCCTCGCCGAAAACTATCTCATCGATCTTGACTCACCTCATTTTAAACCGCAAAAGTCCATTTTCATAATTTTGTTCCAAAACTTCCCGCAACCTACTCATTCGGTCTTCCTCTTCCCCTTTTTCTCAAATCTGCTCGCCTTGAAACTTCGTCTCCATCTCTCTTTTCTCCATCGCCAACATCCTGTCATCTTCTACGGCAATTTTGAAACTAATGTATTAGTAAAAATAAAAAAGTCGAGGACTTTTCCGTCCCATTACATAACTTTCGATTCCAAATCAACCACGTGACCCACCTAATTTAATGAAAAGGGACCGAACTAATTATCACCGACGAATGACGATGGATCGGTAGGGTAAACAGAGTTTTATGAGCTTTATATTGTGGTGGACAGGACCAATACGCGTTGTTAGCCAGTTGGCTCAATTGCAGAATGCAAATTGAAATTCACAGACTTTTCCGAGTCAAATTTGTCTTTTTCAATTAGTAAACTCCATTCAGATATTTCAGAACCTACATTTTTTTTTACCGGAAAGTGTTAAGTTGTCAATTCATTTTTTGATGGAGTTTAATTTTAGCCAATTAAAGAGATATATGTTGATAAGTGATGATATTTCAAATATTAGATATGAATAATGTGACTTATATTATTATACGGGGGAGTTTAACATTGCCATTTAAAGAATAAGAGTAAGAATCATTTTGGAGGTCAAAACTAATCTTGGAAGTGTTTAAAAGTGGTTCTAAGTGCTAACGTATTAGTAGTTCTCAAAACACACACACACACACACAAACAAAAAAAAAAGGAAAAAAACCATGTTTCGTAAGAATCATCTATGAGAGCATCACCATTGCAAACTTCTTATCTCCTCTTCTTCATAAGAATTGGAAGTTTTGTAATGGTGAGTCTTCCTTATCATCTTCCTAAAATGCCAACAAGGAGAGAGATCGTGCTATCTTCCAATTTATGAAGAGAAGGCTGATGGAGGAAGAAGGGAGACTGGACTGGGCGGTGGGGTGCACGGAGGGGGTGTGTTGGGCGCGCGTAGTTCACGCACGGAAGAGGGAAGTGAGGGGCTTGGATGATGGGGCCCACCGTCTGAACTTGTGGAGAAAAACAGCCGTTACTTTGGCTTTTTTTTTTTTTAACTTTTTCAAAAAATAGCCGTTTACTTTAGCTTTTTTTCAATAAATTTTGTTTTTTTCCCTCTTCCTTATAAATACACCACCTCAACCTTCTTCATTTTCTCCACAACTTTTTTATTCTCTCTTCTATTTCTTCATAATCTCTTTTAAAAATCATTATGTATTTTTTTCAATTTTAACGTGTTATGTAATTTTCTATTTATGTTATTTTACGAGTTATGTATAATATGTATTTTATCGATAATTTATTAATTAAATTATAAATTATTTAATTTGTGAGTAATTTATTATTTATAAATTAATTAATGTCTTTATTTATAATTTAATTAATTTATACGAAATATTTAAATATGAAATATATTAAATAAAGTTAAATAAATTTATTTGTTTGAGAAATATAAAAATAAGATTGAAGTGTAAAGTTAATGAAGTGGCAGTGGGACCCAACTAAGAAGATGTGTAAGAAGATTAGCATTGGGAAGATATATTCTTAAATGGAATAAGAAGAGAAAAATATGTATGTGAAAGTGGGACCTGGTTAAGAAGATGAAATAGGAAGTTAAGCATTGAGGATGCTCTGAACATGCTTTTACAAAAAGTGATTCTAATTTTTCTTTTTTGTACTCTATTCGCTCCGGGCAAAAAGTTTCAATTTGAAAGTAATTTTTTTAAGAAAATGATATTTTTAATAATATATTAGTAATAAAATGACACTTTTATATCTTAATTTTGGAAAGTTGACTATTTAAATGAAATATCACAAAGTGGAATATTTGACTATTTACCCTGAACTGAGAGAGTATATAACTAACATTATAATTGGTTATAATTACAATAATATGAACATAATCCATATGTTAATATCAATTGTACGGGGATAATGTTAAAATTTTATGGAGATTGTTAAAAAAATAAAAAATTAAGCCAACTCTTTATATGAAACATCCTAAACTAGTATGATGTACTATTTGTTTGGAACGAATGGAGTGTAAATCAGTATTTATTTAAATATAATTTGTTCTTTAGACATTTATTTTTTCTTAATATTTAGTAGTGGAAATGTGAAACTGACCCTTAGAGTCCGTTGGATAAATCGTTTTTGAATGCTATAAATATTCAAATTCTATATGATTTAAATAATATGAAATTTGCTTTAAAAGTATAGCAATTCCATAGTTCAGATAATATGTGGAATTCAATTATAACTTTAGATTGTATTTAAAATAAGATTATAATAATTTATCAAATATCTAGTTTGATTTAGTAGTAGTGGTGGTTAGAGATATCAAATGACAAAAGTTCAAACTTTGTTAATAATAAATAATTAAATATTAAAACTTTTTATATTTTAAAAATTAAGAGCATATAGTGGTGGTGGTGAAAGAAGTGTGTGTTATTGTATAAAATAATAAAGGGAAAAAAAACAAAATTTTGAATTCAAATTATTAGGTTTTAGTGTAGAATTTGTTTTATAAAATTGTGGTATTTCGATTTAAAATTTAATTGCAATTCAAAATTTTAAGGAGATAATTGCAAAAAAAAACCCTGACCTATTTTATGTTTTACAAAATTAACTTCGTGTATTGATTTTCACCAAATTGAACCTCCACCTATTTTCATTTTTGCAATTCAAACCTTCCGTCAAAGAGGTGTTAATTTTTTTAACGGGATGCTGAGTTGGCTGTCATGCTGGCAGCTGACGTGGACCCTGTAGCATCCAACTTATATTTCCCGTTTTTTTCATTGCAAATAAAACTCTGTACAGTTGTTTGTCTTGCAAAAAGAACCTTGGTCAAATCGTAGTTTATTTCCCGCCATTTCTATTGCAAATGAAACCTTATACATTTTTTTCTTTTTGCAAGATGAACCTTGGTCGAATTACTTGTTAGCACTCGTCTTTTTTATTGCAAAGTAAACATTGTATAAAAAATTTTTTGCAACATAAACCTTGAGAGAAAACTAGATTTTGGCTATATATATAATCATTTCATCCTAAAAAAAAATTCATCTCAAGGTTTATGTTTAGTACTTCAGGTGCTTCTGGTTTTGCAAGATGAATTTTTTTGCAAGATGATCAATTCAGTACTTCAGGAGCTTCTGATCCTCGTAACACTCTTCATGTTTCTATGGATGAACAATGTTCCCCAAAACTACTTCTCCAAACTTCGTTACCGAAACCGATCCAACTTCCAAGCCAAGCGCCACTTCATCCTTGGCGCGCAACTCCTTGCTGAAGCGGGATCCGCCAAGGACCGGTCCTCAGCCACTTCCCTAGCCAAATCCGCCGGCGAAGAAGCCAATCAGTCAATCTTAATCGATCCCAAGGACGCCGACGCTCACATTCTCCGAGCCCTAGCTCTCTTGAGTTGCAAGGATTCAAGACGTCAGCTTTGGAGGTGCTCGATGTAGCGATGTCGCCGTGGTGGCTTCGAAGTCGATGAGCGGTGAGGAGAGAGGGGAGGCGTTGTTGAAGGGCTCGGAGCTGAAGGTAGAGTTGAACGGGAAGGGGCAAGTTGACTCGGCAGTGGAGGACCTGGTTGACTCGGTAAGGCTGAAAAAGGACAACGGGAGGGCGTTTTATGTGTTGGGGGAATGTTATGAGAAGAAGAAAATGAGGGAGGAGGCTCGGAAGGCTTATGAGGATGCAGTTAGGGTGGAGCCCAAACTGAGTGTGGCTCGTGAGGCACCTAAAAACAATTCATTTCAACCTTTTTTGCAAGATGAATTTTTTTTAGGATGAAATGAGTATATATATAGCCAAAATTTGGTTTTCTCTCAAGATTTATGTTGCAAAAATTTTTTTATACAAGGTTTACTTTGCAGTAAAAAAAGGCAGGAGCTAACAAGTAATTCGACCAAGGTTCATCTTGCAAAAAGAAAAAAAATGTGTAAGGTTTAATTTGTAATAGAAATGGCGGGAAATAAACTACGGTTTAACCTATGTTTTTTTTGCAAGACAAGCAAATGTACAGAGTTTAATTTGCAATGAAAAAAAGCGGGAAATATAAGTTGAATGCTACAATGTCCACGTCAGTTGTCAACATGACAGCCAACTTAGCATCCCGTTAAAAAAATTAACACCTCTTTGACGAAAGTTTTGAATTGCAAAAATAAAAATAGGCGAAAGTTCAATTTGGTGAAAATCAATACACGTAGTTAATTTTGCAAAACATAAAATAGGTCAGAATTTTTTTTACAATTAGCTCAAATTTTAAGTGTGTACTCAAAGAGTTGAATTGGTTTTAAAAGATCAAATTTAATAATCAAATCATGAAATTGGTGTAACCAAACGCACCCTTAATATAGTTTCCAAAGTTCTTATTTCACATCGTCTAACTGAACTAAAATTTGTTAACTATCCATTAAAAAAAAATCGATGGAACTAACCCCCAAAAAGAAAAGAAATCAAAGTGTCACTTGATTTCAGTGGGGGCCAAAGCTTCATCATAGTCGTACGTACTCCATTCAAGTTGTCAGACCAGTGGCTCAGTTGCAAATTGCAATGTCGTTTAATGGCTCAAATGTTTGACTTAGTCCATTTTGGTCAAATTATTTTTCTTTCTGTTATTCTTACATAATGACGTAAGTTGTATGTACTCTATGTCTCTTTCTCTTGCACCTTTTTCAACGACTACAAAATAAAAACCTAAAATTAAAAAAATTAAGTCACCACATAACGAAGCCAAACACAACGTTATTAAACTCTACCTAATAATTTTTTTTTCCTGCAGAGAAAAAACATAAGAAATTCCCCTTAAAATTTTCATATCCAAAAGGCTTAACAAAAAAAATTCTACCAAGAATTTCTTAAATTTAGATTCTTAATAGCAAAAAATTCAAAAATTAATGTTTTTACTAATGTCAAAAGGGTATTTAAGAGCTTTTGTTTGGATTAATACTTATTTTCTTTCCGCTGATATAGTAGTAGTGATAAAAATTGATAATTTGTAGTGATAATGTTAACTGATAGATTGAGAAGAAGAGGGAATTACTTTTCTCATTGATAGAAAATTACTCTTTACAATGCACAAACCATGACTCCTTTTATACAACCGGATAGAATATACTGGAAGGAAAAGAGCACATCTACGGCATTGAGATCTAACCAATTAACTAACCAGATCTACCAAATCTATCCTCCAACTTTATCCCTTGAACACTCGACACCCTTGCTATTTGTGTTATTTGTTGAAGTGTAGTCTATATTATCAACACCCCCCCCCCTCAAGATGAGATTGGTAAACAAATTCAACACTCTCAACTTGGGAAGAAGATAAGAGAGTTGAGAGATGGATAAATTTTTAGTAAAAAGGTCGGCAAGCTGATCATGGGAGGAAGCATGAGCAGTAACAATCATCCCCCGATCAATCTTCTCTCTGATGATGTGACAGTCAATCTCTATGTGCTTTGTTCTTTCATGGTAAACAGGATTGGCAGCAATGTGCAAGGCAGCCTTGTTGTCATAGAATAAAGAAATTGGGACCATACTAGTCAAATGAAAATCTTTGAGTAAAGCACAAAGCCAAGTGATCTCACAACATGTACTGGCCATGGCCCGATATTCAGCTTTAGCTAAAGATTTAGAGACTGTAAGCTGTTTCTTGCTCTTCCAAGAAATAAGAGAGGAACCCAAGAACACACAGAAACCAGTTGTGGACCTGCGGGTAGTAGAACAACCTGCCCAGTCCGCATCACAGTAGGTAGACAAGGTAGGAGAAGACTGGGCAGAGAAAAATAGCACTTGACCTAGAGAGAGTCTCAAGTATTTGACCAATGTGAGAGTAGCATCCAGATGAGGTTGTCTTGGCTGAGCCAAGAATTGACTCAGGATATGTACAGTGTATGATATATCAGGTCTGGTAATAGTGAGGTATAGAAGCTTGCCTACCAACCTTCTGTATCTGTAAGGATTGAGTAAGACAGGGCTAACATCTGATGAAAGGTTATGATTTTGGGAAAGAGGTAAATGAGAAGGCTTGGCATGTGAGTGACTAGTCTCAGAGATAATATCAAGACAATACTTTCTTTGATGCAAACAAATGCCAGAAGAATTCCTGGCAATTTCCAGACCAAGAAAGTACTTGAGTTGCCCAAGGTCCTTAATGGAAAAAAATAGAATGAAGGTGAGATTTAAGGGAAGAGATGGAATGAGCATCAGAACCTGTGATGATAATATCATCCACATAGATAAGAAGGCCAGTAAAAGAGGTGGAAGTGGAATGAGTAAACAAAGTATGATCATTAGCAGATTAAGTGTAGCCAAAAGAGCTAAAGGCATTAGGCAGGTTTATGGAACCAACGTCTTGGGGCTGTTGACCATACATGGATTTTTCCAGTTTACAAACCAAGGGAGGTGTAGTAGAAGGAGGAGAATAGCCACCAATCTGGCCTTGAACTTATCAATAGACCCATCCTGCTTATGCTTGACCTTGTAGATCCATTTACAACCAACTGCTTTCTTTCCAGCAGGTAATGGTTGAAGGGTCCAAGTTTTATTCCTTTCTAAAGCCTCCAATTCCAAAATCATAGCCTTACACCACTGTGGACTTTTGAGAGCCTGAGCATATGTCATGGGTTCAAAAGCACAGTTAATATTAGTAATAAAAGCTTGATATGAAGGAGAGATGTGAGAATAGGATAGAACATAGTTAACTGAGTAAGGAAGGTACCTCTGTACACAAGCTCCAATGGAGGATGGCATGTTGAAAGGAAGATTAGTATAGTCCTTATACTTTAGAGGGACAGTCCTCTGCCTGATAGGTCTAACAGGAACAGGAGTGGACTGGAAAGGAGGTGAAACAGTAGAAGAAGAAGAAGGTATAGGAGTATGTAAAGTGGAAGAAGTAGGAATAGATGTAGAGGGAACATCAAAAGTAGGGGCAGAAACATCATCCACAGGAAGATCTGGAAAAGGGGGAAATAAAGGAGACGGAGAAGAAGTATGATTAGAAGGCATGGAGTAAGGGAAGTGATTTTCATAGAACAAGACATCCCTATTATAGAAAGCCTGCTTGGTGGACAAATCATACAACTTATAGGCCTTTTTTCCCTGTGGATAACCAAGAAAGAGACATTTCCTAGCTTTTGGTCCAAACTTGTCTCTATGATGTGGTAAAGTAGAGGCAAAACAAAGGGAGCCAAAAACTTTGAGGTGAGCATAGGAAGGTTTATGTCCTACCAAGGCTTCATAAGGAGTTTTCCATTGCAGAATAGAGCTAGGAGATCTGTTGATGAGATAAGTGGCAGTCAACAAACAGTCACCCCAAAAAGACAAAGGTAGATAAGCTTGAAACCTAATGGCTTTAGCCAATTCCAGAAGATGTCTATGCTTTCTCTCAGCTCTCCCATTCTGTTGGGGAGTTTCAGTGTAACTACTTTGCTGTAAAATGCCAAGAGGCTCAAGAATGGAGGTGACAATGGTACTAAAGAATTCAGTACCATTGTCTGACCTTATTTCTTTAACACATGCATTATATTGAGTCTTAACAAGATTTAAGAAGTATTGAAGATATGGAAGAACTTGAGATTTTGACTTCAAGAGAAAAGTCCAAGTAGTCCTTGTGTGGTCTTCCATAATGGTTAAGAAAGAAGTATGACCCTGATATGTGTGATGCTTATAAGGGCCCCACACATCATAATGAAGGAGAGAAAAAGGAGTATCAGAGTGAGATTGACTAAGAAAGAAGGGCTGTCTTGTTTGTCTAGCTAGATGGCATATGTCACAAGGAGAAATGCAATTGTGATGTTTAATAGAACATACATTTAAATGCTTTAAAGATGAGGGGGGGGGGGAATGTGACCAAGTCTAAGATGCCATAAAGTAATATTTTTAATATCAGAAGTAGAACATGTCATTACAGAATTTTGCAGAAGGTCATGAGTGTCATTATTACTTTTAACAGAAAAAAAGGCTAGAACAAACATTGCAGAATGACTTGTCAGAACTGTGCCTTGAAAGTAAAGTCCTGTACATTCCCCCAGCCAATCTACTAATCTCCCTGGACTCCTTATGAACTGGGTTCTGAAGAAAACAACCAGAGGAGGAAAAAACAAGATTACAAGTAGTGTCAGCAGTCAGTTTGCTCCCAGAAAGAAGATTGAATTTGAAGGATGAAGCAAACAAAACATCATATAGGATGATATTTTGGGGAAGGATGATTGTACCTTTGTGAGTGATTTGTGTGGTGTTACCATTTGGCAGCAGAATAGAAGAGTTAACAGTAATATGATTGACAAGAAGATAAAAATTAATAGTGATATGGTTTGTGGCTCCAGTGTCAATTATCCACCCAGTTTCATGCAAACTATGATTTAAGGTGATCTTAGGAGATAAGAGACTGGAGCACCCCATAATCATACCTGTCATGTGAGACTCAGGACTGTCAGGCATGCCTTCAGTGTGTGACAGAAGTTGCATCAGTTGAGTGTATTGAGAACTGGTCAAACCTGGAATTCCAGACTTGTTTTCGGTGGCTTCCCCACTTAGCTTATCATCATTAACCATATTTGCAGCCATATTATTTACCTTGTTCTTGGGCATCCTGCTCAGATCAGGTTTAATGCCATGCAGTTTATGCCAACCTGGGAAACCATGAAGATAGAAACACATATCCTTGGTATGTGAGTCTCGCCATGACAGAAGTCACACCATAATTTCCCTTTCTGTGTGTAAGTGTTATTCCCTGTACTCCCTGTATTGGACCTACTCTTGTTATTTCTGAAACCCGTTCTATCAGGAGTGAGACCTTCAGCAGACTTAGTTAGCAATGCAGTGGATAAATCATTGATGTTGAGAGTTTGAGTTAATCCCGAGTTGCTACATTTTCTCTGTGTTTCTTCCTGGATTAACAGATTTTCTACCTTACTTAAACTTGGTAAAGGATTCATCATTATTAATTGACCCCTGATGGCAGTATAGCTGCCATTAAGTCCTATTAAGAACTGAAACAATTGTTGTTCATAATCATAGGCTTCCTGCTTCCGTATAGAACCACAGTTACAATCACATATGCATTTTGGAAAGCTATTCAAATTAGTTAACTCATCCCACATACTCCTAAACTTTGTGAAATAGACAGATACACTCAGAGACCCTTAGTGACAATCAGACAGTAGTTTCTTAATCTAGAAAATCTTAGGGGCATTACTTTGGGAGAATCTCAAATTGAGATCCTCCCATATAGCCTTTGCAATAGGGAAATAAACAATGGTGGATTTAATTTCTGGAGACACTACATTCAACAGCCATGCAATTACCATGTTGTTACACCTATTCCATTGATCCAGATATTTTGATTAAGATGGTGGTTTCTTATGTTTTCCATTGACTAAGCCTAATTTGTTTTTGGCTGTTAAAGCAATCACTATAGACATCCTCCACTGATTGAAATTGACAGAGTCATTAAGAACTTGTGTTACCAGAACCATACCAGGATGGTCATTTGGATGAAGAAACAATGGATGAGATGAATGCATCTGCAGAGTTGATACCTCCAAATCATATTCATCTACAACTTCTCCTTCTTCCCCGTGCTCATGATCTTCAGATTCCTTGTCACTGCTGCTTGACATTTGTTTAGAAGAAGAGATTGAATATGGAGATAATTCCTAAAATAGAATCAGAGAATTTTGGCGGAAGAGTATTTGGATCAGAACTTGCTCTGGTACCATGTTAACTGATAAATTGAGAAGAAGTTTGAGAAGAAGAGGGAATCACTTTTCTCATTGATAGAAAGTTCCTCTTTACAATGCACAAACCATGACTCCTTTTATATAGCTGGGTAGAATATACTGGAAGGAAAAGAGCACATTTACGACATTGAGATCTAACCAATTAACTAACCAGATCTACCAAATCTATCCTCCAACTTTATCCCTTGAACACTCGACACCCTTGCTATTTGTGTTATTTGTAGAAGTGTAGTCTATATTACCAATAGATAATAATTACATAAATATTAATTTTATTGTTGCTATCAATGTTTTAATTAACAAGATATAATATCAAAAGTATCTTCATATAATAATGATAATAATAATATTAAAAATGTTGATGTTATTGTTGTAATTACTAATTTTATTACTTTTATTACTCCCTCCGTTATAGGCAAAAAGTCAACTATTCTATTTTGAGATATTTCATTTAAAAAGTTAACTTTTAAAAATTAAGGTATAAAAGTGTAATTTTATTACTAATGCCTAATGGACTACTAAATATATCATTTTCTTAAAAAATTGATTTTCAAACGGGGATTTTTTACCCGAAACGGGGGGAGTATTACTTTTATTACAATTATCATTATTATTATTGTTATTATTTTGCTGTTCTTCTTCTTGTTGTTGTCGTCGTTGTCTTCTTCGTTGTTGTTGTCCCTATTATTATTTTCATATTTACAAAATTATCATTTCTACCGTTAGTAGAAGAAAAATAATTTTTTTATCCTAGCAAAAGTTTATAGGCAAACGATGGGAAAACATTAACTTTTGATATTTTTGCAAATCGATAGTTTAACTTTGGAAGTTTTGAATTAAAAAAACAATTTGTAAGACTATTGAGTAAAATTTTGATATATTCGGCGGTGTGATTACGTACTTCTATTTACACAAGGGTCTTAAAATTACGAATTTTTATGTTGTTTTATTCAGAACACCTTAACGTAACACCTAAAACCCTAAACGCAACACCATTTAAAGAATAAAATGACCTAACTACCCCTACAATTAACACTTATCTTTTAATTCCCTAAACCAACACCTACCCCCCCCACACTCTCACCCCTCCCCCTCTCTCTCTCTGCTCCCAGACCCACAACCCATCTCTCTCTCACTCGTCTCCTTCTCTCTCTGCTCTCCCCCAGATTCGAACAAGGAAGAAAGAGAAGACAGAGAAGCTGGACCCCAGATTCGAACAAGGAAGACAGAGAAGCTCTCCCCCAGATTCGAACAAGGAGCCGCCCGTCTCCCTCAACCCTTTTGCAAATCACACACTCCATCTCTCTCTGTGCACGGCAAATCCCTCCCTCCGCCATATGCAAGGCAGCAACCTCTCTTCTCTCTCAGAAATCGAACGGTAGATCCCTCCCTCCCCCAATACGCACGGCGGATCCCTCCCTCGTAATACGCAAGGCACCGGGATTTTGGCAAAAGGTTCGCTACTTTGTAGCGGATGTCTTATAAAACATCCGCTTGTTTGTGACGGATGTTTTATAATACATCCGTTTGTTTGTAGCGGAAGTATTATAAGAAATTCGCCGATGTGTAGCGGATGCATTACAAGACATCCGCCGCTGTGTAGCGGATGTTCTGATTTTTTTTTTTGATAAAATTATGTTTTTTAATTTAAATATTGTGTAGATATATAGAATGTTTTATATATAATTTGTCTGAATCCTTTGATAAATTGTCTGAATCTTTGGTTTTTCTTGCGCATAACCTGTTCGAAGAAATCCCTGTAAGAAGGATCACACTAGAAGTTGAGTTGAGCAGTTTTGGCAAGAAATTAAAAGCCCCGGTTGTTTGCGTCTGATTGGTTGGTTGAAAGAGCAAATGAAGTGGATTAAATTGTAACATTTTCTATTAATTATCCATAAGGGTATTTATGTCATTTGATTTATTAAATGGTATTGCATTTAGTGAATTAGGTGTTGCGTTTAGGGTCACTCTGTTTCATTTTATATTAGGTAGAATGTCGAAGACGATTTGGATACAGACATTTTAGGTGAATTTTTGGTATTTTTGCGGTCAATCCCATTACAGACTTAGAGTGGGCCAATTGGCCAAGGCCTATTAATTCTGGAGTAAGTCTTCTTTAAGATCGTTAGGTGATTGCACCAATACACGAACAATAGTTAGGAGTTGTTCCAATACAAGAAAAGGAGTTAACCAGAATAACAGACCCAGATTAAAATAACGCGGATAACATTACAACCTGGGATGGGGGTAACATTTTAATCACTTGGGGTCAATAAAAAACAGTAAATAAATTACTATTAATCTGGAAACACAGTCCAAATATTTCTCCACCACTGTTATGAACTAATAGAGAAGAAATATTCAGTAAAGCTTCAAACCATGGTATAAACCGAATGAACAGAGCAATAATAAACAGAGCAGTGCTGGAGCTTAAACAGAAATAACTATAACAGTTATAATCTAATGAAATATCAGATACTTTAGGGATAAAACCACTGAAATAATGAAGCCACAAATGAGAGCTTAATAGACGCCGTGTACGGAGCACGACTCGCCGTCACAGGTCGGAGACCTCGGCTAAGCATCTCAACAGGCTCAGATACCCTCTCATGGCCATATCCACCAACGAGTTCGACTGGGGAACCAACCCACAACTGCCAAGGTCAAAGCCACCAAACAGGCGAGACCCACTCCGGCAACCAATAACCACGAAGGTGATCGGAGAACACGAACAGCCCACCCAAGAACCAGTAATCCGAGACCCACACCAAAAACTCTCTCTCTCAAACAGCTCCTAACAGCTCGATCACAAAGACAACGGCAAAAGCCCAGATCAGTCCTCCACAGATACACGCCGACTAGACATGGTATCCCTTAACTCACTGTTTCACCAAGAAAGAAGACGGAGAGGAAAGACAACCTAGATCTACGGTGACATAATGGACTGAGAAGAAGAGAGAGACAGACGGATTTACTGAAGGGGGTTTACCTACCTGATACACTCAGCACTCAGCCCTCACAGATACGCTCTGTATCTCGCACACACTCTCTCTGGGTGTTAATGACGAAAAAGAGCGAGCAGAGAATATAAGGGAGACGGCACGTACAAATAAAATGGGACAGCAGAGGGACCACAGGCGGTTACAAGCAATGGATAGGGGCGCTGAGCTGTCGACAACTCCAACAAATATCACCAAACTAATAAGGCAACAACAAAAGGGCTTCCGGTTACACAAAGTGAGATGGGCCTGCTAAGTGTTTGGGCTTAGGGAGATATTAAAGGAGGCTGCCACAATGATTTGGGCCTTCAAAATCCTATCAATCGTCTTATAGATTTTAATTTATAAAATGGAGTTTTACTCTCTTACAAATCAACCCAACAATACATGATGAATCGAATAAATATAATCAATTTTACAAAAAAAATATCAATTTGACCATCTTATACAAGATTTTGCCTTTAACCAGAAACAACAACCAGTTGGGTTGTGCGGTGTCTTTCGTTTGTTTCTTCTTGATGATCTCGTAATTACATATACATCCCTTCCTGCTTTCAGATTTATTACTCATGATGGTCCAGCTTATTAACAACTTCTCCAATTTCCACTCTCTCTCTCTCTCTCTCTCTCTCTCTCTCCATCCGTTGAGTAAAGAGAGACATGGGAATCAGAAATCTCTTAGGTTCTGACACCGCTTTGATCATTTGATTCTTTTATTGAATACTCCATCTAATATCTTGAATGTATTTACTAGAGGGGAACATATTGGCGAGTTGCCGAACATTATAAGAAGCATTACCACGGACTTTGCATCCTCAAGACCATCTTTATTTCATATTCTTTTTCTTAACTCAATACTCCATGTAGTTTGAATTTCTTCCATTAATGTCTCCTTCTCCTCCCATTAAACCTTTCCTCATTTTCTCTCTCCTCATCATCTTCTCCATCTCTCTCTCCCAGGCCCAATCACCTCGCCGGCCTAATGCCTTACTCCTCCCAATCTCCAAACACCCTTCCACCCTCCAATACCTTACCAACCTCTCCATTGGAACCCCTCTTGTTCCAACCACCTTTCTTGTTGACTTAGCTGGTAAAACCCTTCTCACAACTTGTTCCATTCACCAACCCAATACAACGACCATTACCATTTCTCTTCCATCAACAAACGGATCAACTTCCGGCCCAACCGTAAAGATCCCAAATCTCGCATTTGGGTGCGCCAAAAACCGGCTTGCTAGTGGTGCTAAGGGTACGGTTGGCCTAGAGAGATCGTCATTTGGGCTTTCAACCCAAATTTCAGCTGCTTTAGGTAGGCAGTTCGGTCCAAAATTTGCGTTATGTTTGCCATCATCATCGTCATTTTTCGTGACAAATTCTGGTAAAACCTCGGATAATGGGGTTTTATTTTTCGGTAACACGCCTTATTTTTTTTACCCTAGCTACAACGAATCCGTACTCATTGACGAGACCCAACGATTTTCTTACACTAAGCTTCATGTCAATCCAACTAGCACATCCGACTACTTTGTTCAAGTAACGTCCATCTTAATCAACAAAAAACCCATTCCACTCAACACAACCTTGCTAAGGATCAATAATCGGGGCATCGGTGGTACAAAAATTAGTACCGTGCTTCCCTACTCGGTACTCGAAAGCTCGATTTACAAGGTTGTTACGACAGAATTTGCTAAGGAACTTAAGGCAATGAGAGTAAATAAAGTGGCACCCGTGGCACCGTTCACCGAATGCTTTAGCACAGAGTTCATGGGGTTCACTCCACTAGGGGCGGGTGTGCCGGATGTTACGTTTGTGTTTGAGAACAAAGATGTGTATTGGGAACTCAATGGGTTCAATTTGATGGTGGAGATAAGTCGGCAAGTGTTATGTTTGGGGTTTGTAGACGGTGGTTCGAAGCCTAAAACTTCGATCGTGATAGGGGCACATCAGTTGGAAGACAATATTTTTGAGTTTGATTTGGCTGCTTCGAGGCTCGGGTTTACTTATAAAACACTACTTTTCGATGAAGTTCTATGCTCCAATTTCAAGTTCTGACAAGTAATTTCCTTCTACCTTTTGAAATAAATATAGTAATTCATTTATACAGTACCTGGTGTACTGTCTCTAGCTCAAAATTTGTATCTGACTAGAGTTGAATGAAAGACATCTCGCTAAATGGATCAATGGATCGGAGGCAGGCCGTTGTGGTTCAATAAGGCCAACATAAATAGTTTTTTTAAAAAAAAATTTGCATGAGCTGAAAATTGACAATTATAAATTTATAATGTCGAAGATGGTTGACTTGACCGACAGTAGCCCTTTCTCAGGGTTATATATATATATTTTTTTTTATTTTTTTTTTTTCTACTAAGGGGGTATGAAAAGGGACCTCACACTTTGTGAAAGCCATCTCAAGTTTATAAAAGGATACTTCAAATGCATAAATACCACATCTTCCAGTCACTTCTTTGCCATCTGCTCTCTTTTTTCCATATCATTTTCAGCCACCTTTGCCTACACCCATTTCAGCCTAAAGGCTAAAGCCCTACTTCTCCCAATCACCAAAGACCGTTGTACCCTCCAGTACCTCACCCACTTCAAACAGAGAACCCCATTTGTTTCCTTAATTATTAATTACCGTCGACCTAGGCGGCAAACACCTATGGACTGACTGCGAAAACGGCTATGTCTCCTCCACTTACCTTTCTGGAGATATAAAAATAAAAATTCAACACCAATATGTAAGATTTTACTATGAAATTTTATAGGAATAATTGCGGGTTGGTCCATTTTCTAAAGTTTTCAATCGTTTAAGTTCTATGATTTTTTTTTCAAAATGGAAAAGGATACTTTTTTGGGTAAAAAGATTACGATATTCATAATGAGCATAAGGCGCGCTACATAAATGCATCACGGTGCATTAACTATTGAACCGTGATGTATTAATTTTTGCACTGCGATGAATCAGTTTAATTGTCTAGTCTATTTTTACACTGCGAATCAATGTTTGAACCGTGATATATCAATTTTATTACATTAATTTCTTATCGCGATGTATCAATCTTATTGCATTAATTTTTGCACCGCGATATATCAATTTTTACACTGTGATACATAAGTTTGAATTACCTAATCAAATTTTGTACCGCAATGAATTAGTTTTTGCACTGCGATACATAAAATATTATCAAATTCAATTTTGCACCGCGATATAAAATCATAATGAACCAGATCATGTCCTCCACTTTCTTCTATCATCTTCTCAACCATAAGTTGATAAACCTTCTTCTTCCTCTTCCGCCTTTGTTCTACTAAAAAATCCTTCAACCCAGCACAGATCTATTACAGTTTCGTACTTAACGAATCAAAAAAATTGTTTACCTTTCGGGGGCGTTTTCCAACAATGGTGATCTTCGTATCTAATGTGTTTGCCGGAGCTGTTGAAGGAGACGATTATATTTTTGGAACAATATTTTGAAAAATAACCTTTTGCAGGGTGAAAAAAAAGAACAAGTCACTGGAGGGATTAGAAACTTTGAAAAATAAACCGGTCATATATAATTTTACCAAACTATATATATAATGTATAAGGTAGTTTATACAAAATTTGGTACCTCATGACCGGCCTTGCCACCAAACCTCCTGAATGCAAACTTGCAAGTGCAGATTCATTTTGTAACACTTGTGATGCCCCTCCCATGCTGGGTTGCCACAATAACTCATGCACGCACTTCTCGGAAACTCGATCACACGCCACTTGATAGCTGGGGAGCTTACTTCGGATGTTTTATTCGATCTAGTCAACGGATGGGAAGAACCCAACCGGGATTGTGTCAGTGCCGGAGTTTTTTCATTTGTACGTAGACAACTCTATTAGAAGGTCTTGCTAGTGGTGTCAAAGTTATTGCCGCTCTTGGTAGGACTCACCTATTCTATCACTTGCTTCTCAATTTCCAAGGTTCTGTAACTACCATAAAGTATTATCCATTTGCTTGAGTCCTTCAAAAGGTGTCAATCATTCTTGATGATTGACCTTATATGTGTCATCCTATTGTTAATGCCACTTCCGCTCCCTTGGAAATTGGTTTCAAATAATCGGTGTTTGCTCGATGTTTGATCATATGATATTTGGCCAAGTTTTTGGGTTTTAGTTAATGAAAAATGAAAATAAGTTATAAAAAAATAAAATTTATGTTTCGAATAGATTACGTTGATATATTTGTTATTTCAAAACGTGAATAAGATATTAATACTCAAAGTATATAACTTAACTTTGTCAATTGAAGAGTTAATGAAATATGAAATGTTATATCTCACATTGACATAATAAAGAGCTTTAATGCATTTTATTAATTGACTTATTTTAGGGATGAGCATCAAGTGTTCTCTAGTTACAACCAAGTGGTGTTGCATGTGTGGGTTAGTAGGTTGCATTGGGTGTTTTAGAGACACATTAATTGAATACACTCCTTTCCTTCAACAAAGAAGGGAATGGTGGAACCAAGATTATCACAGTTGAATATGTCTATACGGTTCTTGAACCATCATCAGTTAATGATATTGTTGTAACATTTGTGCGGACACAACCTTAGGGGTATGGGGGCAGTTGCACCCACTTGAGTTTTTTTGTTGACAAATTTTTTTGTTTTAATAATAATCTGTTAAATTTTACAAATTTTCCCCACTTCTACAAAATTTGTACAAGTTGCCCGCACCTGGCTGATTGTTTTTTTTTAACTCTCTGTAACTCTCGTTCTCTCTTTCCGGAAAGAGTGAGTGAAATTTTGAATCCCCCGATTCCCAAATCCCAATCCCGTCTCCCTCTCCCATCCCTTCCCTCATTCCCTTTCCCTACATCCCAATTCCGAGCCCTAGCTGCTTGTCGCGTCTCCCGCTCTAGCCTCCATCCGACGATTCTGACCATCGAACGATAACAACAGTGCATGCACACGACTAACGGCTCCACTTTCCTCCTCTCTCAATCTCTACAGACAAGTATTCTTCGGCTCCACTTTCCCCCTCTCTCAGTCTCAATGTCTCATTAACTCTTTTAACTCATTTTATCATTTAGTCAATAAGTCAATAAATTAGTCATTATAATCGTGATTGTGAATTTCTAAATTATAATTGTCTGAATCAGAGTATGATTGTATGAATTTCTAAATTATACTTGTGATTTAAATTAAAAAAATTAAAATAACCCTAATTTTTAAATAGCTCTAATTTGAAATAACCCTAATTGAGTATTTAATTTATGTAATTGTTGTGAATTGTGAATTTGTGATAGATGATATTATGATAATATTGTTTTGTTTCCTAAATTTATGTGTTCAATATCTTGGTAGGAAATATATTTGTTTAATATGAAATTAGGGCATTTTTATTTGGGGTTCAAGTAGTTGATTTATGAGAAAGATGCTTCTCTGTAATGAATATTGTCAAGACAAATCTACGAAACCAAATTTGTAATCAATTTTTAAATAATTGTCTTATATGTTTTATTGAAAAAGATTTGCTTAAAAACATTACAAATGATGATGTACTTAAATGATTTCAAAATATAAAAATTTGTAGGGGACAATTATGATTTATAAACTATACTAAATTTAAAGTAAAAAATTATGCATGCGTGTCAACATTTAAAGTATGTTATATATAGCTCAAACACGTGTGGGGCCCACATTTCCTATGATCGATTTCGTTTTGCACAGTGACTAGTGAGGAAGTGTACAAATTCAATGGTGCAAGTGAGAAAGGATGTTTTGAAGCTAAGATTAAGGTTACGATGGCATGCCATTACAATTGGAGGCCACCAACCTTTTGCAGTACAATGTGGCAGTCAAGGCTTGGGTTCAGCTCCTCCCTTCTCTTCCGCCAAACTACATGCTACAACTTCAATTTTACTTCTACTTAGTTGTCTTATTTATTCAAATGTTTGCTTAATTAAAGGTCATTGTTTCCTAAAAAATGGTTAATTATATTTGCAAATATATACTCTATGGTTCCTCGTCCAATATTTTATTTTAAAGATATTTTACTGATAAAAGTCTATTACCAAAAGATATGTCTACTTATATTCGTATAACCTTTTAATTGATGCATCCTTGCGTTGCACGGATTGTACATGTGTATAAAATTATATACTAAATTAAAGTTGAATAGTATGTAATTAATTTTTTTAATATAACTTAAAAGTTAGTAATCTCAGTGCAACCCCTCAACTTTTAAAAATTACAACGTTACCCTCACGTGTATAAATGAAGAGTGTCACATTTTAACATTAAAAATATCACTTTTTAGTATAAAATGTATCGTTTTTCAGCATAAAATGTGTCACTTTACGTTTTTAATAAAAAAAATGTCATTTGTTCTCTTTAAAAGACATTACTTTTTATGTTTAAATGTGCTGCTTTTTAGTCTTAAATGTGCTACTTTGCATTATAAATATATAAATTAAAATCGTCACTATTAGTTTTAAAGTGTCACTTTTTAGTAATAAGAGTGGTCACATTTAGTATTAGGAGCGTCACTTTTTAGTATAAAGAGTGTTACTTTGTATTTTAATGAAAATTATTATTTTTTCCACTTAAAAAAAAGTCACTTTTAGTATTAAGAGTGTCACTTTTGCCTTTTAAATGTGTCACGTTTAACTTTAAATATGTCTCTTATCATTTCGTCAAATTTTGTTCGGTCCGTCAAATATTCTAAGACAAATAAGGCTAACAGAGCTAATAGAAGATAAAAGTGTAAGGTGTGGGAAGAATGAAATTTTCGACAGCAAACTTTTAAAATACAGGGGCACCTGAGAAAAACAACAAACTTCTCATTAATGTGTTGTCACCTTCAGCGAGGTGACACGTGGCGCGACTCTCATTGCGTGACCCACGAGTTATGTAGGCAGATCTGAGTCGATCCGTGAGTTTCAGCCTAATTTGTCTGATGTTTTACCCATTTTCTCTCACATTTTGACTTGTTTTTTCACTGGACAACCAACGGTCTTTGTTGATAGGTTACCCGCTCTATCTACCTTCATTTTATCATTGTTGGGGCTCCGTATTACGGATTTAAGATCCGTAAGATCGTCCTATACAAGTTTTTGTCTATTTCTTTTGGTATAAGATTTCGTGTGAATGGGTTGGAATTGGAGGAATGATTGCTCCTGAAGTTGCACGATTTTAGTGCTAAAATTATATACTCCCCCCGTCCCTAAATTATCGTCTCACTTTCCTTTTTCGTCCGTCCCAAAATAATTGTCCACTTTGAAACTTACCTTTTTAGAACATCATTTTTACCACTTTACCCTTACTTTTTCACTCTACTTTAATTATGGGCCACATATACATGGACATTAATGGAAACTACACATTAAACCAATATAAATAATCAAGTCAATTACTTTTTCTTAAACTGTGCGCCGGGTCAAACAGGACAATTATTTAGCGACGGAGGGAGTACTTCATTTGCTCCACCAAAAAAAGTCTCTATTTAAAAAAATTAATTATTAAGAGATATATTAATGTCATTAAAGTTAGTCATAATTATAAAAATAATTAAACACAAATAATGTATTTTTAATATAAGTGGAGAGTAAATATAAAATATTATAGATATTATAAACATAATTTTTGAAAATAAACTCTTAAATTAAAATATTTCAAAATAGTATATAATACACTATTTACCAAGAAAAGAACAAGTATTTGATGTTTTGAGTTGAAGATGGCCAATGGGTATTCCAAGAATCCATGACCAACATTATTTGAACCTTTAGATCCATATAATTCACAGGGCCGGCCCTGAATATTCGGAGGCCCGTGGCGAAAAAAAATAAAAGGGCCCTTTATTTGATGTTTTTTTTTTTATACATAGATAAGAGTAGAAGTGTAGAACCCATGACTACACAACCAACAAAATAAAACTTAAGACAACTAAATATATTAGGATTATATATACATTATATATTATATACTTTCTGTGGCCACTTAATTATTAATTAAAAGTTAAAAACCACTCATCTCAAGTTTCGAACTTGAGACCTTCAGCATATTAGGCATAACCCTTGACCATCACAGCAACAAGATACTTGTGAAAAATGTTAACAATAAATTATATATACAATATATAAGGTAATTTTTACAAATTTGGGGCCCCCAAAAATTGGGGGCCCATGGCCATTGTCCCTCTAGACATGCCTCAGGGCCGGCCCTGATAATTCAGGCCATGCCGTTGCTAATCTCAAAATACCTACACGTTTTCCGAAGAATACACATTACAAGGAATTATTAGTTTT
The DNA here is from genome assembly GCA_013146195.2 of Codonopsis lanceolata. Lineage (NCBI taxonomy): Eukaryota > Viridiplantae > Streptophyta > Magnoliopsida > Asterales > Campanulaceae > Codonopsis > Codonopsis lanceolata. The sequence goes on along the minus strand of CM028384.1, from coordinate 55,032,972 downwards.
TATCGAGGTTCTAAAAAATGTCGTACGGTCGCTAGGCGGCACACTAGCGTTTAGTGTTTAGGGGACTAGTCTGGTTGTAATTGGAGCCTTAGCGGGGCTAAGAATTAAGACATAATTACTTTTTTTTTTTTTTGATAATTTATATCAAAGATCAAACACATTGACTATATTTTTTTAATGTTTGTCATTTTATCAAACATTTATCTATATTTATAAAAAAAAAAAAAAAAAAAAACAAACCTATCATTAATCTCAATTCTCAATAACCACAAAGCAATAAACAAGCCAAGTTTAAAACTAAAAACAAAAATAATATTACTCGACCTACTTACTGCAGATACAACTCACAGTCTAACTTATTCTCCATAGTCCCTCCTCATTTTAAATTATGAGTCCTGAGACAGTCCCCTTCTTCTTCTATTTTTTTATTCTTCTTCTTATTTATTCTCTCTATCTGGCAGACCGACAACTCGTTTTTCTTCTTTTATTTATTTTCTTCTCTCTCTTTCCGACAGACCGACTCTCCTCATTTTTTTATCATTCAATCTCTTTCATTCTAAATCTAACCCTTTAAATATATCCCCTCTCTTAGCCCACCAAATATCCACACAATCAAACTCATGTTCTTTCTACTTCCCTCTTTACCTCATCATTACCACTACTCTTTCCTTCTTCGGTCACCGCACGCCACAAAATCAAAACTACAAAAATAACTTAAGGTCGGCGGGGTTTGGCGTAAGCGCCGACTTAGTCGATTAGACGGCGACTAAGAAAGTCGTGGTGGTGGAGAGACACCTAACACCTAAACGGGGAGTTTTAGAACACTGATTTTTATTGGCATGAGGCATGAGCTATTAGCCTATTATATAACAAGATATTTATTTTTTATTTTATTGTTGGTTTGAAAATAATGTTTTATAAGCTACTTAAGGCTATAAGCAAATGCTTGGACTCACTTTTCCTAGAAAAAGCCAAAAAAGTAGAACTCTTATTTTTACGATGTTTTCATGATGTTAGGCAAATTAAGCAAAGTGTGTGTGACACTTCAATTTCTTTAAGTTGTGAAGATTGATATATATATATATATATATATATATATATATATATATATATATAGGGATAAGTGTACCATTAGTCCCTGAACTTTGGTCAAGCACATCATTAGTCCCCAAACTTTCAAAAGTTTCACCACTGACCTAAGTAGGCTTTTTTTGCTCATTGGAGGTCCCTAGCCCTAACGACGTTTGTTTATTTCCGTTAAGTGAACATGTGTCACTCACATGCACAAAATAAGGGTGTTATGTGTAACATCATCAAAATAGGGGGGGCAAAGTGACACACCATACTCTCCTCACATATCTATATTGGTACCACGATCTCCTTTTGTCTCTGTGACCCCACCTCTATTATTTCCATTAACACCGGTATTCCCCCTTCCTCCACAAACGCCGCCTTCGCTTCTACCACCCCCACCAATGTGCTCTGCCATTAATTCCCGCTGTTTGACCCCAAATCAGCCATTAATTCCACCAAAGGCTTCATTATCCCCGCCATCGCCTCATCTTGTTCTCCTTTACGTAACATAGGGAATACTGAGCGCCGGCGCGTCCTTTTACCACCGAAATTCCGTTTTCTAGAAGGTTCACCAGCGAATCAATCGCCTCCCGACCGTCCGATGGTCGTCTTGCTTTCTTCCAACCGAGAAAACCGAAGTAAAGAGCACATCGCGTTTTCCTTTGCCGTTGGCGTTCCTACTCTTATAGCTCGTACCAGCGGCTTTATGGTGGCTCCCGATGAAGCTAGAAGCTCCTTGTTTTCATCACATAGAGATAGATTTAAAATTGTTGTTACACCGTACTCTTGAAGCTGAGGATCGGCTGACGAAATAAGGCTAATTAGTGACCTGATTGCGCCGGCTATGGCGATTTTGACTCAATTCTCTGGCTTGTTCTTAGCAAGTAGCCTGATCTCTATGACCCCATGCTTCTGCTCGTCGATTGAACACGATTCCAGATCGGATAAGAGTTGACTAATTAGATCATCGAGTTCTTGGAAGCTAGCAATAAGAAGCCACCAGGCTTTGCAACGAAGTCATCGGGAATTCGCCTGATTGGTCACTGTTGCAATCACTGAAAGCTGCGGAATCATCGTTGTTGATACTATTGAAGCTCCGTCCCATGTAAGTCATCGGCTATGTAATTATTCGCCGCAGATTTCGACGACCTTGCCTGAGGTTGAGGTTGAGGTGTTTTTGGGAGATGGGCAGACACGTGCACGACCGTATCAAATCCCAGTCAAGAGAGCACATTGGGAGAAGTTGGTTTATATGCACTTTGCTCCCTTATTTTGAAAATGTTATACATAACCCCTTAATTTTTGGCATGTGAGTGGCACATGTTCACTTAAAGGAAATAAACAAACGGCGTTAGGGCTAGGGACCTCCGATGAGCAAAAAAGGCCTACTTAGGTCAGTGGTGAAACTTTTGAAAGTTTGGGGACTAATGATGTGCTTGGCCAAAGTTCAGGGACTAATGGTACACTTATCCCATATATATATATATATATATATATATATATATATATATATATATATATATATATATATATATATATATAAAGAGAGTTGCGATTATTAGAAAGTTTTCGTCAAAATTTACTTTCCATAAACGACAACATTTTTATTTTGTTTAGTTGTTTTTTTTTTTTTGCTTTGGGAATTGAAACTTGCCTATTGTTTAATAGAAAATTATTATTGAACAAATGCATTGATCATGTATCCTCTTTTATGATATCCTGCTATGTACAAGTCTGATATTCAATACTACCAACTGACATGTCTCATCTCCGAATTGTCTTATCGCTGAAATATTTCACTCATATTCTTTAATGAATAGTGAAATAATTTTAAAGTGTTTCCCTAGGCTATTCACCCCCCCCTCTCTAGCATATTTGAGCACATCGACATGACCAACACTGAATATAATGCTAAATACTCAAAATAATCTGAGACAATGTCATTTTATATAAAACAAATTCAGAAAATGATACGACTTATATATTTTTAATTGTAATTTTTTAAATAATTATCTTAGTTACTCGCATCTGCTAAATACACATATTTAAGTTTAGATATGTGTTTGTTAGAAAAATATTAAAAGTATGTACTACAAAATACGTCATTATATGCTAACACAGAATAATTTATTAAAAATATATACTACAAAATACTTCATTATATTCTGTCAATTTCATGAATCAAAATGTTTCTAGGAGGTTCTATTTAAAATAACTCTTTTCCCCAATAATGGTAAACCATTAATCTTCAATAAAAGCTAAAGAATTATTTCACTAAACAATCACATAAATTTAACAAAGTACGTACACATGATTACCAACATCGTCTAAAACAATTGCTGATGATCAAACACACACACACACATACACACATAACAATTATTCATTGAGAAAAAAATACAGATAATAAGACTAGCAAAATAGATGAATTATACCAGTAAGTCAACTTTGATATACTTTAATTTACTTAACAGTTTTTAAGTATCAAGATATATATATATATATATATATATATATATTTTATTTATTTATTTATTTATTTATTTATAAGGGCATGAATCAATATGGAAACATTTAGACTCCCTGACCAACAAAAAGAACATGTATTCCAAAATAATAGTCCTTTACTTTACACAACATTTAAGAAAAAATATATATAATTGACTATAATCAATGTTCTAAAAATCGTTAGGCGGGCTCTAGCGCTGCATCAGGCGCCTAAATGATATAATGCCAGGCTTAAAGGCTGGTCGAGAAATAAGACATAATATCTGATTTTTAATATATTTTTTATTATAACCTAGTTATTAAACATAATTTTTTAATTATACTAATACTAAATATCATCTAATAATTTAAAAGTAATAATTACATTATGATGTTAAATTTTAAAGGTAAAACTAGAAATTTAATATCATCTACGGTTCAAAATATTACAAAAATAGTCAACAGTTTAATTATTCATAGGTCTGTTGACAATTACAAATTTACAAAAGTAATTTAATAATTTTAAATTGATATTTACTATTATTATTATTTAAAAAACCCAAAATGACATTATTTAGGGCCAAAATTTTTTAAAAAAACTAAAAAAATAGGAAAAATCAGCAGTTGGCCGCCTAACCCGCCTAGAGCGCCTAGCCGATTTTTTCGCCGATTTGCCAAATTTTTAGGCGTCGGAGTGGTGCCCACCTAGGCCAATTTTTAGAACACTGACTATAATACATATGATTCTCTTTGCTATCTTTGTGCAAATGTTATAATCATAGTGAAAAGAAAAAGTAAAAATAAAATGTTAAAAGATGACAACAAATCAAAAAGAAAAGAAAGACAATTAGTTTGAAAGAAATAGAGAGTACTTAAAGAAAAATGACAACATTAAAAATTTCCCGCTTCCAGTTGCAGTAACTTACTGTAATAAACATTTGAGTAACTAGTTTTATACCCGTGCGTTAAACGCACGGACATATATATTTTTCAATCAAATTATACTTAGTTAAATTATAATCAAGCAAAATGAAGACAAAAAACAAAACTAAAAGAAGAGATTATTTCAATGAATAGAAAAATATCATTTGATTAAAAATTAATATGAAAATAAAGAAATATATGTGTCAGTTGATTAACAATAATAAAATAAATAAATTAGAATAACTGCAATTTATGAGAATTAAATATAATTAAAATGAAAATACAAAAAATGTGTATCACAATGTATGGATTTTCAGTAGCAATACGTCGATTTGGATTCACGATGCATTAATTTAGAATCGCTATGAATTGGAAATAGACCAGTTTGAACCTGAGGTATCGATTTAAAATCGTGATGCACTGCTATGGAATGAGAATGACAATTACACAATTTTGAATCATGCATGACAATGTATGAACTAATGTTTATCGCAAGCATGTACGATTCATTCAAGGTATACTCGTCCTTTCATATCAAAAATGTTTTTTTTCCGATTAAAAAACATAGTGGACAGCAGTTGAATATCTATCATTAAAGACCGACTCAATATTCATCATATTCTTTTCAAACCCTTAAAAGACAAAAAAATATAAAATGGGTCTGACGTGTTCATAACTCGACACATATTAATTGAATGACAAAATTTACTCTAAACAAATTTAATTGACGATGATCGATTGAAAATTGACTCAAATAATTCTATTTGTACTGATTTAAGCCTATTTATGACTTATTTCAATATCAATAATCAATTACAATTAAAAATACAAATTTAATCTCTTGGCTTTGTTACTTCCCCCCACTCACGGATATTAAAACGACATCGTTTATATATATATATATATATATATATATATATATATATATATATATATATATATATATATATATATATATATATTAAAAACTCTTGTCTTGAGTCTCGCCACCTTGCCCTCTCACCGAAGAAAAAAAAACTATTAACCCAACTTATGGAACCAATTCTCATTTTAGTTTTTCTTCTTCACTCCCTTTACTCATTATCCCTCTCCTCATTCTCTATCCTCGAAAATATAGAACTTTACAAAAAGGGATCATCGAGGTAACTTTCCAAGTGAGATTACTTGGGCACTCTACAATTTGATGTAAATTTGATTAATTTTTGAACACAAAGACAAATCAATTCGTTCATGATTAAATGGTCGATTCATTTTTTTTAAAAGAAAGGTAACTTTGCACTTCCGAAACATTTTCTCTTTGTTAGAGGAAAAATTATGTTACAATATTGTTTGTTTCTTTTTGTTATTTACCATTATATAGTTCTTGTTACTTGAAGTATTTGTTAAATTTTTATTATTTCAAATCGATATATTTTTTAGATCCGTCACCATTTATAATTAATCATGTGCATTCTGTTTTAGATGAACTTTTGATGATTTTTAAATTTTGAATATGATGAAATGGACAACAAAATTTCAAATCTATATATTTTTGTTAGTCAGTCATATATTTAATATCAATAATGAGTATTTGTAATTTGATTCATAATATTTCTTTTAAGAATTTTGATTCGTTGAAATAGACAAAAAATATTCATATATTTCATGTAGTTATAATGAATTGTGAGTTTTTGTGATTTAATTGAAAGTATTTGTTTTAATAACTTTTAATCTGGTGAAGTAGACAAAAAAATTTATAAATAAAATCATATATATATATATATATATATATATATATATATATATATATATATATATATATATATATATATATATATACATACATACACACACAGATTAGTCATTCAGTTAGAATTAATTGTGAGTATTTGTGATTCCTTTTAGTGAAATTTCTAACACAAAGTCATCCATGATTTTTCTGAAGTTTATTTGGCAACAATGAAAAACTAACAGTTGTATACAAAAAAAGTTGTGTTTAGATAACAAAACAATGAATGCAATGGTTCTAGTTTCTAGGCTCTAGTTTCAAGGAGTTATATGTATTTAAATTTGTATTATTTAATTATATGATTCATTAAATGTTTGCTATAGATAAATGTTACTATTTTAGGGATGCAAATTTTGACGGAAAATTACTATTTTTAGATTACATAGGCTTTATATATATATATATATATATATATATATATATATATATATATATATATATATATATATACTAGAGTCACTCTAATAACACTCAATTTCGGGTACCAAATAATGTGGCAGCTGACATGTCATAAGTGGGTCTCTATTCTTTACTAACTTATTAACTAAACCTTAGTTAAATTAACCTAACTATAACCAATCAAAATTAACCAAACTAAAACCAAAGAAAATTAATCAAAAGATAAAAGGAAAAAAAAGTAAACCCCAGCACTCTCTCTCTCTCAAACCCAGCGACAACAAAAGTTTCTCTGCATCGACGTCCGACAACGATTTGGGATCATCTCTTCAAGTCTCGCCCCAGCTCTCTCTCTCTCTCAAGTCTTCTATCTCCATCGCAGGTGACCCGAAATCACGCCCAAACTTTTCCGACGAGATGAACGGTGACTCCTCTTCTTCTTCGACGCCGACAGCTACCATTGTCGACGAGTGACATCACATTCGATGAATCTTCAGGTCTCTCTCTGAATTTGTATTCTGTTGATAATCGATTTCTAATTTACCGTTTCCTAGATTTTCCCTAAAAAGTGTAACACCAAATTTGTATTCTGTTGATGTGAGATTGATCATCAAGTTTTTCGTATCAGTTTGATTTGTCAAATTTGGAGTATGATTATTTCAATGCTCATTGTTCTTTTTCACTTGCCATTTTCGCTCTTTAGCTTTTAGGTTAGCTTTTGTTATTGTGTTTATTCCGAAAACTTTTATTTTAGATTCAGTTTTTCACAAGAGTATTTCAATTGTTTTTTCTCCAATTTAGATATTAACAACATAAGTTACGAGTAGGCCTCTCTTATGGAAGCAAATAAGTAAATGAAAATTCATGGATGAGCCACTAGTAAAAATTAGTTTTGTCAGCACTTCGTTAATGCATTATATACAAGTCTGAATCTAAACATTTTTTCTTATTCTGCCAAACCAAGAGATGTGATAACATGTTAAGTATCTAACTTATTTAAAAGTTTAAATTGTTAAAGAGACTACCAACAATATCTATCATGATATCTTTAACACTTACTTCTTTCGTTCTGGGCAAATAGTCCCCGTTTAAAAGTAATTTGTTTTTAAAAAATGATATTTTTAGTAGCTTATTAATAATAAAATGACACTTTTGTGCCTTAATTTTTGAAATTAAACTCTTTAAATGAAACACATAAAAATAAGATAATAGACTCTTTACCCGAAACGAAAGGACCATTTATTTGTACGTTAATAGGTCTTCATAATTTTCTTGATCGAAACATATTGTTTTTAACTCCATTATATTCTAATCTTAAATCTTATGTTTCTAGATGTTTAATTTTTTTCATGGTCATGTTTGTGCAAATTATTGTGCTTTGCATTAATTGAGTTAAGTTTTTTGAATGACCGTTTTACAGATTTTTTATTTGTAAGACAGAATTTCACTCTCTCACAGTCAGTGTTCTAAAACTCTCCGTCTAGCTTCGTTTAGGTGCTAGGCCCCTCTTTACCGCCGCGACTTTCTTAGTCGCCGCCTAATCGACCAAGTCGGCGTCTACGCCAAACCTCACCGACCTTAATTTATTTTTGTAACTTTGATTTTGTGGCATGCAGTGACCAGAGAAGGAAGGGGGCGAACTGGAGAAGGAAGGAGGAGTGGTAATGGTGAGGCAGAGAGGGAGGTAATGGGGGGAAAACTGAAGTAATATTTTTTTGTTTTTAATTCTAAACTTGACTGGTTTATTTATTGCTTTGGGGTTGTTGAAAATTGAGATTAATGGTAGATACAATATTTTTGTTCATTTTACAAATATAGACAAGTGTTTGATAAAATGACAAACATAAAAAAAAATTCAATTTGTATTCAATGTGTTTGATCTTTGATGTAAATTATCAAAAAATTGGTAATTATGTCTTAATTCTAGGCCCTGATTACGCCCCGACTAGTCCTCTAGGCACTAGGTGCTAGTGTACCGCCTAGCGGCTGCCTAACGATTTTTAGAACCTTGCTCACAGTTCAATTAGCCAACACACGATGAGTCGAATAAGGAGGACTTATATTACAAAAAAAAAATATATATGTAATACCGTCTTCAGGCCGGCCTTGGGCTATGGCTAGAGGGACAACCGCCTTGGGCCCTCATAATTTTGGGGCCCAAATTCGTACATTGCATTTACATATTATATACTCACTCTGTTTCAGACAAAAAATTTACTAATATTATACTATTTTGATATGTTTCACTTTTTTTTTTTAATTTCACTTTTAAAAATTATGTTTACAATTGTTATAACATTTCATGTTTACTATCTACTTGTGTTGTAAGGACATTGTTTGTGTTTAAGTAGTTTAATAATTATAATTAGCTCAAATGACATTAATTTATCTTCTTAATAATTAAAATGTTCAAATAGGGGCTTTTTAGGTGGAATTAAAGGAGTATATATAGTTTTTTTTCTATATATATATATATATATATATATATATATTTTTTTTTTTTTCTAATACTGGAGAGAGAGTGCGAGTTTGCGAGAAACGTGCGGAGGGAGAGAGACAATCATGACCTAATCGCTCACTCTTCTACCTCCTTGATTGATAGCGTCAAAATGAAACAAGTCGGTGGCAAAATCGACCACATTTGTTTACTTCACAACACACAAATCTCTCTCTTTCTCTAATTCTATCTCAACTCTTTCTCTTTGTCTCAAGACTCTCAACATCTTTAATTTTTCTGATTCATTCGATTAAAATACTACATGTTTCAATCCACAGTTTCCTGTATTAATTTCTTTAACCATTCAACTTGAGGATTCATGAATATTATTTGTATTTGGTTGGCTATTTTGTTTTAATTTTTAACCATTCGATTTGTGGATTTTATATGAATATTATTGGCTTGATTAATTGATAATTGATTGTAGACTTACAATGGTAAATGAAAATTGGAATGGTCTGAAAACTGAATGGAACTATGGAAATAGCATATTTGTATATTAGTAAATCAGTTAAGGATTTTTTTCAAACTTAAGTAGCAAAGTGTTATGTTTGTTCAATATTTAATTTGGTCGGTTTTATTAGATATTTTTTGTTTTTAAAATTTTTGAAACTCAACATCAACATTTGACTTTTTGGTTACTCGTGGAATTAAGTATATTATTAGTTACTTGCAGCGAATAAGATAATTTCAAGGTGATGAATGATTTTGCAAGTGGATGAAAATTTCGAAGTGAAATTTGATATATTTATTGAGATTTGTAAAAAAAATTACGATAATTATTGTTAAATGCAA
>CM028384.1:54693738-55022931 GCA_013146195.2 Codonopsis lanceolata | reverse complement strand
TATATTTAATCATAAAATTTACACAAAATTTATATCGAATCTACACAAAAATAAATTACTTAGTCAAAATTAAGTTTTATTAAAATTTTGAGTTCAAAACATGTATAGAATAATTTAATGTTACAAAAAGGAACCTATGATTAATTCTAATGCTACGGAACTCTTCATATTTCTTTTCGTTGTTTTTCCTTTTTCGCTAAAGCATGACCTAAATAAAGTCAAGTTTAATCTTTGAGCTCTTCTTTTAATGATAAAAATAGGGGTCTAAATTATATTAATATTACTAATATGAAAACATATTGTGTTTTTAAAAATATACAATTTTTCTCTCATTAATGTTATTGTTATTATAAAAAGATTAAAAAAAAGAAAAGTATAAAAAAGAAAAAAAACGAGATAGAGAAGAAAAAAAACGAAGAGAAAAGCCATGAGTAGGCCGCCCCCTCCCTTTTTTTAAAAAAATCTTAATTTTTAATTTGGTCACGTTACTATTTTGAAAAGTTTGATAAACTCACTCAGATTTTTTTTTCATAGTTTAATCACTGGATTGGCGGATCAGGGAATAATATTGGCCGGTGTCCAAAATTTTAACTACTCCGCCATCCCAAAATATATGATGTTTAAAGCTTCACGGCCAGGAGAAACATATTATGAAAGATTAAATCCATATCCAAACATTAATAAGGTGCTTTAATATTCTTGTCCAAAGAGCCAAACACGAGTTCTGAGGTCAATAAATATGGGTAGAATTGGAAAAAAAAGTGAAAATATTCCTTGAAAATTACAAAGTGTCATCTATTTTGAAACAAAAAACTCTCCAACGTCATATATTTTGGGACGAAGGGGAGTATTATATTAAAAATTAGAAATTACTGTCCTTCTACGTTTTCATACGTTGAAAGCAGTAATTAATCATCACACAACATTCAAACATGTTTTTTTATATATAACATACAAGAAAATCATTTAAAATTGATCGAGCATTCGATTTTGTAAATCCGTCTTGACAATATTTTTTCTGAATTTGGGGAGGGTCGTGAAAACTTTTTGGAGGGTCGATTTTCAAATATCACAAACCTCTTCCAATTTTTTTTTTTTGGGTGTCCGTGGACACCCTAACCTCTCATGTGGATCCGCCACTATAATCACTGTACTTGGTTTATAAAATCAATAGGGTCACTTATGTCATATTCATCCGTTATGTTGGATTGAAATTAAAAAAAAAGATCAAAATGCCCTTACTAATTTTAAGGGTTTTTAGTCCGAAATATAAATAATTGTGGGGTCTAACTATTATATCATTTTCTTGTGATAATGGAGTATAATGGGTGGCATAAAAAAACTAAAATTATGTTTAAATATAGTGATTAAAGTATGAAAAAGAAAAAAATAAGGTGAGTTTAGCATTTTTAAAAAAAACGAACAAGTCATGTCGGAAACATGAAACACCCCTTTAACATGGTAAACCTACTGTACTGCTACACGCCAACTCCTCCCCCCACATCTATTTAACTCTCTCCACCAATTAATTACTGTACAGTGTGTAAAGGACGAAAGAGAATACAGGAAGAACCAAATTAAGTCCCGGATTCACTCTACATCTTCTTTTTCAGTAGGTATATTTTTCTAACTCTATTTTTGTTCTTTAGTTCTTTCAATCTCTTCTGCAGATTTATACTTGTTCTTGTTAGGCTTTGTTAAAAAGTCTTTATATTTGGTGCTCATTTTTGTTCAAAATGTAACCCGTTTGACCGTTTGATGATGTGGGTGTAATTTGACATGGATTTCAAGTATGTTTAGTAACCCCGAGATCGAAAATGACGAGTTAGGTGTTTAATACTTTTCCATGACTTAGCTTTTAAACCCATAGAAATCTGGGTTTTCCTCCGTTCCTTTATAAACGAAGGTGGCGACTCATGTTGATATATTTTAAAGAGTACTCGAGGCCAAACGTATTTAACGCGCTTAAGTTTTTTCACGTGACGACGAAGGGTTTCAAAACATGGTTCTCTGGCGGCCACCTCTTTTTCTTTTGTTGTGTTTTTAGCTTGGTATGTGAATAGCAAGTGAAACTAGTAAGAGTACTTTTGAGTTTCTTAAGCTTTTTATTTGAAAAATTGGATCAAGTGTTGAACGTAAGAGTTAAGGTCAAGTACACTGACTAAATTGATGAATTAATGAATAATCTGTGATAGTATCGCACTACAAAAACACTAAATTTAAATGACTCATTACTATTCCGCCGTTGCCCTAATTTAAAATAAAATTCATTCATTAGGTAAATTGAAATAATACAAAATAAAATTTAATCACAATGACGATGTTTATAACAATGATCCTAACCATGTTGATTTGAAATAGAATCATACATGAAGGAATTTTCTGTTGTGAACTGTCGAAGGAAAGGAAGTCAGCCTTCTCTATGTAAAGCTGCCTCTCTAAGAGAGAGAAGGTTTAAGTGTGAAATATTTTAACACCTTCTATTTTAGCAGTAACTAGCTAGTTAATTAGAACCCGTGCTATGCGCGATTTTAATAAAAACAAATTGTAAAAATTATTTATAATAAGATAATTTTATAAACTTGTTATAAATAATGAAAATTTTTATTTCGAATACTTTGAACAAAATTTACATAAGAACAAAAGAAGGCCGACTTCCTTTCCTATAGAAAAAAAAAAAGAACTTGAAAATTGAAGTAGTTAATTAATAATTAATATAAATAGATTAATTAATATTTTTTGTTGAAATCAATCATTTTAACATAAAGTTGGTATGTGATAACAGTGACTTATGTTAGTATAATTAATTATTAATAAACATAGATTAGTAGAATAGAAAATTAACATATAATTGTCTCGTGAATAACTTGTATTAATTAAATAGTACGAAAATAAAAAAGAAGAGAATTGAACAATATCAATCAAGTTCAACTTGTATAAATTAAATATGACAAAATTTAGTTTTAAATTAAGCAATATTTGACAAAAAAATATTTTTTCTCATTTTATAGAAAATTGATACGTGACAGTCATTATACAGAAATCTACCATGTGACAACATTGGTTATTGTTTTAGTAGCTAGTAAATAGTTAGTATCCATGCAATGCAGAGTTTTTATAATTTTTTTTGACAAATGTTTTTTATGATTAGACGATTTTCTAAACTTGTAATAATTAACTAAACTTTTTAATTAAAATACTTTGAAAAAAATTAAAAATAAGGTAAATATTGAAATTGATCATATGAATGAGTAATTGAAATATTTGCATACAAATTTTATGTAGAAAAAATAAATTAAAAGTGAAGTGATTGATAATTAATAGATTTCAATTAATTAGTAATTTTATGTTGAAATTGATCGATCATTTCAACAGAAAGTCACTATGTGGTAGCAGTGACTTCCATTAGTAGTAATTAATAATTAATAGATATATATAGTTTAATATATTAATAGAAGAAAAAATAACATAAATTTTTCCTGTGAATAACTTAAAGAAATTAAATATTAGGGAAATAAAAAAGGGATGAAAATCTATATTTGAAAAAATAAAAATAAATGTTTTTTTCATTTTACAGAAAGTCGACATGCCATTTTCATCTGTAAGTCTATATCATAAATTTCCTCGAAAAACTATATCCTAAATCTGTTTTATTTATAAGATTATTTATAGGATTTTTATCTTAAGTTTTTTTTATTAGTAAAACTCTTATAAATCTAAAAATGATAAATTTTAGTTTTAATAGAAATATGAAGAAAAAAAATAGAAAGATTCCACATGGCAACGCTATAGTTTTAGTTATAGTAGGAACGATGTGAATTGAAGAATCCAGTCAAGTGTATAAATAAAATATGATAAAGTATATTTTAAACTAATCGATTTTGCCAAGAAAAAAAAAGCTTTTACCATTTCATACGAAGGTGATACGTGATAATACATAATTCCTTTAAAGCTTTTAGCATTTCACAGAAAGCTGTCAAGTGGTAACAACAACTTTTGTTTTAGTAATAGTTAATAGATAGATATATTAATAATTAATAGATTCATTGAAACTCCAAAATTTGAGATTCCTTTCCCAAACTCCTGTTGCCTCCTTGGACTAACACGATACTTTTACTAGTTACAATTTTCTTTTTCATCTAGATATATGTAAGATGCTAAACTAAGTTGCAAGCTCAATACTCAATAGACTTTTTGCACAACCTAGTACTTTTTTCTTTCTTAAGTTGTTTGTAAGCATCTTCCATAAGATGCATTATTTTCGATCTGCTATCGGTTATCATTTTTACCACGAGTTCTAGCATTATGTTCAAACCATTATCCCTAACACAAGACTTGAGGACTTTTCGACCCCCATGGAAACGGATGGACACTACTCACTTGCACTCCAAGGAATCGGTGTTGAGGATAATGGTTTGGACATAATGCCAATACTGAAGGCAAAAATAATAATCGATAGTGGATCGGCAAGATGGACATATCTTACGGGAGACGCCTATGAGCAACTTAAGAAAGAAATTAAAAGAGTACTAGAAGAAAAATGCACCTCATATCTGATAGGCTAATGTGCTATGTCACGCCCCAAACTTACCCTAGCTGCGACCTACTTCAGGACGTGAGCTATTGGTTGTACACTTGATAAGCAATATGTTGTTTCTACTTGTATTATTAGATTTGCTTATGGTCATTCATTAATTTAGTTTTTTGCCTAAGTGTCTAAATGAGTTGCGTACCAGTTAGCGTAAAAACTTAGCATAGAACTTAGCTTTAATATCGTTCAGCTAGACTTTGCAACACAACGTCACCGGTAGTCTTTGGCAGACCTTAAATAACTTCCAACGACAGACTTCACCAGCAGACTTTGTCTACGTATAAAGAACAATGATGCCTTAATTAAAAATAGAAGATTTGGTAAAAAAAAGTTTAGCTCAGCATTTGTTAGAAGATTATATTTATAGATATTCATCTTTGAATATATGTTAAGGATTTCTCACAGTTAACTTCCTGAAGACTTAAGTTTCGGGTTTCTTGGATAAAGTCTTGACACATTCCTCTTTGGTGATTGCTGGGCAGTAAGGCATAATGGGTATACAGTATGACACATTAACTTATGTAACTCTTGTAGACTATACCAACTCATGCTTGTCTGAACCTCTTTCGGCTACAACTGTTCCTACATAGTACTTGCTTCATCTCCACAATCATTCAGACCAATTTCAAAGGAGATTCAGACCAACAGCTCGTTGCATTAAATGCATTAATTCAATCTAATGTAGTTGTTATTCTCTCCTTCTTCTTCAACGGTCAAAAGGATCCTCTCATGTAAATGCTGCCATTGAAATTGAAATACTTAATGCTCTGAAAATATTCAACAACCTACAAGTTCATAACTCCAGTGCATTCAAGAGATCATCAACAGATCAACAAAGTCCTCAACAACAACAAGAATCAGTTCAATCATTTACATTTATTAGCTTCTTACATTGTTGTATCATTAACTGTTCTAAAGCACAATGAATATTATGTTCTTATAGATATTCACTACACCCACCAAACACCAGTCAAATATTTTTGTACACGATCCATTAGAGATTTCTGTAATAGAACTAGTGGAAAACATAATGCACATTTCAAATCCAAGGTTGACTGCTTTGGTGGTGGATGTAGCACTATTCACAGTGCGAACCATCTCAAAAACTTTGAGTTCTTTATTTACAGCTTACTATTTCATTAACTACTTATCAATTTTGTTTATCTTGTTTCTTACTTGCTTAAGACTTTGAGTAACACCAAGGCTATTGTCAATTCATAACAACAGACTTAGTGAATTTTTCCTGTGTTCTTTTCGCTACAACAACTCTTTTGATAGTTGTTTGTATTCAATTTAAGGAAAACTGCTCAAAAGTTTTTAAGTGTAACTAGACTATTCAACCTTTTTTTCTAACCTAGTATTGTGCCATTTGAGACTAACACAATAAAAAGAAACAAATTCAAAGAACCGCAACTTTATACACACGAAGACTCAAGAGACTAAAAAAATGTTACAAGTGGTATAATATATAAGACATCAAAAGAAGACTACAAGCCTTCATGTACAAGTCAACTACAAAAGCAAGAACCACCAAGAATGCTACCCAAAGGTAATTTCCACCTCTAGTACTCTGGCGTTCACCTCGGCACGCTAACTTCCTTCCTTGACTGGGATCTAAGGAAAACAAATGAGGAAGGGGTGAGTTGAAACTCAGTAAGGTTCAGGTGTACTTACACATGTCATGTGTGTATGCAACATAATCGTACCATGATGTTCTTAAGCATACACAATACAACGTTCATATAAAACAATTAGAGCTGTTAAAATGGGTTGGGCCCATTGGGTTAGCCTGCCCGCCACCTAAAAGAGGTGGGTTGGGTTAGAATTTCTTAGGCCCGTCACTTTTTTGGGCTGGCCCGCCCCGTCCCGCCAAATGGCGGGTTGAAGTGGGTTGTGGGTTGGCTTGCCTAGAGGTGCCAAAAAGGCTTGAGCCCATTGGGCTAGCTTGCCCTGCCACCTAAAAGAGGTGGGTTGGGTTGGTATTTCTTAGGCCTACCATGTTTTTGGGCTGGCCTGCCTCGCCCCGCCCCGCCAAATGGCGGGTTGAAGTGGGTTGTGGGTTGGCTCGCCCCGCCAGCTTTAAAAACAATGGGTTAACTTTACTTAACAAAGTTGTTCAAACACTAGAAGTATACAAGATTGAGATATTAGTTTCCCTTAACACCATTTGCTCTTTCTTGATCACGTTCTCATTTCATATACACAATC
The DNA here is from genome assembly GCA_013146195.2 of Codonopsis lanceolata. Lineage (NCBI taxonomy): Eukaryota > Viridiplantae > Streptophyta > Magnoliopsida > Asterales > Campanulaceae > Codonopsis > Codonopsis lanceolata. The sequence goes on along the minus strand of CM028384.1, from coordinate 55,016,132 downwards.
CCGGGAAAAGTAATTCATGAGGCTAGGTCTCTACAACCCTAGACAAGTCGTGAAGACAAAGCTATTACCCAAGAGGGTTAACCTTATCCAACTTAGGGGTTGAAGCCAAATCAAACTCCACTTCTAACTTACACTTTTCTTTGCCCCGTGATCAGGTTAGAGGTGGTATTGACGCCTAACGTATTCGTTTCTATTCACTTTTATTCACACTTTTATTCATGCACACAAACTCCCTTTACTATCTCAACTTGTTCAAGCTTGCTATCAAGTTCATATTCATCACTTATAACATTTTAGAATAAAATGGCATATGAACTAAGACCGTTGTTACCTTTTGTTACTCCACTACACATGTACCATGTTATTCTAAAATGTACCATTATACTCTTTTGTCAATTTAGGCCAACATTCACTTAACAAAGTTCTTAACCAAGTATGGATGTCACATATATATCACTTTTACTACTTTAATTCACTATTACAATCACATAAGCCAAGGTTTTCATAGCAAAACCCTATGGAACAAAAACTAGTCATCAAGGGAGTTCACTTATACAACTCATAACATGTTTTCATATCTCAACAACTTCAATTCAAACATTTAAACTACGAACAGTGAACATTCATAAGTAAGATTTCTCTTACCAAAGATGGAAATATCGATCTACCGGTGGAATCAAAATTTTATTGGCTCTATGTACTCTCCTAAGCAAGAGGAACGACTATAATGAAGACTTAAGCACAAAATATGAAGTTATGCCCTTCAAACCCTAGCTTCTCCCTTCCAAAACCCTTCTTCCAAATTTTTTTCTTTCTATCTCGATGGTATCATGTTTTGCATGGATATGAGACTCCATAAAGAGTTTTATCTATCAAGATAATTAGGAGGAGGGGACTTCTCACTTGCTAGGTGATCGGAGATGGTTGGAGGAAGTAAATCAAGGTTTAAGGTTAACTAATCCCTTCATTAAGGTTAATCAAGCTAACACCATACTAACCCAACTTAATTAGGTCTAATACCGGCTTGGTCAAGTCTTTAGACAAGGTTTAAGGCTAATAAACCTAATTAGAAAATGTCAAAAGCTAAAGGTCAACACAAGAGGCCAAGCGTATTCCCACGCGCTTGAAAGGTTTTGAAACCACCCCGCTTTTTAGTGGCGTGGATCATGTTAAAAACGGGGCACTCACAACTGGACTCAACTTTTTGGAAGCATACACAATCACTATGTCATTCTGCATCAGAACACACCCTAACCTTTTCTTGGAAGCATCACTATAAACAATAAAGTGTTCGCTTCCTTCAGGCAATGCTACAACTGGAGTCATAGTCAACCTATGTTTGAGTTCTTGAAAGCTCTTCTCACATTTATCATCCCATACAAAAGGTATCTTCATCAGAGTCAAATTAGTCAGTGCAGTTGCAATCTTGGAGAAACTCTAAATAAATCTTCTATAATACCATGCTAGGCCAAGAAAATTCCGCACCTCAGTAATAGTTTCAGGCTGTTTCTACCCCTATTACTGCCTCTATCTTGGATGGATCCAATGCGATGCCTGCTCGTGACTAGAGCTGTCAATTGGGCCGGGTCGACCTGGCCTGGCCCAAGCCCACCAGGTTTGCTTTGACAACGGGTCGGGCCTGCAATATGTCGGGCTTAAGAAAACTCAAGCCCAGCCCATACCACCTCCGGGCCTATGGGCCAAAATAAAAAAAACAATTTTGCTTTTTAAAAGAGGTTAATATATTAAATATTTTTTATGAAGTTTATGTTAAATTGTTAATGTAGAAAGAATGGGGTAATCTGTAGTTGTGGTCCAGGCTGTCCAGCAGATGTATAATGTAATGATTATGACAACCATACTATTACCTAAACAAATAAAGCCATGGGATCAAGCTTGACATTAAGTCAATAACTGAAATATCTGTTCATGTTCACAGTTCCCCAATCGCTGCCATCTTCCCTCTCCATCATAAGCCAATGTCTCGTCTCCCAATTGAAAGCCAGAGGGCTACATCAAATCTGAATGTGTAGAGACTTGAGAGTTGAGACCTCATTATATACATTTATATTTCATTGCAGTTCCAGCCAAATTTGATCAGCAAAAATGGGAAACTAGCTACTTCTCCATCGTAAATTCGTAATCAGATAAAAAATTAATTACGAGACTATCCTTTTATGTTGATACTTTTACAGTTTAAGTTTCAATGAAGGAGAGGAAAATCAGGCGAAGATGAGAGTGAGAGAGAGTACAGAGTACCGATTGGCGACTGGCTAACAAATGCTGGAAAGGGGAGGCGAGTGAGGACTGGCTGATGAGTGCTGGAGGAGGCGGAGTAGCTCGTCGGGGATCAAAAGGTTAGCCTGGTTATGCCGTTATGGTCTTGACAATGGCAGCGATGGCGGCGACGGAGGCAACTACCGACCGGGTCTGGCGAGAATGCCGAGAAGAGAAAGAGAGAGAGATCGAAAAGATAGAGAGCAATAGGAGTACTGTGGGTCGCCCGGGTTGCGCCCGCGCCCCGCGCGCCCTTGGTTAGGGGTGCGTGTACGTGCGGATGCGGGACATCCACTGCTCTCGTTCCACCCTCTCTTTTCTAGGGGAAGACGAAATCAAAAGTGCGAAAGGAGTGCTGTCTTAAGATAGCGCGTTGGAATGCGTCTCGGTTGACTTAAGTGGATTTTATTAAAAAAAATAGCCTTATGGCTCGTTTTGGATCACTATGGGAGCTTTGGGTTTCCCGCATCAAGTTATCCCTTTTTTAGGGGATATCAGGATATGAGAATACATCACCCTTCCATTCTCATTCTCCCTTTTTTAGGGAAAAACGGAAAAGTGCAAAGAAGGAGTGTTGTGAGGCCCCACTGGATCCAAAAAGTTTTAGAGTCGTCATCTTTATTTTAAGGCAAAAATAAAGCAAAACCAGAAAAAAAAAAAAAGAAAACCAGAGATAGAAAACAGGTTCAGAGGCTAAGTTACGAGTTGGGAAGGTGCTAGGCACCAAACTCGCCCTTTCGATCTCAAAATAGTTTTTGGCTAAAGTATGTTTATTGTTATATTTATTTAGCAAATAAATATAAATAAAGCATTAAAAGACAGGAAAATAAAAAAATACATCCGTGACTACATTATTTACGGACTTGCAGTCATTTCCTTACAATAATTACAAATATATTAAAAAATATTTGGCCATCATAACGGCTCTTTTACATAATATTTCCTAATCTAATCCGGGCAGCACAACGACTTATATTGACTACATTGGGCCGGATTTAAATAATAACTTTTATAAATAAAAAAAATAAATAAATAGATAAGTAAATAAATAAAACGCCCTTAAAGGCTATTACCTTTTAGAGCGGTAGTGTGCTCGCTCTGTCCTTCAGGGAGAGGGAGTTTTTTTTTTGTTGTTGTTGTGATTCGGGCAGAATGACTGCTTATTTTGGATGACTTTGACTCGTTCACTCGGGTAGAATGATGGCTTATTTTGGAAGGTTTTGGCCTTTTTGGTTTGGCAGAATAACAGCTTATTTTTTGTGTTTTTCAGCTCATTACTCGGGCAGAGTAACGGCTTACTTTTTGGATTTTGGGCCGGGGAAGTAAGGTGGATACCTAACTAAAAGGCTAGGGATCACTTTTAACCGGTGGATTTGTGTTTTGGCGAAGTTTGGACGGGGTTTGGAAGCTTTGGTGGGCTACACACACCTATCTCACTATTATCTCGGCGTTGTTGAGACGCGGAGAATTCTTCAGCGTTTTGTTGTGGGTGATTTCGGTCACTGAAAGGGGAGCCCAACACTCCTATTTATAGTAGGAGAGAGGGATTCATCGGGAATTATAAATTCCCTCAGCCCGCTTCGTTCGTTTGTACAACAGCCTTCTCCAGTTGCACAATGCGTTAAGTCTGAGAGCTACAGTATGGAGCATGGCGCCGACAACACCATTCCATGGCGCGGCGCCCAATCCTCTTTTTGGCCGCGCCATGTTACTATTTAAGTTTCATTTTCAACACTTTCACCCCTCGCAATTCACTATTTTGCGCATCCTGCTTTGCCTTTCGCATTTTCGACTCCTGTAACTTGACATTTGTTAATTTTGAACAGTTCTTGATATCACATGTCAGAGTCACATATTAGAGGTACGAAATTGGGGTGTCTACAAGTACGAGTACTGACTACCGTAGAAGTAAAACATGCGAATGGAAATCTCAAATCTGGAACAAGAATGATGGAGAGGAGATAGATAGTAGATTGAAGATGCATATATTGTTTTTTTTTTTACTTTTTAGGTTTTATGTTTTTAATAAAGTTTGACTTTGCCAATAATGTGATTGGGTCGGGCCAGGGTTTTTGGGCTTTTCAAGTTCGGGCAAACGTAGCCCACGAGCCGGGCCAAAACAGCCTGGTTTTTTCGGGCCTTCTGATTTGAGGCCCAGGCCCTTGGAAAGTCGGGTGGCTGGACCGGGCCTATGGGCCGGGCTCAATTTTGACAGCTCTACTCGTGACATAACATGCTTCAGAAAAGCTACCTCTTTTAGCCAGAATGCGCACTTGCTGAACTTGACATACGGTTTCTTGTCGCGAAGCAATTCAAGAACTAATTGCAAGGGTCATTCATGTTTTTCAATGAATTTAGAGTACACCAATATATATCATCAATAAACACTACCACGAAGCTACCAAGGTAATGTTGGAAGACTCTGTACATTAGATCCATAAATACTGCTAGTGCATTAGTTAAACCGAATGGTATCACAATGAATTCATAATGTCCATACCTTGTCCTGAAGGTTGTCTTGGAAATGTCTTCCTCTCAGATTCTTAGTTGATGATTGCCATTTTTCAAATCAAACTTTGAATACACAACTGCCCTTGCAACTGATCAAACAAATTATCAATTTGTGGTAGAGGGTACTTGTTCTTCACTATTACTTGATTCAACTATTGAAAGTCTATACATAATCGTAGTGTACCATCCTTCTTCTTAACAAACAAAATTGGAGTGCCCCAAGGTGACACACTTGGCTTAATAAAACCCCTATCAAGTAACTTTTGCAGCTGAATCTTAAGTTTTTTTCAACTATGTCGGTGCCATCTGTAAGATGCTTTAGAAATTGGTGTTGTGCCAAACAACAATTCAATACATAACTCTATCTCACGTTCAAGTGGCAAAGAAAAATCATCAGCGAATACATTGGGGTACTCACACACTATTCTTACATTTTCAAGCTTAGTGGTAATCTTACTCTTGTCATAGAAATGTGCCAAACACCCAGTGCAATCATTAGTCAGTAACTTATCAGCCTGCACAGCAGAGATAACATGCACTCTACTACCCCCCCCCTTTTCTCCCATAAATTGGAATTCAGGCTGGTTCAGAATTTTGAAAACAACGAGTTTATGATAACAATCAACATGAGCATAATATGCACACAACCAATCCATACCCAATATAATATCAAAATTATGTATGGGCAACACTATCAAATCAGCAAGCAAGTTACAATCACCCACATAGACATCACAAGCTCTATACACCACACTAGCCATCGAGCACTCCCCCATTGGGGTTGACACTTCAAGCACATAGTTTAGCACACAAGGAGGTACATGCAAGCTATCAACCGAAGGTGATGCTACATATGAATGTTATGAACCCGAGTCTATTAACACACAAGCTATAGATTCGAAAACTATAAGTATACCTCCCACTACTGAAGTACACTCCAGGGTATCCTTCTGATCTAAGGAAAAAACACGCCCTTGCACCTTCAGTTTACCATCCCTATCCTCTTTGCCCCCAAAGTAGATTAAACCTAGCTTTGTGGAGACTGATTCTTCCATCTCGGACAATCCTTCTGGAAGTGCCCAAACGTACCACAACTAGTACACTTTCCCTATTTTACCCAAAAGGTATCCACTGTGTTCCGTGGTGCCCCATAGTACGTATATCCACCCCTGGGCTTTGATACTGGCACTGCATTACTTACGTTGTCTCTATACTGTTATGTTGTTGCCTTGATGTTGTCCTCCATGTTATTTCTGTTGTTGCCCTTGCTGAAACCCTTTATTAATCCCACTTTGATTGTTGTAACCACCCTGTTACTATTGTTTTACTGACTTCTTCCACTTGGCACATTTAACCCCCCATGTTGTTGTTATTCCATTGACTTCTGTTATTTATTGACACTGATTGTTGGCTAGACATTGCAACTCGCCTAACCCTTTGTTCTTCCATGTCACTTTCTATTGATAAGGCACGATTCACCGCCATTGAATTGTCAACGAAATTAAGCGAAACTAGCTTATCACGAAGTTCTGACCTCAATCCCTTCCAAATTTCTATGCTTTCCCCTCATCTGTAAATAGCATATGTGCATTGTACCTTACCAACTGAGTAAACTTGGACTCATACCTTCATGAATCCTTACTTTAATGCCATAAATTATGTCTCTCGTTGTTGCTGTACCACTTCCGATACAAAGTTTCTATTGAACTCCACTAGAAAGTTGCTCCAGATTTGTGATGTTCAAGCTCTATCCCACTTATCTTTAACCAACCTTCACCAATGCTCCGCGATCCCATGTAACTTGAAGGTTGCAAAGATCACCTTCTCTTCCTCTGAAAACCCCAAAGGTCGAAATACATTTTCCATGTTCTCAATCCAACTTTCAGCCTTCAATGCATCATGTTCCCCATTATAACTTTTAGGAGTCATTTTCAAGAACCTATCGAGAGTTGTAGTGCCCTGTATCACTAAAGTATTCACCACTGGCAGCAGAATATTTGGAACCCTAAACATTCTAATTATTCTGGTTCCTAGCATTCCGATTACCCGCACCCTGTTGTTGAGCCATAAAAACAACCAATCAATTAAGAACTTCTCCCTGTCTTGCTATGGTCTATTGTATATGGACCATTTCATCATTCTGCGCATTCATTCCACCCGCAAGTTGGCTAGGAGGAATGTTGTTATGACTCTCCTCGCCTCCCCAATCACCTATCACACTCGGCTCAGGTCTATGAGGTCAACATGGTCGACCTATTATTCTCGCCATCTCACAACCTACACCCAACCAACCCAAAATAAAACTTACAACCCACACTTAAGATACAACCCTAAGGCCATAGATCCTTTCCTGGCTTCTAGCTAAAACACAATTCAGATACCAAACAGTCCCAAACTTACCCTAGCTAGGACCCAGTTCGAGACGTGATCTACTGGTTGTTAAACTCATTCTCAACACTTGATAAGCAATAAAAAGAAACAAATTTAAAGAACCACAACTGTATATACATGGAGACTCAAGAGACTAATTTTTTTTTACAAGTGGTAAAATATACAAGATATCAAAAGAATACTACGAGTCTTCCTGCACAAGTGAACTACAAAATCAAAAACCACCAAGAATGCTACCCAAAAGTAATTTCCACCTCTAGCACTCTGATGTTCACCTCTGGCGCGCTTACTTCGTTCCTTGGTTGGGATCTAAGGAAAACAAATAAGGAAGGGGTGAGTCAAAAGTCCATAAGGTTCAGGTGTACTTATGCATGTCATGCGTGTATGCATCATAATCATGCCATGATGTACATAAGCATACACAATACAACGTTTATATAAAACAAGGGGTTAACTTCACTTAACAAAGTTGTTCAAACTCTAAAAGTATACAAGATTGAGATACATCTCCAATCATCCATTTCCCGTAACACCACTTACTATTTATTGATCACGCCCTCATTTCAGATACACATTCCCGGGAAAATTCAATCATGAGGCTAGGTCCCTACAACCCTAGAGAAGTTGTGAATACAAAGCTATTACCAAGAGGGGTTTAGGTCAAATCAAACTCCACTACTAACCTGCACTACTCTCCACCCCGTCACCAGGTTGAAGGTAGTATTGATGCCCATCGTATTTGTTTCTGTTCACTTTCATTCACACTTTAATTCATGACACAAATTCCCTTTACTGTCTCAACTAGTAATATTTATTCGGAACAGAGGAGTAGTGAAATTTTCAGTTTGAGTTCTACTCCTACTTTTTTCATTTTTCATTTTTATTTTTATTTTTTCGCTTTAAATGGTAAGAGACGTATAAGATCTAAAGCATGGTAAAGTCAATGGTAATTTATGGGGATTGGCATTTGGTTCGTCCATAAGGACTCTGATGATTGAGTCTTTATGTAAAAAAAAATTTCTTTTGAAAGATTTCACTTCTAGTGTACCTCGAAGATTACTATTAGTATTAGACCTTTGAGCTCGAGAATATCTTGAAAACCAATTATATATATATATATATATATATATATATATTAGTAAGAACCAATAGAAAAATAAGAGTGTGACCAATCTAGCAAAGCTCCACTTACAACTTGGAGTGTAAGTCGTTCGGTTTGATTTAGTTTGATTTAGGCTAAAACCATACACCTAACCGCTTCCCAATGATTCCATTTTTTCACACCAAACCGAACAACGATCAAAACTGAACTTGGTTGGTTCAGTTTAATTCAATTTTGTGATTCAAATAAATAATAGTATATGGTTACATATACTACCACTGATGGAGAGAGAGGGGGAGAGTTTACCATGACCGGTGAGATGAGAGAAAAGGCTGATGAAGCGATGATGGTGAGGTATGAGATGAGAGACGACAATGGCTACTAAGTTAAAGATGAAGGAGTGACTACTAGACTAAAAGATAGAGTTCGTTGCTACATAAGATGGAGAGAGGGCGGGGGTGTACGTGACTGAGTATGAAGTGTGAAGTGTGAGTGGGGATTAATGTTTACTTACTTTGTTATTTGGTACTGCTTTGAATAAAAATTAATTTTTTTAATAATTATAATATGTAACTATATATGTGTATAATATAGTTATTTATTTTATATATATATATATATATATATATATATATATATATATATATATATATATATATATATATATATATATATATATTAAAATGGTGGTTTGATTCAATTAAACACCCAAAATCACAAATTGAACCAAATCAATCAATTTATAATTTTTTCAAGTATAAATCGAACCGTCATAACTTAAAATCGAATCAAACCGATGGATATCGATTCAATTCAATTCAATTTCGAGATTCGATAGTTTACACTTACACACGTATCCACTACTATCAAACACTAAACACTATTCTCTCTATCTTAAAAATATAGATAATTGCAAAAGAAACCCTGACCTATTTTGTGTTTTGCAAAATTAACCTTATGTATTGATTTTCATCAAATTGAATCTCCACCTATTTTCATTTTTGTAATTCAAACCTTCCGTCAAAGTGTTGTTAATTTTTTTAACGGGATCTTTGAGTTGGCCCATGTTGGCCGACGTGAACAACTGCGACATCCAAGCCGATATTTTCCGCTTTTTTTCATTGCAAATTAAACTCTGTACATTTGTTTGTCTTGCAAAAAGAACCTTGGTCAAACCGTAATTTATTTCCCGTCATTTCTATTGCAAATTAAACCTTATACATTTTTTTCTTTTTGCAAGATGAACCTTGGTCGAATTACTTGTTAGCTCCCGCCTTTTTTATTATAAAGTAAACCTTGTATAATTTTTTTTGCAACATAAACCTTGAGAGAAAACCAGATTTTGGCTCTATATATACTCATTTCATCCTAAAAAAATTCATCTCATTCTCTAACAATCCATTTCATTAATTATATTTTTTATTTCACGATGAACACGGTCACGCCATTGTGGAAGGACGGTCATCACGAACATCATGGACAGATCAAAATCCAGGAAGGAGGTTCTTGGGTTGTGAAAAATATGGGGTAAGTTATTGATTCATTTTTTTTGGATCAATTTCCCCCTCCCATAGTTACCGTTACATTTTTCGTCCAATTTTTTACAATATGACTAAATTACCCTTATTAATAAGTTTCTTATAGCTGACTTTTTAAGAAGTACAAAATAGAAAGGGTTAGTTGTTAATAGTATTTAAAAATGCATTTTGTCTCATCTTGAGGAATCATCAACCAAACCAGGGAATCATGTTAATCCAAAAGAACCAAAACCCTGGACTCACCCAACTACAAATCATCTATACCCCCCAAACAGTCTCACATCGACCCCCACCCCTGAAACACCCCCAATTTTAGTTTTTCTTGGTCCCCAATAAACCATGCAATTATACAATTTTAGTGGCTGTAATTCAGAGATGAATTTAGGGTGTTTCAATTCCTCATCTGTTGACAATTACAAGACTTTGCATTCCTTTAGTTCCAAACCCAGTTGCCCAAAACAAAGAATTTTACAATCTCTGAAAACCCATTATTAATATTTTGATCCTCAGGAGGTGGGTGCGTCGAAATTCGGCAAAAAGGGGGTTTCTGTGAGGTCAAAGTCAAATGTAGTGTTGGAGAGTGATGGAACCCAACTAGAATCGAAGAAGAAGAACACTAGTTACAATTCCATTGTTATTGGGTCTGGAATTGGTGGGTTGGTGGTGGTGACGCAATTGGCTGTGAAGGGAGCTCGGGTTTTAGCACTGGAGAAGTATGTGATTCATGGTGGGAGCTCTGGGTTTTATGAGAAACTCTCCTCTCAATTCACATGTAACTCTTCTTTATCTACTCCGACACCGTCATCAACAAATCCTCTGCCTCCTCATCCAAAAAAGTTTATGACCGAATTGTGAAACTCTTTGCCATCGATCTCGACAGCAGGAAGCGCGAGATCATCGACCTTACCGACCAGACCCTCCTTAAAGCCCTAACCACCCGGCACATCCATCTTCCAACTTTAACATCGTTTTCACCTCTCTCCAACCCACTTGACCTCGACAATGACGATCATCGGTTTACAGAAACTCTTTTCTCAATTCACTTGTAACCCTTCTCTATCCATCTACTCCCGCGCCGTCATCACCAGATCTTCCGCCTCCTCAGCTCCAACGACATCCTCCTCATCCAAAAGAAATTCCGACTGAATCATGAAACTCTTCGCCACAGATCTCGACGACAGGAAGCACGAGATCATTGGCCTTAATGGACGGACCCTCCTTAAAGCCCTAATCAACCACCACCTAATCGATCCGACACATTGTGCGATGTTGGTGGACGGGATGGAGAGAAATATCAGGCTTTCAAAGGTTGAAGATGATTCCTTTTTTAATTGGCACATTAACCCCCTATATTTTGGATATTTTGAAAAGTTAGCCCATATTAAACTTTTAAGGGTATTTTTGACATTTGAAATAATATTCGACGAAAAATGTAACGGTAATGGTGGGAGGGGGAAATTGATCTAAAAAATGAATTAAGGGATCACATGAATATGTTTTAGAGCCCGATGACCAAACTAATATTTTTGATAATGGAATACAACCCAAAAACCTCCTTCCTGGATTTTGATCCGTCCATGATGTTCGTATGACAGTCGTCCTTCCACAATGGCAACGAACTGTGTTCATCGTGAAATAAAAAATATAATTAATGAAATAGATTGTTAGAGAATGAGATGAATTTTTTTTAGGATGAAATGAGTATATATATAGCCAAAATCTGGTTTTCTGTCAAGGTTTATGTTGCAAAAAAAAATTATACAAGGTTTACTTTGCAATAAAAAAGGCGGGAGTTAACAAGTAATTCGACCAAGGTTCATCTTGTAAAAAGAAAAAAATGAATAAGGTTTAATTTGCAATAGAAATGACGGGAAATAAACTACGGTTTGACCAAGGTTCTTTTTGCAAGACAAACAAATGTACATGGTTTAATTTGCAATGAAAAAAAGCGGGAAATATCAGTTGGATGCTGTAGTGTCCACGTCAGCAGCCAACATGGCAGCCAACTCAGCATCCCGTTAAAAAAATTAACAACACTTTGACGGAAGGTTTGAATTGCAAAAATGAAAATAGGTGGAGGTTCAATTTGGTGAAAATCAATACACGAGGTTAATTTTACAAAACACAAAATAGGTCAAGGTTTTTTTTGCAATTATCTCTTAAAAATAATATTTCCTCTGTTTTAAAGAAAATAATACATCTCTTCTTTTCAAATTATTTAAAAAATGTTTATAACATGAGTGTCGGTCTCATATGGACGTCAATAAAGAGCACACACCATTGTACTCTCTCTGTTTCAAAAAATTAAATAATATAATCCCCCTTTTCACTGTAGATCGTTGAAAATATTTACTTTCTAATATTTCGTTTTCAAAAGTTATTTTTATCATTTTACTCTTAATTTGATCTCCATTTTAATTAATAGTCTCCTTTGCACACGGGTGTCTTTGAAAAATAATCCGTGTGTCGGATTAAACAAAACAATCTTTTGTGAATGAAGTACTATTTATTATAAAGTCAATTAGTTTTTTCTTAAATCTATGTGTCATGTCAAACAAAAAAAAATACAAACAAATGGAGCATTTTATTTGAAATCATACATAAATTAGGAAAATAGCATTAATTAAAGTGTATTGAACATTTTTTCATGAGTTGTGTCTATTAATTTCAACATCTTTTTTGGGTTACTTAATTAATGAATCATAGGTAACTAGAGCCACATTATGTTTTTAAAAAATGGACAAAAATAGTACTCCCTCAATTTTCAAATTATTGTCCTTCTTTCTTATTTTATCCGTTTCATAATAATTATCATCTTTCAAAACTTTCATTTTTAGAAAAATATTTTTACCAAATTACTACTCCTTTCGTCCTTAAATTATCGTCCTCCTTTCTTTTTTTTTGTCCGTCTTAAAATAATTGTCCAGTTTGAAACTTACCTTTTTAGAACATCACTTTTACCACTTTACCTTTATTTTTTTACTCTACTTTAATTATGGGCCACATACACATAGACTTTAAAGGAAACTACCCATTAAACCAATATAAATAATCAAGTCAATTGTTTTTTCTTAAACTGTGTACCGAGTCAACTAGGACGATTATTTAGGGACGGAGGGAGTATTATTTTTTCTACTTTATTTATGGCTACATGTTCAAATGTATTAAAAGAAACTATACATTAAACTAATATTTATAATATAATCAAATATACTTTTTAAATAATGTATTGTTTAGTCAAATATGATGATTATTTGAAAACGAAAAGAGTAATCAAGACAATTGTTTGGGTAGAAGAAAAGAAAGCTTAAGCAAGACCCATACACACACCTAACACCTAGGGACCAAACAAAGCTATAAACCAATGGCTCACACCAAACATCATATAATGACTAATGAGTGTCATATTAGGCTCGTAATCAACCATTTAAATGATTAATGATGTGATCAATTTGATAGTCATCTAAAACTCATTGGCAAAACGTTAGATTACTAGAGCCACATTATGTTTATGTATTTCCTCATTCAACTAACATGCAACATAACACATACACCTATTATAACTTTGACTGGCCGGCCACGTTTCAATTAAATATGTATACTTTTTATTTCATCATAAATATCTCGTACTCCCTCCTTGTGGGATTGACTTATTTCCAAGAAAAAAAACTAGTACAAGATAAGACTTTTTGTTATTGTGGTCTTCCTTGGTAAAATAAACCCTACTATCACCGTTGTCTTCCATAATAGTCCTGGGAGATGTTTACCGACTCGATTGGAGTGTGCCAGCCAGTAAGTACGAGGGCAATTCTTTTTCAAGGCTAGTCCGTCAATCGGTTCAAAAAATCTCAAACCAAACAGAACCAAGTAAGGCTTGGAACCGAACTGAACCGAACTATTCGGTTTGGTGGTTTATATAAATAATTTTTAATCAAATTAACCAACATTAAAAATAACAATAAAAATAAGATTTTAATTTAGAATTAACATCAAAATTAGGAAATGACCTACTAATAACAAATTATCATAAAGAAAACAATACAAATTTCAAAATAAACACAAATATTGGAAGTAATAATAGTTCTCCAACAATCAATATTTTATTTGGTTTAATACGTGTCTATATATATATATATATATATATATATTATGACTAAATCAAATGCCTTGGTTATGCATATAAGATGATCCAAATGTTCAAAATAGTTAACAAATGTAATATAATATATATTATATAATGAATAAATAAAAATATATAGGTTGGTTTGGTTCAGTTCGATACCAAAAACCGTGAACCAAACCGAACCGAACGGTTTTCCAATTTTTGAAACAAAAACCGAACCATCTTCGACAAAAACTGAACGAAACCGACTAGTTTGATTCGGTTCGATTCCGTGGTTCAGTGGTTCCGATTTACATCCCTAATTCTGCTATTGTTTTGTTATGCCTTTGGTCTACTTTGTCAATTGTTTGTTCAATCTATTCCATTCTCTTTTCATGACCTTCTCATATATATATATATATATATATATATATATATATATATATATATATATATATATATATATATATATCTATATATTGCATGAAACTGATTCAAACATATATAATATAATAGCATGCTTGTTTTGCTAGCCTTGCCATAATAGCATTACTAGAATTGAATTTTCCAACAGATATGACATGATTATTCTATTTGAAAGTTTTTGTTTAATAGTCAAACATTTAAAGAATATGATATCCTTGAGGGTAGCATATGTTTAAATGGGTCTAGCTAAATTGGGCATGTAAGACATGTTATCAATTCTCTTCATCCTCCACTCTCGGTATTCATTTTTGAGTTGCAATTTCAATTAGGTTTCTAAGTTTTTAGATTATAATTGAATATTTTTTTAATTACTCAATTTTTTATGCTACTAAGTTTCAACCGCTTTGAATACTTAATTTTGTGAACAAAATAATGTGTCATTTTGAAATTCAGTTTAATCGTTAATTAATTTGACTTTTGAAAGTGAGTGTAATACAAACTCTCGATTATGTCTCGTGCAAACTCTCGATCATTTCAATTAAATATTCAAGATATCATCCCTATGTGTGATACTTAGTGCTCGTTTATTGCAGCTTATTTGGAGTGATTTTTGGCTTTTGATTTTTGAAAAGTCACATTTAAAGTGTTTGTTTCAGCTTATAAGTCAAAAGCCAATAAGTAAGGTACAACACCCTTTATGCATTGAAAAGCCAAAAGCCAAAAAACCAAAATTTTAAGTTTTTTTGGTTTTTTTTTTTAAACATGAAGACAACTATTCATTAATAAATATTTGATTGTCTTCATTTCATCCTTTTATGAAATATACATAAAAATATGAATACTAATTTTCAAGTTTTTTTTTAACAAATAATTATAACGACTAATAAGCAGCTTTTCAACCACTGTAACAAACAGTCTATCATGCAATCAGTCAAAAGTCATTCAACTATCAGCTTAAGCTATTAGCCATAAGTCATAAGCCATCAGCCACAACAAACGAGCCCTTAGTTGTTAGGGGTTGTTCTAACCTAATCATAAATATGGGGTTCAAGGGATAAACATGAAGCTCCATTAAAACTAGGTAACTCGTGTGTTTTGCCGTCTTAATTTATGATTCTATACAACTTGAGATTTAATAAGATTTTCAACCCCAAAGATAACTTGGAAAATAAAAAAATAAAAATCCCTGTCTTTTGCTCTTTAATGATCATTCCCTTATTAGTCTCTATCATGTTACAAAGTTGCTTTATTTTTTTGACTTCATCAACACTCTATGAGTTGTTATGCCGTTGTTTGCAAGAGAGAGATTGGGCAACCAAATGTGGAGGAATGGAATTAGGGCATGTGGGGCCCGACTAGAGATAGTAAAATGGGTGTTATGAATCAATGGATAATAGGCCATTATTCATGGACATGGATAATGGCCTATTATCCATTGATCCATAACACCCATTTTGCCACTCCTAGGCCCGACAAAAGTTGAAGTAAGATGGTTTAACATATATATATATATATATATATATATATATATATATATATATTATATAAGATGAATATTTTTTATTCGATCTATCGTGTATTGATGAGTTAAACCATAAGAAAATAATGTTTCATCTTACGAATTAAAATATATAAGATTATCTTACATAAAACCACTCGTGGTCGTAGAAAAGGGGTAAAATTGAGGTTACGATGGCTTCTTTAACATATGCGTATGTAGCTCCTACCAGGGTAGTTAAGAGATTGCCAGAACATCTGAATTTAGCCAAATGATCTTGAATGAATAATCACTTGGTGTCTATCAATAAATGTTGGACTTCATGTTATTCTTATCCCAAACGAGTGTCATTTAAGTTACTAAATCAATTATATTCTATTCTGTATTAATGTATTTACAATGTTTTAATGTAGGCATTGAGGGTATGTGTCAGTAAAATTGCTTTAAATTTATGCTCAAGTCTTGTTAACGCAGCGGCGGAGTATCACCCCCAATCAAATGGAAATTTAGTTGTTTCTACGCATGAGATGAGTTCAAATCTCATGTACCACTTGTATGTATCACTGGTATACTATTTTTCATCTCAATTATTGGCTAAGATGTAATAATTAGGATGTAATGATTGAGATGAAAAATGGTACACCTGTGATACACACAAATAGTATAAGAGATCTGGACTCCCATGAAACTGCCTTTATTCCGAATAAAGCGCCCACTTTCAGCCTCTCTCTCCAAATGAGTAGCTCCCTTTAATATTTTTTTTCTTTTTCTTTGATTTTTGGTTTTTTAACAATTTAAAAAAATATATATATCTTTAAAAAAGTACGCATTTTTATCTATAAATAGAGACTTGGTTTAATTTATTTTGACATCAAATGATTTTTTTTAAAAAAATTGAAGTTATTAGTGATAAAGATGATGATGTATGAATGATTATTAAGGTTTGCGTCAAGCTGTTGTATGTGTTTTTTGCTTGGATAGCTTATGTGTATGAGATGATTTTTTATATTCATTTTTAATGAATTGAGTATTAAATGATGATTAAAAATGATCATTTGTTGTACATGCTCTTATAAACTAAAATAACTAACACTCATTTTGAGATGAAATTACTTCACAGCCAATTTATTAATTTTTGTTCAAAATTAAAAATATATTATGTTATGAAGTTGTGGTGACCAATAGCATAGTAGAATAGGTTGACAGGGGTGTGCCAAACTTTGACAAGTTTGGCACATCAACACTGTACACACAACAGTAAAATCATATAGTTATATGTAAATGCTCAGCTATAAATATCAAACATTCTGTAGTTGTCTGAGATACATATTTTCAACAAATTAAAGCAATCTTTCTGTCAATTTATAATACACATTTTGTTTTTAGTTTGTGGTTATTTTATAACACGTTATTAGCACGAACGCCCTAATCTTAACATTTCTATCGGTAAAAATATTCGCCAATATATTTTTTATCGGTTGCTTGAGCCACCATCTATAATATATGGTGAGGTGACAAATTAATAATTTATTATTTTATATATGTTCGTTGATGTTTGAGCGTAAATAATCTCAAGTCACAAACTAAATATATATATATATATATATATATATATATTATAAATAGTTATGTTTTCTATTTGTTATAAGGATAATTTTATTACCAACTTTCAAACACCCGCTCGAAAGGTTTGCCGAGTAAAGTGACATGAATAAATGTGCATGATATATATGCTTTATATTGATTATATCGATAATTTTATTACTGGCTTCAAATACCCATCCAAAAGGTTTGCCAAGTAGCGTGGCGTGAATAAATATGCATAACAAATAATAGTAATCTAATGTGGATCGGTAAAAATAATATGCAAAAGTTACTTTATTTGTGATCAACTTATTACTCATAATAAGATTTATATTTATACATAATATAATTATAATTCTATCAAATCAATTTTTTTTTACATATTTCCTCTCTCATCCAACGGTTACTAACGGCTAGTTAACAGTCATAAACAATTAGTTTTACTCCATAAATACACCAACATCTCAATAGTTCACTCACATTTTTGCTACCTCCTTACAAACTCTCAATACCATATCCACTTTTTTCAATATGTTTAACCTTATGTTAATATTTATTATCATACTAGTTTCGCGTACACCATATTAGTTTTTAGTACTGATTATTCTCCAAATGAATTCTAGATGCGTGTTACTAGTCTCTGGGTTATGTATGTTTTATTAGCAGTAGCAGTAGATTTAGCTTTCAATATGTACTGATTATTATGCTTTTAAATAAAATTTTCATGTCATAATTTTATTAATATATATGTTTTCTTTATAGCTCTCCACAATGTCAAACCTCGCAAAACTTGAATTTGAAAGACTCGATATTTCCGGCAAGAATTATATGTCATGGGTAATAGATGTACACTATCAAAAGGTAAAATAATGAATGGATAAAAAATTAAAATCGAGCTAAGGCTATAATTTTTCTTCGACACCACGTCTATGAAAAATTGAAAATAGAGTATCTCACTATTAGAGATCCACTCGTTTTTTTGTGAAAATTTGAAAGAAAGATGTGACCATCTAAGGACGGTCATCCTCCCAAAAGTACACTATGATTGGATCTATTTATGCCTACAAAATTCTAAAACCATCAGTGAGTATAATTTTATGATATTCAAGATGACCTCATAGTTGAAATTATGTGGGGAAACCATCACTGATCATGATATGTTGGAGAATACATTTTTCACTTTTTATGCATCGAACATGCTCTTGTAGCATCAATATCAAGAAAATGGTTTTCATAGATACTCCGATTCGAGCTCTTGTCTCCTTTTAGCTGAACAAAATAACGAGATTCTGATGAAAAATCATGAATCTCGTTTAACTGGTTCAACCCCATTCCCTGAAGTAAATGGGACTACATACGATGATGGGCAATGGAATGGTTGTGGTCGTGGTCAAGGTAGTTATCGTGGACAAGACCGAGATAATGGACGAGGTCGAAGAACAGGTCGTGGAAGAAGTAACCATCATCACCATTCTTATAATGAACATTTTCTCGACACCTGAAGTCGAATAAAAAAGATAATAAAGACAACTCTTCTAGTAAGCAGAATGTAGAACATTCCTACTTTTGATGTGGCATTAAAGGTCACTGGTCACGTACATGTCGTACGACAAAATATCTTGCTGATCTTTATAAAAAATCACAAAAAAGGAAGAATGTCGAGGCAAACTTCCTTGCAAATAATCATGAAGATCTTGATTTTGACTTTGGTTATATGACCAACATTCATATAACTAATGAAAATAATGGTAAAAAACAATAACTTTTCCCTCAATGTTGGTGTAATGTAACATTTTATTATGTGCAAGTGTTATCTGCTTTTGCTTTCTTGTGTCTAGCTCGGTGACGATGTTATCTATATACGTATTTTGTGTTAAAAGTACTTAAAGTGTTTATTCATCTTATTTTTCTTTCTCTCATATTGAAATAGATCATAAATATGTTTCAATTCAAAATTTTAGAAGGTGATTTTATGTCTTGCGGACAACGCTACTACACATACCATACTCAAGGATAAAAAGTTTTTTTCTTATCTCAAAATTGACGAGGTCAACATTATATCTGGTAATGCTAAAATAATTAAGGGATTTGGCAAAAAAAATTTCCTAATTCCTAGAGGCACGAAATTCTTAATAAGTAATGCATTATTCTCTTCTAAATCCAAAATAAATTTGTTAAGTTTCAAAGACATTCGTTTGAACTGATATCATATTGAAACCATGAATAAGGAGAATAATGAATACTTTGTATTACCTCCAACACTTCCGGAAGCAAGTATTTATTAGAAAAATTGTCCGCTCTATCTTCTGAATTATATAGTACAAATATAAGAATATTTGAATCATATTCTATAGTAAACCCGAAGTTTACGGAAATATTTAAAGTTTGGTATGATCGGTTAGGGCATCTAGGGTCAATAATGATGCGAAGAGTTATTGAGAATTCTAGTGGGCATACGTTCAAAAACCAAAAGATTTTTCAATCTAATGAACTCTCTCGTGATGCTTGTCCTCAATGAAAGTTGATAATTATACAATCACCAACCAAAGTTGGAAATGAATCACTATCATTTTTGGAACAGATTCATGGTGATATATGTGGACTCATCCATCCACCATGTGGACAATTTCAATACTTTATGGTATTGATCGATACTTCTAGAAAATAGTCACACGTATTCAAATCTAGAAAATGGTCACACGTATTCAATACAGCAGTTGCCAAGTTCATTGCACAAATAATCAAATTTAGAGCACAATTATGAGATTACATGATCAAGAAAGTTAGATATGATAATGCTGGTGAATTTATATCTTAAGCATTCAATGATTATTGTATGGCAATAGAAACTGATGTTGAACATCCAGTAGCTCATGTTCATACACAAAATTGTTTGGTTGAATCATTAATCAAATGTATTCAACTCATCGCCAGACCATTGATGATGAGAGCAAAGCTTCCTACTTCTGCATGGGGTCATGCTGTTTTGCATGTCCCTGTAGTGATTTGTCTAAGACCAAATGCATCACAAGTACTCCCCATTACAACTAGCATTCGGGCGAGAGGCGAATCTATCTCATCTAAGAGTTTTTGGCTGTGCGATATATGTACCCATTGCTCCATCACAACGCACAAAGATAGGACCACAAAGAAGATTGAGAGTAAATGTTGAGTACGAATCTCCTTCGATAATCGAGTATCTTGAACCAAAAACAGGTGACGTCTTTACGACATGTTTTGCCGATTGTCACTTTAACGAAGACAAGTTTTCACCTTTACGTGAAGAGGAGAACGAGTGGGAAAAGAGATCAAATGGTGCACATCATCATTGTTGCACCTTGACCCTCCCACAAAGCAGCGTGAACTGGAAGTTCAAAAGATCATACATTTACAGAATGTAGTAAATCAATTGCCAATGCTTTTACAGATACAAAGAGAGCAAGAAAGTCACATATGGCTGCTGCGAATGCTCATTCTAGAATTGAAATTCAAAAAAGGCTACCCAATGAGAATATGTTGAATGAATCTAAGACACGTTGGAAGCGTGGACGACCCATTGGTTCAAAAGATAAAAATCCTCAAAAAGGGAAGGGAATTGAAAAACCCCAATCAAGTGAATGTGTTCCAAAAGAATCACACGATCATGTAAGTCTAAAAAGCTTTGCAGGCAACGATAACCATAATATTTCCATTAATTACACGTGTAATGGAAAAATATGGAACCTAGAAATAGAGGATATCAATGATGTATTCTTTTATTTGGTATCACAAGAAATTAATGACGGGACTGATGATCCCGAACCACTAGGGACTGATGAACCCGAATGAATCTAAGACACGCTAGAAGCATGGACGACCAATTGGTTCAAAGTAGGGGTGTAAATCGGAACCACCGAACCACGGAACCGAACCGAACCAAACCAAACCAGTCAGTTTGGTTCGGTTTTGGTCGAAGACGGTTCGGTTTCGGTTTCAAGAATTGAAAAACCACGCTGTTCGGTTCGGTTCACGGTTTTTGGTATCGAACCAAACCGAACCGAACCAAACCACTCTATATATTTTTATTTATTTAGTATATAATATATATTATATTACATTTATTAATGATTTTGAACCTTTGATTTATTCATTATATATATATATATATATATATATAAACGGATACTAAACCAAACAAAATTTTGATTATTGAAGAACTATTATTTCTTCCATTGTTTGTGTTTATTTTAGAATTTGTATTGTTTTATTTATGCTAATTTGTTGTTAGTAGATTATTTCCTAATTTTAATGTTAATTCCAAATTAAAATATTATTTTTATTGTTATTTTTAATGTTGGTTAATTTCATTAAAAATAAATTGTATAAACCATAAAACCGAACCAAACTAAACCAAACCGAGTGGTTTAGTTCGGTTCGGTTCCAAATCTTGCTCAGTTCGGTTCGGTTTGAGATTTTTGGAACCACTAGAAGGCGGTTCGGTTTGTGGTTTTGGCATAAACCAAACCAAACCGAACCACTTACACCCCTAGTTCAAAGGATACAAATCCTCAAAAAAGAAAGGGAATTGAAAAACCCCTATCAAGTGAATGTGTTCCAGAAGAATTACACGATCATGCAAGTCTAGAAAGTTTTGCAAGCAACGATAATCATAAGATTTCTATTAATTACATGTGTAATGGAAAAATATGGAACCGAGAAGAAATGGAGGATATCAATGATGTATTCTCTTATTCGGTATCACAAGAAATTAATGACGAGGCCGATAATCCCGAACCAAAATCGTATGTGAATGTCAAAAGGGGCATGACTGGGTAAAATGGAAAGATGTCATGAAGACTAAATTAAGTTTGCTTAATAAACGAAAGGTATTTGGGGCCATCGTTGTGACACCTGAAGTTGTGAAACCTGTTGGATACAAATTAGTTTTTGTTCGAAAGTGAAATGAGAAAAATGAGATTGTGAGATACAAAATTCTCCTTGTTTGCACATTGTTTTTCCCCAAAGGCCTATGATTAGGGCGGCAAATCGGTCGTGTTGGGCTATTATTGGGCCAAGGGCGGCGATAACAACACGACACGATAAGCACGAACACGAATACGACATGATAAGCTTATCGTGCCTAATATTAAAACCCGAACATGACACGATAAAAACACGAAAAGCACGGCACGACACGATAGACATGATAAACAAAAAAAACATGATTTATTTAGTCAGGTCCGTTAAGCTCGTTAAACCCAATAAACATTGTAAAATATATAATTTTGATTTTTTTAATACATATTTTGAAAATTTATCAATATAAATAGTCAAGTAGTTTAAAAGTCATAAATTTTCAAATGATAAAACTATGAAATAATCATGAAAATAGTTCAAAAGAAGTGAATAACCCCTAGTAAATTTTTAAAAATATATTTTTAAAACATATATATTTTAGTTATCGTGTCTTATCATGCCTTATCGTGCTTATCAAGCCATCCCGATAACAATCCATTTTTTATCGTGCCTTATCGTGTTGGCCCTATAACGGCCCAAACCCGATAAGCACCAGCCCAAACCCTATAATTTTGTGTCGTGTTCGTGTCGGTCAATCGTATCGTGCCTCCAATTGCTACCCCTACCTATGATTGATTATGAAGACACGTATTCTCCTGTTATGGATGCTATTACGTTCAGATACCTAATCAGCTTATCGGTTTCGAAAAATCTAGAAATGCATCTCATAGATGTTGTAATAACTTATTTATATAGGTCATTGGATATCGATATTTATATGAGAATTCCTGATGGAATCAAGGTGTCTGAAGCACTGAGCTCAAAGCCCAAATAATTACGTGCAATTAAACTACATTGATCATTGTATTGATTAAAACAATCTGGATGAATATGGTATAATTGCTTAAGTGAGCATTTGTTGAAAGACGTACGGATATATGATATATGAATGATCAATTATGTCTGTGTGTCTTTATCAAGAATACGACAGTTGGATTTGCAATTATTAATGTTTATGTAGATGATCTAAATATCATTGGAATTCCCAAGGAAATTTAAGAAGCAGTTGGTTACCTAAAGGGAGAATTTGAAATGAAAGATCTTGGATAGACCAAATGTTGTCTTGGTTTACAAATAGAGCACTTGCATAGTGGAATATTTGTGCATCAAACAAATTATACAAAAATAGTTCTGAAGCACTTAAATATGGACAAGGTAAATCTCCTCACTCACCCTATGGTTAATTAACAGATCGCTAAATGATGAAAAAGATCAATTTCGTACTTGTGAAGAGAACGAATAGATACTTGGTCCTGAAGTACCATACTTAAGTGTAATTGGAGCCCTTATGTATCTTGCTAATTGTACTAGACCAGATATATCATTTGCTACAAATCTATTGGCCAGATATAATTCATCTCCATCATGGAGACACTGGAATGAGGTTAAGCACATATTTCGTTATCTTCAAGTAACAATTGATTTGAGATTGTTTTATCCCATAAATTCAAAGGATGAAATGATTGGTTTTGCAGATACGGGTTATTTGTCTAATCCTCATAAAGCTAGATCACAAACTGGCTATGTCTTCACGATGAGTGGCATCGTAATTTCTCGGTGTTCTAAAAAACAAACATTGATTGCTACATCATCAAATCATGTTGAGGTCATAGCACTTCACGAAGCAAGTCGAGAATGCGAATGACTTAGATCTATGACTCAATATATCCTAAAGGCCAGTGGACTACCGGTCAATAAAGCCTCGACAATTTTATTTGAAAATAATGTTGCATGTGTCGCTCAAACCAAAGAGGGGTATTAAGAGCGACATAACCAAACATATCCCCTCAAAGTTCTTTTTATACACCAGAGACATTGAAAAAAAGAAAAAGGTTAGCATCAAATATGATCGATCAAATGATAATGTTGCAGATGTATTCACGAAGCCATTTCCCACTACAACCTTCAGAAAACATGTTCATAATATTGAGATGCGAAATCTACGAGATTTACAAAGATGATTTCTTTTGACCATTGTCAGCTCGAGGGGGAGCACGTATGGCTGTACTCTTTTTCCATTTGTCATGGTTTTTTCTCCAATAGGTTTTCCATGGAAAGGTTTTTAGGGAATACCACATTTTTGACCACCGTACAAATTAGGGAAATCCAATTTGACCAACGACGTTTCGTAACGACCAAATTAACCAACCAACTTTTAATTTGGTTGTAATGTCCTAAATCGTTTCATAACGACCAAATTAACCAACCAACTTCTCGATATCTTCCTTCTATGGCAATTTCTTGGCCCGATATTGACGAGTTGGTTGGTTAATTTGGTCGTTATGAAACGGGATTGCAATCAAATTAAAAGTTGATTGGTTAATTTGGTCGTTATGAAACGTCGTTCGTCAAATTGGATTTTCCCAATTTGTACGGTGGTAAAAAAGGTGGTATTCCCAAGGTTTTTAATGAGACAACTCATGCACATGATTCGGATTTAAGTTATGTACTCTTTTCCTTAATGTTCAATTTTTTCCCCCACATGGTTTTTCGTTTAAGGTTTTTAAGGGAATACCACATTTTTGACCACCGTACAAATTGGAGAAATCCAATTTGACCAACGACGTTTCATAACGACCAAATTAATCAACCAAGTTTTAATTTGGTTGCAATGTCGTCCTCACCGTTTCATAACGACCAAATAAATCAACCAACTTCTGTCAATATCGGGCCAAGAAATTGCCATAGAAGGACGATATTGACAGAAGTTGGTTGGTTAATTTCGTCTTTATGAAACGGTGAGGATGACATTGTAACCAAATTAAAAGTTGGTTGGTTAATTAGGTCGTTGGTCAAATTGGATTTTTCCAATTTGTACGGTGGTCAAAAAGGTGGTATTCCCCATTTTTAATGAGACACACTTATTTAACTTATAAAGCTATGTTCAAGGGGGAGTGTTATGAAGTAATGATGAACAATAACATAGTAGAATAGGTTGATAGGTGTCTGCCAAACTTTGACAAGTTCGACACACCAACACTGTACACACAACAGTAAAACCATATAGCTGTATGTAAATGCTCGGCTATAAATACCGAGAATTCTGTGGTTGTTTGAGATACATATCTTCAACAAATTAAATCAATATTTCTCTCACTTTATAATACACATTTTGTTCTTAGTTTTTGGTTATTTTATAACATAATATTCATTATAAGATGGAGATGTTATATTTAAGTGGTCGTAGAGAAGAAGTGAGGTAATTAAAGAAGTTGTAAATTGTTTGTCATCACAATGAAAATATTTGGAATTTATTTCGCCTTGTCGGTAAAATATTTTACTCAGTAAATATTCCCCTCTTTTTCAGATAAAGAGTCCACTATTTTATTTTGAAATGTTTCACTTAAAGAGTTTCCTTTCAAAAATTAAAGTATAAAAATGTCATTTTATTACTAACTAGTATGTCGCCCCATGCGATGCACAGACTTAATAATGTTATAAATAAAATAATAAAAACTTTAATGATTATAAAATATAATTAAACTCCCCTTCAGATGAGTGATAAACCACAACTCATCAGTCATCACCTCATCTTAATCGTACTCGAAAATATGGTACAATTTGATACATCATAGTAATAGTACTCTAATATTCTAGATTTATTTTTCAGCCTATATCTTATACCAGCTAATTCTTGTGAATCATTAAACTTCTCTCCTTTTGCATTCTAGTAAAGTTAATTTGAATATAATATATATTGAGTGTTTAAAAAATTATACGTTGCATTAAAGAGGAAAAAAAGAATAGAACACAAATTTGAGACTGTATCAAGGTTCCAAGTTGCTGTTAAGCTTCCCTAGGTAATCTCAATTTTTAATAGGACACTTTTTCTTTACAAAAAGCAGTTAAATTTACCAAATCGTATCTTCAAAATTAATTAATTCAATTCTTTTTTAGGATGTATATATTAGTACTATATTATATATTCAGTTTTGCTTGAGGCAACTAAATGTTAGTGTTCAAAATTAATTATGCACTCAATGTGTTTTTATTGTCAAAATTATAAAATACGTATATGCAAGATTCAAAATATATATTAAATTTGCTTTCTAGATTTGAACGTTCAGTGTGTAGATATTATTAAATTTTCCTCTCTTAAATTTTTTTTCATTTCAGTGAAGTAACTTAAATGTTCTGATGAAATAAACTCCAAAGTTAAAAAATGAGATTTTTTTCATAAATGATATGATATAATACATATATAACAATTTGATTCATGAATATTTTACATATTTGATGAAATAAAAACATTTTGAAATAGGTATTTAATATAAATTAACGTCTGAACTTAACGTCCATCCAAAAATTAGGTTAAATTACAAGATAACTCTGGTACAGTGGCCACTTTCAAAATTTGAAGTTTCAGTGGCCTAGTTGCAATCTTTTGTAAAGTAAAATAGCCCAAAGTTGTGTTTGCCTAGTTTGAACGAATTATTATATTTTTTAAATATTAATTAATATGATACATGTTTTATCACGTTAATATTGTAACTTTTATATTCTTTTTACTAAGTTTAATGTCTCTTCTTTTTTACCAATTAAACATCGATATAAAACAAAATACCAATGTGTCGTTCCATAAGCAATGTTTGAAACTTATCAATTTGTTATCGCTTTATAGTAGCATGCAACCTTAATTCCTAAAAACAAATTTATTGAAATCATGAAAGTGAAAATAATAAGAACATAAATTTTTTAAAAGTATTGCATGTTGGAAACATAACTAATCATCAAGAAATTTGCATTATACACCAGAAATGGAATATTATATAACTGCTATATATAACATTAACTTCAATGCTCATTGAACCTTGGTTGTGCTGACATTGGTAGCCATTTTACATATATTTTTTCTTACTTGGGGAACATTACAATGTTCATCAAAGGAATAACAACTCATTATTGAAATCTAGATGATAATTAAATAGCCATGAGATTATTTATCTCCCCTAGGCATTCATGTACATCACCCCAAATTAATCCTGCACATAATTCATGTTATTATATACTGATGTTGTATTCAATTATTGAAATAAATAATTATATATTTGAAATACGATTGTAGCTTAAGAAACTGATAATTTTTTTTAATAGTAATACTTAATGAAAATGATTCATCTTCATTTGATTACTATATATATGTATTCAATTGACTCAACATAAAAGATAAATGCAAACATGTTTTTTGTTGATCCAAATTCTATTTTATACTTCCAAAGCAAATCCATCAATAATTGTGACAATTTAATTTGATTTTTCATTTACCAAGAAAAAAAAACATAAATACATAATAAAAGTGCTGCCATTTTTGAAAAGTTCATTTTGGCGAGAGGGTGAGTTTTAGAAAGACAAATGAGATATTACGAGATATAACTAATATTATTACTGCAAGCTTTAATGTTTTTGTCATTTGAGGGTTGTAATACAAATCTCGCTGCTTACTTGTTGTATGGTTGGTGATGACTTTAAATTTGATATGATGGTATGGATGTTAAAACAAATATAAATACCGTAAATATGACAATATAGACATTAAAGTTTATATAATTACTTCATTTACTTGTAATATTAAATCTCTTCTAGAAAACATTATAGAGAAAACATTAAAGCTCATCTTGTTAATGCTTATTGATGACAAATATCATCATATACTTTTACCTTTGAATGCATACATTAATTAATTTATAGTGACTTTAAAGTGACTCAAACTAGAAAAAGCTATAATCATATGTTCCCATAAACTTCTTCTCTAACTAGTTGAACTCATTTCTTATAGGGAGAAAATTATCAAAATAATCATCATATTATTTATAGGTAATCAATTTGATTAATCACATTATAATATTTTAAATGTGATTAATGTATTCAGTAATGGAGTGTAATGTAGTCATTGCTTTCAACGTCTCATCCAATTTTATAATGAACATATTGACATGTATTACAGAGGGACTGAATGAAGTGTATTTATGTCCATCTCTATTGAGAAAGAGATGTGGCTGATAGATCGCAGAACATATGGTTTATTGGAAAGACAAAATTACCCATCATTAAGTAACTTTGTTAGTCCATATCAATAGCGTTGTTACAAAATTGAATGAGATGTTAACAACAAAGACTACATCGCACTCAAATAATGAATACGGTCACATTTTAAATATTTTAATATGGTTGGTCAAATTGGTTGCACTCAATTTATACGATGGTCAATTGGATAATTTTCTCTCGTACATTTAATTTGCTTCTTCCGCTTTTAATTTAATTTAAAATAATAAATAGCACAGGTAGATAAAACGAGGGCAATCATTCTTCATACCATTCGAACTTTCGACTATTTTTGTAGTAAAATAAAGTGTTAATGACATCTTTACCTGCACAATTTTCATTTTGAGTCTAAATTGTTTATCTATATAATTTTTGTAATTAATTACTCCATCTATTTCAGGTAAACAGCCTATTATTTTATTTTCGAATGTTTCACGTAAAGAGTCAATTTCAAAAACTTAAGGTATACAAATGTCATTTTATTACTAATGATATATAAAAGTATTATCTTTTAAAAAAATGATTACCAAACGGTGACTCTTTATTCAGAACGATAAAAGTATATACTTTTACTTCTGAATTTTTAAAATGGTCCAGGAACCCAACCAGTTTATTACTATATGTTTTGTTAAACTATTTTTAAAAGGAGAGAATAAATTTAGGTTAAATTTACCGTTTCCTTTAAGCTGGGGTAGATGGGTGCCTACAATTTCCCACCTTGTAACTTAGATTTCTTATGATGATTTAGACCATCTTCATCAGTTTGGTGCAAAAAATTACACTAAATCTTTAAACTGATGTAATTTGTGCACCAAATTTCTTTCAACATCTCCAACAGTTTTACTTCAAAGTTTATTCTAAAAAGAATATTTCAAGTATACTATTCATTATTTTCGTTTTTCTTTATTAATATCTAATATTTATAAACTTTATTATAAATAATTTTATTATTATAAATAACTAATAACTAACAATAAAAATAAAAATAATTAAATTAATGTCATGTAGTATTTAAATCAAAACACAAAACTAACAATATTAATAAAAACTAAAATACAAAACTATTAATTAGACAAACAAAAAAAGAAAAGAAAAAGAGGTAGAAAAGAAAAGAAAAAGAGGTAAGAAAAGAAAAAAGAGGTAGGAGAGGTAAGATGAAGACTTGAAATTATTTCTATAATTTTACTAACCTCAGTTTAAATTATTTTTGCTTTATTGACTCCATAACTATTATTTTTGTTCCATCAAATATTTAATATTTTTTATTTTACTAATGCATTTTTGTTTTACATAACAATTTTAAAGAATTTGTTTTAAACTTTTGTTCCGTAAATTATTTTTATTATTTTAGTAACCTCAGTTTAAATTGTTTTTGTTTTATTGACTCCGTAACTATTATTTTTGTTCCATCAAATATTTTTATTTTACTAATGTATTTTTGTTTTACATATATATTTTTATGAATTTGGTTTAAATTTTTGTTCCGTAAATTATTTTTATTTTACTAACCTCTTATATTTTTGTTTTCTTGATTCTAGAACTATTATTTTGTTTTAGTTACTATTTTTTATATTTAAAGAGAAAAATATTTAAACATAATAAAAAGAGAGGAAATAGTCGTGATGAGAGAGAAAATGGGGAGAAGACGTGAGAGAGAAAGAGAGATACAACCAATGAAAATAAGGAGAAGATAAGAGAGAGAAAGAGTGAAATGGTAATTTAAAAGTCAATAATTCAAAAGTGAGATTTTAGAGGGATAAATCTACCCTTGCCATTATTTTTCTCTCTTTAAATATTTTTCTCTCTTTATATATATATATTATTATTACAAAATAAAAGTCACTAAATTAATCTTGAAACCAAACACAACCCTAATATTTTACATCATGAATTATCAACATCACCCGCCTAAATCTTTTGAATCTTGTTTTCCTGAAGTTAAGCTTTGAGAGAGTTCTTTCAAAGCTTACTCGAAAAATTTAGACAAAAACTTAGGAAGAAGACTGATATGACAAAATCTCAGCTTGGGCCGTCCGTATGTTGGGTAGGATATTTGGACTTGAATCACCTTCTTGAACCTGGCTGAGAACACAAGAAAACCTGAGTGGAAGTGCAAGGCAGGGCCTCGCGAAACCCCTCCGCCGTGAGAGTAAGTATCGTGTGTAGGTCTGAAAGCAATTTGACAGAGTGCCAAGACTCAAGAAAGTGTGTGTACCTTATTATGGTTTATGAAGAGGTATTTATAGGCCCCCAATTTGGCTGAATCCGTCTAAGATTCAGTTTCCTTAGATACCTAATCAATCAAGGAGAGAATCCCTTGATTTTAGGTATGATAGGCGGCCAGCCGCGTAGATGTAGGAGCATATATGGTAAGTGTCCTGCTCAAACATGGAAACCTTTGACTTGTCTTGAGGAGCAAGCCTCCTGTTTCTGCTCGATATGTATCCCAGGCGGCGAGGCTCGCCCACTGCATGATGTGCACTGCTCTGAAGTTGATGTAGATCCAAGGGATGACCCCTGGTCGGGCAGGCAGGGCCAATGTTTGACTAGGTTTGGATGAGATGAACCTGGTTCCTCTACTAGGTATGAGTGTGGTGTCCGGGTATGGCCCCTGGTCGGACAGGCAAGGCCTGTGCCCGACCAGGTTTTGATAGGAACTTCGTTGCCCGCTGCTTACTACTTCCATCATTTTGCCCGCTAGGTGGGCTGGCCCCATAGTGACCGCGCTCGTGATTGGCACGTGATAGATTTTTCTTGGTAGGAGGGCAGAATGGCACTTTAGGCAAGGCCACGGGCTCGTTGGCCTTTAGGTCGGCAGCTCGCTGGTCAGCCTGTTTCTTCCTCAGCCTTAGCACCGCCAAGTTCTTCATTCCTGAAACAAGACAACGCAAAACGGGATTAGCAAGAGCACTAACAAAAGATGACTAAAACAGAGAGAGCATGTTCATAGCTAGCAGGCAACCATCCCGGTCTTCATAAACTGGCCGGCAGTCTGCACCCGACCCTAGTCTCTGGCACTCAACGCATTCGTTCTTGAACATTTTCCCATGGCAGTCACCCCAGTACGGATGAGGGCTCTCAGGCATATGAATCAAAAGGGGCTCTACCTCAAGGACTTCTGCCCGCATCACCCCAGCCAGACATAAGTTTCGCGGATTACAGACCAGCTCTTTCCAATCGAGTAGAAATTGATGGCCGACGCGTTTCTCATTCTCTTTAATGACACCGACGGCAGCCTTCAATGCCGCTAGTCGGGCAATCTCCCCCAAGCTGAAGTCTTGCTTGGAGGCCTTGGGGATCTTAATTTCGCCGGCCGTTGTGGGCGCGAATGGCCAGCCGACTCGGGACTCGATAAAGAGGACTCTCCTGTCCGAAGACTCCACCTTCCCAGGGACATCAGACAGCATCCTCAAGAAGTTGGAGTTGGCCCTCACTTCGATTCTCACGTCTGTGCTCGGGGCGAAAATGAACAACTTGCGAAGCAAGTACATATCCGGTTCGGACCCCAGCAGACGGCTCGCCACCGTGAAGGTCGTGATGGCTCGGACAGCATTCAGTATCAGGTCGCACGGCACGACCTTCGTCTCGAGCAGAAAATCCACCAGTAAGGGCTCCAGCGGAAGATGTAGTCCGACACGGAAAAAGTCGGCGAAGAATAGGAGCTCGTTTCCTTGCTCCCGGGAAAGTTTAACATTGGCGGGCACGTCCATTTTGCTCGCCCGGTAATAAGCACGATCAATGCCGAGAGACGTAAGCCATGCGGTCACTTTGTCCGCTATGTCCAGAGTTGCCCAGTGAGCGGCATACCAGCTTTCATCTGCGTTGACATACCATTCAGGCTCTTCCTCTTCCTCTTCTTCCTCCTCAACAACTTCGTCAAGTGTGACCTCCACTTGAGAGCCACCGACCAGGGTATGGCAGCGAGCATGGGGAATGTTGTCCCGGTCACCCGCATTAACCTCAAATGTGGTCTCCACTGAGTAAGCACTGCTCTCTTTAATCGCTGGGCACCATGTTATCCACCTCGCCGCCTCGAGGCCTTCTCCAGCCAGCCTCACCTGCCTCGCCAAGCGATCAACATTGGCTTCTTGCTGTTCAAGGCCCTGCTCGACAGCAAAGCCCCCAGTGACACTCTCCTTTCCAGAATCGTTTTCACTGGAGGAATCCACTAAATCAACTATTAGTGCAGGCACACGCCTCGGGACCATCGGCCTGGCCACGAATCTCGCTCATTCGTCAGACTCACAGCCAACATGAGGGGTTTTCTCGCTACTTAGGGAATCATTCTTCCTGCCGTAGCTGAAGGCCTTGCGGTCATTTTCTGAAACATAAGACATCTACAAAGAGATCGAGGAAGAGGAGTATCAATTTTCTGCCCGGGTAACCAACAACGTAAAGAATGGAAAGAAACCCTAAGTCTAGGTACACCAAAGGGGCCCTGCCCACCTAGCGAGAAAGACCACATGGTCTTTTCCTCGATCTCTACCTAAGGGCGGTCCTACCCTCTTAAACCCTAACAGAAGCATGTGAAGATGAAGGAAGAATACAGAAAACCCTCACTAAACCCAAAAAAAGCAGAGAACATATCAGAAAAGGGGGGCAAGGAACTTACTGTTCTGTAGGATTGAAGTGGTTCTCTGCAGATGGTTGGTGTTGAAACTGATCCGACACGAAGACTGCAAGCACCAGGAATAAATGAGCGGGTGAAATTGTTGAATGAACTCGCCGGAATCTGGGAATGACCAAGGCACCGGAAGCAGGGGCTCTCCAGAAAATCTTCTCTCTAAGAACTCAAAAGCAGTAAAAGAGGAAAAGGGGAGAAGGGTTTGCCTTTTATAGGCCAGGGCTGAACGGTTTTGGGGGAAAAGAGGCGGAGCCGAAACGACGTCTGAAAGCTGGCGGCCCATCATCACAACGCATTAAATGCGCCGCCAGATCGTGCCCTATCAAGTCACCTCATTTTGTGACGGACTGCACGCGCCCCTAACTCCACTCGCCCGCAAGACGCCTCATCAACAAGTTTCCTTGACACGCCTGTGTGTATCCCGCTAAGCTTCTGCCTCCACACACATGATCCCCAAAGCCTTTGCAATCCTCCGAAAACTCACAAGTGTGAAGCCTCGCGAGCACCCTCCAAAGATGAACGCCTCGCTCAGAGCATGAATGCTCGTCCGACAAGGAGCTAGTTATCGATATGCCCGACCTCAAGTCGGGTCACGAGCAAGGCACGAAGCTACTATCACGTGCGCCAATCACGAAGCTTGGTCAATATGGGGCCCCCACCTAGCGTGCAAAATGCGATGCAAGCAGTGAGCCCGAACGCAAGTTCCGTCAAAATGGCCGGCACGCCTCGCTGTCTGTGGTCCCTGACACCACACTCATAGCGTAGGAACCGTGTTCATCTCGTCCAAACCTCGGTCGAGCATTGCCTACTGCCCGACTCGCCCTTTGATCTACATCAACTTCGAGCAAGTGCACGCCGCCCAGTGAGCAGAGCACCGAGGCCAAGACAAGTCAAAGGTTTCCGTGCTCGAGTGTTTGAGCGGACACTTACCATATCTGCTCCTTACATCTACGCAGCGACGCCACGCCTATCATGCCTAAAATCAAGTGATTCTCTCCTTGATTAGATCTAAGGAAATCTAAGGAATCCTAGATGGATTCACCACATTGGGGCCTATAAATACCTCTCCATAAACCATAATAAGGTACACACACTTTCTTGAGCCTTGACACTGTCAAATTGCTTTCTGCACCTACACACGATACTTACCTCATGCCCAGGAGGTTTCGGCGAGGCCCCGCCTGCACTTCCACTCGGGCTTGTGTTCTCACAAGTTCAAGAAGGTGATTCAAGCCCGCATATCCTACCCAACATACTGACGGCCCAAGCTGAGATTTTGCCACATCAAAGACCATTTTATAGATATTTTATGTGAGAAGGATTCCCTCACTCGACTCATCAAGTTGGTGGGTCGAGAAGAGAGAGAGAGAGAGAGTAAGGCTCCGTACCCACTCTAAAAAAAAGCACATTTTTGTCAACATTTTTTTGGAAAGTTGATTCTGAGTTTATATTCCAAATGAACGCTGGCAAGTTTTTCGTGTTCCCCTCTAATAAATCGATCTGCTAGCTCTTGGTCCTAATCACAGTGATTGTGCCTCTTCCTTGCGTATGAACTTTAGCAAGCACCACCATAACTTTGCCTGTGATACCAAAACTGCGAGAAGAAGCACAAGGAGGAGAGGGGGCAAACTCGGCTACCGGGTGCTTGACCGGTCTTGTTGGTGGCATGAGGATCCGACTATTAATATCCTCTAGCGTTATGTGTCCTTCAACCGTCTTTCCCCTATTCACCATGTCAAATGGTTACACGATCATCTTTTCCATATAACCCACTAAAGAATACACAGACAAAGAATATAAATTAAGATTTATTTCTCAATATAAACTTTTTTTCTTCAAATTAAATGATTTATTTGTTAGATGAAAATTAAGTAATTTGTGTTATAGTAAAAGCATAGTTGTTAGTATCGTATGATGCACCCTCTTGGGCAAAACCAATCAAGGACATGCTTGATCGAGGATAAAGTGAAAGAAGACGACATTCTTCTTGTTTCAGTTCTCTAGCTAAAGAGTAATGGCCATCTGCAATGATGAAAGTACTCGTCCGGCCAATGGTTGGTAACAAATCATGCTTTGAAAATGTAGCTGTGTTCGGATGTGTATTGACCAAAAAATTAAAAACATAAATAGCGGAAGTCTTTAAGTTAATTAAAACAGTAATAAAACAGAGATTTATCAAACAATCTACAAGCTATGTCCAAAAAGATTTCACTAAAAAAATTATGAGTTTAACAAAACAAATTATGAAATCACCAAAATACCACAAGACAACACGTCTGGAGAGGAAAACCCATAAAAACAAGGTATAGAAAATGTGATATTAAAAAATAAGCTTCCTAACAATTTAGGAAAGCAAACAGCAAAAACAACGATGTAGCTTGAGATGAAGCTGCATCCAGATTTCCAATAACGCAACAAAATTTTCAGTTTGTATCTTGCGTATTCACTGTGTATATTCTGCCTTTGTGTCTGCCCGAAGTCTTCGTATATATATATATATATATATATATATATATATATATGTATATATATATACTTGAACTAGAGTTCTGCACAAATAGGAAAACACAACAACTACAAGAAGTCAAAGGATTAGGAAATAAATTAGTTTCCTAAAACTACTTTCCTGATTTAAGTCAAAGAATCTATCCAAGATTTTATCAATTTAATTAAGAACTCTTTGAGAGATTTTAGGAAGGGATTAAATATGTTAATTACTTACCAAAATTTCGGACCAAAAAAGGTTAAAAACAACACTAAAAATAGGGCACACCTATTTTACCCTTACATTTTTATTCTTACTAGTTATTTAGCACGTGCTATGCACGGGTATAATGTGAGATATATATATTTTTGTAATAATAATATAACTTTTAGACATTATAATTAGATTGTTAATCTCTTCTATTGTTATAAATTTTTTTATATTGTTACTAATATTAAACGCTTTTTTTACCTAAATACTTTTAAAATTAATATAAGTTTCTAGTTAACGTGAGATACATATTTTGTATTAATAATAATAGTAATTTTTTTTATCTAAAGACTTTTAAAATTAACATTTAACTTGATAATAATATTAGAAGTCATTTTGTTAAAAACTTTTAAAATCATAATTCATTTTTAAACAATGTGAGATACATATTTTATATTTTTATTAGTAATGAAAGTTTAAGTCTTTTATCTAAAGACTTTAAAACCAACACCACATTCTAACCATGTGGTATACATATTTTCTATTAGTAATAATAGTAGTGGATAAAAGACTTTTTAAACAATATTCATTTCTAAACAATGTGGATACATATTTTCTATTGGTAATAACAAAAAATGTCTTTATCTAATGACTTTTTATAAGCAATACTCATTTCTAAATAATATGAGATACATTTCTTTGTAACCAATGTGAGATACATCATCTAAAAACTTTTTAAACCAATATCACTTTATAACCAATGTGAAATATTTCTCTTCTATTGCTAATAATTGTAGACTTTTAAAATCAACATCACTCTCTAACCAATGTGTAATACATATCCTCATTTGGTAATAATAGAAGAAGTCTTTTATTTTAAAATTTTTATAACCAACATCTCTTCCTAAATAATGTGGGATACATCTCTTCTATTACATTGACGATAAAAGTAAAAGTCTTTTATCTAAAGACTTTTAAAACTAACATCATTTTTTAGCAAATGTAAGATATCTCTTCTATTAGTAATAATAGTAAAAGTTTTTTTTTTAATCTAAAATTAAAATCAACATCACTTTCTAACCAATGTGAGATATACATATTCTATTGATAATAATGGTAGAAGTCTTCTATTTAAAGACTTTAAAAACAAACATTACCCTCTACCAAATGTATGATACATCTATTCTATTGGTAATAATAGTATTTTTAAAACCAACATTAATTTATAGCCAATGTGTGATACATCTTTTCTATTGATAATAATAGTAGAATACTTTGTAACCAATGTGAAATACTTGCATCCATGTGGAAGCTTTAAAAACTTTTGGTTTTCAAGTGACTTTGAAAATCAACATCACTTTCCAACCAATGTATGATGCACTTCTTCTATTGATACTTAATAATAGAATTTTTAAAACCAACATCAATTTCTAACCAATGTGGGATACATCTCTTATATTGTTGAAAAAATAGTGTTTTTAGTGAAATTGTGCAACTTGAGGCAATTCTTTACGTTGTCATTTGTTTGTTGACGAAGGTAATTGCAAAATTGTTCTACTCGGTGAGAGCATCAAAATGATATATTTATTTGTCCAAATCGAGTTTGGGTAATAAGATATCAAGACTTAAAATATAATACTTGTTAAAATAATTAGTGTTTTTAGTGAGAGAAATTGTGCAACTTGAGGCACGAATTTCTTTACGTGTCATTTGTTTGTTGGCGAATGTAATTGCGCAAATGTATTCTACTCGGTGAGAGCATCGAAATCATATATTTATTTGTCCAAATCGAGTTTGGATGAATAAGATATCAAGAGTTAAAATATAATACTTATTAAAAATTAGTGTTTTTAGTGAAAGAAATTATGCAACTTGAGACACAAATTTCTTTACGTGTCATTTGTTTGTTGACAAAAGTAATTGTCCAAATGTGTTCTACTCGTCAAGAACATCGAATTATATATTTATTTGTCTAAATAAAGTTTTGGATGAATAAAATATCAAAGCTTAAAGTATTATGTTAAAAGTGGGTCATTAGAAGTAATATCTAACCTTGAAGAGTTTTATCCCACATTGGTTAGAAGTAATGTTAGTTGTAATTTTTGTAAAATATAAGTCTTCTACTATTGACAATAGAAGAAGTTATATATACTAATACTAATACACATTATCATTATGATTATTATTATGTATTATTATTAGTTAATGGTTAGAAAACCAAAAGTATATATATATCTTATATTGCTAATAATAGTAAGTCTTTTATATAATCTAAAATAATTAAAAATCAACATCATTTTTTAACCAATGTGAGATATACATTTCTATTGGTAATAATGGTAGAAGTTTTTTTAAAAACTTTTTAAAATCAACATCACTTTATAACAAATGTATGATACATCTTTTATTAATTATAATTAATTTTATAACCATCATGCAAATTCCATCTCTTGTAAATGTGATAATCTTTAAGGTCTTTAAAGACTTTAAAATCTAACATTTTCTTTTTTTAAACAAAGTATTGTGTTATAATATAAAATAATTTAAACTCAACATCATTTTCTAGCCAATGTGAGATATACATCTTCTATTGGTAATAATTGTAAAAATATTTTATCATATATATATATATATATATATATATATATATATATATATATAGTGGTGAGGAACCATCAGTTTGCCACCTTACCCACCTTCCAGGATAAATAACTTCATTCTAAAGCATCCATGTGGGCTTTAAACTTTTGGTTTCAGTGATTTTCAACATCACTTTCCAATAATGTATGATGCATGATGCATTTCTTCTATTGGTACTTAATAATAGAATTTTTTAAACCAACATCAATTTCTAACCAATGTGGGATACATCTCTTCTATTGTTGAAAAATTAGTGTTTTTGTGAAAGAAATTGTGTAACTTGAGGCACGAATTTCTTTTACACGTATGTTTGTTTGTTTGAACGAATGTAATTGGTAATTGGACAAATGTATTCTACTCGGTGAGAGCATCAAAATGATATATTTATTTGTCCAAATTGAGTTTTTGATAATAAGATATCAAGACTTAAAGTATAATACTTGTTAAAAAAATTTAGTGTTTTTAGTGAGAGAAATTGTGCAACTTGAGGCACAATTTCTTTACGTGTCATTTGTTTGTTGGTAAATGTAATTGTGCAAATGTGTTCTACTTGGTGAGAGCATCAAAATGATATATTTATTTGTCCAAATTGAGTTTTGGATGAATAAGATATCAAGAGTTAAAGTATAATACTTATTAAAAAATTAGTGTTTTTAGTAAAAGAAATTGTGCAACTTGAGGCACAAATTTCTTTACGTGTCATTTGTTTGTTGACAAAAGTAATTGTGTAAATGTGTTCTACTCGGCAAGAACATCGAAATGATATATTTATTTGTCCAAATCAAGTTTTGGATGAATAAAATATCAAAGCAAAGTATGATGTTAAAAGTGAGTCATTAGAAGTAATATCTAACCTTGAAGAGTTTTATCCCACATTGGTTAGAAGTAATGTTAGTTGTAAAGTTTTTTAAATATAAGTCTTCTACTATTGACAATAGAAGAAGTTATATATACTAATACTAATACCCTTATCATATTGATTGTTATTAGGTATTACTATTACTCTTTGCGTCTTAGAGTACCTGGCCTGCCATGGCATGGAAAATTTATCAATAAATGAAGCGGAATGCGATCTTTGTGAAATGAACTACTAAAAATATTATTTTCTTAAAAAATTGACTTTCAAGCGGGCCTCTTTGCTGGAGCAGAGGGATTAATTAAAAATTGTATCTCACGAAAATTGCGGTGCCGACAAAACGAGGCGGGCCGAAAAATATCTTGTGGAAATGAACTACTAAAAATATTATTTTCTTAAAAAATTGACTTTCAAACGGGTCCTCTTTGTCACAGGAAAGAGAGGGATTAATTAAAAAGTTTGTATCTGACGAGGTATATGAGGCCGAAAAATGGAATGGGTGACAAAAATTAAATTGCTTAAGTTAATTACGATAACAATTGAAAAAATTCAAATTGTTACAAAACTTACGTTTTTTTTTTTAAAAGTTTAAATTTGTATATGAAATTACGGGTCGGAAAAAAAAAAAATTGATTAAGTTAATTACGATAACAATTAAAAAAGAAAAAAAATACAAATACAAACTTTTGCAATCATAAAAGCGTAAAACTATAAAACGCATAAAATATTAATTGTAAAACAGTAAAATCTCGGTAAAAGAGTAAATGTAAAATAATAATGTAGTCATTCGCACATGTAAGAGCCGAGGGA
Source organism: Codonopsis lanceolata (assembly GCA_013146195.2). Classification (NCBI taxonomy): domain Eukaryota; kingdom Viridiplantae; phylum Streptophyta; class Magnoliopsida; order Asterales; family Campanulaceae; genus Codonopsis; species Codonopsis lanceolata. The sequence goes on along the minus strand of CM028384.1, from coordinate 54,975,981 downwards.
CATAAGAGACGTTGAATAAAGTATCGTAAGCTGTATTGTATTATAGATATCTCTGGCATCTTATCTAAATTGTTGTCTTTTATTTTATTTATTTATCGTCAAATTCTCTCGTTACGTAATAAGTCGTAAATTTAATAGAGACCTATTTAAAATCAGTTATATGAGATAAAAACAGTTTAGATGTGATTTATATATGAGATAAAAACAGTTTAGATTAGATTAGGAATCTTCTTGATCAGTCGATTTAGGGGCACATGTGCCGAGGCGGAATAAATTAAAACAGTAGTTTGATATAAGTATAAATATGCAATCTCGGTAGTTTGATATAAAGAGTAAAATAATCAATCTCAGTCGTTTGATATAAAGTAAAATAATCAATCTTAGTCGTTCTTTATGAGACTGAGTTGTATTGTATAATAGATTATTAGCTAATGGCTAGAAAACCAAAGGTTTTTAAAACTTTTACATGGATGATTTAGAATGAAGATTTATCTAAAGGTGGTGAGGTGGCACAACTATAGTGCTCCTCACTAACTTTAAATATATATATATATTGCACTTTAGTGAGAGGGAGAGAGAGTATTATGGTTTTTACTCCATCCGTTCCAAAATATATGTGATTTTGGAGTTTTTTACATAAATGAAGGAAACATATTGTAAAGACTAAACTGTTCTTATTTATTTTATTCCAAACATTAATGAGGTATTTTTTAATACTCTTACCCAAAAAATCAAACACAAATTACAAAATTAATAAATATGAGTAGAATTGAAAAAAGAAAAATGAAAACATTGAAAATTATAAAGAGACTTCTATTTTGAAATAAAAAAATCTCTCCTAAAACGTTGACTGAATGTGACACTGAAATAAATGAATGGATTGACATTGACAAGTCAGAATGTGGACCAACAAACTGCCATAAAATTCAAAATCCTAATTAACAATTCAAACAAGAATATTCAAAACATCATTTTCTTCGTTAGAAATTGTTAAAAATGTAGCAAGCAATAATTCAAACAAATTTAAATTTTAATGAGCTTCAGCGGAATCAGCGCCACTAAGCTGTATATATGGTTGACCGGTCAACGAAACTAAGGTTCCGTTTGTTTCGCGAAAAATTACTTTCGAAAAATATTTTTATATTTTACGGTGTTTGTTCCTTTTGTTCATGTATTAATACTTTTCTTACCCTCTCTTTGTCTCATAATTACTTAGTTGCTTTAGTTTTATCTTTTTTACAAAAGTTCATAACCTTACACACAATTACACTTATTTATATATACATACATAATTATACACTCAACAAATAATATTTTTTAGAAATAGAAATTCAGTACGTCCTCTCCATTATATTATTTTTGGGAGGTCCCCAAAAAAAATTTCTATTTTCTTTCTCAAAACATTTTTTCGTGTAAATTATCAATTTTGTCTTTCTTAGTTGTGATATTGAAAATAAATAGACTCTTAAAATCAATGTCACTGATGATAAATTGAGAGTTTCTAAAGAAAAATTATTTAAAGTCGAACAGTTTCTTAAAATCAATGTAAATTCAATGGGTCCATTACTTTTAGGACGAATAAAATATATATTTTTTGTATATATTCATGAATTACATTTAGTAACATTTTATGTGTATGTCTCACCCAAAAATGTTTTCCGACATAATTTCAAAAAAATTACCAGAAGTCTGAAAATAAAATCTTTTCATTTTTCAAAATCTATTTTTCGAAAATTATTTTCCTTGAAACAAACAAAACATTAGAATTAATCCCTGAATTTTTCAAAAATCACTAAAAAATATTTCAATATAATTTTCAGCACCCTGCAATATTGTTAGTTTTCTGCCTTGACCTCATCGATGCTGCTATTTTGATAACTCGACCCAAAACAAACTCCAGAATTAGGGTGAAATTTTGGCCGGTCCCTTTTAAAAAAATTCAACTACTTCAATCAATCATTTTTTTAACAAGAAAAAAAATATTTTTTGTGTGAAAGAACAAGTATACTCTTAATGAACCAAACACAAGTGCATTAAGCATTGGTTCCTGCATTGTGATGCATGATTATGCGCATCACGATGAATGATTTTCAATCGTGATGCATGATTCCAAGTATTTACTGTCATTTCCATTTCAAAGCGATACATTGCAATTTCAAATCAATGCATCGTTATTCTAAATCGATGCATCACGATTCAAACATGTCAATTTCCATTTCATTTGAATGTATCGCGATCACAAATCGATGCATCTGATCTCCCTTTTGTTGCCCCAACAATTACAATTTTCGAACATACTAGATACATGTGAGGATCGAGTGTTAAAGATTTTGTTGAAGATTTGGACAGTTGTAGAAGCAAATGATGAAGGATTACTTGATGAAGCGATTTGAAAGGCTCATAAAAAGACAAGTAAACACAACGTTGATGGCGGGAGGACATTATTGGAAGAATTTTATAAAGTGTCTATTGCCGGTTAAAAAAAACACCTAGGTACTGCAGCGGTTGAAAATTCACCAAAAGGGACTGACCATCAATTTTGCTTTTACTTTGTACTCCCTACATCCCAAAATTATTGTCATACTTTTTTTTCCTCCGTTCCAATATACTCCATCCGTTCTGGACAAAGAGTCCTTGTTTGAAGGTCAATTTTTTTAAGAAAATGATACTTTTAGTAGTCAATTAGTAATAAAATGACACTTTTATACCTTAATAATAGTTTGTGAAAGTGGACTCTTTAAGTGAAACATCCCAAAGAAGAATAATGGACTCTTTACTTGAAACGAATGGAGTAATTGTCTTGTTTAAAACTTTCATTTTTAAGAAAATATTTTTACTACCTTATCCTTACTTAATTAAATATTTATAATTAAGTCAATTGATTTTTGTTAATTAATATGTCGGGTCAAATATTACAATAATTTTGGAACGGAGGGAGTGATTTTTGAAAGCTTGACGTGGCCTACTTGGGCTTAACACAATTGTGTTGGATCATATGCTTGTGGCTATTTGTTCTCCGTCTAACATGCTTCCTACCCCTTGAAACCAGTCGACCATACTTGACAGAAGAAGCCCATACATCAAGAAAGCCCATTAGTGCAGCTTTCCAATTAGGTAACCTTCCGCTGCCGAACAACGTTTGTAAACAAAACCACAAATTCTCTTTCCATATTAGAAGGCTGTTAGCTGAATGATCGAGGCAAAAATTAGGTTATCATGGCTTACACCATCTCCAATGCTTATATCCCAAATTTGGTCCATTTTAACACCAAATATTATTTAGACTTCAACCTATAACCCCAAATGAATCTCTTCACAAATAGAATATGAGAAAATTCTGGTCGATCCCTTTTTTAAAGTTTCTAACCCCAAAAGTCCATAATTTTTTTTTTCAATCGCAAAAAACTACGTTTTCGAAATATTGTTCCAAAAATGCTATCGTCTTCTTCAACAGCTCCGGTAAAACACTTTCGATTCGAAAATCACGATTGTTCGCAACGAAACGGGGTTTAAGAATTTTTCAGTTGGGACAAACGCGGAGAACGAGGAGGAAGAAGAAGACTTACGATGGAAGAGATGGGAGAAGCATGTGGAGGACGTGGTCGAGTTCTTTATGATTTTGTATTGCGGTTCAAAAATTAATGCACTAAAATTGATGAATCGCGGTTCAAAAATAGACTGTTAATTACACTATTGAACCGCAGTGCAAAAATTAATACACTAAAATTGATGAATCGCGATTCAAAAATAGACTAGCAATTACACTATTGAACTGCGGTGTAAAAATTAATGCACTAAAATTGATGAATCGCAGTACAAAAATTGACTAGCAGTTACACTATTGAACCGCGGTACAAAATTAATTAAATAAAAATTAATGAATTGTGGTTCAAAAATAGACTAACAGTTACACTATTGAACCGCAGTGTAAAAAATAATGCGATAAAATTGATGAATCGCGGTGCAAAAAATAATGACCTCCGTATCATGCTTACGGTTCATTAAGGATATCGTAGTCATTTTGCCACCAAAAGTGACTTTTTCCGATTGAAAATAAAAAAAGTGTACTTTAACGATTAAACGTTTCAAAAAGTGGACCGATCCAATTTTTCAAGAGAATATTCCTTTAGCATATTCAATTTTTATTTCTTTTTATTTATTTATCATTTATATATATATATATACTATATATATATATATATATATATATTAATTTGCTATTTACCTTTTAAATAATAATTATTAAGATTACACTATTAATAATTTTAGAATATTTAATAATTTTATGTTTATAATATTATTTACGTCATAAATAATATTTTTAAATTAGTAATCTTTTTAACTATGTTGAAGAAATATAATTTAATAAACATGCAAGCACTTGAAAATACCATAAAAAAATATTGCAATCAATACAAAATATAACAAAAATTGCAAAAACACATATAGAAAAAAGTACATAATATTTTATCCTAATTCTCAGAATTACTAAATTGTTCTCATAAATGTTCAATTAAGACATTCTGAAGTCCAATGTGAGCCTTTTTATCCTTGATTTGTCTATGTTGAGCAAGAAACTCTTGAAATCGAGTGTTATCATCTGCTACCTCAACATTTGGAGCCATCACTTCATCTTGTTCTTCAATTGGTGCTCTCAAATCACGTTCATTTTCAATTATCATATTATGCATAATAATGCATGACATCATTATATCGTGCAAACCATTTTTCTCGCCAATAACGTCGTCCACTAATAATTACAAATTGTGATTGGAGTACTTTAAATACTGCTCAACATCTTTTCTACATCCTTCTTGTTTCATTGCAAATAATTTCTTCTTTAGACCTCGTGGATCGTTGATAGTTTGAACAAGTGTAGACCATTTTGGGTATATGCCATCAGCTAAATAGTAGCCCGTGTTATAAATTTTTCCTTGAATGACATAATGAGCAGGAGGAGCAATACCTTGAGAAAGATTAGCAAAAAAGTAGGAAGACTCTAGTACATTGATATCATTGTTCGATCCATGTAAACCAAAACACGCATGCCATATCCAAATATCATAATCAGCTACAGCTTCGAGAATAATTGTTGGAGAGCCACTCGACCAGCATATTGTCCTGCCGATGCTGTTGGACAGTTTTTCCACCGTTAGTGCATGCAATCTAAACTACCCAATATACCAGGACAATAACACGACAAAATCTTTTCATACTTTTGATAGCAATTGATTCCCCATTTTACACTCATCAAGAAGGCCTTACCGGTGAACCGTATGCCAAAAACTCGAAATACCGTTGTTACTTTCTCAAAATTTGACAAGCCAAGTCGTCCAACCGCATCTCTTTTCGTAGTGAAATAGTCATCATGAGCATCGACAAAGATTAAGAATACAAAGGAATAAATCCCTTCTCATTCGAAATTTTCTACGAAAATACACATAAGGAAATATAAGATTTTCTGCAAAGTAATCATTGAATAGATTACGTGTAACAACTTCTTGATCACGATTGATTACTATGTGACCAGGAACTAAGCCTTGAAATCTACCTTGGTTGTTTTCTTTATTGAGATAGTTGAGGATGACTTGATTGTTGTTAGAAATGGCTTGAGCAATCACCTCCCAATCATCGTCATCTGAGCTTGAATCTGATAAATTTGATGAACTTCCAATGTTGTAATTCATTTTTTGATAAAGATAAGTTGATCGAATTGTTTCCAATCTGTATATAACATAGTTATAATATATGTCATCCATTGAACCGATCTCATCTTAATGCCGACCGTTGGATTAGATTTTGTATAATCCAATCTTATCTGTACATTTTTCAACATGCATGACAGATGATGGGAAAAGACAATATCTTCAATTTACCCCAAATTACACTCACAATCCCCCAATATATGCAAAGTAATCTTCTTTGCGCATTTTTCAACATGCATGGCAGATGATGTGATAAGACAATATGCCTGACAAATGATGGGAAAAGAAAATATATTCAATTTACCCCAAATTACACTCACAATCCCACAATATCTGCAAAGTAATCTTCTCTGTGCATTTTTCAACATGCATGGCAGATGATGGAACATGACACTGCATACATCTCATCTTAATGCCATCTGTTGGATTAGATTTTAAGTAATCTGATATTATCTTCTTATTTCGAACTATATAAATGAGATACAATAGATTGAACGAAAGCATCTCATTTCTGCTTCATTTTATTTAGTCTTGAAAAATATAAGTTCAACTTTCAGATCAGTATCATTTTCAATTGAAGAAGATATATAGCTATGTCATGTTTATCTTGACGTCTCTCAAAATCCAATCATAGGAATCAACCAATTGAAAGATAAATTTTGAGATAGAATTGAGAATGAATATCGAAAGAATCCAAAGTTTGTGAACCTACATCGCTCGAGTAAATCTTTGCAAAAAAAAAATGAATCTAATCAATAGTGCAAGATTCAAATTGAAGGGTTGCGTAACAGATCGAACGCTTGAATCCAAGTGGAGTTTCTCAAAGTATATTGTAAGTAGATGTCACATGTGTAGATAATCTAACATTATATAATTTAATGTTATTTTCTTTTTGCAGTTAGATTGTGCTAAACAATTGTTAACAGAAGAAGTAAAATATCGAAAAGGTTTCAAATATAATCACGTGTGGAACATTCTCAAAGATATTGAGAAATTTGGCAATGACAACATTGCAACGGCAACAACTAAATCTCAACGAGAACTTACCAATATTAGTTCATCTCAGTCAGCATCGGCTGAGGTATAACTCTTTTCATTTGTATCTCCGCTCGTGTCTTCATTTAATATTAATATCACTGATGATGATAGCGGTGATACTTCAACCAAACTGCCTATTGAGATAAAGCAAACAAAAGGGAAAAGGAAAAAAAAGAAAAGAAGATGTGTCAAAAATAATTAATCGAATGAAAAACTTGTTCAAGAATTGAAAGTTTGGTAATGAAATTTGTAAACAAAAGGAAGAAAATAAAATACTATTCAAAGATTTAAATTCTATAGCCGATCCGATCATGCATGAATTTTTTCGTGGTGAACAATTAAAAATTATGTAGAAAAAGAAGTCAAGGTGAGAGTTTTCAATCATTTTCACGTCAATTAGAATGATCTCAATTCAATAGATCTGAGGATGAAGGGCATGGATCTCAAAATGAAGGGTAAGGATCTCAACAGCCTTCACATGTTTTCGATCAATTTAATTTTGGTCTACCAACAAGTCATCTCCCGGAATATTAGCTATTGTCTAGTTTATAGTATTATTAATGTTTAGGGTTGTTATTTTAAGTTTTTGTTGGTCATATTTTTAAGTTGTATACTTTTTTTTTAGTATTTTTTAAGTTATGTCTTTTTTTAAAAGTAATATGTCAGTGTTTTTTAAGTTGTATGTCATTTTAGGTGTGAAATATGTATGCACTTTTAAGTTTATAAATGTTATAATAATTTTAATATGTATACATTTTTTTTAGTTTAAATATGAAATTAGTGTTCTCTAATTAGTATAATAATAATTTATTTATTTATTTGTATATAATATATACAAATAATTGAAAAAAATGTTAATTAATTATAAATTATTGAATTAAAAATATTCAATAATTTAAAATACATAATAATAATAATAATAATATTATTATTTATATTATCTAATATTAGATATTTATTAGTTTTAATACATTTAAATTAAGAATATCATATTATTAACAATTTTGAGATTTAATGTAATGACCCGACCCGGACCTCAATACGAGATCCCAAGGTCGTGCCGTCTAAACACACAATTAACAAGCAAATAGTAAGACTATAACAGCGATACGCTAACGACTCAACAAACGCGGAAGCAAATAACGTAATGGCACCCGAGCTAACAAGCTCCTAAATACAAAACAACATAAGAGATAGTAAATCTCTCGGCCCAAAAATTCAAAGCATGTGACGTAACATTAGACACGTACAATAAAACCACATGTTATAATTTTATATACAATAATAAATCCAAGTCATCGGCGACGTTAAAACCAAAAACCCAACATTAAATTAAGTCTACAACTCTAGTCTACACACTCCATGGCTAAACATGCTGGAGTACAACATAACTAAAAATATAATACATACTTGATATGGATATAAATAATATCAAGATTCCGAACATGGCTCGACTTAACATCCGCTCGGCTCACAAAAGACTAAGTAACATAAACAAGTATCAATTAAATAACTACAAGGCTTACTACCCATAGTGAAGTGAAGTTTATATAACTTCACTTCCCAATCGTCCTTTTCCAAAATAAAGGCTACAAAATACAATTAGTAGCAACCTCCTCAAAGAACCACACGCTCTATCGTAGACTCTGCGGATTCCTTCGAATCACTAGCTCGGCTCGAATCTAAGGAAAACAAAATAAACAGAGTAAGTCATAAAGATTTAGTAAGCTACTAGAGATGTAATGTCATGGCATGACATTATGCTCAAGTAACACATGCATGTATCATGTCATACTCATAATATATCATTTCATGGAATAATCCTCAACATAAACCAAATTCTATCAATAGTCACATAGAACATTGTTCTACATAATTCATCATAAATTAATTCATATCAAATAGAATATGATTCTCAATTCCAATATGTGTAGCATGTTATTTTCATATTGTAACCTATCATCAAACCATCATCCACACAACCCAATTATACCATGAGTCTCATACTTCATCATTCAACATAACTCATATATTAATTCATATATGGGAGACTATGGTTTCCATTCTAATTATGGATAGCATGTTATATTTCTAGTATAACATTATATCATAAAATCATCATCTCATTAATTAGTCGTTGGAAAATTAGTGTTTTTAAGTGAAGTAAATTGGGGCTTTGAGGCACTAATTTATTTGTGAGTCATTTATGTAATGACTATGATAATTGTGGAATTATGTTCTTCTACGTGAGTACATATGAATACTATATTTATTTGTCCAATTCGGATATCGGATGAATAAGTTATAGAGGTTTAAAGTAGGACATTGGAAATGTTGGAAGTGAGTTATCCTACATTGGAAAAATATGAAAGGCTTGAAGGGTTTATATACAAAGGCTCCCTTGTGTTTGGGTAAGCTTGTATAGAAACAACTATCCCTCCCGAGCCCGCAGGGGGGGTGTAAATCAAGGTCCAATTTGACTTTGATCGACGCACTGTGCTCGCATTACGCGACACGAATGTCGGACCAAATAGTGCTACCTAGACAAACCCACCTTTTACACATTTTTCTTTTGAATTTTAAATTCAATTTTAATCTAACATTAAAGAGCGATTAATTCTATTTTAATGGACATATTAATTCTGTCTTAATGTATGCTTTAATTGAGTGATTAATGGGCTCAAAACGTTTTAGTAATTAACAGAGAACACAAAATTCCTCTTCCTCTTATACACCGCATTGCATCTTGAACATCTTTGAACATCTTACAGGAGGAAACTTTGTGTTACGACTTCACAAGTCTCCCAGACAGCCACCAATGGTTTTGTATTCTATTTTTATTTGTATTAAAATCAGTAAGATTGTATAGGGTATTACCCAACAATCTTGAAACGTTATTTTCTTCTGGTTATTATTGTTATTTTAGATAACAATAATCTCTTCTATAGAGAACTCTATAATCTTACAGATTATTGTCGTATTTCAAATATGACTAACGAGAACAATACCTTAGCTCCTACTAATGGAACTGGAATTGAAAAGACTGTGACTGGAGACCCTTCGAACTCGAGCTCTACTATGACCAATGTAGCCAATGCAGCAGCCATGGCTCAAATGGTGACTGTTCCATATCTGCCGGTGAACCATAGTGAGAAATCGGAGAAATTCAAAGGGCTTAATTTCAAGCGCTAGCAGCAGAAGATGCTGTTTTTGACTTGACCACGCTTCATTTGACAAGGTTTCTGAAAGAAGACCCTCCAAATGTTGGTGAAGATGGTGATTTTCAAGCCGTTAGTGCTTTGGATGCATGGAATCAAACTGATTTCCTTTGCAAGAACTATGTACTGAATGGGTTGGAAGACTCGTTGTACGAAGTTTATCGTTTTAAGAAAACGACAAAGGAACTATGGAACTCTCTTGACCACAAGTACACCTCCGAGGATGCTGGGGCCAAGAAGTTCATAGTTGGTAGATTCCTGGACTACAAAATGACAGATTCTAAATCATCAAGCATGTGAGTCAAGTGCTTTACTCGAAATTGAAACGTAGGGATGAAAATTAGTGAAACCTTCAAGGTGGCTGTAATTATTGAAAAATTGCCTCCAGCCTAGAAGGATTTCAAGAGTTACCTAAAGCATAAACGAAAGGAGATGACTGTTGAACAGCTTGTTGTTCGTCTTCGCATAGAAGAGGACAACAGAGGCAATGATAAGAAAACAGTCACTTCTATGGCTGCCAAAGCCAATGTTGTGGAGCATGGTCAAAGCTCCAAAGGCAAAGGAAAGTTTGCTAGAGCTATAAAAAGGACAAACTTAGGTCCCAAGAGAGGAGTTTCTAAGAAGAAGAAGTTTCTTGGAAACTGCTACAACTGTGGAGGCATGGGTCACAAGTCCACGGTTTGCAAGAAACCAAAGAGGGAGCGTGAAGCCAATCTTGTGGATGGAATTGCTCAAGATGTGTCAGATATCAACCTTGCTACGGTGATCTCTGAAGTCAACTTGGTGGGTTCAAACCCAAATCAGTGGTGGATTGACACTGGTGCTACTAGGCACGCCTCGCTCTAACAAGGAAATGTTCAAGACCTGGGATGGGAAAAGCTCTACATGGGAAATTCTGCCACCTCTGATATCAAAGGTCAAGGGAAAGTGGTCTTAAAGATGACTTTTGGGAAGGAACTGACTCTCAACAACGTGTTCTATGTTTCAGAGATTCGGAAGAATTTAGTGTCCGGATCTTTGCTTGTGAAGCATGGCTTCCGTGTTGTTTTTGAGTCTGATATGGTAACTTTAGCTAAAAATGGAATGTTTGTAGGCAAAGGGTATGTTAATGATGGGCTGTTTAAGCTATCTGTAATGGTTGTCAAGCCTAAGAGCAGTAATAATAAGAACAAATCTTCTGTTTACTTGCTTGAGTCTTCCAATTTGTGGCATGGTAGACTAGGACATGTTAATTATGGTACTTTACGTAGACTAATTAACATGGAGTGCATACCAAAATTCCAGATTGATAAAAATCACAAGTGTGAAACTTGTGTAGAAGCAAAGTTAACAAGAACGTCCTTCCATTCTATTGAAAGAAATAGTGAACCACTTGGATTAATTCACACTGATGTGTGTGATTTTAAATCAACACAATCACGTGGTGGGAACAAGTACTTCATAACTTTTGTTGATGATAGCACAAGATTTTGTTATGTGTATCTTCTTTAAAGTAAAGATGAAAAGCAATAGAGAAGTTTATTCTCTACAAAACTGAAGTTGAGAATCAACTTAACAAGAAGATTAAGATGTTAAGAAGTGATCGTGGAGGTGAATATGAATCACCATTCGCTGAATTTTGCGCTAAGCATGGAATAATTCACGAAACCACAATAGACCTTATGCACCTCAATAGAATGGCATTGCGTAATGCAAAAATCGAACTCTTAAAGAGATGATGAATGCCATGTTGTTAAGTTCTCGATTACCACGTAACATGTGGGGAGAAGTCGTTTTGTCGCCTAATTACCTTTTAAATAAGATACCCCGCAAGAAGCTTAACAAAAGCCCTTACGAGATGTGGCATGGAAGAGTTCCATCCTACAAATACTTGCGAGTGTGGGGTGTCTTGCAAAGGTTGCTGTTCCTTTACCTAAAAAGGTGAAAGTAGGACCAAAAACTTGATTGCATATTCATTGGTTATGCACATAATAGAAGTGCTTATCGCTTTTCTTGTGCACGAAGTCTAAGATAGAAGACATACACAAGAATACAATAATAGAATCTCGAAATGTTTCTTTCTTCGAAAATGTATTTCCTTGTAAGAGAAGCGATGAGTCTAACTCATCTAAACGTACATGCTTCTAAGAAGAAGAACATGAAAAGAATGAGCAAGAAGAGGTAGAACCTCGTCGTAGCAAAAGAAGTAGGGTAGAAAAATCTTTTGGTCCAGATTTTCTTACCTACATGCTAGAAAGTGAACCTCAAAGCTACAAAGAGGCCGTGAGTTCCTCCGAGGGACCTCAATGGAAAGAAGCCATTAAAAGTGAAATTGATTCCATTCTTCAAAATCACACTTGGGAACTAGTGGACCTCCCTCAAGGAAGTAAACCATTAGGGTATAAGTGGATTTTCAAGAAGAAAATGAAAGTAGATGGAACAATTGATAAGTATAATGCCAGACTTGTAATTAAAGGTTACAGACAACATGAAGGCCTTGATTATTTCGATACTTATTCTCTTGTTACGAGAATAACCTCCATTAGATTAGTACTTGCTATTGCCGCATTGCGAAATCTGGAAGTACATCAAATGGATGTAAAGACTGCCTTTCTAAATGGTGATTTAGAAGATGAGATTTACATGGAATAACCAGAGGGGTTTTCTGCTCCAGGGCAAGAAAACAAAGTGTGCAAGTTGGTTAAGTCTTTATATGGCTTAAAACAAGCACCAAAACAATGGCATGAGAAATTTGATAATGCCATGTTGGGTTGTGGATTTAAAATCAATGAATGTGATAAATGTGTATATGTAAAGGACACTGGAAATGGCTATGTCATTTTATGTCTTTACGTAGACGACATGCTTATCATTGGTAGCAATGATAATATGATCAAATCCACAAAAGACATGTTAAACTCGAAATTTGACATGAAAGATATGGAGTTAGCTGATGTAATCCTTGGTGTTAAAATTTCTAGAATTTCAAGTGGACTTATTTTAAATCAGTCACACTATGTGGATAAAATTCTAGAGAAGTTTAACAAGGATGACATTGCAATAGCTAGAACTCCTATTGACACAAGTCTACATCTATCAAAGAATAGAGGTGAGACTATTTCTCAGGTAGAATACTCGAGAATCATAGGAAGTCTGATGTACTTAATGAGTTGTACAAGGCCAGATATTGCATATGTTGTAAGTAGACTGAGTAGATATACGAGTAATCCTGGACCGACCGATCAAGCGATAGTCGAGTACTAAGGTACTTAAGATATACTCGTGATTATGGACTGCACTATACAAGAGATCCAACAGTAATCGAAGGATATACAATGCTAATTGATCTCTCGATATTAAAGACTCAAGGTCTACTAGTGGATTTGTATTCACTTTGGCAAAACCATATCATGGAAATCTTCTAAACAAATTGTAATAGCTAGATCCACGATGGAGTCTGAGTTTATAGCTCTAGATAAAAGTGGTGAAGAAGCTGAATGGCTACGCCAATTTATAGAAGATATTCCAAGATGGACAAAACCTGTGCCAACAATTTGCATACATTGTGACAGTCAATCAGCTATTGGTAGGGCACAAAGCAACATGTACAATGGTAAGTCTAGGCACATACGCCGTAGACATAATACCATTAGACAACTACTCTCAACTGGTACTATCTCTATTGACTACGTGAAGTCAAAGGATAATATAGCGGATCTGTTAACCAAAGGGTTAAATCGAGAATTAGTTGAAAAGTCATCAAAAGGAATGAGTCTCAAACCTCTTGAAAAATAAATCTATACAATGGAAACCCAACCTAGTTGACTAGAGATCCCAAGATCTAGGTTCAAAGGGACAACCTAATTGTAAAAAGATTTTGAGTCACTGTGGGGGGATTCATCTCTTATCAAGTGATGAGTGTAAGTAAAAGGATAAGCATATGACTTTTAATGATTTTTAAGAATCACCTATGTGAGAGAGAAGTGGGGCCGCTTCGAAGAGAATTGCATGAGACTCAATTCTTAGACCCTCTTGCAGAACCAGACGTATGTTCAGGGCCATGAATGAACATAACTATGAGAACAGAATTGTGTCAGGAAGATTCATGTGTGAAGTATGTAATCGTTTACTCTTAAGGCAGAACAGTTCAAAGACATCATGTCTACTGATTAGCCGGTAAAGTTAGCATGCTTTCGCAAGGGAAGGTTCAAAGGTTAACACCTACCTATCCTATGCAGGTTTCAACTGTTGAAATCTATCACCATTATCGTCAATTTCCTTTATGTAGGGGATTGTTGGAAAACTAGTGTTTTTAAGTGAAGTAAATTGGGGCTTTGAGGCACTAATTTATTTGTGAGTCATTTATGTAATGACTATAATAATTGTGGAATTATGTTCTTCTCCGTGAGTACATAAGAATACTATATTTATTTATCCAATTCGGATATCAGATGAATAAGTTATAGAGGTTTAAAGTAGGACATTGGAAATGTTGGAAGTGGTTTATCCCACATTGAAAAAATATGAAAGGCTTGAAGGGTTTATATACAAAGGCACCCTTGTGTTTGGGTAAGCTTGTATAGAAAGAACTATCCCTCCCGCGCCTGCAGGGAAGGGTGCAAATCAAGGTCTAATTTGGCTTGGACTGACGTACTCGTGTGCCTGCACATGCGGACATGAATGTTGGATCAAATTGTGCTAACTCCAACATTAAAGAGCAAATTAATGTTTGTTTTAATCAAAACGTTTTAGTAATTAAACGTGTTGATTTTCTGGTCTATATAAAGGAACCATTCTCCACAACAGAGGACACACTTAAAAAAACATAGAACACGAAATTCCTCTTCCTCCTATACACCTGCATTTGCATTGCATATTGAGCATCTTTTTATTGGCCTCCTGGTCGGTGATAGATTACGGGCACCTATTCAGTTCGTCGGACCTTCAGTGCAAAGTCATCCGGTACCACCGTTATATCCTGGGAGACGATCGTCCCGAGTAAGAACTCCAAGCACTTACAAAGAGTGGGACGAATAACGTTTCAAGGAAACTGTGTATTACACAGGCCTCAGTCGCATCTTCCTTTCACCAGCAGACATCAGTCCTTCCACCGGTAGACTTCCAGTATTTCTACCAGAAGACCTTCACAACCAGACTTAGTAACAAGTCACCAGCAGACTTGGTACAAAGCCACCTGTAGACTTCCAGTACTGCCACCAGCAGACTTCCAGTACTTCTACCGGCAGACTTCATACTTCCACCAGCAGACTTGAAACAAAGCCACTAGCAGACTTTGGTTTCAAGCCACCAGCAGACTTCGTACAGAGCGACCAGCAGACTTCACAAGTCCTCTGCAACTAGAAGCTTAACGATTTTGTTTTCTTTATTTTATTTAAATTTTGTATGATTGTAATAGGGATTTTACCCAACACATACATACTAAACTAAACTAAATCTTGATTGTTGGAGGACTATTATTTCTTCCATTGTTTGTGTTTATTTTGGAGCTTATATTGTAATCTTTATGATAATTTTATTTTACTAGGTTATTATTTAATTTTGATGTTAATTCCAGTTTAAAATTTTATTTTTATTCGTAATGATGGTTAAGTTGATTAAAAATAATTTACATAAACCACAAAACCGAACCGAGTGGTTCAGTTCGGTTCCAATCCTTCTTCGGTTCGGTTTGAAATTTTTGAAACCAATAGGTACGGTTCAGTTCGTGGTTTTGGCCTAAACTAAACCAAACCGAACCACTTACACCCCTACTTAAACACACTGAAATATATATTTTTAATTAAATTTTATTTAAACAAAACAAAAAAATTAAATTAAATTAAAATAATGAATTGCAACTATTCAAATAAAAATACATCATCGTATCGGTAAATGATAGATTCTGAATTCATTATACAACATTTGTTGTGTTATTTTGTTGGTTTTCCCTCTTTATTGCATATCAATATCTTCAGACCGGAATGATATGTTTCCTTAAAATTGTGATATGTTTATGGCTTAACCATACTTCAGAAGTGTCTTACATGCGACAATTATTAATATTAACTTTTGTTAATTGATATTGCATCTGATCTGATACTACAAATGGAAGTATTCTTTGGGAACTTCTTGAAAGATAATCACACATCCGATGGAGACAGTGACATTCTTGGGATAAAGACTTTGTTTCCAACATTGCTCACACTCAAGATTTTAGCGTCTACAAAGTGATGTTTAACCTTTTTATTGGTTAGTTGGTTAAAAAATTTACAATAAAATATTATTTGATTTTTTAATACAAAAATGATACTTCCTCCGTCCCGAATAAATGTTCTTAGTAGACAAAACACAAGGATCAAAAAATATAATTAATGATGAGTTGTAAAATATATTGTAACAATAATACTCATTACATACACACACACACACACACTCTCTCTCTCTCTCTCTCTCTCATTAATTATGTACTCATTATACTCTTTCTCTCTAAGATATGCAATAATGATAGTATTAAATTAAGAGATATATTAGGAAAAATTGTAGAAAATTTGTACACCAAAATTTTTTAGGAACATTAGTTGGAACATCCCAAAATAGAAAGTAGAAATATTTATCCGGGACGGAGGGAGTAAGATTTTGGGGATTTAATATAAAAACCGAACAAATATGTTAATAAGTTGTCTCTACAATTGTGATTATGAACTATGTTTGTTTAGTAGTATTTCGATATAAATTATATTTTCAGTGATCAAGTTAGATTTTTTTCTTCGTGATTTTCCTGTCATCTAGATGTGATTTTATGTATTTTTTTCGTTTTGTTTCGTTTTACCGATTTTAATTTTTCAACGATTTAACGCATTTTCAATTAAATGAAGACTATTTATGGAGTGTAAGTATAAATTGGTGATCTAAATCAAATCAAATCAAAACATATCAAGTGGTTTTATTCAATTAATGTATAACATATTCTAAAACAATATTTAATTGATTTACACACATATAAGCAATTAATTATAATAAGATTTATGTTTTCAATACGGGTAATGCTAGAGCCACTCTCATTTTGCACCAAAATATGGGTACTCTGTGATATGACACACTCTATATTTATATATATAGATTGTTCTTTTTTTATCGTCATTTTTCTATCAGTTCCAAAATACTAGTTCACTTTTACAATTTTACCCCATTTTTCTAACAACTTTAATTATAACTACATGCTCAAGGGATTTAAAAGAAACCATATTACATCAATATTTATATTACAGTCAATTATTTTTTCTTAAACAATGTGTCGAGTCAAAGATGACGATTATTTGAAAAACAAATGTAGTACTATTAAGAGATACTCATCCTGTTCCAAACAAATAGTCTACCATACTATTTTGAAATGTTTTATTTTAAGAGTTCACTTTCAAAAATTATGCTGACAATTCCTATGATATTTCATCTTTATCATCTACTTATATTATAAACACGTGCGCTTAAATATTTTTGTAATTATGACTAATACTAATGTATTAATATATCTCCTTAATAATTATATTTTTCAAACGTGAATTCTTTGAGTGGAACGGAGGGAGTATATAACTAGAATTATAGTTAGTCATAATTATAAAAATGTTAGTGCATAGCCGATATGCTAATATCAAATGTGGAGGATAAAATTGAAATATTATGGACATGATAAACATAACTTTTTGAAAAATGAACTATTGAAGTAAAACATCTCAAAATAATAATGTACACTCGTTACCCAGAACAGAATGAGTAAACCACTTTCTATTTTGGAATTTTTTTAGCACATCTATTTATCTATTTATATTAATATAAACTAGATTTTGTGCTTGTGCCTATGACGACGTCGGTATGGGACGATGTCAATATTCAAACAAATCAATATATGTTTTAAAAAGAGTGTCAAAATTTTATGAGTATGGTGACATAGAAGTACTCTAACCCAAAGTGTTTATGAATATTTAGTTTTGTAATTTTTTTTTTGTAGGGAAACAGGGCAATACACTGCTAGATTTTATTAATAGAAATAAATTTACAAACTTGAGGGGAATAACCAGCTTTGCCCTTATAGGAGGGAGGACGAAGAGTCTGACATCGAAAAGGCAATACTAACAACAAATAAAAACTAACAAATTTGAATCTAAGATAAACCTTGAGCATCTATAATGATATCACCATGTATCGAGCGAGGGAGATCTAATAAAGAAGAAAAAGTGGCATCCATACCGTATCCCTAGCAAGATTAACAAAACCAATAATCAAATATTGTTAAAGAAAAAAAGAAATTTGACATGTAGAAACAATAATGTATTTTTTTCTCAATAATGATAACTTAATCTTCTTCTGGAGGCTCTTGCTTCACAACAATGAGTGGTTTTGGAATGCGAGATGCAATAATTTTGTCAGTATTTTCACGTAAACGTGAGATAAAGAAGATTTGAACATATTAATTTAAATATATTTTATGCACATAAGTGATTAATTAAAATATAAAAAAAGATACCGCCTCATTTACAAAACTTGAATCCTCCCGAATATCATCGTACAATAGTATAGGTATATGTTGAAGTGAAATTTGGGATGCGGGTGGAGGGGGTGTCAGAGTTGGAGTTAAAGTTACAGGTGGGGTTGCTGGACCTATTTTGGAGAAATGTGTAAGATAAGTAGTATATAATTGTAAAATTTGTATCATATGTAATTATTAAAATTGATATAAGACTAAGTTGCGTGCTTACAAATTCATCTATATAATTAGAATCATAACAATCAGGTGAAGGGGAGGTGGAGATGCATGTGAAGTGTCAAAAGGATTTACAGGTACCTATTTGAAACCATGAGTTAGATGAAAAACTATATAATCGTTAAAATTGATTTAGATGTAAAATGTATGAAATGATAACATTTTTCTATCATAGTTGGAAATTATATAGATTT
The DNA here is from genome assembly GCA_013146195.2 of Codonopsis lanceolata. Classification (NCBI taxonomy): domain Eukaryota; kingdom Viridiplantae; phylum Streptophyta; class Magnoliopsida; order Asterales; family Campanulaceae; genus Codonopsis; species Codonopsis lanceolata. The sequence continues at coordinate 54,957,089 of CM028384.1, read as the reverse complement.
ATACCTGCTATAGAAACATTATAGAAAAACTTTAAGATAAACTATATTTATTGTCGAAGTTTCTTCTTGTAATGGTAAGAGAATTGTTATCCTACTTAATGTAGTACATCGGGATAGTGCAACGTATAATTGATCATAAGTAAACACGGGTGTCCGAAGATCAATTCGACAAATTTAACATATTGACCTTGTGATTTATTTATAGTCATTGCAAAGGCTAACCTAATTGGAAATTATCGTCTTGTAATAGGAATAGTCAGTTCAGAAGTAGAAGGGGTAAGAGAAATTCTTGGTATAAATACCAAATTTCCAGATTTATCTCCAATTAAGATCTCGGCTTCAATAATCTGTTGTGCACATCTTATTACCATGAGTCTTGTTCCATTGCAAAGACCATCATTTGGGGTAAGATTCCTAAGAAAAATAATGGGAGAACCAACTTTTAATTAGAGGTTTGAAGGAGGGAGACCAGCAAGATTCAATGAGTTTAGGTATTCGATTGGATATTGATTTGTCCATGATCGGATCACTCATAACATCATCTATGTTTTTGTCTGCTGATAGATAACTAATGACATTTCCAAGGAATATCTTCAATGCTTAAACATTTATATTATTAACATCGTCATTACGTGTTGAGAGAATAGTACGACCGGTTAAGAATTTTGCTGTAGAAGTCCTTATTGTATGTAGTTGTGGACTTCTCTGATTAATTTAATAAGGTATTTACACTTCTAAATCGATGAAGGTAATTCAATGGTTTCATTTGGATTGGTTCTCACCTGGTAATTGAAATTAAATTAAAGTTAATTACAAAATCCCTATTAATCTAAAGTTTAACGGTAGATATGTAAAATTGATATTACCTCATTCAAATATGTAGCGAATTCAACATTTACAGAATCATTTTGATTTAATCGCATGGTTTCTGATAGTGTCAAGATGTGTATTTTGTTCCAAAGTGTTGATTTTTGAAGAGTTGATCTCACTATTTGCTCACGATATCCTTTCGGTAAAACATACAAAGTTTGGCGAAAATCCCCACCAAGCACAACATTAATTCCACCAAATGGGTTGTTGTTGTCACGAACATCTTGAAGGTTGTGATCAATGGGTTCAACGCAATGGTGATGTTGCATATGGACATCATCCCATATTATTAATTTGGCCTCCCTTAACAATTCAACGTGAATTGATTGTTTAGTGAATGAACTTATCATGTTTTCCAACACATTCAATGGTAGACAAAACGTAGAATGCATAGTTCTACCACCTACCAACAACAACAATGCAATTCCAGATGATGCAACACAAATCACGATATAGCCAAGGCTTCAACATTTTCCAACAATGGTGTTATATAAAAATGTTTTACCCGTTTCAGCACCCCCACTCAAGAAAAAGGTCCTCCCTTGATTTTCAATCACTGAAGAGGTAACATATTCGAAACAATGTCATTGACCAATATTCAAACAATTGATATTTTCTTCTGAACCAGTTATTCGATCATCATACTGTAGTTGTATATGTTCCCACAATAGCCTGTTATTACATGTGGCTTGTGTCCAATTTGCAATGGGGGGGGGGCATCGGGGGATAATCATGTACATTTTTTCTAGATTCTTGCAATATTTCGTTCAAGAGATGCAAACCATAATTTGTTACTTGACCTTTATTTGGATTTGGAATTCCGAAGTTCGTACGCAACTTGTGTAGAAGATCATCACATATATTTATTGCAAACTTATTCCACAACTCATCAGGATATATCATAGAATATCGTGTTAGAATAAGTGCAAATAATCTTCTTAATTGGTATTCGGTATTCATTATTGATGTTTCTTCTAAACATTGGGTCAATTCTTCATCATCTTCTAAAAGGCCCCGTGCAACACATGCATTTTTGAACGTATCATATTGAGCACCATTGTATGTGCGTAAATTTTCCCATGATGTTGGGTCCTTCACAGTAATTAGTAATAGTCGGAGGTAAAATTTCTATCAACTGGAAGAACTAGCAAAATAAATTCTACCAATAGTGTTTTTTGGATGGTTAGGATGTTTTTGTTGCCAAAAAATTTTCTGCCACGTGTAATTTTTGGGGATTTGATGATACGTTAAATCTCGTGCCATTTCGACGGAAGCACAACAATAGAAAAAAAGCCATTAATTGTTGTTACTTTCTCTTTAGCGTGTTGAGATATTTGACGTCGTGAATGTCTTGAATCATACGAAACATTATGTTCTCTAGGCAAATGGAGATCCAATCTAACAACATTAGGAAATTCTTCATGTAAATTGTTGCCAAATAACTGCCATGTAGCCTCTAGCGGACCAATATACCTCGCATCAAGATATTGTTGGATCTCATCGCCTCTTCCCAAAACCATCGTTGCTTTATCATGTCCTTTGTAGATGTACTTATTTATGTACTTGACACATCTCATTCCAACATAAACCTCCACATTATATGACAGTTAAACATCTCTACCAAATAAGTATTATACGGTATGACATCTCTATGATCAAATTGTTTGCCATTGACTATCAACTAGCTTTACACCCGTGTGTTAAACGCATGTTATATATTTTTTCAATCAAATTATACATAAGCAATATGAAGTGAAAAAACAAAATTAAAATAATAAATTAAAGAGAATTGTTGATATATATATATATATATATATATATATATATATATATAATTGTAAAACTAATATCATGATTAAAAACTTTAACGATAATAAATAAAATAAACAAATAATTGTAACGTAAATATTGTGAGTTCGATGTACATAACTGAAATTATTATAACACATCGATTAAGAAAAGGTAAAATTATTAATAGAGAATACAATAAATAAATAAAATATTTTATAAATTTTAGAATATTTTTTAAATACAACATTTGTCATTAAATATGTGCGATTACTACTATGATCACTATGATTAAATATGTACAATTACTACTATTATCTATCACATAAAAAAATGCACGTAATCTGTATTAATCAATATTAATATAATTTTTTTATCTTTTAGTTCGTGTGTTATGAAAATTAAACACATAATTAAAATGTAAGGATAAAAATATAAGTGAATTTAATTATTGCTTATTACATGAATGAATATATATATATATATATATATATATATATTAGAATACATCTTTAAACGAATATATATTTGTTAGATAATAAAAATTGCACAACAAATTCAAATGACGACAAACCAAAGAAAAACGACTCAAATTACATACTTCCTATGGTTATCCCTCCCCCGAAATCACCAAAATATCCCCGACTTCATTAATAGTGTCACCCAAATGAGGTGACACTGATAATATATCTACTTAATTATTACAAGTATATATACAAATATTTAAGCTCAATTCAATAAACTATGAAATAGACATTTAAACTATGATTGTTCTTAATTTATTGTACGTTTCACAGAGTATGATACTCGGCTACTTGCCCATATACATAATCACACCATCTACAGTAATTGTACATGTTCCCAGAGCAATTAGACTACGATTTACTTGCTCATATTCATCCTCGCTTTCTACAATGTCAATGAGCGAAAATGGAATTTGGTAATAATGATGTTGTCACCTCTCACCAGGATTATGTTGATCTTTAAAAGTCCATTCATCCAACATGCCATAACTGATGCTACTACTTTTTTTTAAAGGTTGGAGGGGACATAGACCTTACTCCAACCCTTAGTTTTTAATATTTTAATGCGTTGAAAGGCTACAATTATCGATATATGATGCCTTTGGTGTGGCTAGAACAAATGGGTGCCTCTGGTGAGGCTTTAAACACCCGACTTCTCGATTGAGAGTAGTGATGCACCAGAGTGCTTCTGGTGGGGCTTGAACACTCGACCTCTCCGTTAAGATAAGCGAGCAGCTAAATGGAGCCTTTGGGTAAGGCTTGAACAACAACGTTTCCTTTGAAGAGGCTTGAACACCCGACCTTTTTATTGAAAGTTGTAAAGTCCAGGGTGTCTCTAGTGAGACTTGAACACCCGACCTCTCTGTTAAAAAAAGTGAGTAGTACCAGTTGAGCTAGAGCTCGTTGGTTGATGCTACTAATTTTGCCGGTGAAATTACTTGGCTATACGCAACAAAAGTGGTCACATAGCATTTATGGCTGAGTAAGTAATGTTTGTTGAGTATAAAATTAGACATGTCAGACTTTAAGGATCCATAATTGTTCATCAAATTATATTTCACTATGTACTTGTTCTTTAGCTTCTATGGATAGAATTTGTCTTAACAAAACTCACAAGTAAATTAATATCAATATAGGAAGATCTTATAGTATAATAAGTTTTTAAATTGTTATTCTTGTTTCCCTTGCATATTGGTAAAAGGAGAAAAGACATTGTCTCTTAGATTGATGGTGTTTAATTTCTTAATAGCTTTTTATGTTTTTTTATTTACTTATCAATACTTGTATATGTGTTCATATATAAATACAATCCTTATTTTGTAATTAGTTACGGTGGTTATCTAGCAATCTTGAGATAAGCAAATTACATTTTTCATTATATATATCTTCCTATTTTTGGTAAGTGCATTTTGAAGGGATCTTGCTATATATGGATGTGCTAATTACATTTGTCATTATATATAGGAAATGTAACAAAACAAAGTGTTTCAATTTCCAATGTCATGTTAATTAAATGTTTAGTATAAAAATTAAGAAAAATGTAATAAAACAAATTGTTTCAACTTCCAATGCATATTTGTGTTTACATTTATGGAAAACATTTAGGCGGAAAATCACGGTTGTTATTATATATATATATATATATATATATATATATATATATAGATACGAAGCCATTGTTTCGTTGAAGATAGACTGGATAAATGTCAGCATCAATAGAAGCATTGTCAGCCCATAGTTTTGGATATCGTTTCTTGCAATAATTATTATCCATACATTGGGCACGTGGGTTTCTCGTTCTGCATGGTCCATGTATCATGCATCTCTTAACCTTGTCGAAAAGTGCAGGCTTACTAATCGTGTTGGTCCGCAATAAAGCTCGAATAGGCTAAAGGGGGGGGGATGAATAGCCTATGATACCACATTAAAAACTTTCTTTTGAATATGCAAGAAATATGAGTTTCAGTGGTATAGACGATTAACTTGTAGAGCATGTCTGCTGTTAGTTTAGAAGCGAGCAGGGACAAAGCAATGGACTTGCTCACATCGGCGAGTTATGAACTCTGGGTGAATCGTCTGTGAAACTAAAGCTTTGTTTAGAAAGAATTTATCAAATTGAAATATTTAGGCTTGAGTTTCAAGAAGTCTTAAGTAGCTGTACACGATTAAATGATCAGAACAGCAGCATACTTAATCCTTCTTCCAAAATGCAGGTTTTTAGGAAATCATTGAGTAGTGCCTTTTCAAAGGATAAAACAGTTTATGAAAGGCACATAGAGAGATAAAGATTGGGAGATGAATAATTGAAAGAACATCTGAATTTATTCAAAGATAAATTACAGATTACATCAACCTAGACTCTCTATGAAAATTTCTGTTCTCATCTTCATCAATCCCCTATTCTTGTACTTGATCGTTTATAGACAAACTCTCAAGTACAAAGGACAATAGGAGACCAGATGAGAAACAGTGACGAGAAGACACTAAGGTTATTCGTTCAGATAATAAATATCTGAACGAATGCAGAGCACTCGACCTCCTAAGATGATTGATTATTACACAATCAACAACATTTGTATTGAGATACAAATCTGAAGATATGAATGTAATAATTACAGACAGTTCTTCCTCTTTCTTAGGAAACATTTGGGTTGATCTTCAAATTGATCAACGACTTGACCTTTAGCTTTAGAAATAGGTTTCTGAAGCTCCGGCTAAAGGCTGACTTCTTCGAAGAAGGATGAAGAACTCAAGTCAAAAACTGGGTTCTTGACCAAGTCGAGAATCTTGACTGTAGACGATTTCTGATATCTCTTCTCTTCTTTACGGAGATTCTTCACGGAGATTCTTCCTAGCAAATCAAGGAGTATGAGATGCTAAGGTCTGGGTGAGGTCATTGCAACTGGGATGGAGAGATATGAGATGCGTTGGTGAAGACGATCTCGTTGTAGATCCCTTTTCTTCTTCGAAGATCTTGATGCAGATACAGAGACTATGGTTGTCTCTGTTGTCGACGAGGTTTTTCCGTTGTCGTCGATCGATCCGTCTATTTTTAGAGTAGAGGAGATACCCTTTTATATTGGTTGATCGTTGCAAAGATGATCGTTGAGATTTTGAAGATGCACTTTCTATCCGTTAGAGATGTTGAATGTTGAAATCCGCTGGATAGAGATGTGTTGTTCAGCTGGACCTTTGACCGATGGGTAAAGTCTTTTGTCCTTAAGGTCTTGAGCGGTTGCTGTCGAGTCATTGATAGGTTCCTGAAAAGTAAGTCTGACATCTGATGCACTGTCTGAGTGATCTGTCCGATAAAGTGAATTCTTTTTACAAATCTCAAGAGAGAGAAAAGATCTTGTAGTATCAATGATGTCAGGCTTCACGAGGATTTGAATATCTCTTGAATTCTGAATACATTTGTCTTGTGTCTTGATCTGCTGCAGTCTTGACTTCTCTGAAGCACGTGCAGAATAAAGTCTGTTGGTTTAATGTTCAAGGGTGAGTCTATCTTGAGAGAAAGACTGCTGCCTGTTGTCGTGAACATTCAAACTGTGACAGATCTGCTGGTAAGTCTTTAAGGTGTCTTCGAGATGCACTTGACAAGTTTGCTGGTGAGGAATCCTTTGGGACTTTGTCACAGTAGCACGTCTGCTGGTGGCGAGTCTTCAGGGTGTCCTTTAGTGCATTCAACAAGTTTGTTGGTGACGAGTTTTGTGAAGAACCTTTTGAGACTTCAGCAAGTCTGCTGGTGCTTTGTGCATACGAGGTTCTGTTCTGTTCAATCATTTGTAGGAGGTTAGGACTAGACTAGGACGACCTAATCTTAGACCTATATGTTGTCAAACAAGTTGCCGCACTAATCGGCATGCAATCCTCTTAGCCACTTGTTATGACACACTGTAATGGGAACACGCAAATCAAAATATTAGGGATATGCAACAAGATAATTTGATTATCAAGAAGCATATTCCAACAAATCGGACCAGGTAACTCAGCAGACATTACCTTATCAACTTGTTCTGGTGTTCTAATCTTATCTGGTTCTGCGAGAAAAAAACAAAGCATGCATATGAGGCGATCATCTTTTTTGAAATTCAATTGTAAAAACATACGCTTCTATACGTTCGAATACCCTATCATCTTTGACCGTTTTCATCAATTATCTTCTTTTTAACTCAAAAACTCGAGCAACCAAATCTGGTCGATCTGCTGTAGTTTGATTAGGTAATAGAACATCCTTAATTTATGGCCACGCTGGGTTGGCTATCATGGTTAAGAAATATCTGGGTGTTTGGATGTGTGAATAATAACCATGGAATCTTGAAAATTTTCATACATTTGTCTTGGTCCACTAGTGAAAAAGATGGCATAATATATCTTTTGCCCTTTTTAACGGGCTCAGTCCTTCTTCATCATAGATTTCTTGAAGGTCTTTATAGCGATCAAAACGAATAAACAGACCTTGGTTTTCTTTGATGTAATAAAGACGACTTTGTTTTGTCGCAGCCCAAACATCCACCAAATATTCCTAAAATAGTTTTTGGGCTCTTAAAATGGTTGAATATTCTGAAGTTCTTTGGAATAGACGATAACTATAATAATCCATAATTGTGAGTAGATTTCTTGTTCTCGTACTAAAAGCACCTATACACAAATCCCAACGGGTCATTGACGGTTCCCACCCTAGCTCCCCAAATGGAAACAATAACACGTAATGCAAGGGTACATATATCGGGTGACATTCACTAATTTGCATCAAGCCTTGGTCACCTATTTAATATAAATCAATATCTCTTGCTCCCATCATTTCACTACCATCACCGGGTAATATGACCGTAATCTCATCGACAGTTGGTGCATTATACCGTTGTGGATCATATATGGATTATAATGCAATAAAGCGGGTAAATTTTGATTAGATTGATCTTGATTTTGTTGATGTAATATTTAATGTGCTTGATGAAACAAAGATACAAATGGATTGTTTTGTAACAAACATTCTTGGATGATCCCCAATAGTTCTTGATTTAATGTTGGATTCTGATGTTGACGATAATCTAAGGCAGTCACCGGATCATATATATAAATCTAAGCATAGACGGGATTTGTATCTGGTTGTGGTAACAAATCGCCAGTACTGTAAGACCACGGATCCATACGTGCCGTACTTACTTGATATACGTTCATGATTCCTATTTTCCTTGTATGGTTTGCATATTATGAGAGTCTAGAGGTGTGTGGGTAGCCACATTGAGACCAAAACTCTATTGATATATGTTCCATGGTCGTTGACTTGCTAAAGTCACAAGTCGTAACTTGGCGTTGGGAGGATCTCGACTCGATCGAGAGTTTACTTACATAGTTCTTTCTCGTGACCTCAGTTATACCTTAGGTCTTCGTGAGATTGTCATTAGTGTTTTCATATGTATTATAGCTCCCGTGGGACATGTTCCCTAAGTCTAAGTGTGCTTTTGGTGCTATATGCATCGTATTCGTCTTAATTGCGATGCACAAAACCGAGACTTACGTACGTCACGTCGTTTGGAGTTTTGATACTCTGGATTGTTGTATGATTTCATAGAATTATTCTACTTTATATCTTGGACCCTTTACTTGCTCCTAATCATGTTTTGATGATTGTCCAATTGTTGGTTCGTTCATTGTTACGTCGGTTAGTACACCTTGTTTTGTTTCCTTTCGAGTTTTGGATGTTGTTCGGTACCTCCATCGAACATTTAGTATGTTGTTCGGCCACCTCTACCGAACGTTTAGTATGATGTTCGGCCACCGCTACCAAACGTTTAGTCTGAAGTTCAGACATCGCTACCGAATGGTTGTTCCCCTATTATGAGCATATTTGCTATTTTGACGGATTTTACCCAAACACCCTTAATAAACCCCACCCCATTTGGTCTTCTAAGATCCTTGGAGGGAAACTTGGTCCTTTAATAGTATATATTAGATCTAAACCCTCACCCTTCACTTCATTCTTCATCATCCAACGTAGAGAATAGAGAGAGAGAGAGAGAGAGTGTGTGTGTGCTCTTGGTGAGATGAGTGTGTATTTTGGTGATTCCTGTTGACTCAAGCATCAGAATGATGATCAGAGACCACCGTTGCAAAGCCCTCGACATGTAGAGTCTCCTCCACCGATCCATTTTTAGTTTTTCTAAGGTTTGGTTGTCCATGCAAGTAAGTTACTAAACTCTTTCTTTCTCTCTCTAGCTAAAAGTCATGCTAGGATGCTAATGAAGGATTGTACTCGCTTCAATGAGATATTTCTTATGAGAATCACGAATTTGGTTGGGTTTATCATTTGTGTATATGGGGGATTGATTGTATATTGGTTTATTGAGTTTAATTGTGCCTATTGAAGTGCTTATGAGTTGAAATGTTTATTTTTTGGGTTTAAGAACTCGGATGAATAATTAATCCCGAATTTATCTTGTGACCTAGGATTGAAAGTTAATGTTTGGACTCAATCAAATAGAGTTTTTATGGGTTTATGTGAGTCCTGGGATATAATCCTACAACGTTTGGAAACCATTGAGTTCCATTTGCAAAAATCTCGAGTTTATGACATTTGGGGGAATTTGGGTTCTTATGATATTGATGATTTAGGACTTTATGATAAGTCCTCATGATTATGTTAGAAAGGTCAAACATCCTTATACGGAACTCTACAATGGTTAGAATGTGAACTAATGAGTGTCAAAATTTGGGGAAACCTCCTTTGTGCACGATAGTGCACTAACATGTTAGAAAATCTAAGATGTGACCCTTGTTTGATTAATAGTGAATGAGGAATGAAATATGATAATTGTCCCATTATAATTGTGGTGAAAGCGACCTATGAGAATTTGACATTTTAAAGACTATATTGTTATTCCAAAGTTATAATTGCTATACTATTTGAACATGGTCTCAAATTGATTACTCATGTGGAATATTTGATAAGTTGTGAATGATCTAATATGATTATAATGATGTTGTTATTGTTGAGAACTCATATGTGATAAGTGGTCTTGAGAATAAATGGATGTCTCTATGAGAATACTTGGTTTTGTGGAAAGGTAACAATGAATTTACTTCATAAGTCATTGTATCCTACTTGAGAATTATAATTTGGGAATGAACACACTTTTGAGAATTATTGGGTCTTGTGAATAATACGATTGACATTACGTGTCAAAACAACCTTCATTATGTGGTCTGTATTTTGGTCATTATTGTTGAGCATCAAACGACCCTCTAACTAGGTCTCGGGGCGGAGAGTAGTGCCAGTTAACAGTGGAGTTTGATTGGGCTCAACTCCCTAAGTCACGACCATGACTAAGGATATTAAGGCTACCCTCTGTTTTGGGTAGTAGCTTTGTACGTTACTACTGCCAAGGTTGTAGGGACTTGGCCTCGTTTCCGAATTCCCGGGATAACTCGTGAACAATCTGTGATCGCGTTCAGAATAACAAGCGGTGTATAAGGTTTGCGGCCGATTAGAGATGTACCTCAATCATGTATCCTACTCGTGTGAAATAAGTATTATATGTGAATCTTCATGATATGGTTAGCTTGATTCTAGGTGATTATCCTAATGACTTGTGGAAATCATATTGTACGGTTGAGTAGTCCCTATGGATTGTTATATTCATATCTTGCGTGAACGATGCTAATTATTTATGTGAATATCATGACATATTGGAAATCATATCATATGGTCGAATAATCCCTGTGAAACGCTACGTTGAATATCTATGTGATTACCATGTTATAATTATATGTGAAAGTCATACTGTATGGTAAACAATCTCCTGAAAGGACACTGTAATTATGTCTTACGTGATCATTATGGATATCTATATGGACACCATGTAATATATATTCACATGCTACATGCTATGTGTTGTTAGTAGTAACTTACTTAGTCTTTATGACTAATTATGTATTTTGACTTCTTATTGTGCAGTTTGATCGTAGCTCAAACAGAGGTTGAGTTGATCGTAGTTGTGGTTGTGAGCTGTTTGGTTGATAGTTTGTGTAGAGGCCGAGTAGTTCGTTGAGACGACAATCGTCCTTCCCGAGTCGTAACTCGTGGAGCCTCGTTATTTATTTTGATTTGAGTAGTTCTCGTTTCTATTAGAACAATTGTGTTTAAAGTCATATAGACTTTATAATTGGGTAGAGTTTCTCTAAGGTGTGTTGTAGTTTGTATTTGGGGTTGAATTGTTCTGTCGAGCCATTGTACTTCATTCTATTATTTATTTAGTTGTCTCCCGGGCATGCAGTAGCTTTGGGGCGTTCAGTATCTTTGTTGTTGTGTGAGTTCTAAACTATTAGTTTAGTATTGGATTTCGGTTGTACGTCGCCGATGACTTGGCCTTGTATTACAGTTTTGTGTAGCAGGTAGTTTTATTATTTGTGCGCACTGTTGCGGCACGAGTGTTGAATTTTTAGGCCAAGAGATTAATTATCTCTTTGGTTGTTCCTAGCTTAGAGCTTGATAGTTCAGGCATCTGTTGTTGTTGCTTCCGCATTTGTTCTCAGTGTTGGTTTATGGCGGCACAACCTTGGGATTCTGCCTTAGAGTCCGGGTTGAGGCTGTCACAAGTACGATGTTGTAACTCACTGTGGATAGTGAAGCTATAAAGACCCCTTCAAATTAGGACACTCTGATCTACTGTACATCGAAGACTTATAAACGCATGGGCAACATTATATTGTCGAATATGTTGTAAAAATGATGTTGATCGAATGTCAGTACCATCATATAATGCCTTGAAGATAGTGGGTGGATCACGAAGTGGAGGTAGCCTAATTTGACCTTCAGAGCAACAAGTTCCAAATTTGGGACGAGATTTAGAAGATCGAACCAATCTTTCATCAATCCAGTGCATTGATGTACATTATTCATAAATGATGTCCATTTTGCCAAGGAAATGACGACTTTCATGTTCTTCATCATTTGTTTGAGTTTCGTCTAGTATAGTTTCCCTACATTTGGAAGGTAAATTCTAAGCTTTTAAGGAATGTTTTTTTGAATTAAAGAGTAGTGAAAGAGAAATTAAGTTATGCATGAGTAGCAGTATTTTGTTGTGAAGCTTCCAGTCGTCATCTCCTTTGTCCCAATACACGTCGCGAAGGAGGCAAAACAATGTTTAAAGAACGGGCAGCGCTATTTTGTTCAGGTATTACTTATTCGTTCTGGTTATGTTCCTCTTTAGGGTCATGTTCTTCTCCAGTTGTTTGAGGTTGCCTACATTTGGAAGTTGAATTATAAGATTTTTAGGTATGTTTATTTGAATTAAAGAGTGATGAAAGAGAAATTAAGTTACATAATAGTAGGAGTGGGTTGTAGTGAGGCTTGTAGTCGTTGTCTATGTTGTTCCAATGCACGTCTTGAAGGAGGCAAAACTATCCTCGTGTAACTTGTTGGTAATCCAGTTGCACGTCTATTATGGGGCGGTAGACGTATTGGTGCGATAGATGCATAAATATTATGGTTGGTTGTATTAATTCTAGAAGATGAACATTCTCCTAAATCCATATTCAAAGAAGACCACAACATTTGTTGGGGTCGCTATCGACTTAATTGGTCGGGAAAATCATGATGATCGTTGTCCTAGATCAATAGAGGTAACAAAATAAAATATATAGTCGAACATATGTATGTAGCATATAAGTATAAGATGGTAGATATAGGCAAACATGCATATATAACATAGAAGTATGGCAAGACAAAAACATGTAATTTACTAAATAGTTTTAATTTATATTTCAGGCTAGATATAGGGAAACATGCGTATGTAGCATGCATATAAGTATAGCAAGACAAAAACATGTCATTTTGTAAATATGATTGATTTATATTTCAAGGCTACTTTTATATTTATTTAGTATAAAGAGAATATTTGTCACGATTGCAATAGCCTCTACAAACAAACAATTAGTGTAAAATAATCATGTTACACCTTGCTTTAAATAATCATACCTCTTGTACCACAATTACTTTTCTTTTGCTTGGAGCTGAAGGTTGGTCCATTTATTGAAAATTGTCACCGCATAAGATTAACATATGTTAGACATCACACAACATGGCGTCAGTACGGACTTCATCAAAGTATGAGGCGAGCAGTATTAGAATAAATCAATATATGCTTTAATGTTTGAAAATGAAATCTTTAAGTGAAACATCTCAAAATTGAATAGTTGACTCTTTACTCTGAACGAATATAGTATTTAATAATTTTCTAGTCATAAAAAACAAAATTATAATGACATGTTATTGAAAAGCACTAATATTTATCTCACTATCTTAATGAAAACGGTCTAAAACTAACCACTATCACATGATATAACTACGCACAGTCTTCACCCTCCACTTTTATCAAAATTTGGAAACCACAATTTATTATATTTACAAATCTTATCTACTCCCAATCTCAACTTGGGGATAGAGGTCTATAAAAGATAAAAGAGAGGAGAGAAAAACTTACAGATTCCGGCGGAGAGGGCGGTTCATGATGGAGAGGGTGGGCTCGAGAAGGAAGAAGAAAAAAATGTAAGTATATCAACTGAAGCAAGTTGATTCAATAAAAAAAGAATGCAACATGATCATCATTTTCCAATTCTTTAAGATTTATAAATTGACCCTACCGATTGAAACTTACATATTGAAAGTATGTCTTAACTAGCTAATATTTCTGTAACCGACTCCAATAATATCAACTGAAGCAAGCTGATTCAATTTTTAAAAAAAAGCAACATGATCATCATTTTCCAGTTCTTTAAGATTTATAAATTGACCCTACTGATTGAAACTTATAGATTGAAAGTAAAACTTACAGATTGAAAGTATGTTTTAACTCGCTAATATTTTTGTAGCCGACTCCAATAGTATTCAACCCTGCAAGTTAAGCGATTTTCAAAAAACAATCTTTTTGTGAAAGAAACAAAATGTCCTTTAGCTCAACTGAAGCAAGCTGATTGAATTTAAAAAAAATGTAGCATGATCAATTGATCATTTTGCAATTCTTTAAGATTTATAAATTGACCCTACCGATTGAAACTTACAAAAAATTGATACTACAGAATTTAGAGAGATAGAGAGATGACACCAAGAGCAGACCCAATACAATACATCAGAGGAAACTAACACCAACATACAGATGTAAACTATCTTTTTATCGGGCACAACTAATAGGGGATTTGCAACTAGAGGAACTAACATGCTCAAAGTAAAAGAGAACCCCAAAAAGAACTGTTACAGTTTAGCTAATAACCCTTCTCTTTTAAGAATTTAAGGCCATGAATTATATTTTTATTGAAGATGAACAAAAAATTATAAAAATTATGACGTTATTATGGGTATTATATACAAATAAATATCATGCTAATATTACTTTTAATTCTTGAACACATCTTATGTAAAAAAAAACATATTGATTAAATCTTTTCCTACCAAATACGAATGAAAATAATAATTATTATCTTTTAATTTGTTATGTCGAGTAATAAAAAGAAAACTCGGAATTGAACTATATCATTTTAATGGGTAACTAGTTAAGGGGAGTTTTGTCTCTGTAATATTATAATAAATGTTGCTATGGATAATCAATTAATGTGGTGAAAATAACATTTTCCATTATTGAATTGATTTTTTAAAAGTAATATTGCTTAAGTTTAAATTATTTTTTAAAAATCCATTAATAACATATGGTTTTTTTTTCTTCTTCCTTTTTAAAAGATGATCGGTAGTAGTTCCCTACTTACCCCCATGGTGAAACATCTTATCACTAAACTGCGTTTCGTTGTCAACATATGACACATTCCATAAATTCTTAAATAATTATCATACTTTTCTTTTTTATTTCGTTTTAAAAAAATTGTTTGTTTCTAAATTATTTTTTAGGAAAACACTTTTACCATTTTATCATAACTTTTTCATCTTACTTTAATTTATGGCCACATGTTCAATGGTCTTAAAGAAAAAAAAACATATTATATATATATATATATTATATATATATATATATATATATATATATATGTGTGTGTGTGTGTGTGTGTGTGTGTGTGTGTTTTAATCTATGTACCCAGTTAAACATAACAATTATTTAGGAACGGGGGAGTATTTTCCTAAAATTTTGGTAAATAAATACCTTTATGATATATTTTTCAATAACAGGACACAAGAAGGACTATAAAGCATATTTAACCAAAAAAAACTTATAAGAAAAAGAATAATTACCTTTGAGAATACAAAATACAATATTGCTAGTCTTACAACTTAAGCTTTTAAAAAAAAAAAACAAAGTTGTCTTTGTACAAAACAATTTTGCCTAAATTGAAGGATTAGTTAAGGACAACATTTTCCTTTTTTCTTTTTATCATTCCATTTGGGCACGGTCCAACTTTTAGTTGTGAACTTGTGATATATATAATGACAACTGTGTTTAAATATATGAATTTTTCACCAAAAACATCTTGCCAAGAATAGGATCTCTTATTTATACAACATAATTAATGCATTTGTCAAATAATGAGTGACTGATCATGTCTTGGAACACAAATATGACTATACAATTATTATTATGTCTTAATTTGATTTACAAGTTCAAAAAAAATTTGAACATTATTTTAGAACTTACAAATAATGAGTAGTTGATTATGCATTAGAAATACAAATGTGACTATACTATTATCATGTATCCATAAAGGGAACTCTCCCCCGAGAGCCCCCATACCCCAGTCCTATGAAAATGTGAGAAGGAATGAGTAGTTTGATAAATTATCAAAATAAATAAATTAAATAGTAGCAATAACAAAAATAGGTTAATAGTTCAAATCCAAAGTTAGAATTACAAAATAAAATAAAATCTATCGGTTCGAATATTTTTTTGACAACTAATTACATGCAACATATGCTAGTTCTAGAAATCTATCTTTTTTTTTTTTTTTAGTTTTAAATAACGATTATACTTTCTTTTTTATTCGTTTCAAAAAAATTATCCAGTTTCTAAACTTTTATGTTTTAGAATATTCTTTTACCAATTTATGAAAAGACTCATCAACCCTTCCTCTCTTTTTTTAAAGAAACAAATCTTTTTATATATTCTCAATGCATTAAAACATTTCTAATTCAATATTTAATTAAGAGTAATTAATATGGACAATTTTGGCAAAATGTAAATAAATTTGTTTTAAAATACTAAAATGTCTTTTATTTTGGAATAATTTTTGTTGTTGTTGGTAAAACGTTATTTACTTTGGGATGGAGCGGGTAGCAACGGTGTTGAATAAACATAATCCTATTCTTCAAAGCTTAGAGCAGCTATGTCTTTTAAAGAAAGCCCAGAAAGGCTATATTCTACCTAACTTCTTCCTTTCATCGAAACATGCAGAAGAGAAATTAGAAGGTTCAAGAAAATTCCAGGCAGCCAACCGTTTTACCATCCATCCAAATAACACCTAGTCTTCTACTCTTTCATTTCAGCATCACGACTATTATTATCCAGACAATTCTTTACTTCAGTTCCATTCTATCCTATTCCTTGAGTATTCTTGTTTCCTTTGTTCAATCGCACCTTACTTTGAAGTCAATACCCAATTTATTAATCTGGGTTTCTGTTATCCAGTCTTTCAATTCTATTAACCGCAGCTCTGCAGACTTCAGGTGACTTTTCTTTTCATGACCCTCCATTTTCACATACCCTTATGTGTTTTTCTGTTTGTTTAATTTTTGTTTATTTTTACTTAAAGTTGCATTCTTTAATACTGTTTCCGTAATTGCATTAAAATATATTGGTTGTTATTATTGTTTGCAGTAACATTTTTGGTTACCCTTTCCGAAAATGATGATTAAGTGAACTGATTAGTCACAGATCTATTCAATTGTTGAAATTTCCCAATTTCAATTTGTGGTAGTGATTTTCCCAAGAAAGAAAATACACTAAATTTAAAGCAAAACCTAAATTTTTTAGTTGAGCACTTGTCCATATATTTCCATTGATTGTTGTAGTTTTTAAAACAAAGGGGATGTCACGCCCTGGTTTTTTGGCATTTGGTCATTGGTCATCTATTTTGATTTTTCTTGTTTGCTGGATTCCATAGGAAATAGCCTAACACTCCCTCCGTTCCGAGCATAGAGTTCACGTTTAAAAAGTCAATACGTGGAGTTGGTTATATTACAAATCTGTTTTAGCATACACAAGATGCTTAATCACATGTAAAGGGTGAAGTTGAAAGGTTATGGATTAGCTTTGAAATTGGACTCTCTAAGTGAAACATCCCGAAATGGAATAGTGGACTCTTTGCATGGAAAGGAGAAAAGGATTATTTGTCATCACATATTTGGAAACTATGTGCAAATTACTTAAGGTGTTTGAGTACCACTCTATTAACCATTTACTTTGATAATAGTTGACTATTCCTCGTGACATAGCCAGGGGCTTATGGAGCATTCTTCTTTCTTTATTTGGTATATGTTGGACTAATGCCCCATTCTGTGAAAAAAAATTCGTCTTCTTTGCATGGCGTACAAATTTTGGCTTTGAAAAGAAAACTATGGGTTGCTGCTTCACATAGCATCATGTGGGCTCTTTGTGGGGAGAGAAATAGGAAAACTTTGAGGGAATCTCTTTGCCGAAACATAAGCTTTCATTTTTTATGCTCTGTAGTCTGACTTTTATTTTTATTTTAATTTTGAATTAATGAGTACGTACCCAATGTGATCATTCCCTTTGTAGCTTGTTTTTAGGAGAGATGGGGGTACTTAACTGTTTCTCTTCATAATTTTTTGGAAGGCCTTATTGCTCCGTTGTACGAGTTTTCCCCCTGAGCAAAATTTTCAACGCACATATTTACTCAATAAAGAAGTCGCCTTTTCATATAAAAGAGTAGTTATCTTTATCGATATTGTAATTTATTCTTGCACAGTTCATGTACAATTCATTCTAAAGGAGAATGGTCGTTTTATCTTAGTTGCCAAATTCCTTGTTCTAATCGAAGAATTTCTTTGTTTTCTCCAATGGGTAAAAGTTTTCAGTTGTAATACTTCAAGACTACAAAATGTTAGAAAAATGATTTAGAGGTAGGCCACATGAAGGGGTAGCTTATTATTTGCGAGCTTATGTAGGGGTAGCTATAGATAAAATTATGCAAATGTTACATTTTATTTAATTAATTTAGCTTGCTTTCGGCTGTTTGTATGAAGTTATCTAAGTGGCATTTGTCCTTGACAGTGATAAAATGCTGTGCCCTTTGCCCGTATCCGTAGTCATGGCGACATGATATCTTGTGCTTTTATTAGAACCTGTGTGAGAAATTTGGTCTGGCTTGGTGGGTCCAACCGACGACAAATGAGTAACCAGATATGTGGTGTAGTGTCTCGAAGGCTATCCAGTGCCTGTTGTTTCTCACTCTCCTTGTGGTGCCTCAAATCAAAATATATTGGCATGTCAGTTGTAAATACAAAATCCAGCTTTTCTCTTTCCTGGCCTGGTCAGAGAAGTTACTGGCATTCATCAACCATTAAAAATGCAGTTAATTCAAGATACTCACGGAAGACATGCTTTGATATTTCACTTGGGTCCCAGAATATGAATGCAAAGCTTTTGGTCCCAAAGCAAGGACTTATTCCCAGAATTAAATGTAATGTCGGGCCTGTATCTTGGCTTCAAAGATTTGCCTCAGCTGGCTTATTGTTTGGATTATTGGTTTGCCACTCTACTTCCGAACCAGCACATGCTGAAGCACCCCTAGCTAAGAAGAAGAAGGTGAACGACTGTAGCTCGTCAACTGTCAGCTTTTCTCATGGGAAGCAAGTTCATACAGACTATTCTGTCATCGGTGAGTTTTGTTGCATTACCAGGCTTAACCATCCGCCATTTTCGCTGGTCGCTCTCTCTCTACTTCAGGGAAAAAGTTCTTTGTATCTGAGAATTATGATTTTTCTTGTTATTAGTTGTGTTTTGATGTAGATAATTGGTCCATCCTGGGCAGGCATACCTGGAGATGGTAGATGTCTATTTCGCTCTGTTGCTCATGGAGCTTGTTTACGTTCAGGGAAGCCTGCTCCTAGTGAGAGCCTTCAAAGAGAACTAGCTGATGAATTACGGGCTAGAGTATGTTTTTGCCACATTTCCCCTTCTCCCTCTGTTATTTTAGGGGCAATTTAGTCTTTACCAACGGAGATTGGAGCGTTTTCTGATATTATTTGCTGTTGCCACTTTGCATGCACTGCTTGGACCAATTCAAACAAGCTGCATTTGTGTCGTTGTCTTATGTGTTTTTGTCGTTTAAAAAACATCCCGTATAATTGTCTGATATGCACTTAAGAAATGCTTGATTGTGAGTGTAGTTCCTGATTCATAATCTCCTCTTTGTTTCAGGTAGCGGATGAATTTGTCAAAAGACGAAAAGAGACCGAATGGTATTTATCCCGAGTTTTATCAGGCCCTCCATCCTAATCATTGTTATCTCTTAGCTTATTATAAGATAATATCCATGTCTTTTTGGACCTATTGTGAAATTGTGGAAATGGACATAATCAAATCAAGATAGACTAATAATCTTGGTATTTTTTTTGTTTTGTTTTTAGATTTGTAGACTTACTCTGGGGAAAGAAAGATATGTCTATCTTATGCATGTTTGGTTACCATGATATGGGAAATAAATAATGGGGAGTTGGTCCAAATGATCTACTCTAGTACAATGTTCTAAAACTTGATAGGCGGGTGCCACGTGCCGTACCAACGCTTAGCGTCTAGGCAGGGCCTAGAATTAAGACATAATTACTCAGATTTTTTATTTTTTAAATATAACCTAGTTAAAAGCATTAAACCTTCAAATATACTAAAAGTAAATATCACCAAATAATCTTAAAATTAATGATTGCATTACAAGATAAAAATTTAAAAGTAAAACCAGCAATTCAATACCATTCTAAAGTTCAAAACAAGTCAATAGCTCAATGCACCATAGGTCCATTTACAAATTTACAATTCATAATTCAATAATTCTAAATTGGATTTTTTTTAGAAAAGTTAAAAATAAAATAAAATAAAATATGTGAGATGGCCACCTAGAGTGCCTAGACGCCGATTTCCCACCTGGGCAATTTATTGGCCAATACACTTGATTTCTAAGCGCTTGGGTGGCGCCTAGGCCGATTTTTTGAACACTACTCTAGATTCTCTATCTATCAGTTGCTTTGGCTGGCAAGATCTTGTAACAAATATGAAGCTGATGCCATGCATCAGTATACTGATCCTATTGAGTTTTTCGAACATTTATGTTGATGATCGTTTTTATGCGCGATTCTCTTGGTCTTGGCTCGTGAGCTTAACTTAGGCAAACTATATCTGCTTAATGTAGTTGAAGTGGCAGACAAATAATTCATCTTTGTTTTAATACTTAAAGGCCAGTGTCTTCAGGGAGTCAAAGGCCTGCGATGGTTGGGATTAACTAGAAATATCTATAGTCATGTAATGCTTTCTATTAAAATATGATTCCGGGAAGAAGAATAAATAGTCAAAGAGCTTAGTATGTTTCAGATTGTGTCTACATGTGGGACCTATGAAATTTAGGCGTGATGCATATGACCCAATATCGACTTATTACACGTTAGTGCTTCCGTCATACCTATGGCTATGGAATTGATCTTACTTTCACTTTTGATCTACATAAATGGCTGATGGACTCTCATTTGATTGTATTGCACCGTGTTCAGGTTTATTGAAGGTGACTTTGACACGTATGTCTCCCGAATTAGGAAGCCACATGTATGGGGAGGTGAACCTGAGTTGCTCATGGCTTCTCATGTTCTCAAGTATGCCCTCTTTCTCTTTTTCTCTCTCCACCCCATTTCTTACATAACTAGCATTATTTCTAGAACTTTGGGTTCAATTTTTATACAATATGCACATTGCTGCAGTTTTTGTATTTTGGGTTTTTATAATTTGCTTTCTTATTTCCTTTTGTGTCAAACTATTGTAGAATTTAGTTATCATGGTAGCTGTATCTACATATCTACGATAAATGTTTGGCAAGAGTTGTTTTGTCCTTTGTCCTGTGAATAGTGGTTTAGTAATATATTTTTGCACATGGTAAATTGAGTTTACAACAATGAACTGCATTGCATGCTAAAATGTGCTCTGTAGTATCCCATTATTCCTAAATAAAATTTTCACCAGTGTAACTAAAATATACTGTGTTTGCCCCCAAGGGAAGCGAGTAATTTCCAATATCCAGCGAGCACCAAAGCCCCCACAAGATGAAAAACAGGTCTTTCCAACCTCTAGGGTGGGGTTGCTCACACACGAATTTCCGGACAAGTGCGCGTGCTTGCCTTGAGGCCGTAATCATGCTGCAATCTACTCTTATAAAGCGCCACAAATTACAGAAGGAATCTTAGCAAATTCCTAAACTACCCCACCTTATGCAACAATATAAATAGCTAACCCCCATTATTAAAAAGCTATGGGCTAATAGTGAATTATACCCAATTGCTACCAAATTTCTCTCTTATACGAATTCTCTCTCTCTCGTACTAATTCTCTCACGGGAGGGGTTTTGCAGGGGCACGCCTGTGCCGTGTGCCCCCTGTTGAGTGATTGTGCAGAATCCCACAACGCCGATTCCAAGTCCAAATGTCATAATTTTCCATTCTCAGTTTCATCCTTGGTGTATAGAATAGCATTATCAGTGGTTCTGTTCCGAGAATCAAATTATTTTGGTGAAAAACCCATAAAAACACATACTACCCAACTTTTTGGTGAAAATGGCTGTTGAAGGGATGAATGCGGTACTGGTCTTGACCTTTCCCGCCTTTGGGGAAGACGATGAGACGACGAACAGGATGACCAGCCAAAATCATGATGCCAATACTGAAAGGCAGTCAACAGACAAGCAAGGGCTTCTCCTTCGTTCGGTGAGAAAAATAGAAAGGAGTCAAAGGGAGTCAACTCAGTTGGATTGCAATCAAAACGTTTACTAAGGTATTGGAGGAATTCCTTGCACAGACTAAAATGGGCAACCCTGATTCCCGAGGCAAAACTCCTATAATCGATGTCTCCTAGCTCGATAAATTTGTTTCTTAACTACACAAAAATTAACCTAGCCCTGATTTCACCCTCAGTCATGGTTCTCCACCCTTCATCATCACTCAAAATTATTAGCTTGCGGCTATAGTATGTGAGGGCAAGGTGCCTGCCCTTTTGTGTGTGCTTTGTCCTAGCCATTTGTGTGGTGCTTCAAAACAAAACTGTGGAAGGAAAAACAGACGAAGGATACTCAGAATGTGATGTAGTTGGGAGAAAGTTAAAAGATGCGTGGCACTGTGCGTGATGACCGCAAGAAGAGGAGTCACCTTCAATGGAGACAGTGATGAAGTTAAAAAGAGTCCCCATAAACTTTGAGAATCTCACTGGAAATTGGACGTGATTTATGACTAGCCCTAAACATTCCATAAAGAAGCGGGAAAAGCGTGGCTTCAAGAGTGGGAGGCAAAATTTTTTGGAAAGGAAAAGGACTTTCAATGGTGAAAAAAGAGCTGAAGTGGAGTGTAAAGAAAATTCTGAAGAAGGAGATGGGGCTTATATAATGGGCCCTAGCTGAACCCGGGTTGAACCTGGTGTGCTCCATCTTTGTATCACGTGCCTACGGTGGGATAATCATGATCAGCATTGAAAAGATATGATGTTTTCATAAAATCCATGATTCACGAGGGGTGGCGACTGCCATCAATACGACATCCCAAACGCCATTTCACAAATGTCACCACTCGCGTGCTTGAGCGATCAACTTAAGAGACAGGGGGCTACCTTGATCAAGGATACTCTATGTGAGCATTGCTCAAACAACAAGGAGTAGGGGGCTACTGAAATACCATATTTGCCCGGCCATGGGTAGCCAAATAATCTCCAATATCCAGCAAGCACCAAAGCCTCTACAAAATGGACAACAACTCTTTACGATCACAAGGGTGGTTCAGTGGTTGCTCCCTTAGGGATGGCCGGACGAGTGCCGGTGCTCGCCTGGGGCTCATATCACACTGCATGCTTCCCTTATAAAGCGCCGCCAATTACGGAGGGAATCTTAGCAAATCTCTAAACTACCCTTCCT
Source organism: Codonopsis lanceolata (assembly GCA_013146195.2). Taxonomy (NCBI): domain Eukaryota; kingdom Viridiplantae; phylum Streptophyta; class Magnoliopsida; order Asterales; family Campanulaceae; genus Codonopsis; species Codonopsis lanceolata. The sequence continues at coordinate 54,933,792 of CM028384.1, read as the reverse complement.
CATGCTACAATATAAATAGCAGACTCCACATTATCAAAAAGGTATGGACTAATTGTGAATTATACTCAATTGCTGCCTAATTCTCTCTCGTACTTTTTTCACTATAGGGGTTTTGCAAGTCACACCTCCTCAGTGATTCTTTGTGTGATTCTGCAGATTCCCGGAACACCAATTCCAAGTCCAGTTATCTGAATTCTCCATTCTCAGTTTCATCCTTAGTGTAAAAACTAGCATCATAGTTTGATAGTCGCCACTTAGTCTTCTAAAATGGTAGTTCAGTACAATCCTACCCAGAAGGTCGGATTTTTCAAAAAGGAGTGGAGCAACTTACTGGAATTGTGGAGTTCCATTTTATTAATTGTCTAGTTGGAGGCACAACTCTGACCCAAGGATATCAAATTAACCTAATATTTCTTCTCTGACTTCAAACTTTAAAAAAATAAAATTATTTCATTCATATATGCAAAGAATCTTGATAAAGCGTTATATGTGGATCATGAGGCAAGCTCTTTGATTTGATTCTTCCAGATGATGATTCTACCATTGTGGACTTTATACTAATGAACCCGCAATTCTTCCTGTAGGATGCCAATCACGGTATACATGAAGGATCAAGATTCAGGTGGTCTGATATCAATTGCTGAATACGGGCAAGAATACAGTAAGGAGGATCCTATCAGAGTCCTGTATCATGGTTTTGGTCATTATGACGCATTGCATCTTCCTGGAAAGAAGGATGCTCGATCGAGACTCTAGCACTTTACATTGTGGTAAAATTATAGTTGACGGTGTTGATATACTTTTACGAAAATGATAATGTACGAAGCATCAGTATGTGTTATTCTTTACATATTAAATTGGAAATGTTAACTCAACAAATGACTTCTGCTAAAAGATTGGTGGTCTTTATTGAAGAGTGGGTTTCAAAATGTGTGTTGGGGTTGGGGGTTGAGCGGGGTGGGGTGGGGTGGGGGGGGGGTTGTTCGTTCATGCAGTATCTTTTCTGCTGTATGAAGTGGTAGACAATTGACAGTGTCCAACGCACTTTTCTGCTTTGCATCATTAGCCATGTGGTTGTAACTATAGGGCTTTATTGCCAAAGCAGATAGTGATTTTGTTATTGTAATGTACAGTTAAAAAGAGGAGATAAGATACAAGCCTTTTGTTGATGCTTTTGCAAAAGAACAGGGCCATCTTTTACATAGAATTTGGAATAACTTTCAAAAGTTCCATCATTCTTTACTGCACAAGGTCCACTATCACATCCATGCCAGCCTCTCTCTCTCCCTGGTTTCAGTCGCATGAACTTTGTTGTGAATTGTGATATGATTGGGCCATAGATTAGATTTGCTTTGGGAAGCAATGAATGAAAAACGCTAGGTCAAAAATCTGTGTACAAAAGCTCTTATATTGTTTGTCGTTGGTTGCATTTTACATGTACTTTTTATGAGTTTTGTGTTCAGTTTTTTTGCCTAGCCATTGTTCAGGTTGGGTTCATTGCATTTCTTGGGATTGGCTCTACAAAAGGAGAGATTCTTGGGTAGTTGTATTTGTACATGAAATTGTTAGTCAGACTGAATTAGGTTTTCATTCTTCAAGAATTGACTTGTATATTGGAAAGATGAAGAAGACTACCCCCCCCAGCCATATGGGAATACATGGCCCAATGGCAGAAATATATAGCTGATGGTAATTTCATACACTCCCTCGAGTTTATACATTTGAAAAGTGTGACAATATGTTGTACATATATTTACCATTTCTCGCACCTCAGACGAAGTCGCACCAGTCTGAATGATGCTGGAAGCTGAGGCAATCTGCTGGAGTTTTTACCCAAAATTATTTTAAAATGTCTCTCAATCAAATGATCTATTTGCATAGAACCAGTAATCTTGATACTGTTTAAACAATTATTCTAAACAGTAATTATCACATTATATTTCCTCAACATTCCCCAGCATGTGTGTGTGTTTAGTGATTGCATCGAGTATAAGAAAATGACAACTTATACTCAAAGTGACCAGGAATGGGGAGGAGTAGGTCTCATATGTTGTGAGATAATCTTATAAATTTTAATTCGTAAGACGTAACTTTCCTTTTTTATAACTTAGCTATCAACACACGTAAGACTCGTGTTCAGGAGATTTGTTTCACATAAAATATTCTCAAAACCGTCGTACTTAAATTTTTGCCAATGGAGTGGGGTAGGCGTGTCAATGGATTAGATTCAGACTTCAGAGTAATTGTGCCTTATTCAAACAAATTTGTTAAGGGGGATGCTTAATACAACACATGCTAAATACATACAACACTTTTTGTTGTAAAAATACTATATTACCCTTAACAAAAAAATGTTTTTTTTCCAGGCATAGGGACCGGTTTACGAGCAGTTCTAAAAAAGAAAAAAAAACATTCACGCATAGGGATCGGTTGTCCAAAAAAAATATATTTTTTTTTCAGACATTGGGACTGGTTTGGGATCAGTCCTAAAATAAAAATAAATAAATAAATTTTCAGGCATTGGGACCGGTTTAGGATCAGTCCTAAAAAAATTCAGGCATTGGGATCAGCCTTAAAAAAATATAAAAAATTAGGCATTGGGACCAGACCTAAAAAAAAACAATTCTTCAAGCATTGAGATTGGTTTAGGACCAGTCATAATTTTTTTTCTTCATTTACTCATAAAATAGCAAAGGCCAATTTGGTCCACTCTTTTTAAAAAGTATTGTATTAAGTATTTTATAGGTGTTGTATTAATTATCAATGTTTGTTAATAAGTTATGAATTTACGTGAGTCAAATTTCTTATTGGATATCAAAACTCAATTCATATCCTAAATTTTCTAATTCAAATTTTATCTAATTTAATTTAAGCATTATATAAAAAATAACATTAATGTATCTTAAACTTAATTAAAAGCTGAACAAAAATGAGGAGTATATAATTTTTAATAAAATAATACTTTAACGGCTCGTTAGTAATAAAATGACACTTTTATATATTAATTTTTAAAAATAAAATTTTTATGTGAAATATTTCAAAATAAAGAAATAAACTCATTATCCGGAAAGAGTGTATAAAATTATCATCAAACTCGTCTTAAGGGCAAATGATAATTGCTTTTTCTTTTCTTTTTTTTTTGCTTCTGGCTGTTTTTTTCCTTGTGCTTCGTGCAATTTTGAATCTTCAAGGGCTATTTAAATTACATAAATGCCCTCTTAAGTGGAAACTGGTACGGAGTATGAAACAATGGAAAATTCTGAAAAGTACTGTACTGAGAGAATTCTAGTGGCAACAATGGGGTCCATGCTTGAATGATTTCTGACATACCCTTTAATTTACTACTATGCCCCCAATAATTACCCTAGTCCTACCTCTCTTTGTTCTTTGGGCAAACCACGATTAGTCCCTATAGTTTTTGATTTTTTTGCTTTTCGTCCCTGTACAAAAATTCATTTGTCAGTAGTCCTCATATCAACCAATTTCAACAAAGTTGGTCATTCCGTTTAGTTCCATTATTTTTTTCTATTAAATTAATACACATGCATCTCACGTGCATTTTTGAAAGGATAAAATAGTCATTTCTCATTTTGAAAGTACATGGACCAATTGTGTAGGCAAGAATAATTATTGTTATTATATTTTTCGTAAGAATTGTTTAAATACTATTAAACTATTAAAATATATGTTCAATATTAAAAGGTTATTAAAAAATTAGAAATTATTTAATACTAAACTATTTAAATATTATATGAATATTGATTTGTGTAGTTAATACAATGCTACAAAAATAAAATAACCTTACTGTTTATTATAGTATAACTTGATAATTTTAAATTTACCAACTATAATACTATAACTTAACAATTTTATTTTAGTATTGTTCAAAAAATAATTATATTTTAATTAAAATAAATATTTCAATCATCTTTATAATATAACTTAATAATTATATTTTAATTAAAAATATATCAGCTATGGAAGCACAACAAAACATAAGCAGCACCAAGAAAATGTCATTTTATTACTAAAAAAAACCTTGCCGCAATAAAGAAATAGGAAAAACAAAAAAACAAAAAAAATCGAAAGATTGCAAATTAATAAAAAAAATCTTAGTTAAACTCCCAAAATACAGGAGATTTTGGAATCGTCGATTGCAACCTCCATTCCAATCCTCCCGTCAATTCTCCTACCACTTTTCTCAATTTCCACTGCCGCAAGATCTTGAACTACTATCTTCTTCATAAAATTGAAACTTGCAAAACCATCGTCAATGGTGACCACCGTTTGGAACCTCGTTCCCCTTCTTCACCAATGTTGAAGACTTCAATTAGGAATCCTCCAAGTTTAGGAAAGAACAAATGACAACAAAAAAAATCAAGGATTGGGCAAATCAAACACATAGATATATAGATATATATATATATATATATATATATATATATATATATATATATATATATATATATATAGAGAGAGAGAGAGAGAGAGAGAGAGAGAGAGTGTGTGTGTGTGTGTGTGTGTGTGTGTGTGCATGACTCAGCAGGGTTAAGAGACATGAGGAACGAATTAGTTCGGCGGAGGTAGTCAGATTCTACTAATCGGAGTCCTTGACGGGCATACTGGCACCTTGTATTGTTGTTGTTTTTGAGGGACGGCATGGTAGCCTGTGGAGAAAGTTGAAGGCCAAACGATAGGCGAGAGTTTTGGCTAGGGTCCAGTGGGGTAAGTGGGAAGCGGAGGTGAGAGAAAGGAAACCAAATTGAGGTGAGAGAAAGAGGAGGAAGAAGAAATGGTTTTATTATTTTGTTTTTATACTCTTTCCGTCTCTGATAAATATTTCTAATGGACAAAACACAAGGATTAAGAATATAATTAATGATGAGTTGTGAAATATGTTGTGATAATAATACTCATTACACACACTCTCTCTTATTAAATATGTACCCTTACACTCTCTCTCTATGATATGCAATACTAATAGTATTAAATGAAGAGATATATTAGGAAAAATGGTAGAAAAGTTATACACCAAAAGGTTTTAGGAACATTAGTTGGGACATCTCAAAATTGAAAGTAGTAATATTCATCCGGGATGGAGGAGTATATTTGAAGATTGGTCCATGTATTTTTAATGACTATTTTACCCTTTCACAAATGTACATGTGTGTCACGTGAGCGTACTTAATAGCCAAAGTTGACAGAAGGACTAACTATGTAAAAAATTTCAGTTTAGGGACCATTTGTGAGTTGTAGGGACGAAAAGCAAAAAAAATAAGAAGCCACAGGGTCCAATGGTGTAGTTTTCCCTTGTTTTTTGATTTCTACTCAATTCACAATGAACGCACACACTTTTCTAATGTGCTGATAATGGAACGATTCAATACAACTCAACCAAAAGTTAATGAGAACATATTATCGTAGAAAACTCAAAAACTTTGATAAAACAGTTATATATATATTTGTTGTAAGACGGATATTTTTACCGATTCATCGTGTGTTAGTAGTTAAGTTATAAGAGAGTGAGACTTCGTCTTACAAATTAAGATTCGTAAGACGGTCTTACAAAAGACCAATTGCTTACTAAAATACGGGACAAATATAGTTCATTGACAAAAAAATTAATATATACTCCCTCCGTCTCGGATAAATGTTCCTACTTTCTATTTTAAGATATCTCAATTAATGTTACTAAAGACTTTTGGAGTATAAATCATTTACCATTCTTTATAATATATCTCTTCATTTAATACTATCATTATTGCACATCCTAAAAGAGTGTAATGGGTACATAATTAATGAGAAATAAAGCGTGTAATGAATATTATTGTCGCAATATATTTTACAACATATCATTAAATACATTTTTTAATCATTGTGTTTTATCCATTAGGAACATTTATCCGAGACGGAGGGAGTACTCTCTTTGTCCCTAAATTATGCCATATTTAACTCTACATACATATTAAACAAAAAAAATAACTGAGTTGATTAGTAATATGAAGAAATTGCTGGTCGGTCTCATTTTATAAATTTATTACTCTTCTAGTCTCATGTTTTTTTTCAATGGTTAAAATTTATTTTCGTGAAATCGTTTCTAAAATGCCCGTAAAAAAGAAATAGCGGCTGGAATTCGCAAAGAGAGAGAGAGAGAGAGAGAGAGAGAGAGAGAGAGAGAGAGAGTTGTGAGGTCGGGTGGTGAAGAACACTTGTGTAAATCACCTTGATTTCAATTAATCCACCACCCTAACTTCTCACTCTCTTTCATCTTCATCTATCGATCTTCAATCTCACATGTGTCTTCTTCTTCTTCTCACATGTGTCTTCTTTTTCTTCTTATTCTTTGTGTTTGTGAGTTTGTTTTTGTGTCGCTATGCATGTAAATTGTTCAATAAAATGTCTGAATATAAATTTGTTCGTTATTGGACATTATTTTTCAATCTAGATGCATCAATTTTGAATCACGTTGCATTAGTTTTGGATTTGACATAAAGGAAAGATGCATCAATTTGAAACTATTTGTAGATTGTGTTTAGGAAAAAAATAGACATAAATGATTTGTTAATTATATTTTGCAACGCGATGCATCAATTGTTATAGAAAAGTTCAAAAAACTTCTTCAATTCGGAATTAGAAATTCTTCACTTGATAGCAGGAATTGCTATAGTTAGCCCCCATCTTTACTTTTGTGCATGCTTAAATCTTTGGGAAAAATATCAAAAAGTCCTACTAAAAAAATCTTATATCCAAAAAATCCCAAAAATTATTCTTATACCTAAAAAGTTCCAAAGTTAAATTATTAATACCAAAAAATCCAAAACTTAACATACCTATAAACGATGTTATGTTAAAAGCCTTTAGGGATAAGTATACCATTAGTCCCTGAACTTTGGCCGAACACATCATCCAGTCCCCCAACTTCAAAAAGTTTCACCACTGACCCAAGTAGACATTTTTTGCTCATCGGAGGTCCCTAGCCTTAACGTCGTTTGTTTATTTCCGTTAAGTGAACATGTGTCACTCACATGCACAAAATAAGGGGATTATATATAACATCATCAAAATAAAGGGCAAAGTGAATATAAACCATTTCAGTGTACCTCTCTTCTAGCAAATCACTCCCTCTCACTAACCGAAACCTGAATACGTCTTCAAATCCAACTTTGCAATTCAGTTATACACCATCTTCGTAATTGTATTACACAACTACGCAAGTCGATTTGAGAGAGAGACTCGTAAAATTAAACAGCTGAAACATGAGAAAATATTTTTTTAAAAAAAATCAAGGGTGAGCAATAAGAAATTTGGATGGCGATTCACTGAATTGCATTCAAAAATTGCTAAGGGTCTGTTTTGACGAATAGAATTGCTTTTATTTTCTTTCATCGTACCGTGGAAATGGGTTTTGCTCTCCTCTTTCTTTCATCGTAAAAATAAATACAATAGTAATTTTTTTTTAAGTTAACCACAGTAAAAATCCAAAAGAAAATGTGGTTTGTAGAAGGTTTTATTTCTTTTGGGTTTTGCTTTCCTCTTTCTCTCTTTCACCTATCAAAATATCAATCACACCAGAGCCATTAATCATGCCATCTATTGCCGGCAATGGAGGAATCGGCGGTGAGAAGATTGCCTGAGAAATAGGCTTTAATGAAATAACCCAGATCTCACATCTGTCTAGGGAAGAAGGGGCAATTCTGGTCTTGATTTTAAAGCTGCCATTGACGCTTTTTCAAGGTTAGCTGGCATTCGATAAGAGGCAAGAAAGAGAGCAGGAAGAGAAGAGGTGTGGGGTGAAAATGGATCAAGGAACAGAGAAAAATTAAATTGTTGTCAGCGCAAGAGATGAAGACGGAGACGAGAAGGTTTTATGTGAGCTAAACTGGCTGTAATGCGAGAGGTTTCCGTGAGCTTTAGTATCAACCAGGAACCAGGGAGGAAGACTGTTGCAAGGTGTGTTCAGATAGAAGCCCAGATTTGGGTTTTGGAGTTCTTTACTTCTGGTATCGATCAATTTACGGTATTGACTATTGAGACATTTGGAATTCAATTTTAGAAGAGAAGTAAATTGAATTGATTTATATTCATTTTGCCCCCTTATTTTGTGCATGTGAGTGACACATTTTCACTTAACGAAAATAAAAAAAACGTCGTTAGGGCTAAGGACCTTCGATGAGCAAAAAAGACCTATTTGGGTCAGTGGTGAAACTTTTTGAAGTTAGGGTACTAATGATGGGTTCGACCAAAGTTCAGGGACTAATGGTATATTTATCCCAAGCCTTTATTTTGATGAAAATTTTACTTTTCTTTTTATTTATGATAATGATGATAAGAATTGTATTATTATTATTATTATTATTATTAGTAGTAGTAGTACTACTACTACTACTGGTACTACTATTATTATTATAACAATATTATTATTATTATAATAGTAATATTATTATCTTCATTAATTAATATTATTTGTATTAAATATCAAAAGTCTATTTAAGAAATTTATTTCTCAATGATCTCATAACAACTATTAAATCTATAAAATTTAAAATTAATTTTTTCATAGTAAAATTTTAAATTTTAACTTTTACACTTTTATGAAATTATGGTAGTAGTAATATTCGTAGTTGTAGTAATGACAATAATATAATATTACTAATAATATTATATTATTATTTATTATTAATAATAACAATTTAATAATAATAATAATAACAATTTAATAATAATTTTTGGGACTTTTTGGATATGCGTTTTTTTAGTAGGACTTTTTGATATTTTTTCCTAAATCTTTTTTTAAAGTAATTATCATATTAAATAATTAATAAAACATCAAAAACACATAAGAACTCCTGTTGAATCGTGCTTGGTTTAATAGGGAGTATAATTTTATTAAATTTATTAAAGCAAGTACCATTATGGAACACTACGATTTTTGTATTTTAATGAATTAAAATAATAAACATAGTTATGTCAAAACTTGACTGAAATATTAAGCCAAAAATAATTAAGGGTGGGAAGGAGTATCGTTAATGATACAAAGTAGCGTGGGCATTTCCAATGACGAACCTTTGAATAAGTTTTTTTTCATAATGATTAGTGTGCCACATCAAACCCGCGTCAAAATAAAAAAACTCATCATAGAGAAGTTTTAATATTGTGTCGTTCTTCATTCTCTATGAATCTTTCGCAATGTCAATATTTTGTAATAATCTACACAATACTCCTACCGTCCCTAATTTATTATCCTAGTTGATTTGGCACACCGTTTAAGAAAATTTATTTGATTGGATTATTAATATTGGTTTAATGTGTAACTTGTATTAAAGTAAATTAAAGTGATAAAAATAATATTGGTTTAAGTGTAAGTTTCAAAGTGGATACGAAAAAAGAAAAAAATAAAGTAAAGTGATAAAATTATTATTAAAATTTTTTTTTATGTAAAATGGATACGGATCTTAATTCATAACAAAAAAAAAAACTCACTAACACATAACTTATACTTACTCCCTGTCCCTAAATTATCGTCCTCATTTCCTTTTTTCGTCCGTCCCAAAATAATGTCAAACTTTGAAACTTACCTTTTTAGAACATCACTTTTACCACTTTATCTTTACTTTTTCACTCCTTTTTAATTATGACCACATACACATGAGCTTTAAAAAATACACATTAAACCAATATTAATAATCCAAAGAAATAGATTTTTAAACGATCTTGCGAATCACATAAATTAAGGACGGAGGGAGTATATATTTTTAAGTTTTTGTCTATCGTCAGTTCGTCACATCCCAATGTCGTGCTGCATAATGGGGAAACTTTGTCAAAGAAGGACTAGAATACAAGATGGTGTCAGTTTTATTGGGCTAAAGCCAAGAAGCTATATATTTCCATAACAGTACTTGCTTTTTCTGCTATTCCACATTAACTTATACAAATATAATAACAAAAAGATTTTCTTTTAGTAGAGGATCTTTTTTCTTTCTTAGATACTGATGTATAAAGTTAAAAAGAAAAAAAAAGATAAAATAATATATTGATTCCTACACTTGGCAAAATCTATTACTTCCTCCGTCCTAAATAATAGTTCTAGTTGATCCGATGTATAATTTAAGAAAAAACAATTGCTTTGATTCACGGCTCATTTTAAAATCTTTTTTTATACGATTATCCTTTGGATCATAACACGTATCAATAATAATTTTTGATCTGATTTTTTTTTATTACATTTTGGTTGACCATATGTTATGATCCTAATTTTGTGTAAAAAATATTTTACATCCCTAGTGGAACAAAATTTAACTCTTACTCTCCCAATTTTTAAATAATCGTCTTCTTTGATCCCATACATCGTTAAAAAAGTAATTTACTTTATTATAAATATTGGTGTAATGTATGGTTTATTTTAATGTCATTGACATGTGATCATAATTAAAGTAGATAGAAAAAATAAGGATAAAATGATAAAAATATTTTCCTCAATAAGAAAATGTTGAATAAAAAAATTATTTTAAAAGACAAAAAAAAAAGATAATTATTTAGAAACCGATGGAATATATGTTTTCTATGAAAATGGTCCTTCAAAGTTGCTTTTGCTATTAATTCGGTTATTGTTACCATTACCGTTAAGATTTATCTCAAGTTTTTTTTTTCCCAATATTCCCGGATTATCCTTTATAAAGATTAATCTGTGCTACTAAAGTAACTGAACAAGGCCTTGACGAAAAATGAAATTTTTTTCTCAACAAAACTAGTTTGGTCCATGTAATATTTTTCTTATGCAAATTAGTATTGGTGGTCAAGGACGGATCTAAGGTTTAGGGTAAAGGGACAAGGGACACTACTCAAATTAAAAATATATGAGTAAGTTTTTAAAACGATTTTATGGATCTTAATTTATATGAGAAGTCACACTCTTTCATAGTTCAATCAATCAATACATAGTGGGTCAGGTAAGGAGGATATGTCTTACAAAAAATATCTGTAAGACTGTCTTACCTAAGTTTTTACCAAAATATATATACTTTATCAAAGTAACGTCATTTTAGGTAGGGATCTGTTCAACGTATGAAAACGCATATATGAATTTGTTTCTAATTTTTTTTAATGTAATAGTTAAAATTTGTGAACATGCTAATATATTTTTCTGTATCTGTCACTTTTGGTGTTTTTTTTTTCAAGTTTGGGAAAAAAATACTTAATGGTCTTAGGTGTCGAATCGAAGAGACTTAAAAAGTTTGATCCATTTGTACCACATTAGCATTAACATGTATCGTTATTCATCGTGATGCAACACATAAACATGTTACATATACCATAGAACATAAATATTTTCTCGCAAGTTTAGTATTTTCACAAAATCAAACCAAACTTGCCACCTAACACTTGTTCAAGGTTCAACCAACCAATTAAGCTCGTAATTAGGCCTGATAATTACAACTCGGAACCCTTTACCTACCTGACCTGAAAATTATCCGACGCAATCTAACCCATTAACATTTTTTGGTCGAAATGGGTTACCTGTTTTTTAATACCCCGATTTCTGGTTAGCTTGAATTACGTGTGATGTTCGCATTTCTTCTTTTGTTAATTGCATGTTTGGTTTGTGTGAGAGTCTAGATGTGTGTGAGTGACCACATTAAAACAAAAACACCATTAAGATATGCTCCGATAGTTGTTGACTTGCTAAAGTCACAAGTCGTAACCGACATTAGTCAGAATGCGACTCGGTTGAGGGTTTGTTTGGGTAGTTCGTATTTGTGACCTCGGTCAGGCCCTAGGTCTTTACATGATTGTTATGAACTTGTTTAGATGTGTTATACTACAAGTTGGAGGTGTCCCTTGAGTCTATTGATGATTTGGATGCTTTGGAGATAGCATTCGTCTTTATCGCGTAGTTCGAGATTGAGTCGTGTGATCATCTCATCTTTCGGAGTTCTTATTCTCCTCGTTGTTCTTTAACTTCTTAGAAGTATTCAAGCTTATTCATTGGTCTTTTGACTTGCTTTAAGTCTCATACTATTGCTCGTTTGATCGCTAGTTTATTCGTCGTTTCGTTTGCACGTTGTTGTGCCTTGTTACGGTTTTGCTTTGGGTTGTCTCAGGAGTTGTTCGTGTATGTTTCGTGGGAGTTCTAGGCCTACTTTGAATGAGGTTTGAACCTTGTTTGGATTGGTTAAGTGTTTGGGGTCTTTTAGGGTTGAATTATAGACCTTTTTAGAGCTGTCGGGCTTGCAGTCGCAAGGGGGAATTACAAAAGTTTTTCAATGGTTTGGCATCAGGAGGATGCAGCCGCATGGCTTGAGGACCATGCGACCGTATGGTCACCCGAAAGTTGGTTTTTTGAGCCCAATCAGATTTTTATTAAACCATAACTTGTTGACATTTGCCCCACTACCATTTTGACTCATCTTATACCACAAAATCAGTCTTTGTGCCCTCATTTCTCACCCTTCCTCTCAAAAAACGTGAATGACCTCTCCCATGGAGTTCTCTTGAGTTCTTGAAGGTTTTTATTGGCTTCCCTTAGTTCGTCTTCTCCATTGTTAAAGTTAAGACCGTAGAATCGAAGCCCTTCTCGTCTACTTCATTTCTATCCAATTACATTTGGTTTTCTTTGTTTGTGTGAAGGTTGAAGGTAAGCTACTACTTTTCTTCTTTTGGATTTTGTACTCATTGACTCTAAGGAAAACAAAGAGCTTGCTATTTGAGGTCAATGAGTACACATGTATGCTTTGTGTGATTTTATCTTGTGTTTTGAAGAGTGAACTTGTTAAGCATCATGTGTAGGTTAACTTCTATGATTAATGAAGTATATTATTAAGTTTCATTTTGTAACCTGACTTTGAGCATGATAGTTATGTAATTGCCTATAAATCTATGGTTAGACATGATTCTTATACACTAGATGATATTACTTGTGCTATGAGACATTGTAGGGGTTTCAATTGAGTATTTAAGAATTAATGGAGTTATGTATGGTTGTATGATTAAGGCTTGTGAGCATGTTAAATGAATTGTTATTTTGGATTACATGCTTGAAAGGTAATGATGGACTTTAATTGATTAAGTTGATCTTCATGTATATTAAAGTAAGTTGTTCAACTCTAAATTCACATATTTAAGGTTGTGAGCATGCTAGATGAATTTCTATTTTGGTTGTGAGCATGTTAGATGAATTTATATTTTGGTTGAAAGCATGCTAGATAAATTTATATCTTGGGATATATACTTGAAATGTGATGATTGACTCTAATTGACAAGTGTTGATCTATGAACCATGTTTGGGGATTTTGTTGGGTATGTGTGGATTATTTGGATTACGCAATGTTGTTAACCTTGAGAACTTAGCCATGAATATTAGCTAATGAACATAGGAGGGTTATGATGCAAATAACTTCTATGCTCTAGAATTTAGAAAGAGTAGAAATGACTTAACGGAGTCGATTATGAGATTAATATGAATATAGAGATTTATTGTTGATTCTTATGTTAAATTTATATCGACATTACTTTAGTTTTATACTTGATGGCTAATCGGAATTTGGGGTAGTTTTTTGTATGGTAGGACCTTTTCGGGAAACATCGGAAGACCACTTCCGAGCATTTACAAGTGTATGAAGAACAGGCTTGGGAATTAAGAGATTTAAATTATTGCTCATCTCTCGAATCGTGTTTTGAAGATCTCGAAATGATTATACGCTAGTTAGTGAAGGCGAAATGAAATGCATTTATGCAACTAAGTCTTCGTGATTGAAAAATAAATACCAATACTTGAATTGGAATTAGTCCAAGCTTTCAACTCGGTTTCAATAGATCCTCGTCTAGAAGTCTCTTCTTCTTTAGTTTTATTCTTCTTGTTGTTTACTTCCATTAACATATACAATTAAATATCTTGTATATATTTAATTCCCTAGACAAACACAAGTCAATATTTTGTGATCTTGCTTTGTTTAAGTGGAAAACATCATTTAAATCCAAGGTTATTTGCCTTGTGGTGGGCGTTTTGTTTGTGTTAATCTTTGGCGGGACTTCAATTTCTTGCTATTGTCTTCAATTGTGAGATTCGTGATTGCAATGGATCTATGTCATCTTTGGGAACATTTTTGAATTATTGCTCTACAGTTAGCGCACCTTGATAGCTATGGAACTCGAACGAGGAATGTCTCGAGGACGTCGATACCACGACAAATGATATCGAGGACACATTAATTGCACGTGATTGAAGTCATATTATGTGATTTATTTTACGAGCACTTATGTGACTATTGTGCTACGTGACTCATGATATGATTTACCTGAGATGATGACTGTTTGATAATATGTTATACTAGGAATATAACTTGCTATCCATATTTAGAATGGAAATCATAGTCTCCTTTATATGATTTATTGTACGAGCTATGTGGAATGATGTATTATGAGACTCATGGTATAAGTGGGTTTTGTGGAATGATGTACTATGAGACTTACGGTATAATTGGTTTATGTGGATAATGGTTTGATGAAATGTTACAATATGAAGATAACATGTTATACATATTGAGAATGAGAATCATATTCTATTGATATGAATTACTTTATGATGAATTATGTAGAACAATGTTTTATGTGACTATTGATAGAATTCACTTATGTTGAGGATTATTCGATGAGATGTTATATTATGAGTATGATATGATACATGCACCTTTCACTTGAGCATAATATCATGCCATGACATTGCATCTTTAGTAGCTTACTAAGTCTTTATGACTTACTCTGTTTACTTTGTTTTACTTAGATTCGAGCCGAGTTAGTGATTCGAAGGAATCCGTCGAGTCTACGATAGTGTAGTTCTTTTGTAGAGGTTGCTACTAGTTTATATTTTGTAGCCTTGGTTTTGGAAAGGACAAATGAGAAGTGAAATTATATAAACTTTACTATGGGTATTAAGATTTGTGATTGTTTATTTAGTACTTGTACTTGTAATATTAGTACTTAGTCCTTTGTGAGCCGATGTTAGTCGAGCCATGTTTATATAATTATATTATTTTTATCCATATCGAGTTTATATTGTATTGTTGATTATATTATACTCCGGCATGTTTAGTCGTGGAGTGTGTAGACTAGAGTTGTATACTTAGTTTAATGTTGGGTTCGGTTGTAACGTTACCGATGACTTGATTTAATTATGTTATATAATTACATAACAAGTGGTTTTATTGTACGTGTCTAATGTTGCGTCACATGCTTTGAATTTTTTGGTCGAGAGATTTACTATCTCTTATGTCGTTTTGTATTTTGGAGCTTGTTAGCTCGGGTGCCATTACGTTATTTGCTTCCGCATTTGTTGAGTCGTTAGTGTATCGCTGTTATAGCCTTACCCTTTACTTGATTCGGTTCATTTTAAAATGGGTTGAACCTGTTACTTGTTTTGACACGATAGTTTTTACTCTATAAATGTATGAATTATTGGAAAAAAAATGTATGAATGTGATGGGGCGACCCGATTTAATCCATCATTAGTTATAACCCGACCCAATCCATTTTAGAACAATTTGATATTTAGATTCTAATGGATTATGACTCATTACCCGTCCCAACCCAATCAACACATGATAAGTCTCTAACCCATAAGATGTTAGGCATGCGGCGTGGGTTCGATACTTGGTGGAAGCACTTTCTTTCACCAAAAACCTATTTTATATTTTAGTAGCAATGAGGGACAGGAATACTGATTCAACGGTTAAAAAAAAAAATCATTTCTTTTGATAAGTCTCATGTAAAACTATTTTATGGATATTAATTCATACGAATAGTTTACTTTCTCACACCTCAATCTACCAACACATGATAAATCGAATTAGAGTGATCAGCTAACAGAAAATATTTATAAAAACAGTATTTCCAAATTTTTTATCTTAAAAAAGAATAAAAAATAAAAAATGGGCTCAAAGAAAGCTTAATTTAGAGTGTATACAACAAGGCTATATCAGTTTGCAAAATGAGTGTATACAATAAGGCTATATCAGTATGCAAAATTCAAATTTCTTAGCACGTTCTTCCACAACAACCAACCTCGGTTTCCATCCCCATTTGAAACTCACTCTCTCTCTCTCTCACTCTCTCTCTCTCTCTCTCTCTCTGCAACTCCTCGTTGCATTGTAGAGATAGACAAAATTACAGACAATGATCGCTATCTAATACCATTACTGTCCAAACCCATACCAAAAAACCATGAATTCAATCAAATTTGTGTTTCTCTGTCTCTTCCTAACTTCAATTTCTTTGTCTTCTTCTCTCAATTCCGATGGCCTTTCTTTACTAGCTCTCAAATCCGCCATAACGACTGACCCATCAAACTCACTCTCCACCTGGTCCGACTCCGACTCAACCCCTTGCCTCTGGTCCGGAATTACATGCGACCCCTACAACCACCGCGTCATCGCCGTTTCCCTCTCAAACAAAAACCTCACCGGCTACCTCCCTTCAGAACTCGGCGCCCTTCTCTCACTACAACACCTATCTCTCTCTAGAAACAATTTCTCTAATCTCATCCCAGTTCACCTCTTCAACGCCTCCAGTCTAATCTCTCTTGACCTCTCCCACAACTCTCTCTCTGGACCCGTACCTCACCAAATCACTTTCCTCAAATACCTCATCGGTTTGGATCTTTCAAGCAATCATTTGAATGGCTCCCTCCCGGAATCTTTGAATAACCTCACTCACCTCGCTGGGACTTTGAATTTGTCTAACAATCGTTTTTCCGGTGTGGTTCCAGCGTCTTACGGGCTATTCCCAGTGACTGTCAGTTTGGATCTCCGGAACAATAATCTTACCGGAAAAATACCTCAGGTGGGTTCTTTGTTGAACCAGGGGCCCACGGCCTTTACTGGCAATCCTGCATTATGTGGGTTTCCGTTACAGACGCTGTGCGCGGAGCCGGAATCGCAAAACCCGACCCGGGGTTTGTCCAACCCGGAAAAGCCGCTGGATCCGAATATGTCAAATGGGTTTATAGAGAACGAGAAGGTGAGAAATGGGTCGGTTTCGGTTCCTTTGATTTCGGGCGTTTCGGTGGTGATCGGAGTGGCGTTTATTTCAATGTGGGTGTACCGGAGAAAATGGAGGTTTAACGAGGGGAAAATTGAGAAGGAAGAAAAGTTGGAAAAAGAGAAGGAGAAGGAGGCGAATGAAGAAGGAGAAAAGGATAAATTCGTGGTGGTGGATGAAGGGTTTGGATTGGAATTAGAGGATTTATTGAGGGCATCGGCGTATGTGGTGGGGAAAAGTAGGAGTGGGATAGTGTACAAGGTGGTGGTGGGGAGGGGATCAGGTGCTGCGGGTGCAGTTGTTGCAGTGAGGCGCTTGAGCGAGGGTGATACTACATGGAGGCTCAAGGAGTTCGAGTCCGAGGTGGAGGCTATAGAAAGAGTGCAACATCCGAATTTGGTGAAGTTGAGAGCTTATTACTTTGCAAATGATGAGAAGTTACTGATTTCGGAGTTCATCGGCAATGGGAGCTTGCACACTGCTCTGCATGGTAACATTACCTTTTTGCCCTTGTGTTTTTTATTTGATAATGTGGTGATTAGTTTTGATGAATGCTAATACATCCGTCACAAAATGAGTGTCTTCTTAGGTTCATGATGACGAACATAAAGAGAACTCTCATTTTATGACGGAGGGAGTAACTTGGAATGGGAATTGGTGATAAAATGATCTATCATCAATGTGCTAATCTAAGATTGAAATTAGTTTGATTTTTGAGCATTACATGTTTCTTTAAGAAGAGTCGTCTAAGAAGATTTCAAATCCTTTAACTATAGATGAGCAAAGCCTTTCTAGTAAATACTGAAGTTCAAGAGAGTGACAACCTTGGCATGATAATCCAAGCTTGTGTAAGACAAATTTTGATTTCATGGTCATTTTAAGACGAATTTAGTATGTAAAGTTGTGTTCATGTTGGACGAGGTAGAGTATTTTTGGTCCAATAAAGGTCCTTGTTTTGGAAAGCCAAGTTTTCAATTAGTCTAATGTTTGTCAGCTGTTTCAAAGTAAAAATGCTGTTAATGTTAAGGACGCGTCAATATGGACCTTATAATAGTTTGTATCTCTTGTCTTCTCAAGTTAAAAAAGAATGTGGCATCTTTATATTTGTTGTACTTTACAATTGAATGATATCCACATATGTGCATAGTGCAGCTACTAAAACAGAACTTTCAAGTTCATGAAATGAAATAAATGGCAGTATTTTTTGTTCTTAAAATAAGAAAGAAGCTGTACAATGTTAGCAAATGGTGCCTAGAAAAAATTGAAATAGCGTGGCTTGTAATGGGCAAGTCTGTGAAGCTGAATCGAGCCACCATGCATCGATTAGTGTGATTTGGCTCCTATTTTCCTCCGTTTCAGTCCCCTTTTCGTGAAATTCCGAATACGGAGATTAGTATGAGAGTGTGTTCGTGAAAGGTATTGATCAATAAAAAACTGTTCTGTGTGGCAACTGAAGATTTAGCATACCAAGTTCAATTATTTAGTTCTTTCTAGTTTTTTTTCCCGGGTGAACGGTGATGATTGCAGGCATGGTGCTTGCTTGTGGCTTTTTTTGTTTACAAGTATGTGCTACTTTGTGCATGTGAATCTTTATCAGTATGAGTGGAAGTCTTTTTTGAAAGTTTCTTGTCTTTCACATTTGTAGTAGTGGTCCCTCTGGGTTTCCAGTTCTTATGGTAGTTAATGAAATTTATATCTGATATGTCGTTTTCTTAACTCGGTGGAGCATGTACGCAGTGACCTGAGGCATGCGCAGTCAATAATGCTCCAAAGAATGTGTCAAAAACAATTTTGCACTACCAACTAAAATTTGAACTTCTCTCTTAAAGTGCTTGAACATTTTCAATTTGCAGTAATGCATTTATGATGGACCCATGTAACACAGTCTTTATTTACATAACACTCGAGATGTATTATTGAAATGGAGTTTTCAGGTGTGCTATATGGATCATCTTTATAAAGCTTTTACTCTCACGCGTGGCCAATGCTACATTGATCTGGAAACTGAAACCTTCTTGTTATGCATGAAGTGCTAATTTGTAGTGATGATTCCTATTTGGAAGTATTTCCTATTACCCAATTTGGAGCCATCCAGTTTCAATCACCCTTTCCAACAGCAGGTTTATTTTGATGATTGGTATTGTTAAATGTGTTTGGGCCTTTTGGGTGTTGACTCGATAGTATTCAATTTCATTCATCTATGGCAATTACTCCCTGTGTTGTTTTTATCGACTCTTCAGGGTTGTCATGAATGTTTTATGTTGTTTAATAGTAGAACTTGCATTTAATACAACCGTCCTATTTATATTTTGTTTCTCATATTATCAAATTCTAATGGTCCTGGGCTGTATGTAACCAATCTTAATTCCAATCAGAATGATCATCTCGAAGGAGACACAACATTGGACCACTGACACCAGAAGTATTAAATTTATACCTACATGGAATAGTAGCTGTCCAAACTGCAATTTGCTTTCTCTTGATTTTCCTATTGCATGTTTTGTCGTTTGACCTGAATTGTCTTTGCCAACTTGATCACGAAGAAGGAATTATGTTTGAGACTGCAATTGCAGGTTTTAAAATTACCAGACATAATTCATGAAAATGATATTGTTTGAAAGCACCACCGTGATGATGGTTGTTTGAGGGACCATTTTCTCAAAGGTTTCACTAATCGTCTATTCCTTTTACTTTTGCGAAAAGTTATGTATAAAATTGACCGTATTATTAACCATGTCTGGTGTATAAATAATGCAGGTGGACCAGCTAATACCTTGCCATCATTATCTTGGGCGGTGAGGCTGAAGATTGCTCAAGGAACCGCAAGGGGATTAACACACATCCATGAGTGTAGCCCTAGAAAATATGTTCATGGGAACATAAAATCATCAAAAATACTTCTTGATAACGACTTGCAGCCACATATATCTGGGTTCGGACTCACTCGCCTTGTATCCGGTTCCTCCAAATCCACCAATTCTGCATCCAAAAAGCTGAACCCGAGCCAAATCATAATAAGCTCAAAAAATTCACCTTCTTCCTCAATTGCCTATGTGGCACCTGAAGCTCGAGTTTCAGGTTGCAGGTTCACCCCAAAATGTGATGTGTACTCTTTCGGAATTGTGCTGTTGGAGATTTTAACGGGTCGGTCCCCTGACGTGGGGCTAGATAATGGGGGTAAGGGTCTAGTTGACCTTGTGAGGAAGGTCTTCCGAGAGGAACAACCCTTGTCTGAGATTATTGACCCGGCACTTTTGCAAGAGGTTCAATCAAAGAAACAAGTCGTGGCAGCATTTCATATTGCACTCAATTGCTCGGAACTAGACCCTGAGCTCCGACCCAGGATGAGAACGGTCTCTGAGAGTCTTGACCGGATCAAACTGCAATGAAAGGTGGAAGAAGATTTTTGAATCTTTCATGTTGGTTAAAGCTGAAATGTTGTTGACATGATAATCTGTAAAACTGGCTTTTTTTGTGGCTGGTTTCTGATGTAGAAGCTGCAGTTTGGTTGCTAGGAAATTTTCTGATGTTAGCTTGTTCAGGATTATTGACCTTCTGTAATGTAGTGTAGTCAACTACTTGTTGGTACCAGGCCCGATTTAACTTGTATCTTATGTTAAGCTAATGGAATGTCATTGTATTTATTTTAGAGTAGTCTCATGAAGACGGTTTTGCATGATGGATTTTCGTTCTCTAATAGCTCAATCCGCTCAATCCGCTCAATCAGTCAACATATAGTGAGTCGGATAAGAAAAATTTGTTTTACAAAAAATATCCATAAATCCATGTGATTAGTAATTTTTCCTTTACAATTTCGTAAGTCCGTTGAAAACATGTCTTTGACCATAGCAAAAATTGTATCGTCAAAAAAGAAAATTCATATTCTTTATTGGAAAATCAATTTAGGATAATATTTTTTCTGTTTTGGGTAAAGAGTTTCCGTTTGAAAGTTAAACTTAAAAAAAAATGACACTTTAGTATTCTATTAATAATAAAATAATATTTTTATGTTTTAATTTTTGAAAGTGTCTCTTTAAGTGAAACATCTCAAAATAGAATAATGAATCATTTACCTGAACGGAGGGACTATCAATTTTCAGTATTACTTGCAACTATTATTATATCTTTAAGTAATGAAATTTCAATTATTCTCTCCATTAAAAAAATCATCTTTTCTTTTTAGATAGTTTCAATTTTTATTTTTGACTTTCTAATATTTATTTTTTAGAGTTAGTGTTACCATTTTACTCTCAAATTAATTCTCATTTTAATTGATGGGTCCCACTCTCTTTAAAAAACACACGTTATCATAATATTTACTCTATTCGTTTCACCCAAATAGTTCATATTTGAAAATTTCAATAATTAAGGGATATATAAGTGTTACTCTCTCCGTCTCAAAATTATTGTCCTCCTTTCTTTTTTCGTATATCCTAAAAAATTATTTTGCTTGAATGTTTTCTTTTTAAAATCATACTTTTACTATTTTATACTTACCTTTTCTTTATTTTATTTATGAAAGCCACATACACAGGGTTTTAAAGAAAACTATACACTATACCATTATTAATAATAAATTCAATTGTTTTTTACTTAATCCGTGTGTCGGATAAAACATGACAATAATTTTCGGACAAAAGGAGTATTAGAATTGATCATAATTACAAAAAATATTTAAACATAGTGAAGATGTTTATATCACATATAGAGGGCAAATTAAAATGTTTTGGAAATTGTAGGCATAATTTTTAAAATTTAACTTTTTAAACAAAACATTCAAAAATAATCTAATTAATTATTTACTGGAACGGATGGAGTATAATAGGGCCAATTATCTATTTTTAATTTGTTTGTCAAGTTAACCACTATACCCTTTTAGGAACGAACTGAGTTTTTTTTTTTTGGAATTACCTTAGGGTTTGTATATGGAATAATTGCCGATCGTTACACTTTTCTGAAATTATAACCGCTCCATTACCTTTTTTTTTAATTCAACCGCTAAAGTTTATTTTAATAGTATTTTTCCTAAAATACCCTCTTTTCTGAAATTCAACCACTCCATCGTCTTGAATGAGATAAGAAAATCGAGAAGCTTTCGGATTAGCTATTGAATGTTCTGTTTAGCACCAATTTTAAAAAGGAGCATCAACAATAACAACAATCGTAATTTATTTTCCAACAATTCATTTGCCAAATTTTCGTAATCCATTTACCTCTAATTCGAAAGAAGCATCATTGCAACTCAGTTTCTTTCTTTCTCCTTCATTCAAGTTCAATCGGAAAATTAATTACTATTCTAAAAACATAAGGAATCCTTACAACCTTCAACCTCGATGTGCAACATAAACTTAATCACCAACAGATGAGCTTTAGGCTAATTGTACATGTTGGCTTGACAAATACATGCTGTTAGGGTTGTTTCGTAAATGCTCGTTAGATTTGTGTTCATAAATCCAACGTTGTATACAATAATTTGAACGTTAGGTTTGTTAATTTCTCATTCTTAAATATATGTCTAATTTTACCTCGATGTTTTTAATTAGGCATTGTATCTTGCAATTCAGCGTCGGTGTAATTTAATTAGGCAACAAATTTTTATATTTTGTCTCGGTTTAAAAATACATGCGTTTAATGATTTAAAAATTAGACATCAGTTCTTCCAATCATGCTGTACACACCCCAATTTCTTACCCCTGATGTGTGACTCTGGCATGTGATATCAAAAACTGTTTAAACTTAACAAAATGTCAAGTTACAGGGTTGAAAATGTAAAAGGAAAAGTAGGATGCATGAATAGTGCAGAGCTGCTTGAGAGGGAAAGTGTCTAAAATTGGAGGAAAATGAGCGATTGGCGCCGCGCCACACCATGCTTGGCCCAGCGCCCAATTGCTTATGTGCCAAGGTCTCAACGATTGCCCGATCGGTTAACGCATTGTACAAAATGTCAAGCGCGCGGTACAAGTCGATGAAGCACAAATTCAACTATAAATACAGGTGTCCGGCTACGCTTTAAGAGAGATTATTTGACGAAGGCTTGAAGCCCAAAGTTACGCTGCGTATTTTTAACGCAGTGAGCGATCAGTGAGCGAGAGTGATCCCTCCCCTCTCATAAAGCCTCGAAACCCTGTCCAAACTCCGCCAAAACAAAATCCACCGGTTAAAAGTGATCCCTAGCCTTTTAGTTAGGTATCCACCTCATTTCTCGGCTCAAAACCATAAGTCCGTTACTGCCCGGAAGTAATAGGCTAAAAACACCACAAATAAGCCGTTGTTCCGCCCAACCGAAAATGCCAAAACAACCACAAATAAACTGTCATTCTACCTGAGTGAACGAGCCAAAAACACCACAAATAAGCAGTCACTCTGCCCAAATCACAACAACAACAACAACAACAGAAAATACTCCATCTCCCTGAAGGACAAAGCGAGCACACCGCGCTCTAAAAGGTAATAGCATTTAAGGACGTTATTTTTTTATAAAGTTATTCTTTAAATCCGGCTCAATGTAGCAAATATAAGCCGTTGTACTGCCCGGATTTAGCTAGGAAATATTATGTAAAAGAGCCGTTACAATGACCAAATATTTTTAAATATATTTGTAGTTATTGTAAGGAAATGGCTGCAAGTCCGTAAATAATGTAGCCACGGATATATTTGCTTTTATTTTTCTGTCTTTAAATGCTTTATTTATTTGCTAGATAAATATAACAAAAGACATACTTTAGCCAAAAACCACTTTTGAGACCGAAAGGGCGAGTTGGGTGCCTAGCACCTTCCCAACTCGTAACTTAGCCTTCGAACATGTTTTACAATCTCTGGTTTTTTTTTCTTTTTTGGTTTTGCTTTATTTTTGCCTTAAAATAAAGATGACGACTCTAAAACATTTTGGATCCAGTGGGGCCTCACAACACTCCTTTCTTGCACTTTTCCGTTTTCCCCTAAAAAAAGAAGAATGAGAATGAAAGGGTGATGTATTCCCATATCATTGTATCCCCTAAACAAGGGATAACTTGTTGCGAGAAACCCAAAGCTCCCATAGTGATCCGAAATAGGTCATAAGACTATTTTTATAAAATCCATAGTGGGGGCATCACAATATCCTTTCTTGCACTTTTCCGTTTTCCCCTAAAAAAGGGAAAAAAATGGGAATGAAAGGGTGATGCATTCCCATATCCTTGTATCCCCTAAACAAGGGATAACTTGATGCGGGAAACCCCAAAGTTACCATATTGGATCAAAAAATCCACTAAAGTCAACGGAGACGCATTCCAACGCGCTATCTTAGACAGCACTCCTCTCGTACTTTTAATTTCGTTCTCTCCTAAACAAGGGATGATGGAATGAGAAAGCAAATGTTGTCCCGTCCGCGTCAGATCGCACGCACGCACCCTATCCAAGGGCGCTTTAGGCGCGCCAAGGCGACCCACACATGCCACAGTGTTACTTAATTAAGCATCGTTCCTTACAATCATGCCTCAGTTTTAGTTTATTAATCATTGTTATTTGCAATTCTATCTCGGTGTTACTTAATTAAACATCATTCCTTCAAATCATGCCCCATTGTTACTTAATTAGGTGTTGTTTTTTCTAATTTAATAAAGACAAGATGCACATTGTTTATATAATTCACGCTATTTTTAAGTTTCATTATTTATTAATTGAGTGTCGTTAGTTTTATAGGTGCGTTGTTGTTAACCTTCAAAAAATATATGTGTTTCTTAACTTATAAATTGTGCGCCGGTGTTATTCAATTAGGAATCGCACATTACAATTTTGCCTCGGTTGTTTTATATTGGGGCGTTGTTAATAATTTATTACATGCGTTTCCTAATTTATAAATTATGCGTCGGGGTTTTTCATTTAGGCATCGTATCATCAAATTTTTTTATAATTTGGTTGCAGTTAAATTTATATATCGCGGTACATAATTAGTTGGAGAAAACGATATTCATCAATGCTACAAATTTATTTTTAAATTAAGAAACTTGTGTATTTTTTATTAATTATTAATTAATTACTAACGACGCAACAATATAATATCTGATGCCTAATTAAACAAAAGACGTGTAGTTTTCCATTAAGGTTACACTTGTCATTCCTCTTAACAATGTACTTTAGGGTTTTTATTTGCAATAGTTCTTTTTTGGTTGTTTTCGTGCGTAGTCTTGTATTTAAGCGATAATTGCATATCGTTTTTCTTTAATCATATTCTTTCTTGTTTCAAATGGATAAACCGATCATGGTTTTGCTTAAATTTAGGAGCGATACTATTGTTTTTAAGGTTTTTGATAATTTTCGTTTTGATGATTTGGTTTAATCTGTTATTGCTAAATATTCCAATCTTGTATCTGGAAATTTAAGTTTTAAATATTATGTGGGATCTCATGTTAATTGTTGTTTATCGAATGATGAAGATTGTGAAAACATGATTTTATTGGCGGGATTATTATCCGTTAGTGTTATACATGTCGATGTTGTTGAAATTTCTAATGTTATAAGTTTCAGAATGAACAAAGGAATGTTGCAAGTTGATAAATGTTTTCAATCAGGCCATCGGAAAAAGGATAGATAGACTTTACATCGTGATTCAGCCCAAAACAGTTACGACAGATCTTTTTCTAATCAGAATTCAGTTCATTTTAATCGTGATGGATCGTTTTGTAGTTTCAAATGCATCTTTGTCTCATCAAAGTAAGCCTATAGATTCTGCAAGTATTGAAAGTGAAGATGATAGTGTCCCATGCTATGACATATGTCCTACGCAACCTTGAAATGATCTTTTTTCTATTGGTTGGAGATCTATTATTACTTGTAATAGGCAAATCTTTAAAGGTGGAATGGATGAATTTGGTAGGGACTTGTAAAGTATTCATTTAAGCTTGGATTTGATTATTCTTTTGTGAAGAACACTAATCAAGAGAATTGTTGTTGAATGTACAAAGAAATTCATTGATCAATGTAATTCATCAAGGCACGTATCTCAGTTGTTGATAATTCAGTTTACATTTACAAGAGTGACCTTGTGCATAGTTGTCATGTTTCTGCGATTGATTTTGCTGCTAAGTCAAGAAGGATATGATGTGTTGTTATTGCAGACTTGATTATTGAAAATATTCGTAATCGTCCAAGTTTTTCCTCAACTGATGTAATTGATTATATGATGACACATTATGAAATTACGATATCATATAGTAATTCCATAATGTGAGAAACTGATATGAAATAATTTATAATAGAAATTTGTATGGTTTGTAACAATTATTTGTTGAGAATATTTTGTTCATTTGGTGGCACAGTTCAATTTTATCATTCCGACGACAAACGTTTCCTATTTCGACGACAAACGTTTCCTATTCCGAGGCCCAATTATGTGAAAATATGGTGACATATTTCAATTTATTTTTTGTATCATGATATATAAATAATTGGGCATCAATGCTTTCAATTGTGCCTTAGTGTTACTTAATTAGGCATCGTTCCTTACAATCATGTCTCGGTCTTACTAATTAGGCGTCGTTTCTTTAATATGGTGACATACTTCAATTTATTTTTCCAATCATGCCTCAATGTTACTTGATTAGGCATCGTTACTTCAAATCATGCTTCGGTAGTACTTAATTAGACATCGTTCCATCAAATCCTGCCTTGGTGTTACTTAATTATGCATTGTTCCTTCAAATCGTTGTTACTTAATTAGGCATCGTTTATTTAATATGATAGTAGACTTTAATTTCTTTTTTGTATCGTGATATATAAATAATTAGGTATCTCATTTTAAAATCATGTCTCGTTGTTAGTTAATTAGCCATCGTTTTTTAAAATTGTGTCTCGGTGTTACTTAATTAGACGCCGTTTTTTTAATATGATGGCAAAATTCAATTTATTTTTCCAATCCTACCTCAGTGTTACTTGATTAGTCATCGTTCTTTCAAATTCTGCATTACTGTTACTTAATTAGACGTTGTTTCCAATCATGTCTTGTTGTTACTTAATTAGGCGTTGTTTCTTTAATATGATAGCAAACTTTAATTTTTTTTTGTATCGCGGTAAATAAATAATTAGACATCTTTTTTAAAAAATCATGCCTCAATGTTACTTGATTAGGCATCGCTCCTTCAAATCCTGCATCGGTGGTACTTAATTAGGCATCGTTCCATCAAATCATGTCTCGGTGTTACTTAATTAGACGTTGTTTCCAATCCTGCCTCAGTGTTACTTAATTAGAAATCGTTCATTTAAATCATGTCTCTTTGTTACTTAATTAGACGTCGTTTCCTATCAGGCGTCGATGTTATTTAATTAGACATCGTTCTCTTTAGTTATGAGATCTTGATATTTGTGGAGCTTTTGTCTTGGCGTTGTTGTTCATTAATGATATTTTCGTCATTTTATCATAAAAAATGTACTTTAGTGGTTGGAAACAAAAATGATGGACTTTTCCAGTTATAATTTCATTCTATGGGACCGAACCGGTTATCATCCTTTGTACATTTGACCTGGATGAATTGAGATGTGAGCTTCTTGGGCTCTAATTAGTATACCGCCTACATAAGAAAGAAGTTTGGGCTTAATTGGTTCTTGTCTGCCCTTTGGCCCAAGTCTATGAATTAACTTGCTCAAATTTGAGTTGTCTTTTTCAATGGATTTCAACTAAGGGTGATAACTGGGTCAGTCTCCTATCATGATATTATAACCGGAAAAGTTCCTTATATTTGTTTTTAACCTCTAAAGTACATTTTGGGGGGGGGGGAAATGATGAAGATACCCTTAATGAAGGAAAGACGCGCGCACAAAGTCAATGTCCCAATTTGGGCATCGCTAAAAAAAATTGGGTGTCGCAATGTAAAAATTAGGTTTCACAATTAAAAAATTGGGCATCGTAATGCATTTGGGCTTTGCAATGTAAAAACTACTACCCAAATTTGGGAATCGGTGCACAAAAGAAAACACTGAAAGTGGAGAAAGAATTTTATAACAGCAAAAGCTATGCATCAACAAAGCGAGATATAGGCCTCAGGGATCCATATCCATTAAGTCCATAAAAAACTCCAGAAATATGCACAACACTTGAACATTCCTGATGCAGAATTCGAAAGAACAAAGAGAGTGGAACTGTCATAACCAAAACCAACTACAACTTAATTTCCTAATAAATTACAGAATATGATGAATTTCCTAAACAAGATAGACAAGGAGACTTGAATCGAAACCTATGATTCCGCATCGAAACCAACGATGCCAGAATCGAAACCCAAACCCACGTTGCTCGTATCGAAACTAATGATGCCCGAATTGAAACCAATGATGTTGCATCGAAACCATCGATGTTACATCGAAACCTACGATGCCCATTAAGATCAAATGAAATCCACCGATATGTAAACCCCTCCAGTTCCCAATCAATGTCGAATCAACTCTTTTGATATCATCAATTCATCAATACTCCCCGACACGAGCATAACCATGCATCTTTTTTCCCTTTTGCACCCAGTGTCGGTGGAGAGCCATGACAGAACTAGGAAAACATCCTTTCTTGCGACCCCTAGCAAAGAGCTTGACTCTGTGAGCTACTATAAGAAAATTTCTAACACAGAAGAGAAGTAAGATTCCCCTTTCGGTCCATGGATGCAGGAGAAATTCTCAGATCAACAATCGGGAAGGTATGTGGGGATTCTATTGCGGAAGCGCAAAAGAGGGAAGCTCATAACTGCTATAGGGAAATTTTGGAAGAAAATAATAAAAATGCACTTATGCGGTTAGAAAATAAAATGAGGCACTTGAGCGGTTATACATGGTTGGCCCTGTCATATGGAGAGTGAGGCCATGGCCTTGGGCCCCTTAAAAATACCCAATTTTTTAGGCCCCCAAATCTCATAAAAACCCTACACATTATTAAAAAAATGAAATAAATGCCTTATTCTAATTTCTAAAAAAGACTTAGGCTCTATTTGTTTTACGAAAAATGACTTTTGAAAAACGTTTTCCTCATTTTTTAGTATTTGGTAACCAGAGGAAAATGTAGTCAACATAAAAGCTTTTCCAAGTCAATGGAAAATGAAGCCTTTTTTTCCAGAAAAATGACTTACGGATTCATTTTCCAAATGTTCGAGTACATCTTTGTCCTTTTCCACAATTATACATATTTACAAACACACAATATTTTACTTAACAAATACATTGTTTAGAAATATAATTAGAGTTTGTGCACATTATTTATAAACTATAATTTAAATAAATACTCATTACGTCATAAAATTAGTGTCCACTATATTATTTAGGGATGTCCTAAATATTATCAATTTTCTTTTTTAAAACGTTTTTTTTCATTATTACCTATTTTTTTGTTTGTATTTGTGATATTGAAAAAAATGGACCTTATTGATTTGACACCATTAATAATAAATTAAGGATTACTTAAGGAAAATTACTTAAAGTTAAACATTATTTTATGTTCAATATGGACATTAATATTAGAATTTTTTTATTTATTCATATATTGTTTTCTGTGTGTTTGCCAAACATCCGAAAATGTTTTTCGACATATTTTCAAAAGATTTACCAATAGAAAAAAATGACATACGTAACCTTTGTTTCTTTAATTTTTCAAAAATTGGGGAAAAAATTTATGCTACCAAGGAAGGGTCCCGTTCCAAGTAATTGGCCTTGGGCCCCCGATTTTACAGGGCCGGCCCTGCGGTTATATATCTAAAAAAAGGTACCGGCCCTCAATTATTCCAAGTTTAAAATAGGATTAATTGCGGGCCGTTACACTTTCCTGAAATTGTAACCGCTCCACTACCATATTTTTTTGGGTAAAATTCTGACCGATCTTTTTTTCAAAGTTTGTAACCCCAAAAGTCCACAGTTTATTTTTTCAACCGCAAAAGTCCATTTTTCAAAATATTGTTCCAAAAATGCTATATTCTCCTTCAACAGCTCCAACAAACACAATGGATTTGAAAATCATCATTGTTGTGCAACGAAATGGGATCGACCTGCCCGGTCAGGTCGCGGGGGTTCGTGGGCAACGCCCCTGAAAGGTAAACAGTTTTTTGATTTATGAAATACGAAACTGCAATGGATCTATGATGAGTTGTGATTTTTCGGTAGAGATGAAGGTGGAGGAGAAAAAAGATGGCTTACGACGGAGGAGATGGTAGAAGAAGGTGGATGACGTGGTTTGGTTATTTATGATTTTGTATCGTGGTGCAAAACTATTGGATTAATGTATCGTGGTTCAAACATTGATATATCGCAATTCAAACATTGATGTATCGCGGTGCAAAAATAGACTAGTTAATTAAACTGATGAATTGCGGTTCAAATGTTGATGTATCGCGATTCAAACATTGATGTTTAGTGGTACAAAAATAGACTAGTCAATTAAACTGGTGAATCACAGTTCAAACATTGATGTATCGTGATGCAAAAATAGACTAGGAAATTAAACCGATGTATTGTGGTACAAAAATTAATTTAATAAAATTGATGCATTGCGGTTCAATAGTCAATGCACCGCGATTCATTTCGTAGCGCGCCTCATGCTCATTAAGGGTATCGTAGTCTTTTTACCCCAAAAAGTGTCCTTTTCCGATTTAAAAAAAGTATATGGGACTGGAACGATTGAAACTTTTAAAAAGTGGACCGGTCCGCATTTTTTTTTCATTTTTAAAAGCCGCTTAAGTCCACTTTTATAAAAAAAAAAAATTCTAATATTATCAGTCTTCTTTACATCCGGTTGAGCTTCATTGCTTTCTCTCTCACATGCTCAACCCATTTTTTTTTTTATAAAAGTAGAGTAAAGAAGAAAAGTCATTTCCATTTCTTCTCCATTTACTTTACATTTGTGACCCTTCATGAGGACCAGCACCATCCACTCATCCAGCTTCTTCTTCACCTCATCTTTAATTGTTACAGGTAGAAAAGTAAGTTTCGGCGTCGTAGACTTCGATCCTTCCCAAAATCTCTGTTATTTTCTTATTTTTCTATTTCAATCCTTATTACACAGATTACTTGCATTACCAATGATGTTTTGATACTGTTATTGAATAAATTGGTTGGAGCAATAAAAATCTGATTTGTGAGGTTAGTGCGTTTTGTTTGTTCTTCATTTTCTTTTCTCTTTCTAGTATCGTACCTTTCGAAATTTGGGCATCGTACCTTTCGAAATTTGGGCATTGTTCAAAATTTTGGACAATGACTTTTGCATTGCAATGACCAAAATTTTGAACGATGACAAAAATTTTGAATAATGCTTTTTTTTCCCTTGCGATGCCCAAATTTGGGCAGTAAGCTTTTGCATTGCGATGCTCAAAATTTTAAGCGATGCCCAAATTTGGGCAGTGGCTTTGTTTACGCGTCTTTCCTTCATTAATGGTATCTTCGTTATTTCTCTCCTCAAAAGTGTAATGTAGGTCTGTAGCGGTTTAAAAAGATTATCGTGAATTTTTGGGATTATATTTTCTTCATAGGGGACTGACCCAAATTTCTCCGTTTCAAATATGACCTTTCGATCCTTTGATTTCATTCTTAGCAATGCCTCTAACCAATCCATCTCAAGCTCAACTAAAATAATATTCACGGGTGTGATGATTTTAATTTAGTAGGAAATCTTATGACCTTCGAGCGAGCAATTAGAGCGTAACGTTTAACTCTTACCAAGTAAGCTCAACTTAGCCTCAGGTAGCTTTTTCATTTGTCAATTGATTACATATAGTCAAAAACACCTGTTAAAAATTATGGTGATAATCGGGTCGGTACCATGCGGTGAAATTATAATCGCAAAAGTCAATTATTATTTTTTTAAATCGCTACAGTGCATTTTTTTTTTGGGAAAACAATGAAAATACCCTTAATGAAGGAAAGATGCGCAAACAAAGTCATTGTCCCAATTTGTGCGTTGGTAAAAAAAAAATTGGCGTCACTCAAATTTTTTGGGGTGTAGGTAAAAAAAATTGGGCGTCGGGAAATTTTTTTGTGTCGGTCAAAAATTTTGGGGTGTCGCAGCGAAAAAAATTGGGCGTTGCTCAATTTTTTTTGGGTGTCGTTCATCAATTTTGGGCATGATTTTAAGAAACGCTGCCTAAATAACTAACAGCGAGACATGATTTTAAAAGAAGATACCAAATTATTTATATACCAAGGTAGAATTTGATGGAACGATGCCTAATTAAGTACTCCGAGGCAGAATTTGAATGAACGAATCCTAATTAAGTAACACTGAGGTAGGATTGGAAAAATAAATTGAAGTCTGTCACCATATTAAAGAAACGACGCGTAATTAGTAAGACCGAGACATGATTGTAAGGAACGATGCCTAATTAACTAATACTGAGGAACGATTGGAAGCATTGTTGCCTAATTATTTATATACATAGACATGATTTGAAGGAAGGATGCTTAATTAAGTAACACCGAGGCAGAATTGTAAATAACGATGACTAATAAACTAAAACCAACACATGATTGTAAGAAACGATGCCTAATTAATTAACAATGAGGTTTGATTGAAAGATCTGATGCCTAATTTTTAAATCATTAAACACATGTATTTTTAAACTGAGGCAAAATAGAAAAATTCGTTGCCTAATTAAATTACACCGACGCTGAATTGCAAGATACAATACCTAATTAAAAACATCGAGACAAAATTGGACACACTTATCATAGGCAACGATGTCCAAATTGGATTTGCCTGCAAGTGATTTCTTCGGCTTCTACCCACTTGTGATTCCATTCCTTGTGATTCTAGTACAAACTGAGCACTTTGATTACAAAATTACAACTGAGATAGAACACAATGTTCTGGGTCTGCTCCATATGAAATGAAAAAGCGTGGAATGGAATGAACACTTTGATTACAAAATTACAACGAAGATAGAAACAAATGCTTAGCCCAATCCTCTTCCTGGTGGACAAATGGACATATATGATTTTAGAAAGAAAGAGCTTCAAATGGAAAATGAGATCGGAAATGACTATGAGATTTTATAGAAAAAAGGATGGTAGGAAGAGGGGCATTTAAGGAAGAAAATAACAAAAAATGGAGTTATGAGTTTGAAAAAAAAAACAGTGTACTTGAGCCCTGAGAAAATTAGAAAGAAATCTAATTGACAAATGAGCATGCCCAGAGCTCGAAAAAGTTCACAATGAGTTGAGTATAGGGGGAATTTCAAGTGGGTATAATTTTGAAAACATGTTTTCATCTAGGATCATTAATTTTTTGCATATTTCATAAAACTACAAATTGCTTGCCAAATGACAAAAATGCCATTAATGAAAACTCTGATGCCAAGCCAAAAATCAACCTGATGCTAGGCATCAGAAATCCACCTGATGCCAAAAATCAACTTGATGCTAGGCATCAGAAATCAACCTGATGCCAAAAATCAACCTGATACCAGGCATCAGAAATCAACCTGATGCCTGACATCAGAACCTTCAAAATTTAAAATCAAAACTCAAAACCCACTATCACCATCTCTCTCTCCCTCACGCCGGACAGTGTCAAGCAGCAAGTGACAGAAAACAATTGTTCAGAGGGAAAAAGATAAGAATTAAGGAGGGGCATTTCGTTAGTTGGTTCCCGCAAAAGATGAATAACTCTACCAATCCAATCCAAGGCGTGGATATATAAGCAGAGAGAGCAATATATAGTTCACGAAACCAAGTTGAATTGATGAGAATAAGGTACAAGCACTCAAGCAATTTGATCTATTTGCATCTAATTTTCTCAATGACATCTAATTTTTAAGCATTTCCTTAAATTTGGACGACTACTGAGAAGACGGAGGAGTGTCGGGCCGAACGCTTGTTTCTGCTTGGAGCTTTCGGTGGTTCTTTGGTCCTAGTCGTAGAGATGGTTTCAAGATGAGAGAGAGAGAGAGAGAGAGAGAGAGAGAGAGAGAGAGAGAGAGAGAGAGAAAGGTACGGGGAGCAATATGAGAGAGAGAGAAAAAGGTATGGATGCACTAACAACAGAGCAGTTAAAGAATGCATTCTTCTTGTGTGGTACAAATGGGGATAGTAATGTACTTTTATCTCAAAATTGTATCTAAAAGATATGTTTTAAAAATGACTGGATTGATTTGAAAACACATTTTAAAAAATATACTGGCTTGTAATTTTTTCTTGAGTATACCGAATACCGTCCAATGGCTTGAAGAGAAAAGGGTACGAAAATAGCCATGGGCTAGTGGCCCAATAGACTCATATAGACACATGCGAAGAATTTTCTTAGGGCTCAAGGAGTCTTGTAAGCCCAATTTAGCAATTCTATAGCCTAAATGGTCAACTGCAAACCTTTCACTATCACAAGATTCACACCAGAAACGGATCTATGGGAATATGGGATACCCTAAACTGGAGGTCACGTGAAAGAACCTCAAAAGCTAAAAAAAGGAATCCAAAAAGGAAACTCAATCTCATTTATTTAACCCTCTCTCAAGTGTAAATTACATTGTAAGCCCTGACATTTTAGCCAGACAATGGAG
Source organism: Codonopsis lanceolata (assembly GCA_013146195.2). NCBI lineage: Eukaryota > Viridiplantae > Streptophyta > Magnoliopsida > Asterales > Campanulaceae > Codonopsis > Codonopsis lanceolata. The sequence goes on along the minus strand of CM028384.1, from coordinate 54,899,272 downwards.
CAAAATATATGGACCCACGTGTCCATGTTTCCTTCCACAAAAACACCCATCAAACATGATTTTTGGGTAGAATATGAAGCCATTGTCTGGTAGCTTTCACAATCAAGATTTGCGTAATAAAAAGGTCAATCGACCCTCTTTAAAGTGTGTTTTTTATATTTTGCAAAAACTTTAGAAATACGCCGATATTTTATGTAAGTCGGATATTATTTATTTGACCTATTGTGTGTTGATAATTTGAGTTGTAAAAAAATATGATTTTTTTTACGAATTAAAATTTATAAGACGAATTTAGATGAGATTTCTTTTATTCTTTAAATATATATCCGGGATCACTTAAGATATAAACAAATAAGTAGATCTCATGTGAGACTGTTTTACTGATCTTAATTCATTAAACGGAACTACACTCTCTCACAACTCAGTTCATCAACACACGATGAGTAAAGTTAAAGAAATTTATCTTATAAAAATACATGTAAGACTGTATTTCTTAAGTTTTTTTTCGCCTAAACAGATTGCCCTTGTGATTAGGTGGAATAGAGCAAAATATTAGAGTGTGGGGGTGCATCTTTGGATTTGTATGAATATGTAATTCTGGTTGAAGTGCAGATGCTTGAATTGGTTTATCGAAATTTTTGAATCTGAATGAAAATATAGATTAAGTTGAAATGCCTGTATACGTGATGTATCTAAAATAATCCAGATACAATGAGTTAACATATTCGGATATCTACCTTTTAATCTATTAGTGACTTGAGGCCCAAAGCTGTTAAAGAAGTCCAAAGCAAACGTAAACTGAGCAGGAGCTTTCCTTACAAAAACACTCCGGTGTGATAATCAATAAATTAACAAGTGCGTAATGATTTTGACAAAGTTTCAGTCTGAATATTTGTGAACGTACATTCTCTCCTTTGCCTGAGGGATTTATATATCCCTGGCCATGAAGGCTTGGATATGAACCTTAATTGTGTGAGCGTAAAGGACGGGCACGTTTAAGGCCACGTTTGGAACGTAGGTGCAGATTTCTGGTCATTAACTCCTCATGTTCTAGACGACCGTTACTTATACTCTCGAGCAGCCTAACTTTGCTCGTTGTGGTGTCCTTTTCGCTATACACTTGGTCACCAATTGATTCTATTAGCTGGGTGTCCTGCTCGCTACATACTTGGCTTTCGACTATGGATGGATCCCTATCTGCTAAAAATCCTGTCTAAGCCAAAGATATGCACGTACTTCGCTCGTGGAAAGATGAACGCATGATCGCTGGTTGGGCCATTTGGGCCGGTCAGCTCAATACGTATGAGAATAAATGAATAAAAGAATCATAACCTTTTTCTATGAATCTATTTCATTCCCAAAATTGACATTGTCATTAGTATTCTACTATTCTATCTCTAAATAAAGGACTCAATAGCAATTTACTTTAATTATGTAAAATATATTCCTATCCTTATGGTTGACTTTTTGAATTAATTTGAGAGTTTTAAATAGGAGTAAAATATTTATTATATGGATAAATTTTCTGTATAACGATTTTACGAATCTTAATTTGTAAGATAAAACTCACACTTTCACAACTCAATCTATCAACACATAATAAATCGAATAACTAAGATCTATCTTACAAAAAATATCATTAAGATGAAATGATGATTTAGATATTAGAACCCTAATAACCTCGTATTAAAAACAATCAAAATCGATTCTTAGGAAGGATTCCATAGGTTCCAAATTCCGAGGAAGTTGTTGGTGTTGCAAGAGTTAAAAGATTAAGTTTGGGCACACGCAAAGCAAAAAAACAGAATTTGATTCATTATAAGGGCATGTTTGGATTCAAAACATATATACTTTCTTTTTACCTTTTTTCATGTCTCTTATGCTAAATGTCTGGCTTATCACCCTTGTAAATTCTAGATAAGCTATTAACAACCAAATTTTTATTCTTGGAATAATTAGAATTCCTTCAAGATTTTATGCTCATCAAAGGGGTCGGGGAATGGTTTTGATTCCATAATCATCTCCTCTACTATTCTAGAATAATTCTATTCTTTCCTACTTTTTATTTTCGTGTTTCGAAATTAGACTTAAAAATTAAGAATGTCCTATTACAAGTGATAAGATATTAATGGTTTAGACCATCTCCAATCATTGCTTCAAAACTTCAAAATGAAGTCTTCTGTCACTAATCCGGTCTCTAACCTCATGAAGCCTATATAGCTCAATCGGCTAGGCTTTCATGAGGTTTCAGAACTCATTTCAATCGGTGCATCTTCTCATTCTACATGGCCTATAGTTATTCCCCTACTTCATCTTCCCTCTCCTCTCCCTTAATTCAATTAATTTTATTTATAATGTTAGTTATTAGTTATATATAATATTAAAATTATTTATAATAAATTTTATAAATATTAAACATTAATAAAAAACGAAAATTACATTACATTAAATTAAACTCACGCAACATACATTTTTAATAATATTAATACTAATATCAATTATGCAATAACTACCATTTTTACTAGTAATTTGATAGATCAGTTTCGGATGGTCCAATATTTTGGAAGTACTGTCCAAAAGTATCCAGATTGGGTTGTATGAGCTGTTGTTCAGTAACAGAGTTTATATGTTTCATTATTATTTTGAACTCATGTCGTTGTTCTTGTAGATTATTTTTCTTTTGAAGCACATCATTTTTGTGTGTGTAGTGCTTTCACCATATTGCACTTTGGGATGCGTTAATCGATCATTCATGGGATGAATTTACGAATTCAGAAGATTAAATGTTTTATTGTAGTTGTATTTTCATATGTCTATTTGGTTGTTTATTTAAGTTATTTTAATATTTGTATTTTAGTCTTTATTAATGTCTTGCATTTAATTATTAGTTTTAATATGTTTGTATTTTAGTCTCAATTAAATTCTTGCATTTGATTATTATTTTTAATGCGTAGTATTTAATTTAATATAATATTAATTCAATAAATAATACATTTATTTTACTAAAATACATTAATACAAATTAAATGAAATAAAACATATAATTGGAATACAAATTAAACGAAATAATGAAACAATGAAGAATATACTTGGATTATGGACCTCCCATCACCGTCAACATAGCAATCGCTTCCATGCTATCCTCTTATTTTACGCACTTCATCATATTCTTTTTAAAAAAATATGCTTAAAGTTTATATAATCTTTTATCTTTACTCTCCACTTATAAATAAGCATATTGATTGTACTTAAGTATTTTTTATAATTATGACTACTACCAATACTACAAATATATCTCTTAATTATTAATTTTTAAAAAATGGATTCTTCTGGTGGAATTGAATGGAGGGAGTATTTGTGTGTTTCGTATTATATGTTTCTCATGGACTATTTATCAAAGCTTAACGGATTCCATTGCATTTTGTCAACATTTAAGGGGTGGAATATAAAAATGTTCTTAGGATGGGAGAAAACAATTTACATCATCCAGCCAGGCTAGTTCAACAACCTAAGTTAAAAGTTCAATTTAAAGATGTAACAAACTTTTGCACCCAAACAAAGTTGACTTATATTATTTATTTATTTCATTTTAATAAGGTGGATGTTTCAAGCCAACCACCTTACACATAGAGGTGGTAAATGGACAGGCATAGGCGGACATGAGTGGGCCTAAAAAGGCGGCAGACTTAAATAGACGGACAAGTAAGGTCATGTTTGATGTAGCTTATGGGTTGGTGTTTATAGCTTATGACTTCTCATAAGTCATTTAGAAAGTGTTTGATTTCAAATGTGGAGTAATAAGTCATAAATAGAGTACAAATCAACTAAAACACAACTCACCTTATAAGTCATAAACATTAGAGTTGGTGCTGAAGACTTATCAGATAAAAAAAAAACGAATGAACAGTGCCATTAAATGAAATTTTCATATTCCAAAACTACCCTCATTTAATAATTAAATAATAATAATAATATTAATAATAATAATAATAATAATAATAATAAGAATAAGAATAATAATATTAATAATAATAATGATAATAATAATAATAATAATAATAATAATAATAATAATAATAATAATATTATTATTATTATTATTATTATATAATAATAATAATAATAATAATAATAATATTATATTATTATTATTATTATTATATAATAATAATAATAATAATAATAATAATATTATTATTATTATTATTATTATTATTATTATTATTATTATTATTATTATCATTATTATTATTATTATTATTATTATTATTATTATTTTATTTCAACACTATTTCAACTTATTAATCAAACACATACACACTTACTTATGAAAGCTAATAAGTACTTTTAAAAAGCTAAATCAAACATCATCAGTCATTAGTCATAAGTAATAAGTTATCAGTCATATATAATAAGTCATCAGCACATATCAATAAGCTAAATTAAACGGGCCCTAAGTGCCCATTGAATAATATGGGCATATATGGGGGGCACGAAATGAGCATGGGCGCCCATGGGGGCCAATTTACTCGTTAACATGCACTTATCAAATAAATATAAAAATTACAACAAAATAATTTTTCTTAACAAAAAATTATCAAAAGTTACAAATAATCATGTATATATATATATATATATATATATATATATATATATATATATATATATATATATATATATATATATATGATTACAATCACAATAATTGGAAAATGCCAACATTTTTTATAACATTTTAACCTCTGTCACCATTTCCAATGCAACCAAATTTCTAAAAAGAACTCAAAAACTTTACATGACGTGTTAGTGTTTGCAGAACCACTAATAATATCAAAACAATAACATATTTTCACTTTTGTCGTATGTTAATTGAAATAAAATACTCCTTTAGTTCCTTAATTTTTACGTCAAATCGATTGTTTTTAAATGGAAATCTGATATATATAATTTTTCATAACCAGAAAATATGTAATTGACCGTATATAAAAAGTAATATGATATCGAAAAAAATGGGTCAATTTTTTATTCTTAAAAAATAACGGTTACTCCCACCATTACTGACTATTTCTTTGGTTCTGAAAACCAAACCCAAAGAATAATTAGCAGCCATGCATCTCTCTCTCTAGTTAATTTCTCTCTCTACCCCCACACTCTCTCTATCTTAATGAATGATTATTGATAGAAATGTAAATATATAGAGAAAAAAAACTTTGAATTATCAGGTATACAGAAAAAAAAATTGATCGTGAGAGTGAGAGGTGAAAATGTGGGCGCCATTTGTGCCCATATTATGCCCATAAAGCATAATGGTCTAAGTGGGCATGCCCATTTGTGCCCAGATTAAAATTTAAGTGTGTCCATGTCCATATTTTAGTGGGCAGTCTGAGCGGGCATATGAGCATGAGCAGAATTTGTCACCACTACTTACACATGCTTCGATTTAATTGAGCTCGTTTCAAGGCATTAGACACAAGAATTGAAATTGAATACGTCATTCATTTAGAGCAAATAGTTTATTCTATTTTTAATATTTTATTTAAAGAGTTCATTTTTAAAAAATTATGTATAATAGTGTTATTTTATTACTAACTGGCTACTAAAAATGTCATTTTTTTAAAAAAAATAATTTACAAAAGGGGACTTTTGGCATCAAACGAAGGGAGTAAATAGTATGGAGAACAAATTTAACTATCACTCAAACTAACCTGTTTAATAAAAAAAGTTTGACTTGAGTGGTTAGAGAGTTCAAATTTAATTATAAAATTTCATGGGTTATTAAGTGCTTGTTTGGTAGAGCGTTTTGACCAAAACGCAGATAAAAAACGCAGAGTTTTCTTTTTAAAAGTGTTTTAATGCAGTGTTTTAAAAATGTGCAGTGTTTTAAAACACTCCAATTTGGAGCGTTTTAAAAATGTGTTGCGTTTACAACTATTTTGTTTATAAAAATAACGTTTTGAAATAGTTTTCCAAATATGTTTACAAGAAAAAAATTACGTTTTGAAAATGTTACGTTTTAAAAACGCTGCGTTTAGAAAAAGTTGTGTTTTCAAAACACTGTACCAGACGAGGCCTAAGTTAGTAATTGCTAATTAGATCGGACAATTTATTCAAATTTAACTATAAGAAATTTGGGCAAGTTACACCATTAGTCCATGTACTTTGCGAAAGTCCACTGGAAGTCTCTATTTAATGCAAATGCACACCACTAACCAAAGTAGACGAATTTTGCACATCGATAATCCCTTCGTTGAATACCATTAAAGGCTGCTCCATTAATTAATCATGTGCTCAGCTCATGATCATATTTTTAGGGCAAACATGTCTTTCACACCTTCTCCTCCCTTCTTCAACGTCACGCCACCCTCCCCTACACACCCACCCACCACTTTTAGTCTGAAAACATCCCAAATATCTTCTCTCTTTATCTCTCCTCCTTTTATTTTACCTTTCTATTTTCTTTACAAAGAAATCCACCTGAAAAAATTTCTTATTAGTAAGCTTCCTCCATGAAAATTTAGTTTCTGATCACTCAAATTCATCTTCTTCTTCTGTTGAACTCCAAATTTATGGCTTATATTTTTTTTGTTCTATTTATGACTAAAAAATGTTTGTGAAAATGTCAAAAACATCTTAATCTAAGTTGTCCTCTTTTTACCACTTCTCAACTTCATAGCTTTTCAACACAACCCATCAAAACCAGGAAACCCTAATTCCAAATCTTCAAAGCCAAAGCCTAACTCAATAATTTGATTCCCCCTCCCCCCCCCCCCAAAAAAATAAAATAAAAATACAAGACCTGTCGACGTACACACAGATCAATCCCTAATTCCCGGAGCACGAGCACCTGAAATACCCCAGATGTGATTCAAACAACACCAAATTTTTTATTACTACAATAATTACAACCTCTCATAGCCGCGCCACTTTGCAAGAACTGTAGACGATACTGGACTAAAGGAGGAACGCTTCGTAATATCCCAATGATCGGCAGCAAAAACCAGAAAAACACAAAACGCTCTTCAAACTTAAGATGATCTCCCACTTCTCCTTCAATTCTCCAACTTCGGCTTCGACGAAAACAACTTTTTCCACGACGGCGTCGTCTTTGGCAGCCCAAACCAGAGCCTTTTGGAGTACTCGGATTCGAAGGGGAACACTGAATGCTTGACATCGGTGGCCTTGACTTCTTTGGCATTGGCATCGGGTGGGAAATTTGGATATTATATAATGAACGGCGTGGACCCGAATATGGTGTTTATGCAAGTGGGTGGGCTTATATAGCACCTGAATTATGATGAATCAGGTATGATTTAAACCTCACCAAGTGAGTTCCGAAGCAACACCAACTCGGATAATTTTTAACCGATCAAAGCGATGTCAATTCGGGGTGTTGGAACGGTGGAAATGGGTGGTCAGATCTTTAAATTTACACACCAGGTTCGAACTTTCAGTAGACGAAAAATAAAAATTAAAAAATTGCTTTAGAATTAGGGTGTGTGTGGGGGAAGGGGGCATGATTGAAGAAGGGCGAAGAAGGTGGAAAAGACTGGTATGCCCTTAAAAAATGATCATGTGCTGAGCACATGATCAATTAACAGAGTAGCCTTTAACTGCATCCAACGGAGGGACTACTGATGTGCATTTGCATTGTACATGAGTCTGTCAGTGGACTTTCGCAAAGTACAATGACTAATGATGTAATTTGCCCAATAAATTTCTACTAATTTGCTTGTATAGATAATTGCATCAAAATATTATATGGGTATGTTTGGATACCATAATTCCTTAGCTTAGAATTAGAATTGAGGTCTTCAATATGAATTCCGTCGTTTGACAACATCGTTAAAATTTAGAATTGGAGTTGAGTTGGATTTCCAAATATCTCAATTCCATAAAACTAATTATACACTAAATCCTAAGAATTTAAATTTTATATTTTGGTCTATTACTATACACAATGACAACTCACTTTGCTTTTACCACTACTACCACCACAACTTCCAACCACCACCTCTAACCATCGCTGCCGGCAGCAACCTCTGACTACCGCCTCCAATCACCACTGCCAGCCGCCAACAGCCACCTCCGACACCATTATCCAGCCTCCGCCTCCGACCTCCTCTATACGCTATTTATTATTTAAAATATAATATTCCTATAAAAGCTATGTAGTCTAAAAAAGATAAAATCCCGTCAAAATGCACTTGTCAAAAAAGGAAAGTCGTATTTAATAAGTATTACACCTTTCGTTTTCAAAATATTATCTGGGTTGACCTGGCACACCGTTTAAAAAAAACCGAATTAACTGGATTATAAATATTGGTGAAATGTTTGGTTTCCTTTAATGTCCTTAAGTATGTGGCCATAATTAAAATAGGTAGAAAAAGTAACGGTAAATTTGTAAAAGTGTTTTTCTAAAAGGAAAAGTTTTTAAAAATGACAATTATTTAAGAACGGACGAAAAATGAAAGGTAGACAATAATTTAAAAACGGAAGGAGTACTATAAAATAGCTAGCATGCATTGCGAACACAAATCTCATTAATTGATCGCATAACTCTCAAGTAAACTTGGCTATCGATATTTATAGATTTGTAAAAATATTTTGAAAAGTTACTATACTAAAAAAATCAAGTAAATTAGAATTAATCACGATTTATTACAATATATTGACATAACTGATAAAGTATCTAGAAAGATGATAAATATCTTAAATATATATTCATTTCATTACATCTGAAATTTTTATGACCAAAAAAATTTAACTTTATTTTCTTAGTTCTTGAAAATACAAAATTAAAGTTTTTGAATATACAAGTCTCTAATTTAAAAATCAGATTTTTTGTAGGTTGTTTCCTTAATCATGTTTTTACTTTATTTTTTAGTTTTGTCTACATTCTTCGTTTTATTTGAGTGTAATCGTATTTGGTTGGAGTAAGTAGACGCGGAAGAGGGGAGAGAGAGAGGACGAAGTTGGAGCGGAGATGATGATGATGACCAGAGATGTCGATAAGAGATAGAGCTTGAAGAGTTGATGCGATGGAGACGAAGATGAAGTCGGAGTAGATTGAAGGAGGTCGGCAATTGGGTTGCATTCCCAACACACCACCGTCGCCTCAACTAGGGCAGGAGCTAGGCCATTCTCAACGAAGATGATGGTGCTGGCTGGAGAAGATGAAATCGAAACGGAATCTGTGTGAGGAGAGGGCTGGAGAGAGAGACGATCAAGATGATAGGAGATGAGGGGGCGATTTTGGCCGCAGATGGAGTAGGAAGGAGGTCAGTGATTTTGAGAGAGAGCTCGTAGAAGGAGGAGGAGGCTCGCTGGCGATTTTGGCCGGAGATGGGTTTTTTGGATTTGAAACCCAGATACGGGTGCTTGGATTAAAGAATTGGTCTACAACATTCTATCCAAATTAAGATTAATGAATTGGTTATAGCATCAAAGTTTTATCCTCTTCTGTGAATTGATAATGAACAAACAGGAATGGAAAATCAATAATAAATTAGTTCAAATAACCACACATTTTGAAAATTGTGGAATGATGAAGAAGATGAAGGTAAAATATGTATTTAATCTAAGTTAACGTTCAAACTAAATATTCATTCAAAAATTGGGTTAACATGTCAGATAAATTCGGTATAATGATTACTTAAAAAATTTTGACGTTTCAGAGAGCTAATTACAACTTTTTAAAAAATACAATGGCCCAAAACTGTGTTTTGCCATTAAAATTCAACCACAGTTTCACATTATACTTTGATGTTGTAGCAGACTAGAAGGTAATCTCTAAATACATACAGATAATAGGTTGAGCATCAAAGTCGTACTGCTGAACTCATTCCTGAAACATATCTGATATCTGGGAAAGAAAAGCTGCAAAGCTTTTTAGTTCATTATTAGAGTGAAATCATTATATCTGTACATTAGTGGCATATGCTAATGCGATCCACAAGTTGAGGTGAATGAACATATTCGAATTTATCCAGGAATAAATAAATATAAATAAATAAATAAAAACCAATGACTTTACTTGAAAAACTTTCATGGTCGACTATCATTAACTCACATGGCGGTCTGAGTAATGTTTGGATTCATTAATGACTTGTTTGAAAAAGTTGTCATTAATGCATTCTGAATCTGCGTAACAATTTATTACTATTATATTTGTTTTTTATGTACAGCAAAAAACACACATGCACAATTATTTATTGAACCAAACTACCAAAATTTAAACACCCGTTGGTTTCCTCGTCACTAGTCATGGAGATTGTAAAGTACTACTTCTTCCTTCCGTCTTTAAATTATTGTCCTAATTGATGAAATAAATTTAAAAAAAAATAATTAATTTGATTATTTAAAAACGGTTAAAAATAGATCTTAATTTTTAAAACAGAGTCCCTCTATTTTATAATTCAATCTACTAATATACGTGAATCAGGTCAAAAGAATTTGTTTTAAAATACACATAATTCCGTCTTTTCTAAGTTTTTACCAAAATTTAAATCCATGAGCGACGCTTTGTTTTTGTTGGAAGACTCTTTCATGTAGCCAGGCTCCGTTTGTTTCACGGAAAATCATTTGAAAAAAATGATTTCTGGAAAATGATTTCCGGAAAATCAAAAGATTTCATTTTCAGGTGTTTGGTAAATCTTTTGAAAATATGTCAGAAAATATTTGCGGGTGTTTGGCAAACACACGGAAAATGTTACGGAAAACAATATATGAATAAATACAAAAATAAAAATAGAAAATAAACATTGTTTAGGATGCTCCTAGAAAATCAATAAGGACCATCTTTTTTTAATCTCATAATTACAAATAATTTTTTTGATAATTGATATGAAAAAAAAAACGTTTTAAAATAGAAAATAGACATTGTTTAGGATGTCCCTAGAAAATGTTGCGGAAAACAATATATGAATAAATACAAATAAAATATATTCTAATATTAATGCACATATTGAATATAAAATAGTGTTGAACTTTAAGTAATTTTTCTTTAGTAACCCTCAATTTATCATTAGTGGTGTCAAATCAATATTGATCTTTTTTCAATATCACAATTAAAAATAATTTTTTTGATAATTTATATGAAAAAAACATTTTAAAATAGAAGATTGACAATGGTTAGGATCTCCCTAAATAATATAGGTGACGCTAATTTTAGAACGTAGTAAGCATTTATTAAAATTATAATTTATAAATAGTATGCACAAACTTTATTTATATTTCTAAACAATTTATTTGTTGAGTGAAATATTGTGTGTGTGTAAGTAAATATGTGCAATTGTAAAAGGGGGCGGAGGGTGCCTGAACATTTGGAAAATGACTTACGAAAAATGAATCCGTAAGCCATTTTCCGGAAAAGAAACCTTCATTTTTCGTTGACTCGAAAAACCTTTTACGTTGACTGCATTTTCCTAAGGTTACTAAATACCGGAAAATGAGGAAAATGTTTTACGGAAGTCATTTTCCGTAAAACAAACGGAGCCCCAAATATAAATGTTTCATTGCTTCGCTTCCTAATAACTGTTATACTTTTCTTTTTTTATCCATTCTAAAAAAAATTGTTATGTTTTTATGCTTTCTATTTTAAGAGAATATTTTTTACCTTTTAATTTTCCTATTTAATAAGACATACCGTTTAAAAATAATAATTAATTATATAATAAAAATTGTTTGAAAAAGTTGTCATTAATTTAATGCATTCTGAATCTGCGTAACAATTTATTATACTATTATATTTGTTTTTTATGTACAGAAAAAACACACATGCACAATTATTTATTGAACCAACTACCAAAATTTAAACACCCGTTGGTTTCCTCGTCACAAGTCATGGAGATTGGAAACTGGAAAGTACTATTTACTCCATCCCTAAATTATTATCATAGTTAATTAGGTGTATAGATTAAAAAAAAAATTGACTTAATTATTTATATTGGTTTAATGTGTAATTTCTTTTAAAACTCATATATATATATAACCCATAATTAAAATAGAGTAAAAAAGTAAAGGTAAAGTGCTAAAAATGATGTTCTAAAAAAAGTAAGTTTCAAACTGGATAATTATTTTAAGATGGACGAAAAAAAGAAAAAATGATGATAATTTATGAACGGGGAGAGTATAATTTTAAGGTGTTCAGAAACGGTTAAAATGAATCTTAATTTTTAAGATAATGTCCCGCTATTTTACAATTCAATCTATTAATATACGTAAATTGGGTCAAAAGAGTTTGTTTTAAATAAAATACACATAATTCCATATTTTCTCAGTTTTTACCAAAATTTAAATCCATGAGTGATGCTTTGTTTTTGTTGGAAGACTCTTTCATGTAGCCAGATGTAAATGTTTCATTGCTTCGCTTCCTAATAATTGTTATACTTTTCTTTTTTTGTTCGTTTAAAAAAAAATTGTTATGTTTTTATGCTTTTTAATTTTAAGAAAATACTTTTTACCTTTTAATTTTCCTATTTAACCCGACATATTGTTTAAAAATAATAATTAATTATATTATAAAAATTGGTATAATGGTGATTTCTTTTAATGACACTTGTAGTTTTCTATTTATCTCTATCTTACTTTATATTCAATCAAAAACTCAAATCCACTAAATCAAAGTTATTCTAGTCTCAAAAACAAACACATCTTCAGTAACTTGGTTTATAATTTTAAACTTTCTCTCGGTTACTTTTTTTTAATTATTAAAATAATTAAAATTTTATAAAATTTAAAATCAAGTCAACTAATTTATGAAGTCAAACAAGCTAATTAACAAGACAATAACTTTTCCTCGACCATATGTGGTTGTGGATTTACTTCGCCAAGAAATACAAAAAGGAAAGAAATGCGGAACATTCTTTTTTATTACTCCCTCCGTCTCTAAATTATAGTCCTCATTTTCTTTTTCGTCCGTCCCAAAATAATTGTCTACTTTGAAACTTACATTTTTAGAACATCACTTTTACCACTTTACCCTTACTTTTTCAACATACTTTAATTATGAGCCACATACATATGGGCTTTAAAGAAAACTATACATTAAACCAATATTAATAATCAAGTCAAATAGATTTTCTTAAACTGTGCGCCGGGTCAACCAGGACAATAAATCAGGAACGGAGGGAATACTTTTAAAAGTCAAGGTCAAAGCTAGGATAACTATTTTGTGGGTTACTCAAGAAAAACAAGGGCAAAAGAGTAAATTGGGTGGACTTGTTACCAGTTCTTGTTGTATTTACCCTTTGTAATTTAGTGTTTGTTTGATGGAGCGTTTTAACCAAAATACTGACAAAAATGTAACGTTTTCACTTTTAAAGTGTTCTCCCTTTGTTATTTAGGGAGAAAGTTCTTAGTTTGTCAACGATTTGAGGTACGTCAATCTATAAATAATTTTAAATTTTTTTATCAATATTTACTTTAATTTTTGCGATTAGTTTTCAGTATAAATAATTTTAATGTATAAAAATAAATTATTTATACTCACAGTTTATTTTTAAATTTGTAATTATTTTTCAATATCAATATTTATTATATAAATATAAAATAAAAAAAATTTCAATTAAGTTCAACATTTTCTTTTTACTCATCATGAGTACATCAGTTTATTGTTATTGTGGAAAAATATTTGTTCTAATGACAACAAGGACATATCAAAATTTAGGGAGAAGGTTCTTATGTTGTCAACGATTTAAGGTACGTCAATGTATAAATAATTTGAACTTTTTTATCAGTATTTATTTTTATTTTGTGATTATTTGTCAGTATAAATAATTTTAATGTATAAAAATAAAAATAAATTAAAATTATTTATACTAACAGTTTATTTTTGTATAATAAATATTGATACTGATAAATAATCACAAAAATAAAAATAAACTCACAGTATAAATAGTTTTAATATATTTTTATTTTTATTTTTATATATTAAGATTATTTTTACTGACAAATAATCACAAAAAAATGATAAAAAATTAAACTTATTTATACATTGACGTACCACAAGTTATTGACAATCTAAGAACTTTCTCACTAAATTTTGATATGTCCTTGCAATCCTTGGAACATGGATTCTCTTACAATGACAATAATGATGTATTTATAATGAATAAAATGAAAATGTTGGATTTAATTAAAATTTTGTTGATTTTATAAATAAGAAAAATATTTAATTTATAAAAAAATATTTATACGTAGTTTATTATGAAACGAATTCTAATGGAATAAAAGGAAACATATGAAAAACCCTGCCACAAGTAGTTGACTCAACTTTCCGGTCCAATCAATTAACGCGGAAGGTCTAAATTGAAGGAAAAAAAAATCAAGATGGAGGTTTAAAGGGTGGAAATTAGTAAGAGTAAGACCATCGTAGTTTTTTTTTTTTTTTTTTTTTTTCCTTTTTTTAAATTAGTAATAATGGCGGAGGAATTCACGTGTGAAGGGAAGCCGAACCGAACGGGACGTCTTTTGGAGAGGCGGGCGGGCGTCCACGTCACGTGGGAATGGGGATTAGATTTAGACGGGATACTCTCCGTGAATCCGATGCCTTTGAAAGGTGACTTTTTTATTTTTAATTATAGGTAGCAAAGCAAAACCGGCGAGGTGACGTCAACATAATCTTTATCAGTCATCCTAAGCTATTGCGGATTACCGTTAGGGATATTTATCGTAGAAATGTAAATGGTTCGATTTGGAATAAATTATAAGCTGAATCATATATTATTGGTTTGAGAAAAATTAAATCGGAGTTAAATCGTTTAAAATCTTAAGTTAAACCAAACCAAACCATGATTGTTCGACTTGATTTGACTCGGTTCCGTGGTTCAGTTTCGCGATTTGGTTTCATGGTTCAGTCTGAATTTAGAAAGAGTTATAGTCATTCAAAATTTAAATAAACTAAGAAAATATTATAAAAACATGCTAAAGAAAATACTAAAACTTAAATATAATACAATTATATTCATATTTTTTTTTAATTCTTATAACCAATAAATTGAATCCAATATAATAAAAATACAATAACGTACATAATATTAAAAATATTTATGTGAATTCAAAAAGTGTAAAGACAAATTCCTAAATACTAATATTAGCCTTATAGTTTATATAGTATAAAAATATTGATAATATAAGAGTATTAAAGTATAAATGTTATGAATTTTAATGAATTTGTTGTTTGGCTCGGTGGTTTGCCTTGATGGTTCGGCTCGATGGTTCGACTTGATGGTTCGGCTCAAAATGATTTGGTTTGGTTTGGTTTGACTTGACTTGACATGTCAAGCCGCAAACTAAATCAAACCATTCGACTTCACAAAATTTCAAACCGAGTCGAACCATATAGTACCAAAAACCGAACCAAACCGCATGGTTCGGCTTGGTTCGACTCGACTTGGTGGTTTGATGACTCGGATTGACACCCCTAATTTACCATTGCCAATTTGGGAACATGCATGATTTGTATTTGATAATTTTACGATAAATATTAAGAAAATAAGTGTGAGTTTTAGTTTATTATATAAACTTACTAAATTTTCTAAGGTTCACCATACCGTGGATACTATTAATTAAATTAAAACACACTTGTTTTTTTAATATTTGTCGTAAAATTATCAAATACAAACCATGTGTTCAACTTTTCGTTTGATTATCCAATTAATCATCGTACAAACCAATTTGACCAACCACATTACAATATCTTAAATGTGACTAATGTACTCAGTAATTAAGTGCAATGTGGTCCTTTTCGTTACGGCTCCATCCAATTTTTTAACAGGTTACTGATGTGGTGTAATGGAGAGACTTTAAGAGGGGTAATTTTGTCTTTCATGCATCCCTTTCTTCCCCCAAACATTTTCTTATTAAGGAACAGTACAACAACACACACCGAATGTATACAACACTATATAAGCAAAAGCCTCTAATCCTCCATGCTAGCCTCATCCTCTAAATCAAACAACGTGAACATTTTCTGAAAAATCATACACTTTTGTCTGAACTTGGGTAATGACTCCGGCCACCACAATCGAACTAGTACAATATCATCTTCTTCAGTCTCAACAGGATGTCAAAATTTGATTATTCTCGACTCCCTAGCAATGAAACCATCATACGTTGACCTCATCTACCCTAACCCTGCCCTCATTTCAAACCTCTACACTTGAATCGTTAACCACGTTGACTGTAATTTCTCTCTCCATCTCCTTCTCTTTTTTTCTTTCCCCCTATCGATACCCTAATTTTAACTTTTCTATAATTAGATTTTTTTTTGTAATTTGAAGTGAACATTATGGTGAAGTCAATTTTGCAGTGATGGAACAGCTGGAAAATTTGAACCTCCATGTTGATTATGTACGAATGATGAATTTGTATAAAGTATGATTCAAATTTATTATCGGAGATTGCAAATTTGTGTGAGTGGTGGAAAGAATAGTGAGGAGGAGTGTTAGTCCACAATACTAGGCTAGAATGAGGGGGGTTGAATAGCCTAGTAACACTTAAAAACTTTTGAGTAGATTTCCTTTATGTGAATACTATCAATATCTGAAGAGTTGTAGTAGCGAAAAGTGTACTGGAAATGTTTACTAAGTCTGTTGATATTAAGGACTATCAGTAGTAACAAGTGACAAGATAAAAAGAATGATAAACAGTATAAGGAAATAGTAAGCGGTAAGAAGAACTCAAAGATTTAAGATGGTTTGTACTATGAGAAGTACTACGCCCACCACCAAAGAAGTCAACTTTGGATTTGAAATGTGTACTATGTTTTCCACTAGTTCTATTACATAAATCTCTAATGGATCGTGTATAAAAATCTTTGACTGGTGTTTGGTGGGTGAAGTAAATATATGACAAATCAAAATATTCACTCGTGCTAATGAACAGTTAATAAATCAACAAACTAAGAAGATAATGAATGAAAATGATTGGACAGTCTTGTTGTTGTTGTTGTTGAGGACTTCCTTGATCTGTTAAGGATCTCTTAAATGCACTGAGAGTAAGAGCTTGTTAGTTGTTGAATCGTTTCATAGCATTAAGTTCTTCATCTTCAATGACGGCATTTATAAGAGAGAATCCTTTAGACCGTTCAATAAGAAAGAGAGAGCAACATCTACATTAGGTTGAATGCATTTAATGCATCGAGCTGTTGCTCTGAAACTCCTTTGAATCTGGTCTGATTAAGTAATGAAGATAGAACAGGTACTATGTAGGAACAACTATAGGCTGAAAGTAGTTTAGACATGCAAGAGTTGGTACAGTCTACAATTTCCTTAGAGAGTGATGTGTCAGACTGTTCAACCACTCTGTCTCACTGTTCAGTAAGCACCAAAGGGGTAAGCCTCTTACTTTATCCATAAAACATGGAAAAAGAGTTTTCAAGAAGTCAATTGTGCGAAATCTTTAAACAAATATTCAAATGAATATCTTAAATATTAAATCTATTTAAGTAATGCTGAGTTGGACACCTTGAAATCTTTGTCTTCAGATACGACTTGCAGCTTCGACATAAACAGATAAGGTCTCCTGGTGACAGCTGCTATTGGAGCGTTGAAAGTCTGTTGAAGACAGTTGGTGATGCTGGCTGAAATACGAAGTCTAACTAAATTATTCTAAAGATAAGTTCTATACAAAGCTGTCACGCTAACGGGTCCGTAGCCCATTTAGCCACTGAGTATAAAACTTAAATAGTGAATGATCATGTGCAAATCTAATATACAATGAGAATCAACATGGAGGTTTCAATAGTTCTTTTGAGGCCAAAGGGAATACCGTTGACAGGGGGGAGGAGAGAGGGGTGATTTGGGTGGCGGGGGAGAGGTGGAACATGTTTTAGATAGATAGGGGTGAGTAGTGTCCTAAAGAGAAAAAGAAAGAAATAGAGAAAAGGTTCTGTTTTGCTGAATGGCGGTGTCGGCTATGGCTTGGTCGATGGTGGAAAAGAAGTTGGGAATATGAAGAGTTGGTTCAATGAAGAGTATGACTGGATGAGGTCAAAATTACCATGTTAACCCTTTAAACTAATTGCAACATCTTATTTAATGTGATAATGTTGTCATTTCATATATTAAACCAAAAATTAAAAACA
The DNA here is from genome assembly GCA_013146195.2 of Codonopsis lanceolata. Taxonomy (NCBI): domain Eukaryota; kingdom Viridiplantae; phylum Streptophyta; class Magnoliopsida; order Asterales; family Campanulaceae; genus Codonopsis; species Codonopsis lanceolata. The sequence continues at coordinate 54,881,187 of CM028384.1, read as the reverse complement.
ATTCAAAGAAATTGTTAAATACTATTAACAAATTCTATTGGATGGACAATAATATCCCTGATAAAGTCTCTTCGTTAGTTCACATGAGTAGCCCGTTAAAAAATTTGGATGGGAGAGTTAACGGCAAGGGCTACATCGCACCAAATTACTGAGTACATTACAACTACATTGGTCAAATTTGAGATTTTATAATGTGATTAGTCAAATCGGCTACCCCCAATTTGTATGATGGTTAATTAGATAAATTTCGCTATAAATAAAATGGATTTGTTGAAAACAAATATTTTGAAAAAGTATGGTGGCCTATACGAATATTTTGAAGAGGTAGGGTAGCCAGAAATGATTTTTGTCATAGTTGCTCACACCAGTTAGTTTACCAAAAAGGTAAAATGGGTATTTCAACCCACTTATTAACAAAATTTAATGAAATCTCAAACATTGTGCAATTTGTTGATGGATCATAGTTTGGTGGCCAACTAAATAATTTACAAATTGGGTGACCTATATGACTATTTTGATAAAGTAGGGTGGCCCGAAAAACATTTTCCCCAAACAATTATTAGCATTTCATTTTCAATACTAACTCATTGGTCTGACAATTGGGTTGCGTTAAGACGGGTAACAGATCAAAACCCAATAGAACTCGAATATTAAATGGGTTAAAGTGGGTCTGATTAGGCCAGATCATGTTAACAGGTCGATCCGTTTTAAGTTGAATTTTTTTTCCAAAAAAAATCATACATTTATAGAATAAAAATCTATTGATTCAAAGTGGGTAATAAGTTTGACCCGTTTTAATTCGACCCAACTCATTAATATTTTTAAGTTAAAATAAAGCTTGTAATAATATCATTTACAAGTTTGTAATAATATTACAAGCTCTAATGTTACAAGTTTGACCCGTTTTAATTCGACCCAACTCTAATGTTAAAGCTTGTAATAATATTACAAGCTCTAACTCGTAATATCATTTGCCTAAAATAAATAACCCGTTTTAACCTAAAAATATCAACGAGTTGTAATGAATGGATAATTTTTAGGTGTGGTTGGGTGTAGCAGCAGTTTCTGGTTTGTAGTCGGCAGCCGTCGTAACAAAACATGATACAATTTGTGAAACATTCTGCATAAGCAATACTATAACATATACGACTGAAATTATACAACCAATGACAACACAACATGATACAATGATCGCACCTCATTCTAGGTGTGATCATTGGTTAAAGATTGACAGAATGTTTCCCGAAGGAGCAGTTAGAGTATGTAATGGTTTTAAAAAATAAAACTCAACCCATTAAAAAGTAATAAAATAATCTATTAGATACTTATTTGATTTAAAACAAAAAATCTTCCCAATGATGGCACAAAATCCAACACATTTACATACTCCACCATCTTTATCTCTATTAATAATGACTAGAAACTTAAAAAAATCATATAATTTTTTTTTCTGATATCCAAATGAAACAAACAAAATCTCTTTTTATAAATAAAAAGTGTACTTTAATTCAGAAAAAAAATTTTAAAAAATAAAAAATTTTGGCTAAAAATTGATCAAGAAAGGCAATGAGAGAAAATAATATGTCAATCACTCAAATCATGCCACATGGAAAGACAACCTTGGATTTGGAGCCTTTGGGGTTCAAGAGGTGATTTTTTTTTCTTCCAAAATCACTTGTTGATTTAGGTTAGATTTTTTAATATTTACCATTGAAAAAGATGATTTGAATTAGATTTAGGGGAAACCCCCATTGGACTTGCTCTTAGAGGGGGTTTAACGGTGGATTTATCGGGTAGTATACTGGGATTTATTAATACAATGGAGTAGCATGGGCGAGTCATATATGCTTTGGCCATCTTTGGTAGCAGGGCAAGAGACCCCGGTTTTCCAGGAAAAAAAGCAGGCAATGCCCCTTTTCCCTTCTAGCTGCTCCTCTCTCCCTCTCCAAATGTGTGGACTCTTTTTTTTTCTTTGATTTTTAGATTTTTTGTAAGTCAAAAAAAAAATAAAAAATATTTTTAAGAAATATACATTTTTATCTATAAATAGAGACTTGGTTTGATTCATTTGGATACCAAATGAATTTTTTCAAATTTTAAAGTTATTGAAAATAAAGATAGTGGAGTATGATAGATTATTGGGGTTTGTGCCAAGCTGTTTTAAGACCATGTACAACAAAGCTTCCCATTTGGGGAGCTTAAGCTTCATTTTTTTTCTATTTTATTATAAAAATGCCATTAAACTCCTCACTTAAGCTCCCCAATAAAAATATTCTTTCAACAATGCACAAACTCCAACACTTTTATATACCACATCATCTTTATCTCCACTAATTTAATATTTTTATAGAAAAATGGCTAAAATTTTGAAAAATTCATAGAAATTTTTTCTGATATCCAAATGAAACAAACCAAGTCTCTATTTGTAGGTAAAAATGTTTACTTTAATACAGAAAAAAAAAATTAAAAAAAAATATTTTTTATGGCTGAAAATTGGCAAAAAAAAGAAAATGGAAGAAAAGAAAATAAAATGATGTAATGTGAATAGGAGAAAAGTCAGAAAGTGGCAGGCGGAAGGCTTCTCCAAAACGCACGGTTTTGGTTCACTGAAGCACGAGAGCTTAAGATGCTCTCCAAACTACTTTTTGCTTAGCTAAGCACTCATTAGCTCTTTTGTTATTTCATACAATCCTCTTAGCACTTGGTTAGGAGCCTTTGTTGTTTTTGGTCTAAGAGTTTTTTGTTTGGGTAACTTATATGTATCAAATTGATTTTTATATTTATTTTTAATGAATTGTGTAGTATATGAGGATCTAATTAGATCCATTGTTGTACATGCTCTTATAAGTCTTACAAAAATATTATTCGACTGAAATTATACATCCCTCTTTCTTAAAAACATATAGGTGGCGCTATATAGCCCTAATGTTCAAAATTATTCTTTTCTTACCCTTGCCTTTTCCCTTCCCCTAATTTAATACTTCTTCCTTCCATTTCCATCACTACTTCTTCCCTTACCCCTCACTAACTTTTATATTAATTATATATCTTTTAAGAGTAAGTTTCCTATGAGACGATTTTATAAATTTTAATTCGTAAGATGAATTCTCATTTTCTCACAACTCAACTTACCAACACACGATGAATTGAGTAAAAAAGATATATCTTACAAAAAATAACGGTAAGACTGTCTTATCTAAGTTTTTATCATCTTTTAATTATTAGATTTTTTAAACATTACTTTTCATTGGAATGGATGAAATATTAAAACTCAGACATAAAATTTTAAAAAGCAAGGTCTTGTAAGATCATCTTACAAAACTCCACTCTTTTGCAATACCAAAATACTATGCGACGAATTAAGAGCATCCACATTGTTTAAAATTCTTACACAATTTCTTAGTTGGGCACTACTATTACCTACACTTTTTTCTTCTTAACTCACTTAAAAATATATCTTTCCATTGTATAATATTCTTACACAACTTCTTACAAAAAAAAAAAAATTAACGCATCCCAATAAAAAAATTCATTTCCCCCCTCACCAAAATCTCACACATGTTTTTAGGAAAAGTGAATAAATTTTTTGAAAATTCTTAACTAAGAATTTTCTTTTCTCTCTCCTCCTAAGAATAAAGAGAAGAAGCTCTCACATTATTATTATTTGGTATTCTTAGCTAAGAATAATGTTAAGAATACCAAAAAACAAATAATGATGTTGCTCTAAGAGATTCATTTTTAGGTAAAATAATCTTTACTAACTTTTTGTCAATTTTAAAAATGGTCTAAATATGAAAATTTTAACTCTAAGGCTCCGTTTGTTTCACGGAAAATGACTTCCGGAAAACGTTTTCCTCATTTTTCGGTGTTTGATAACTTTAGGAAAATGCAGTCAACGTAAAAGGTTTTCCGAGTCAACGGAAAATGAAGGCTTCTTTTCCGGAAAATGACTTACGGATTCATTTTCCGTAAGTCATTTTCTAAATGTTCGGGCACCCTCCGTCTCCTTTTACAATTGCACATATTTACTTACACACACAATATTTCACTCAACAAATAAATTGTTTAGAAATATAAATAAAGTTTGTGCATACTATTTATAAATTATAATTTTAATAAATGCTTACTACGTTCTAAAATTAGTGTCACCTACATTATTTAGGGACATCCAAACCATTGTCAATTTTCTATTTTAAAACGTTTTCTTTTTCATATCAATTATCAAAAAAAATTATTTGTAATTGTAAGATTGAAAAAATATAAACATTGATTTGACACCACTAATGATAAATTGAGGGTTAATAAATAAAAATTACTTAAAGTTCAACACTATTTTATATTCAATATGTGCATTAATATTAGAATATATTTTTTTGTATTTATTAATATATAGTTTTCTGTAACATTTTCTAGGGACATCCTAAATATTGTCTATTTTCTATTTTAAAACATTTTTTTTCATATCAATTATCAAAAAAATTATTTGTAATTGTGAGATTAAAAATAGATGGATCTTATTAAAAAAAGATGGTCCTTATTGATTTTCTATGGATATCTTAAACATTATTTATTTTCTATTTATTTTTGTATTTATTCATATATTGTTTTCCGTAATATTTTCTGTGTGTTTGCCAAACACCCGTAAATGTTTTCTGACATATTTTTAAAAGATTTACCAAACGCATGAAAATAAAATCTTTTAATTTTCCGAAATCATTTTCCAGAAATCATTTTCTGAAAATAATTTTTTGTGAAACAAACGAGCCTAAAAGTTTCGAATCCATTTCTCCTCGCGCAAACCTACGATCCTAGCTGTCACTCCGTACCATCCTCTCTCTCTCTCTAGATTCTAAAAATAGTCAGACACGAATCAAAATTCTCTCTCATCAACACAAACACACATGACGTAACTAGTACTGTACTACTGTTAAGCATTATCCCAATTATTATACTCCTATCTCTTTACCAAAACCTAAAGTCACAGTATTCCACCTAAGGCCATCCACTTCCAACAATTTACAATACAGCCCTCTTTCATCATTATCTGTCTCTCTCTCTTTCTCTGATGAGCTGCTTTCAATGGCAAACACTCGCAAACAAAGTTCATCAGATCTATGCTTTGCTTGCATAAGGAATCCCCAAACCCAGTTGCTTCTCCAACACGATTTCATCTCCAACAGCTTACTAAGAAAGCAGTTTCCTTAAAATAAAATAAAAAAGTTTTTTGTTGTAAAAAGAAGAAAGTGAGGAATTTTATGGTGATTCTCAAGCATTATTCACCAGTTCTATCCCCCTATAATTTCTTGATTTTGGAGACCAAAAGGGCAATACTTTGAAGACAGCAGTGACGCAGGCGAAAAGTTCGATTAATCCTGAAGTGAAGGTATTAACCAAAATTTCTTAAATATCAGAAAAGTGAGAGAGAGAGAGAGAGAAGCCAAAAGGGTTGATGAATTTGGATATGAGTCATCAAACAAATTCTGGGTTGTTGAGATTTAGGTCTGCTCCAAGTTCATTGTTTGCTAATTTTAGCAATGGTGTTGAAAAGGGTGGTGAGTCAAACGATGGGTTGACCTCAAGATTTCTTGGTTCTCCTGGTGGTGGTGGGGATGGTGGCAATTTGATTCCTCAAAGTTTTCAAGATTTGATTGAGGATAAGGGTATGATTGGGAATGGGTATTCTCTGAGTAATCAACAATTGCCACCACATTATCCAAGACAGAGTTGCTCAAATTCAGCTGCCATGGATTCTTCTTTTAGGGTTGTGGATAATCAGGTCCAAGTTCCTAAAATGGGTTCTGGTCTTTTGAGGCAAAGTAGTTCCCCAGCTGGCTTGTTCTCTCACCTTACTCCTCAAAATGGTACTGTTCAAGCTCTTATCTTTTTCTTTTTTAAAAAAACAAATCTTTTTGAACTTTTTGCCCAGAAGCTGACCCATTACTGCAAAATCAATTAAAGATGTTTTATAGTGTAGATTTTGTTTTAATTTAATTTGTGAAATTCAAGAAAGTAGATAAGATTTTGTATAGATGATAACAAAAACTGGATCTCAGTATATCTAGGTGGATGGATATTGTGTGTACTGGATTTCCATTTCTGGTAATGTTTGCCTGTTTGGTGAGTCAAATGTTGCTATATTTGGGAGTTTTTCTTTTTGGCCTTAATTATTGATTGTTCTCTGCCTCCTTTTTGTTGTAAATAAATCTCTGATGATGAAGCCTTTTTTAGGTAGATTATATTTGACTCTTATGTTTGGTTAAAATTCTGGCTGGGAACAGTAACCAATTTATTTATTTTGCTGTTTATCGTAATACTATGCATTTTGTTACCAAGAAGAAACTAAAAATTATGGTGTTTTTGGTTTTGTTTTCTCGTTTACTCAGGCAAACGAAGATGTGCATGAAGACTAATGAATCTATCTAATCTTTTGAACGATCAGTTATGATATGAATTACTGAATATACTTTCAGCAATTGATTTGCAGGGTATTCCGCAATTAGAGGTGTTGGTAATTACAGGGTGGGAAATGGTGCTAATGGAGAACTAAGTCCCACTCCAAGCAGATTGAATCGAAAAACGAGTTTCTCATCTGGGGTATCATCTTCCTTGGGAATGTTGTCTCGAATTTCTGAAATTGAGCCCGACACAGTTGGGGATGGTGGCCCGAGTGATGACAAGACTGAAAATGATAACGGGGACACACAGTTTTATGGATCTGATTTTCATTTCAGTTATTGGAACGATTCTTCACACTTTACTGAGAACTTCACTGGCTTAAAGCGAGAAGTTGAAGATGATGAGAAACTATTTATCAGTGCTCAGGTATTTTCGTGTCCACTTTTTTTTTTCTCCTTTTTAGATTCCTTGTTAATGTGTGATTCCTATGTGATATGTGTTTGTATTCAATGGGTTATTTCATCTAAGTTAGAGGTTCTGTTCTTGTAATCAGAATGGGGAGCTTTTAAATCGTCCGAGTATATTGTCACACCACTTGAGTTTACCAAAGACCTCGGGGCAAATGGCTGCCATGGAGAAGTTGCTGCATTTCCAAGATTCTGTCCCATGTAAGATTCGGGCGAAGCGAGGTTGTGCTACTCATCCAAGAAGCATCGCTGAGAGGGTAAATTAATTTACTAAATCTCATTTTTTTCCTATATATGCGCAGTTCCTTTTACTTTTTGATTGGATTTGATGCTCTGCTTGCAAAACAGAAAATTAGCTGGGCGCTGAATGTTTCAGCGATCACTGACTTTTTCCATTAATGTTAGTTGAACGAAGTTTTCTTGTTATAAGAAGTTGGTTTTAGGTCTTCAGTGATCACTGATAATCTGCTGGCAGTTTTTCCCATTTTTTCCTAGTGATATCGTATTTTGTAATTCAAACACCCTTTTAGCAAGTGTTTGAACTTATTCAACTTTAGGAACTAAATTATTCTTATCGTGTGGTATTTAGCAACGGACATCATCCATAAGGTCATTCTGATAACGTCTTTTACTGTTTTGCTCAATTAGTTAAAACTCTGTGTGCCCGATTTTAAGAAAATTTCGGACTTCTGAGTGATAATATAAGATCGATAATCTCAGGTTAGAAGAACTCGCATAAGCGAGAGAATGAGGAAGCTACAAGAGCTTGTTCCAAACATGGACAAGGTATTTATATATATATTAGCTCTTCAAATACCTTACAATAACTATATTTGTGGAGACCCATCATAGTTTTTTCCCAATTTGGCAGCAAACAAACACAGCAGACATGTTAGATTTGGCTGTTGACTACATTAAAGACCTCCAAAAACAGTACAAGGTACTATATATACATGTATTGAAGGACTAAACAAAAATAAAATAAAATTACAAGACAAAAACTTAAGTAAGAAGGTATTACGGATATTTTTTGTAAGACGGATTTTCTTTACCCGACTTACTGTGCATTGGTGGGTTAATCTATGAGAGAGTGGGGCTCTGTTTTACAAATTAAGATCCGTAAGATCGTCTTACAATTAAGAGACTTACTCAAATCAGAAAGCCCTTTATAGACAAATATTCTTCTTCTCCATCATTGGTATTTCTTTCTTTTGCAGACGCTTAGCGATAAGCGGGAAAATTGCAGATGTTCGGGTATGCAGAAGCCGCTCCATATTTAAACTGTATGGGTGATTGTAGGGATCTTCTTCTTCTGCCTTTAGGAGAGAAAGGAAAATCTTTTTTTTTTTTTTAAATTTCTTTTTTCTTTAAGTTGTGAGGAGGAAGAAAGGCTTCTGATATCTAGATTACTATAAAAGGTAGGTGCTATAAATCCCTAAAGAATTGGAGGCAAGAAATAGATCAAGTTGTACAGGATTGTAATAATAATGCAGTCCTCCTAACATGTAATCTTGATTGTGTTGCTTAATAATAGTCTTTTCCATCATGTTTCTAATCTATATATGCTTGTGATTTTTTTTTCTTTCAATTTAGTTACTCCCTCCGTTGTGATCATAGTCTTTTTTGACACGACACATTGTTTAAAAAAATAATTAAATGTATTATAAATATTGGTGTAATGTGTGATTTCTGATGTACTTGATCCAAATCCGGTCACGAGGAAAGCACGTAAAACCACCACGTATCAATCACGAGCTCAGAAACATGGGCCCATGCTAGCACCGAGCATAGCGGGCAAGATGTCCGACCAATAACCATTTTCAATCCCCGATCAAGCCAAGTCGAACCCAAGCCTTACCTTTCCAACCAGGGGGCCATGCCTGGGGAACGTATACCTCTATGTGAACAACCATAACTTGTCAGGGCATGCCCTGTCCACCTGGGCAAGCATGCGGCTAGTGAGCAACCGAGCCGTGAGCCCCAAGGCAGATTACGAGGTTTCCTAATTCAGGACGGAAGTCATATGGCTTACCGCCAATCAAACCTACAATTTGGGGATGGACTCCTAATCCTAAAAGGTTGCGATTAATCCTAATTCTAGAAGGATTCTACTACGTGGGGCTTATATATACCCCTTCATAAATCGTAAATAAGGTACATGTATTCTTGAGCCTAGAAACTCTGTCAAATTGTTTTTTGTATACGATTCTTACTTTTACGTATGCCAAAGTGATTTTGCGAGATCTTACCTTGTATTGCTCCTAAGGTGTCATTCGGATGACCCTGATATCCATATAATCACATTTGGACGGCCCAAAATTGACTTTTGCCGTATCCGTTTCCTTTAATAACCTTGTGCTTGTGTCCATTATTAACGTCAGTAGAACAAGTCTAGTTTGGATATTTTAGAAATAATCTCTTCCTAGAGACCACAAGAAGTGGAGCTTTGCTTCCCCCCTTACCCAGCCGTTTCTGTCTCTCTCTCTCGAAAGGGTGTGTACCTTTAATTCTTTTTTTCTTTGATTTTTGGTTTTTTTTTTCAATTAAAAAAAAGTAAAAAAAAACATTTTGAATAAGTATCCATTTTTATTTATAAATATAGACTTGGTTTGACTCATTTGAACACTAAATAATTTTTTTAAAAATTTGAAAATTATTAAAGATAAAAATGATAAAATATGAAAAATTATTGGGATTTATGTTAAGTTGTTGTATAAATTTTTTATTGAGTATCTTATAGGTATTAAATGGATTTTTATATTTATTTTTATTAAATTAGGTAATATATGTGGATCTAATTAGATCCATTTTTGTAAGTACTTTTGGGAAGATTTTTACAATGTGAATTGTGATTGTTATTGTAGGGTTGGGATTTTGACTTTTCTTTTTGTTAAAAAATTATTAAAAGAAAATTTTCTTTAGTTAATTTATTGCAATCCACATCATTCATTTAACTGGTAGTAAATTCTTCCTAAAAATTTCTAAATTGAGGTGATGTTACTGTTCCCATGGGCCATGGGGACATGAACTAGGAAGACGTCAGTTAGAACACCAACAACAATAAAATCAAATACACCAAAATTAAATATAAAATCAAACACAACTGATTAAAAATTAATAAAATAATTTATTTGATACTTATTTAATTTAAAATAAAAAAAATCTTCCTTTATGACATAAAATCCAATACTTTTATATAGCCAACCATATTTATTTCCATTACTTTAATATTTTTTCCAAAAAATGACTAAAACTAAAAAAAATTATAGAATTTTATTTTGATATCTAAATGAAATAAATCAACATGTTTAAAACACAATCGTTTTTATGGTTTGCTTTGATTTTGATTTAATTTTGATTTATATCATAAATTGACACAAATCAAATTAAATTTAACTTTGATTTTTTTTTAAAAAGATTTAACCATTGTATACAAGATTATCTTTTGATGTTGGTTTAGACCCACTGCTGCACCGGCTTTTAGAATTTACCAAATAGGGCTAACCGGCTTTTAGAATTTACCAAATAGGGCTAACAAAGCCATTTATTAAATGGGTTCTGGTTGTTGGTGCAGGTGGGGGGCATCAATGGAAAAGTAAGTAAGGCCCACATCAGTTATAGCTCCAACTGTCTAAATGACCTTTATGTCTCTTTCTTCCTTTCAATGTCCTCCAATTTGTGTCTTCTCTTTCCTCGAATGAAAATACTCCTTCCATCATTATAGACTACTTAGTTATTTAGCTCACGCACGAGTATAATATAAGATATATATATATTTTGTAATAATAATATAATTTTTAGAGGTTATAATTAGAATATTAATTTTTTCGATGGTTATAATTATTTTTACGTGTCAATTATTTGTTAACAAAAGTAATTGTATAAATGTATTCTACTCGGCAAGAACATCGAAATGATATATTTATTTATCAAAACAGGGCCGGCCCAATGGGTGAAGCAAGGAAGCCCTTGCTTTAGGCCTCAAAAATCTTTAGGCCTCCAAAAAAAATTACTACCTTCTAAAAAAAAAAAAATATTAAGTGACTCCTAGTTTTTCTCATTATGTTACTTAATGAGAAATTAATGTCATTGGATAATAAAAATTTAAAAGACATTAGATTACTTAATGAGAAATTAAGGTCATTGGATAATAAAAATTTAAAAGCCAATTGTTTTAACCTTGAACATTCTTTAAAACATAATGACAACTCTGATATTGATGAATTATGTCTATTTACAAAACTATTTGTAAAAGAAATTATACAAATGAAAAATGATACACAAATTGTCATACTTAATTATATAATAAGGCTTGATTCTTTTCCAAATGCGTATATCGCATAGAATAATGTTTAATAGCTGTTGCATTGCCAAAAAGAAGTTTTTTTTAAAACTAAAATTAATAAAATTTCATCTAAGACCAACAATGTCTCAACAAAGATTAAGTGGACTAGCTTTATTCGATTGAAAAAGAATTATTAAATGAAATTGATTACAATAATTTAAAAATGATTTTGCATCCTAAAAAGCACAAAAGATGTTTGATCACGCAATATTTGTGGTGATCTTGTCTTGTTGTGTCCGGGGTGCCGAAGGTGGCGTCGTATTCGACGGTGGTTGTCGTGATATGATATCGACATGTTTTTGTAAAATAAAGCAGGTGGGTGGGGTGGCCCCCAACCCTCAGTGTAAGAATCGATATCTTTGTATATAATCAAAGAGAGAAATTGTAATGAAATACGTAATGAAAAGTTACCTCCTTTTCATAGTGAGGTTGCTGCTATTTATAGAAATAATGTTACGGGCCTCATGGGCTTTTAGCATGGGATTGGGCTTGGGCCCTTCTTAGGCCCAATCTTCCAAGTAAATTTCGAGATGCAGCTTTTATGTTCGGACTGATATTTCGGTGCACTTGGTAGCCCCCACTCCTTAGCCCTCGAGGCTAACATCGAGGGTAAGGAGTATAATCTGCTAAATAGTTGCTTTTTGTGATCTTGAGGGTTTTGAGATTTTGCTTTGAATTTCAGGAAGAGTTTATGTAGTCGACTTTTGAGCTTGGCGGGTGAACTTCGTGTATAATTGATCCTTTGATTGGCGAATTAGACCTCGACCGGCAAGTATAGGCATGAAAATAAGATATAGTCTTCAGCATAAAGTCATAATAAAAATTTATAATCAGCGTGGCGAGGACCTTCCAGAGAATTGAGCCCTAAGGCCATAATAAGATTTATCCTCGGTGGCGAGGACCTTTCGAATAATCGAGCCGTAAGGCCATAATAAGGATTTATCCTCGGCGTGGCGAGGACCTTCGAATTGAGCCCTAATGCCATAATAAGATTTATCCTCGGCGTGGCGAGGACTTTCCAGAGAATTGGACCACAAGAAACCATAATAAGATTTATCCTCGGCGTGGCGAGGACATTCCAGAGAGTTGAGCCATAATGCCATAATAAGATTTATCCTCGGCGTGGCGAGGACCTTCGATAATTGGACCACAGAAACCATAATAAGATTTATCCTCGGCGTGGCGAGGACATTCGAAGAGTTGACCATAAGGCCATAATAAGATTTATCCTCGGCGTGGCGAGGACATTCCAGAGAGTTGACCCATAAGGCCATAATAAGATTTATCCTCGGCGTGGCGAGGACCTTTCAGAGAGAGGAAATAGGAGCATGTTTTTTTATGTTTTATGTAATGATGAATGGAGGATGCATGTGTATGAAATGCTCATGCGGATGCAATGGGTATTTAGTTATGCTGGCCTCTCAAGGAGGATATGCATGAGGCGCTTGGCTTCTCCTCGGCGTCAGGAGGTTTTTGAATGCGAGACAATGCGATCTCGTTAGGCGAGACAATACGATCTCGTTTTGATGAGGCAATGCGACCTCGTTTGTAGCGAGATAATTCGATCTCGTTTAGTGAGACAATGCGATCTCATTTTGGCGAGGCAATGCGACCTCGTTTTGGCGAGACAATTCGATCTCGAAATGGCAAGACAAAGCGGTCTTGAAAAGGGCGCCATGGAGCGTAACGTGCCAAACACTCGTAGAAGCTCGTGCTTGAGTAATGGCTGTGATGCCAAGGCTGGAGCACAATATGAAGCTCATCTTGAGCGTAGCGCAAATGCTTGATGAAAGCATGATGAGCGTACTAAACACTCGTAGAAGCTCGATCATGCGAGAGTAACTCGAGCGGGAGCCTAAGAGGTAGGCGCGGTGTACTTCGGCCGCGAGTAAACTCGGGGGAGGACAAGGTAGAGCTCGGCCACGAGTAAGCGATCACGGGAGCATAAACGCGAGTAGGCGGTGTACAACTCAACCGCGAGTAGACTCGGCGGGGAGGACAAGGTAGAGCTCGGCCACGAGTAAACTTCGAGTGGGGAGCATAGCGAGGGCGCGGTGTACAACTCAACCGCGAGTAGACTCGGCGGGAGGACAAGGTAGAGCTTCGGCCGAGTAAACTTCGAGGGAGCATAATGTAAAGCTCGGCGTGCACATGTATGAAATATGATCCGCAGCTCAGGCATAGGCGCGAGTGAAGTGTGCTCGGACGCAAGAAATAATAATCTGAGGCTCGAGCTCTGGCGTGAGCGCGGCGTGGCGTGCAAGGCACGTGAATAATAATGATAATAAGCTCGGCAATGCGAGCATAAACGAGTTACGCGCGAGTGTGGCGTGCGCACGTGAATAATAATAATATGGAAGCTCGGCGAGCGAGCGTATCGAGTGCGAGCTACGGCGCGAGTGGCGTCTTCGGCACGTGAATAATAATAATATGGCTTCGGCAGCGTAATCGAGTGCGAGCTCGGAAGCGGCGTGGCGTCTTCGAACACGTGAATAATAATAATATGGGCTCGGCGAAACGAGCGTAATCGAGTGCGAGCTCGGAGCGGCGTGGCGTCTTCGAACACGTGAATAATAATAGCTCGGCGGCATATCGAGTGCGAGCTGGGCGCGGCGTGGCGTGCACGCACGTAAATAATAATAGGGAGCTTCGGCGGGCCTGAGCTCGGGTCCCTTAATGTATCGGCCCCGAGTTAATAGGCACGTAACCTTGTAACTAATCACATAATAGTTTGTAGAGGAGCGACTTCGCGTTCATTGGTCGTGGTTCTTAGAGGTTATGTACGTTTGTATTTGGTACCTGAAACTTTTTAGGAGCATCTTTGTATAGGCAGAAATCACGTTTTCGTCATTCATATTTTCAGCATACAATGTTTGTCATAATCTAAATATATTGATCATATAAGATAAAATTATTTAAATATGTGCCTATTGTGCGAGAATTTAGTAAATTAATCATTGCGGCGACACGTCGCGCTATTAGAAGATACGATGAATTTATAAGATGCAAGTTTTTGAGTGTGAAGCATGAGAGAATACATGTGTCGTGTTAATATATGATATGTAGATTGAGCATGTTATCGTATTATACCGTCAAATAGTTGCGTTCATAATTTTAGCTTTGCTCATAATTTTATCTCGGCACATAATTTCAGTTCAGCAAATAAATTCAGTTCGGCAAGTAAATTCAGCTCGATATATAAATTCAGTTCGGCAAATAAATTCCGGCTCGGCAATTATTTTAATTCGACAGATAATTTTCAGCTCGACAGTTAATTTCAATTTGACATATATATTTCAGCTCAGCAATTATTTTAATTCGACAGATAAATTTTCAGCTCGACAGTTAATTTCAATTTGACATATATATTTCAGCTCGGCAATTATTTTAATTCGACAGATAAATTTTAGCTCGGCAATTATTTTAATTCGACAGATAAATTTCAGCTCGGCAATTATTTTAATTCGACAGATAAATTTCAGCTCGGCAATTATTTTAATTCGACAGATAAATTTCAGCTCGGCAATTATTTTCAATTTGACATATATATTTCAGCTCGGCGATTATTTTAATTCGACAGATAAATTTTAGCTCGGCAATTATTTTCAATTCGGCGAATAAATTCAACTCGGCAATTAATTTCAGTTTGGTAATTAATTTCAATTCGGAATATATTTTCAGCTCGGCATATGATTTCATCTCGGCAAATAAATTCAAGCTCGGCATAGTCATAGCCTATTAAGTCAAAACGCAATAGACAATAGCTCGGTAATTATTTTTCATCTTTTCTTTTTTACCATCAATTTTTGTCTTACTCCATAGTCATAGTCTATAGTCTATAGTCTGTAGTGTAGTCTGTAAGGCTATAAAGAATGCATGCCAAAGTAATGATGTGTCTGTTGCGTGTCTTAGTAGGTTGTCCAGTTTGGGGGTGAATATTGGTAGCATGCATGGTAGGAAACCCATTAGATATTTGATAAAGCAGGAACAATTATCACCCGACAATAATTAGACATTTTGATAAAGCTAAGTAATACCACCTGACAGACCGGGAGTTTGTTCGTTCAAGACCCGTAACACGCCAAGTCTGAGAGATCGGAAGGGCCGGTGAGTGGGCCAGAAGCTTTCAGCCGCTTTTGCGCGGAGGAGCGTGGTTGCTCGTTCTGACGGTGCGAGAGAAGGGTGACGGCTGGACGATTAGAGCAGGTTTGGTGGGTTTGTTGCTGGGCTGAGCCGATTGATGGCTGGGGCGGTTTGATGGCTGTCGGGTTGGGTTGCTGGGTCGAAAGACGGATGTGGCTAGAAATTACTGGAAGGGGTTATCGGTGGTTGGCGATTTGCGGTTGATTTGGAGGAGGGAGATATGGCGGTTGGGTTTGAACAGGTAGGTTGGGAGAAAGGCGATTTGGCCGGAGCAATTTTAAGAAGGTGGTGTGGCCATTTGGAGTAGTCTTGACTGGTTGGATGTGGATTGTTTGGCAGAGGGAGAGGAAACGCTTGGAAGTGCGTGGTGGATTTGGCGAAGACAGGGCTGCTGGGTTTTGGGGCGGAAGGATTCGCCGGTTGAAGATGTAGTTTCACCTGAGATGAAGGCCGTGGTGACTGAGATTGCGGCTGAGACGGTTTGGACGATGAAGAGAAGCGGCCAGTTCACCGGCTCAAGCTTCTTCGGGCCGTGTTTTCGGTGGTATTAGGCACCCTTTGAGCAGTGTTTTTCGTTTCGGCAGCGGAACCAAACCGATCACGCAATATTTGTGGTGATCTTGTCTTGTTGTGTCCGTGCAGAAGGTGGCGTCGTATTCACGGTGGTTGTCAGGATATACGGCATGTTTTTACTGTAAAATAAAAGCACCGTGAGTGGGTGGGGTGGCCCCCACAACCCTCAGGTGTAAGAATCAGTATCTTTGTATATAATCAAAGAGAGAAATTGTAATGAAATCTGTAATGAAAAGTTACCTCCTTTTTCATAGTGAGGTTGCCTGCTATTTATAGAAATAATGTTCTGGGCCTCATGGGCTTTTAGCATGGGATTGGGCTTGGGCCCTTCTTCCGGCCCAATCTTCCAAGTAAATTTCGGAGTACGCTTTTATCTGTTCGGACCTGATATTTCGGTGCACTTCAATGTTCTTTAAATAAAAAATGTAATAATTAAAAATATATTATTTGATTTTAAAAGGCCTCACTTTAGAGTTTGCTTTAGGCCTCCATAAATGTTGGGCCGGCCCTGTATCAAAATCAAGTTTTGGATGAATAAGATATCAAAGTTTAAAGTATGATATTAAAAATGAGTCATTAGAAGTAATAGCAAACAAATAATGCCCCCAATATTGGAAAATACAATTTTGTCCAGCTCATGTATGAACATGTGCCACTTAACGTACCTTTGTAAACGGTAAGTAACGGGAGGGGGCACTATTGGACAAATGGAAACATCAGGTATGAACTTGGGAAAAATTTAACATTGGGGGGCATTATGGGATTGGGTGGTTACTTTGGGGTGTTTTTCATATTTTGGCCTTTTTAAAAGTATATCTAAATTGCTTCAAGAAAGCAAAAAACAGAGACATCGGAGCAAACAATGAGAAATCGAAATCGTTCATTTGGGTTTTATGATTTGAATATGTTGGGGATGGTGGTGGGTTTTAGAGGAGATGGACAACATGGAAGAACACGAAAATAACCCGCACATGGAAGACCACGTGCGATTTAACGTCGACTTTCAAACGGCAACAAATGGTGTAGAAACTTGCATATTCTAGATTTAATTAAAACCATTAAGATAAAACAACTAGTTTAATTCGCTAGTTACTTAAACCTTAATGCTGCATTACTTAGACTTTTATCAAGTCTAAACTGTCTGCTGAAACCTTCACAAGATAGTTGCCCACTGTTGTTTACACAACAGTTGCTACGTAGATTCTGTTAAGCAGCCTTCTTAAAGTAAATTATCCTATTTACTGAAACATAGTCATTAGCAGCTAGCAGCTGCTGATACATCACATTGTCAGTGTCTACTTTGTGTTAAAATCATCTATCTGCCGAACACTCACTCACTTTTATATATCATTCTAATTGCTTAAGTCTTTTAGTTTTTCAACTTTAGTGAAAATATTTCAAACGGTGTCGATTAAAATGATTTGGCTATCATATTTCAAACATTGAACTATTCAATAGAAGACTTTTTGTCTGTCTTAAATATTCTACAGTATATCTTATCTACTAGCTAATCATTCTCTTTCTTATTTTATGTTAGGAGATATAAATGATCTATAGTATATCATATCTATTAGCTAACCACCCTCTTTATTATTTAATGCTAGAAGATATCTTATATCTCTAATCCTCTACAAGATCTTTGTGCGCTAATTAAAAAGATTTCGTTATCTTTATTCAAAACTCAACCTTACTTTCTCAAACGGGTTTATTCAAGATCTCTATATATTAAATTGAAGCAAGGATTTAAACGAGGTAGAGAAGGTTGAAGCACTCATTCATTATTCACATGATATTCTCTCTTTGATTTGCTTCAACTCGAGACTGAACACTCAACATATTCTTTCAAGTAATTCTCTCCTTCATGTGTTCCAGTCCTCAAACACTTACTAGATAGTATTTCATTTATTATTCTTTTCTAGTTTTTGTTTAGACAATTATTGTATTTCGTTCCTTACTTCTTCCGAATCTTTAATGAATACTTGATTGTTGCACGAGTGTAATTGTTTCTCAATCATACTCGGCAAACACTAGTTTTTGTTGTACACAGATCCGTTTGTGATCACTTAGAATTTCAATAATATTTAGTGCACTTCAAAAATCCAAGTTTTACCAACTTGGTAGTGGACGTAGCAGTTTACACTGTAAACCACTCCTAAATACTCTGTCAATTATCTTTCAGCGGATAAAATTGTTTCTAACACTTAAGCAGTTTCCATCTACTTAAGTGTCAGTCAGTTATATTTTTTAATCATTTACTTAATTGTTTTATATATTGTCTTTCAGTTCATTTCGTATATCAGTGATTTGCTTAAAACCTTTACTACGTAAACTTGTGTCAACAAGCTGACACATAGTATTTTGTTCATCAGCTGATAGAGAGTTTTTCTATTTGCTGATAATTTACCCTTTCCGCTGCCAGTTTTGAAGGTTTTCAAAATAACCCCTAAATTTTTTAAAAGGCTATTCACCCCCCTTTAGCCTTATTTCGTTGCCACTGGACTTACAGATGAGAGGAGATTAAATGGGACAAATGACAACCTTGAATACTAAAGTGGAACAAACCTTAGTATGAATTGCAAACAATGATTTGGTGGCAATTTTGGGGGAAAAAAGTAATTTGGCCGATAAATTATAACCAATCCAGTCCAACATAATATTATTTAACCGGTAAACTATATTTTGGGGGCAAAATGACAAAGATACCCTTAATGAAATTAAATTAAGCGCACTGCATCAGAAATCCAGTTGTGTGCATCGAAAAATAAAAATTATGCATCGGGATTTACTTTTATATTCTACTTCCAAATTATACATCGCAATTGTGTATCGAGATGCAAAACCATAAGTATAATTATCTTGTTCCAAGGGTGAATCTGCAACTGCTTTACCTTCCCTACCAAAAGTTCACCCTCTGTTATGTTCTGCCATTGTGACTTCTTTCCCCATTCTATTTTGTTCTCCACCTACCAGCTTCCTCTTCCAAGTCTTATCTTCGTCTCTTTCTTGTTTTCGATGCGAGCATTGATTTGTTTCCAAGTCAAAACTCTTTGACCCACATGCCGGTAGACTTTCCCAATTTCATAGAAATAGCCTAAACTGAAGCGATGCTTGCACAAATTGGAGAAAATACGCTGGAGCTAGAAGTAGGGGGAGCGAACTGCGAGCATCGATTTGTTTTTTATGATAGCATCGTAATTTTCTATGCGAGCAATGAAGCCTATGCTGCAAGCATCAGAGCCTACACATTTGTCGTCTTCACCCCCAACATGTCACCGCTATGAATAATGAGAGAGTAGAGAAAGATTAGAGAAGGTTTTCTGTTGACTTACTTTTAAATGTGGTTGCAACCGTCATAAATCTCCATGTATTTATGGCTCCTGATGACTATGAAACAACTCTTATTAAGGTTATTGATAACTAGGTGGTGGATTGAGACAAAAACTGGAACTCACAAAAACTTTCAATTCGGCATTAATAATTTCATGTTACATGAATTTTGTTTTTGAAGTAGAAAGTTGTGGTTGAGAGGCAGATATACCCTATTTTTGCTACCAAGGATATAAACTCATATAGCCAGTAGAAGAAGTAAAAATGATGAGATAATCTCTCAATCTTGGCCAGGATTCCCTAGGAAGTAGTAAAAGGAATTAATGAAAATGGTTGGTCAATTAATGAAAATGTGTTGAGGATTGTGTAGATGATTCAGCAAGCTCAGGGCGCTACTTGTGAGAAAGGTTTAAGGAAATTGGTTGCGCCTTTCCTGACATCTATAACTTTTGGGATAAATGGTAGCGATGAGATCCTAAAAATCCTGGCATCAAAGCAGATCCTGAGTTCGATCCATGTGCCCAACAAATGGTGTAATTTGTGGGAAGGAGAGTGAAGGGAATGACAATGGAACATGCATCGCCGCAGGGGACTGTGTGGACGATCCTGCACCCAGTGCTTACTGGGAGGGAGATTGTTAAGGATTGTGTAGTTGATTCAGCAAGCTCCAGGGCACTACTTGTCAAAAAGGTTTAGGGAAATTGGTTGTTCCTTTCCTAACAGTTATAGCTTTTGGGATAGAAGGCTACACAATCATTTACATTTATTACCTCCTTAAATGTTGTTACATTAACTGTTATTAAGCACAAGTGAATATTCTGTTCTTTAGATATTTACTTCAACCACCAAACACCAGTCAAATGTTTTTTACACGATCTATTAGAGATTTCTGTAATAGAACTAGTAGAAAACATATTGCACTTTTAAATCCAAGGTTGACTGCTTTGGTTGTGGACGTAGTATTCTTTACATTACGAACCATCTCAAAATCTCTTAGTTATTTACTTTCAGCTTGCTTGTTTTATTATCTGCTGTAGACACCCCAATTTTGTACCCCTAATTGAAACTTTCTATAAAAATATTAAATCAAGTCAAAAGGACTAACGGAAGTTAACTTTTAGGGGGTCCAAAGTGTCAAAGGAAGAACCAGAAAAAGGAAAGGGCAAACAATGAACAACAGGGGGAAGTGAAAATTATCCAAGGTAGAAAACAATTCGGGGCGTCATCCCATACAAAAATGGGCGCTGCCCAAAAAACTGCATAAGGCGGCGCCAATTTCCGTTTTTAAGCCTCCTATTTTCCTTCTGCAGTATAACCTTTTCAGCACCTGGTACAACCCCTTCAAGCACAAATGCAAAATATATTTCTTCCTTCGGGGCTAAGTCTGCTCAGCCTATAAATAAAAGGCTTCCCTCAGTGCGCAAGAGGAGGATTTTTTTTTACAGGAAGAATTTTACGAAGAAAATTCAGAGAGAGTTATACAGAGCAGAAGCGTTGCTAAGCTGTATAAATTATTTTCTCTCCTTTAGGCTGAGTGATCCTCCCTAAATACTTATAACCACCGTCCAAATAGAAACCTAGTTAACTGATTAGGTTCTCGCCCTAAACCTGGCTCCAAAAAGATACCAACACAACCATTATGCCGCTGAAATTTAGTCATGACATCAACAAAATACAACAAATACAAGCAGTTACGCCACCCGGATAGAGAGTTAGAAAGAAACAAATACATCAGAGAAACTACTCAAATTTCGGCGTGGAAATGAACAAATACAAGCAGTTCCGCTGCCCAAATTTCAACAACAAACAAAAGACTTTCTCTCCCGAAGAGGACAGAGCGAGCACACCCAAAAACCTGCCTAAGCAAAGTTGTCCCGGGTATAAACTCTCACGCTTCAAGAGATAGGTACTAAAGCTATTTTCATTTATGTCTAATAATAATGATAAATATAAAATAAGTTGTTATTATAGTCTAATATATATATATATATATATATATATATATATATATATATATATATATAGATTAAATATATAAAAATAACATATTTAGCCAAAAAACCATTTTGAGACCGAAAGGGCGAGTTGGGTGTCTAACCCCTTCCTAACTCGTAACTTAGCCTCCGAACACTTACATTCTGGTATATTTGGTTTTTCTCTGTTTAATCCATAAAATAGAGGTGACGACTTTGTTAACATATTTTTTAGTCCAAAATGAGATCAAATGTATTCCACTCGCTGAAGTTTTGAAATTAATCGCTTTTCAGTAGCGAGGAAGGTTCAAAACGGGGCTCTCACATATGCTTATCTCTTTGCTTATGTTATCCTTCAAGAATCAAACTTTAGATATATTCAAACAGATATTCATAAGCAAATATCTTAGATTATAAATCTTTGACTCTGCTAAGCTGGACATCTTGAACTTTTTAAACTTCGGATTCAAATTGTGCAACTAAGATACAAATAAACAAGGTCTGCTAGTGAAGTATGGAGGTGAAGCGTTGAAGGCTTGCTGATCTTTGTTGGTGATACTTGGTGGAACTCGAAGTCTAACTAAGTTGTTCTAAAAGCTGAGTTCTATAAAAAGCGGCCACGCTAACTGGTATGCATCCCACTTAATCACTAAGTATAAAACTTAAGTAATGAATGAGCATTTTCAAATCTAAAATACAATGAGAATCAACAAAGTGATTGGTCAGGATTCCTTTTATTGCATCCATTAAAGAAACAATCTCATCCGCTTTAAGACAATTTGGAGAAGGAATGACAGTAGGAGGATGAGGGGCATTTAAGAAATAAATTAATGAAAGTGAACTTTTACGGTTTAAAAAAAGAGAGAGTATTTGAGCGGTTGAATTTCTCCTAAAAGGTACCGGCCCGTAATTATTCCTTCATTTAAACAAGCAAATTCAGTTATATGCCATAGTTTAGTATACTTTGGACTACTTGCCTTGGAGCACCATTGGTAAAGCCCATGAACATTATATTTATTGGGTTGGACATTGGTTTAATGCTTAATTGGGATTGGGCTAGGACTTAAAATTGGTTCCGCATTCGGAGGAGAAGATCATAAAATACTTCATGGACCTAATGCACGTGCATATTTAAGTGGTGCATCACAATCAATTGTGGTACACTATTGCGTCAATATGGTAAGAATTAGATCTTACTTTTTAAACAACATTAGCACAAATAATGTGTCGCTATTGATCGTGATACACCACACACTGCTCTAAAAATTAGCCTAGGCGCCACCCAGACGCATAGTAATTTGGAAAATTGGGCCAAAAGTCGCCCATGTGGTCTAGGCACTCTAGATGCCCAACTTTTGATTTTTTCTATTTAAAAATATTTTGACCCACAAAAATGTCATTTTAGGTCTTTTTATAAAAAAATAATTTGAACCTTCAAAGTATTTTGAAGTATTGAGCTGTTGACTATTTTCATAAGATTTTGAACTTTCGAATGATGTTAAATTACTGGTTTTACTTTTAAAACTTTCATATCGTAATGTAATTGTGTCTCAATTTTAGGCCTTCCCTAGACCTTGTTAGGTGCCCTGGACTCTAGGCATTAGTCTGGTGCATAACGCTGACCTAACATATTTAGAACACCAGCATTACGTAGGCATGTCACCTAGTTATCAAGACCACTAATAAATATTTCTCGAATTCTAGGCAGCTTTTAAGATTTTGGGCTTTTTTATATCTCCGTTGCAATAAGCAAGCATGATTTGAGACTTCAAGTAACTTTATGGGCTAGTTGATGTTCACCAAATTAAACATTGGGTCTATCTCCCACCTTTAAAATTTTGAAACTATTAAAGACCATATAATTAGAAGGAAAATTTGCGGAAAAAAAATGCGGGTCGATCCTCTTTCTCAAGTTTATAACTCCTTCAGTCCCGTATTTTTTTTTCAATCGTAAAAAATCACTTTTGGGGCAAAATGACTACGGTGGTCACTTACTCAGTGCATTGCACTGCATCAACTTTTGCACCGCGATGCATCGATTTAAATTATCTAATCCAATTTAAAGTTTACGTGAACTTTATTATTTCGTATGCATTATATAGTTTTACTTGATTATCTCTTATGAAATCATCGTTTCTTTCCTATTCATTTTATTTCAAGGACGTCATTTTCTTTCCAAGACGATGTGATCTATTTGAAGGAATGACGAGAAATTTTGTCTAAATCTCTCATTTCTTCAATGGAAAAATCTATCATATTATTGCTCAAATTCCGAAGATATACGATTGTTTCTAAACTTCCTGAAAATTTTGAAAATATTGATGTTATTCAATTGATAACAAAACCGATGGAAATTTATTATTATTCTTCTTCTTCTCTCTCGTTCGTTCAAAAACGCAAAAAAAAAATGAAGTGGAAAGAGAGTGGGGAGTTGGGTGACGAGGAAGAACGGTAGTTACTACATAATGTTTCTTTGTTACCCGAACTTCCCACTCTTGTACTAATTAATATCATGTTGCTGTTGTTGTTGTTGTTCTTCTTCTTCTTCTTTCATTATTTGGTGTGATTCAAAATAGATTTAGTAACACAAAACCTTTTGTGTTGCTATGCATGTAAAGTGTTCGATGAAATGCATAAATATAAGTTTTTTTTTTGGTTGTTGGACACCTTTTTCAATCCGGATGCATTAATTTTGAATCACAATGCATCATTGTGAATCGTGATGCATTGTTTCTGATTTGGAATGAAGGAAAGATGCATAAATAGTTTGAATCATTTGTTGATTGTGCATTGAAAAAAAGGTAGATAAGGTCTGGTTATCTAAAACTTGATAAGGTATTTTAAATTAATGCATCGTGGTGCTACATATTTTTGCATCGCGCTGCAAAATTGAATTAAGTAAATAATATGATGCATCACGATGTAAAAATTGATACAATTAAATTGATGCATTGCAATACATTAAGGTAAGGGGTGTCAATCCGTGCCATCAAACCACCAAGTCGAGTCGAACCGAGCGGTTCGGTTCGGTTTCGTAACTTATATGGTTCGGTTCGGTTCGTGTTTTTGAGAAACCAAGTGGTTTGGTTCGGTTTGTGTTTTTGAGAAACCAAGTGGTTCGATTCGGCTCACGATTTGACCTTTCAAGTCGAGTCAAACCGAAATGGACCAAACCATTTTGAACCAAACCACCAAGTCAAACCACATAGCTAAACCATCGAGCTAAGCCACCAAACCAACAATCTTTTAGAATTCTGACCTTTAGACTTCGATCCTTACTCGCCCTCTCCGGTCTCGTCTACTCTCCCGTCCTCTTCTAATCTTCATGTGGGGAGTCGTTTCGAAATACATTTTCATTCTATTATTTTTAAGTTTACATAAATGTTTTAGCTTGACATGAACTACTTTTGTTGTATTTTGGTTATATTTTTTGGATTCAATGTATTGACTATTAAGTATTTCATGAGTTTATGTGTGAATCCCTTTATTCCAAAGTTTTTTTATTTAAATTTTGGAGATTGTATGAAAACATCTAAATATTATATATTCATATTACATTTGATATTTTGGTATTTTCTTTAATTTGTTTTTTTTATTCTTTTGGTTTGCTTAAATGTTGAAATCCCATAATTTTGGTTGTTGAAAGTAGGTTGAATTACGAAACCGAGCCGAACAAAGTCGAACCATCGTGGTTTGGTTCGGGTCAACTCAAGACTTTAAACAGTTTAGTTCGGTTGATTTTTTACAAACCAAAGACATACGATTCAACTCATATTTTATTCCAAGTCAAACCAAGCCGAACCATTTACACCTCTAATTGGGGTGAGTGACCATGTAGCAACCCGACCCCCGATCTCTATACGAGTGTCTAATAAACACATACAACACCTCCAAAGTCCCTACTCATTACAGGCTAAACAAATTACGCATGATAAAACATAATCACTCTTGTGAATAATATAAACACCGCAACTTCTGAAAAGTCAGGAAAACAAAAACCAACAAGCTATTACTCGTAAACTAAACACAATGGCTCCAGGCCAACCAACTAGTGAAATATAATACACTATTAACAATCAAAAACCCAAAATAGAGTCTATATAACTCTGTACATTCTCGTCCTCACAACTATAAAAAACAAGCCTTCTAGGAGCTACAACTTAATACAATTTGCTAAGTCTCGTGTGTCTCAACCACCACACGGGAACTCCCGATCTCGCTGGATCAAATTTATGGAAAACTGCACACAAAAGTAAACAAACACGGGGTGAGTGATAACTCAGTAAGTTACTAAATGCAATTACATAACACGATGTTATGCACATGTAAACATCATATCAGTCAATCAAGTATAAATGTACATATACTTGTACGCATGACGTTGATCATGTTATATTACACATTGACCCAACGTAATTAAACACATAAACCAGGATATATAACTGCATGAGAGATTTTTGTCTTGTCCTCCCTTTCAATTACCATAGTTGTGTTGCTGCTGCTGCAGTAAATATGTTGAATCGTGTATAAACCCAGTAGTATCCAGAATAGTATCAATGTCTGAACCCAATAGTATTAAGAACCAATGACGTTAGGATTTAATGAGGAGTCTCATTACCCCGAGTTTTACCAAAAAGTCTAGCTCCTCATTGGTTATGCGAATTGCTCTAACCAGGCTACGTCCTCACTAGTCACTACGACCAATAGTGAGGGAGAGACCCATGTAACGACCCGTAGTGACCACGAGATATAATTCTCGTAAAGACTATTGTCGCCTCATTGTCGACACAACCACAAATGCCAGTTGTACTCAATGTGATGCACAAGAAGATGTTTACTTATAATAAACACAACTGTTGAGTGCCAAGTATGAGAACTCACACACATACCAAGCATGAATGTTTTCTCGTAAATAAACACAGTTGTTAAGTTCCAAGTATGGGAGATCAACACGCATATCAAGCATGTTTGTTTGCTCGTATATAAACATCAAGCATGTATTTTCTTAAAACAAACATTATAGCTAAATCATCTCAACGGTAACGAATGTAACGTTTGTAAGTTCTAAACGTTAAACAATACAAAAGTAGGCCACTGGTCCTACCACAAATACCAACTACAAAAGACAAGCCTGTAAATAGTAGACTTTCTTATGGAGATCTCAAGTAGACCATTGAATCTATATTATTCATAAAATACACTTGTAACCACATATTACTTTAGAATCGTAATTGTGTCCGTAGCTACTAGACACCAAGTTTAACACAAGGGTAGTCCTCCAGTCCTACTACCCATAACAATAGAGAATTGATGAGTCCGTAAATACTGGACAACATATACAATCACAAACATAGGTCAATTGTACCTATTACCTCATAAAAGACTACACGACTAATAGCGAGTATTAGAACACTATATCTTATAACATACAACATTGTCACTAGCCATCTATGATTATTCGACATTAGATATCCCCAAGAGTAGGTCGATGACTCTACTACACACAATACTTCAACTTGCTGTCATTGACAATCTATATCATCCATAAACTTTATATTTTAGTTCATAACTACCATATTCGCAAATGGTGTACATATGATGATAAGAGCATATTTTGGATCCCACTATTCATAATTATGTCAAACAATACCTACACGAACTTTAACTTTTTATTAAAGTCTCGCAACTTAACCACGATTAATCATACTCCACTCTATTGGTACTATGTTCAAGCTTACAAGTCATGAGTTTCAAGTCAAGTGTAGGAGCAAGCCACTAATGCTTACTACCTAGGAAAATATCGTATAAATATAGGGATCAAATACCTAAATTAGATAACTTAGTTATCTTAAATACTTACTCTGTTAAGGCACAAACCCAAAAGTTATTTGCTATTAGATAGTTGCAATATCCATCAATTGACATATAGTTATTTATACTCGCAACTAGTATGAATCTACCTGTCATTTAGTACATGCATACGAATATCTATTAATCTACATGTCATTCAGATATTAGATACTATTGTCATATCTTATAGCATCTTTTCAATCCTCAATTTTCTCGTTGTTTATTATTCTCAAAACTTACTAAGTTTAGCATAGGAACAATATCTTTTTAAATATTTTAATTCTATGTCGGAACTAAATTACTCAGTTGACTTAACTAGTAGTCAACTCTAATTTGACTTGTAAAGTCAATTACAATACCATAATAATATTCTTAACATGTAGGGACTAATATATTATTCCCCCATTTAATACTTTATTGTCATACAAATTAATCATGTGTGGTCAATTATAATACTATAACATTTTTTTGTCACAATCGCTAATTATTAATTATCCCCACCTATTCAATGATAATTACTTATGATGGCATCATATTTTTTATAAGGGTATTGTAGGAACAATAGTAGCTAGGAATCGCAAAAACTGCCAATGCAGTTTCCAATGTGTGGGTCGCCCGGACTGTGCGCCGCGCCCTTGGATAGGGGTGCGCGTACGTACAGATGCGGGACACCACTGCTCTCATTCCATCTTCCCTTGTTTAGGGGAGAACGAAATTAAAAGTGCGAGAGGAATGATGTCTAAGATAGCGTGTTGGAATGCGCCTCGGTTGCCTTTAGTGGATTTTTGATCCAATATGGGAACTTTTGGGTTTCCCACATCAAGTTATCCCTTGTTTAGGGGATACCAGGATATGAGAATGCATCACCCTTTCATTCCCATTTTCACTTTTTTAGGGGAAAACGGAAAAGTGCAAAAAAGGGTGTTGCGACGCCCCACTATGGATTTTAAAAAAATAGCCTTATGGCCTATTTCAGATCACTATGGGAGCTTTGAGTTTCTCGCATCAAGTTATCCCTTGTTTAGGGGATACCAGGATATGGGAATGCATCATCCTTTCATTCCCATTTTCCCTTTTTTAGGGAAAACAGAAAAGTGCAAGAAAGGAGTGTTGCGAGACCCCACTGGATCCAAAATGTTTTAGAGTCGCCATCTTTATTTTAAGGCAAAAATAAAGCAAAACCAAAAAAGAAAAACCAGAGATTGTAAAACGGGTTCGGAGGCTAAGTTACGAGTTGGGAAGGTGCTAGGCACCCAACTCGCTCTTTCGGTCTCAAAAGTGGTTTTTGGCTAATGTATGCTTTTTGTTATATTTATCTAGCAAATAAATAAACAATTTAAAGACAGGAAAATGAAAGCAAATACATCCGTAGCTATATTATTTACGGACTTGCAGCCATTTCCTTACAATAATTACAAATATATTTAAAAATATTTGGCCATTATAACGGCTCTTTTACATAATATTTCCTAACTAAATCCGGGCAGTACAACGGCTTATATTCGCTACATTGAGCTGGATTTAAAGAAAAACTTTATAAAAAATAACGTCCTTAAAGGCTATTACCTTTTAGAGCAGGATGTGCTCGCTCTGTCCTTCAGGGAGAAGGAGTCTTTGTTGTTGTTGTGATTTGGGCAGAGTGACTGCTTGTTTTTTGGTGTTTTGGCTCGTTCACTCGGGCAGAATGACGGCTTACTTGTGGTTGTTTTGGCCTTTTTGGTTGGGCGGAACAACGGCTTATTTGTGGTGTTTTCGGCCTGCTTACTCGGGTAGAGTAACGACTTACTTTATGGTTTTTGGGCCGGGGAAGTAAGCTGGATACTTAACTAAAAGGCTAGGGATCACTTTAACCGGTTGGATTTGTGTTTGGAGGAGGTTTGACAGAGTTTCGAGGCTTTATAGGAGAGGGGGATCACTCTCGCTCACTGATCGCTTACTGCGTTAAAAATATGCAGAGTTTATCTGGGCTTTAAGCCTTCGTCGAATTGTGTTGTAAAATCGTAGTCGGGCATTGATATTTATAGTTGGATTTGTGCTTCATCGGCTTGTATCGCGCGTTTGATAATTTGCACAATGCGTTAACTGTTCGGGCACTGTTGGGAGCTTGGCGCGGATCCTACCCTTCCTTGGCGCGGCGCCAGATGATGCTTTTGGCCGCGCCAAGTCACTATTTGACTTTCAAATTTGTCACTTTCCCCCCTGCAGTTCACTATTCATGCATCCTACTTTTCCTTTTGCATTTTCAACCATGTAACTTGACATTTTGTTAAGTTTAAAAAGTTTTTGATATCACATGTCAGAGTCACACATCAGGGGTACGAAATTGGGGTGTCTACAGAGCCCATCAACGATGGAGTCTACGGGTAACCCGATGCTTACTGAGTAGACGAACATCGTTGATAAACAATAGACTCTCCAATTTCGTTCAATTATAAAACGGGGAAGAGATGCAATAGGTAGTAGTTATAATGCAATAGTTTATAACGCAAACCAAACCTCACATATCCTAGACATATTTAGCCGGTTATAACAGGTTATCGTAGTTTTTAAGCAGATATGCAATAAAATGCTCTAATGGTCGGACCTACTAGTGTAGGCTGCCTACGTATCCCTTAATAAAGGAAATCAGACTAGACGTAATTCGGGCCAAAAACAGGCATGCCGCAATGGTAACAAACAAGTGGTGTGATAGTCGTGCCTACCGAAATAGGCTGCCTACGTATCCTTATCCAAGGAATCAGACCAAACGTAGTTCATCTCTGCCAGGGATCAAGTGCTGCAATGCAGACAAGTGTTATGCGGAAAGATAGTTGTAATATCCATTACAACCTAGTGAAAATAACATATATCAAAATGCAATACACATTGCATCGCAACACAAGACGCAATATCCATTGCGTCGCCACAAAACAAAATGCAATATCCATTGCATTATCACAGAAAACAAATGTAATATCCATTGCATTGCAACACAAAACGCAATATCCATTGCGTCGACACAAAACTTAATGCAATATCCATTGCATTAACACGGAAAGCAGATGCAATATCAATTGCATCGCAACATAAAACGCAATATCCATTGGGTCGACACAAAACTTAATGCAATATCCATTGCATTAACATGGAAAGCAGATGCAATATCCATTGCATCGCAACACTAAACGCAACATCCATTGCGTCGACATAAACTTAATGCAATATCCATTGCATTAACACGGAAAGCAGATGCAATATCCATTGCATCGCAACACAAAAACGCAATATCCATTGCGTTAACACGGAAAACAGATGCAATATCCATTGCATCGCAACACAAAAACGCAATATTCATTGTGTTAACACGGAAAACGAATGCAATATCCATTGCATCGCAACTCGAAAACACAATATCCATTGCGTTAACACGGAAAACAGATGCAATATTCATTGCATCGCAACACAAAAACGCAATATCCATTGCGTTAACACGGAAAGCAGATGCAATATTCATTGCATCGCAACACAAAACGCAATATCCATTGCGTCGCCACGAAACAAAATGCAATATCCATTGCATTATTACAGAAAATAGATGCAATATCAATTGTATCGCAACATAAAACGCAATATCCATTGCGTCAACACAAAACCTAATACAATATCCATTGCATTAACACATAAAGCAGATGCAATATCCAGTGCATCGCAACACAAAACGCAATATCCATTGCGTCGACGCAAAACTTAATGTAATATCCATTGCATTATCACATAAAACAGATGCAATATCCATTGCATCGCAACACAAAACGCAATATCCATTGCGTCGACACAAAACTTAATGCAATATCCATTACATTAATATGGAAAACAGATGCAATATCCATTGCATCGCAACACAAAACGCAATATCCATTGAGTCAACACAAAACTTAATGCAATATCCATTGCATTAACACGGAAAGCAGATGCAATATCCATTGCATCGAAATACAAGATGCGATATCCATCGTATCATCATGGAAAGACGGATGCAATATCCATTGCATCACACCACTAGATGCGATATCCATCGCATCAACACGGAAAGACGGATGCAATATCCATTGCATCGCAACGCTGAATGCGATATCCATCGCATCAACACGGAAAGACGGATGCAATATCTATTGCATCGCAACGCTGAATGCGATATTGTGAGGTTCAGGTGCGACCAGCGCCCGCGCCTGGATAGGGGTGCGGCGTGCGTGCGGATGCGGGACACCCGCTCTCGTTCCACCCTCCCTTGTTTAGGGAAGGCGAAATCCAAAGTGCGAGAGGAGTCTTTGTCTATGTTAGCACGTTGGAATGTGCCTCGGTTGCCCTGAGTGGATTTTGTATCCAAAATGGGAACTAAAGGTTTCCTCATGTCAGGTTATCCCTTATTTCTGGGATAACAATATATGGGAATGCATTACCTTTCCATTCTCATTCTCCCCTTTTATCTTTCAGGGGAAAATAAAGAAGTGCAAGAAAAGATATTGCGGCGCCCCCACTTATGGATTTATTAAAATAGCCTTATGGCCCAATCGGATCGCTATGGGAGCTATGGGTTTCCGCATCAAGTTATCCCTTGTTTAGGGGATACCGGGATATGGGAATACATCACCCCTCCATTCCGTATCTCCCTTTTTTAGGGAGAACAGGGAAAGTGCAAAGAGGGAATGTTGCGAGGCCCCTTGGATCTGAAAGTTTTAGAGTCGCCACCTTTATTTTAAGGCAAAAATAAAGGAAAACCGAGAAAAAGAAAACCGAGAGATTTTAGAAAGCGGGTTCGGAGGCTAAGTTACGAGTTGGGAAGGTGCTAGGCACCCAACTCGCCCTTCGATCTCAAAACGTTTTTGGTGAAGTATGCTCATTGTTATATTAATCTAGCAAATAAATAAGGTCTTATTTTGACAAGGGAAAATTAAAGCAGATACATTCGTGGCTACATTATTCTGGACTCGCGGTAGTCTCCTTCCAATAATTACAAACATATTTAAGAATATTTGGCCATTATAACGGCTCTTTTACATAATATTTCCTAATCTAATCCGGCGACAACGGCTTATATTGGCTACATTGCGCGGATTTAAATAACAATTTTGAAAATAAATAAAAAAAATACAAATAAAATAAAAAAAATAACGCTCTTAAAGGTTTTACCTTTTAGAGCGGTGGTGTCTTCGCTCTGTCCTCCTCGGGAGAGGAGTCTTTTGTTTTGTTGTTGTGTGTGTGTTGTTGTGTTGATTTTTGAAGTTTGGGCTTATCAACTCGAGGCGAGTGACTTTATTTGGGTAGGTTTTGGCCTTTTTGGTTGGGCGGAACCTAGACTTAGTTTTGACTTTTTAGCTCGTTACTCGGGCGGAGTAACGGCTTACTTTGGGATTTTTGGAATTTGGGGATTTGAGGTGGATACCTAACAACTAGGCTAGGGATCACTTATAACCTATGGGTTTTGATGATTTGGCGAGTTTGGACGGGGTTTGGAGATTATAGGGGCTTCCACTCACCTATCTCGCACCTCTCGTACTAAGCGTATCGAGATAAAATTGCGAAATGAAATCGAGGCGGGGTCTCTATTTATAGTAGAGGCGAGGTGGGAATTTTTGATTTCTTTCCGTGCATCGGCCGCGCTTGAAGACTTGTACTTATTTGATGTGAGAGAGAGCATGAAAATGAGTGCGGCCAAGGCAATGCAGTGCGGCACCATTCATTAGCGGCACCAAGCTCCTTTTGGAGTTTCAAAATTTGTCACTTTCCCCTGCGGTTCATTTTTCGCGCATCTGCTTTTCCTTTCGCATTTTTGACTCACGCAACTTGACATTCGTTAAGTTTTAACAGTTCTTGATATTTTATGTCGGTCACATACCGAGTGCGAAATTGGGGTGTCTGAGCCCCTCAGCGATGGAGTCTACGGGTAACCTTAAGGCTTCTTGAGTAGGCGAACATCGTTGATAAACAAGACTCTCAATTTCGTTCAATTAAGAGCGGGAGAATGCAATTGGTAGCGATTATAATGCAGATGAACATGCTATCCAAACTCTATAACCTAGACATTTTTAGTCGGTTATAAAAAGTTATCGAAGTTTTAAGCGGATGTGAATTTAATGTGCTCGATGGTCGGACCTACTAATGTAAGGCCTACGTATTCGGAAATCGGACCAAGCGTAGTTCGGGCCAAAACCTAAACTACAACTAAAGTGAGGATGTCATTTCGAAAAAGCGTATTCTTCGGTCGAAACCGTTGTCAAATACGGTATGAAGATTTGAATGTTTTTACGTTACCACCTTTCAACCGGTCAATACCTTGTAGTTGAAGCGTGTTAAGAAGAATTTTCTAATTATGTCGGGCCTTGATCATTTGTCTTGTTTCGGACATAACCGAAAACTTTCAAATATCGAGAAAATTGTGCTTGACTAAAGATCCATCGCCTGCGAATTGCTTTTACCACCACATTTCAACCGGTCAATACCTTGTAGTTGAAATGTGTTAAGAAAATTTTCTAAGTATGTACGGGCCTTGATCATTGTCTTGTTTCTTCAAGTATTTTCGAAAATTGTGAAGTGGACTAAATATTCTTTTTCCTTCCTCTTTCTTCTTCTCCCTGTTTTTTTTTTCAAATATTCCTCTTTTTTTGTGTTTTTGAAATATTCCTCTTTTTTGTGTTTTTGAAATATTCCTCTTTTTTTTTTTTGAAATATTCCTCTTTTTTTTTTTGTTTTTGAAATCAAAACTCAATTTGAAAAAGTTTTTTTTATTTGAAAATTTTTTTTTTAAATTTTCAAATTTTCCTAAAAAGGAAATTATTCTAAAGTCGGGGTAGAATCTTGTACGACTTACCTTTTAGGGTGGGCTGCGGTTGATTCGACATTTTGCCACTCTTCTTTGGGGAATTTATTCTTTTTTTTTTTTTTTTTGATGGTCGGACCTGTGTAGGCCCTCGTATCCTTTTTCAAGGAATCGGACCAAGCGTAGTTCGGCGATCTTTGGGAATTCTTGCTTTTTTTCTTTTCTTTTCTTTTCTTTTCTTTTCTTTTCTTTCTTTCTTTTCTTTTTTTCTTTCTTTTCTTTTTTTTCTTTTTCTTTTTTTTTTCTTTTTTTTTTGATCTGCTGGGGAAGTCATTTCCTTTGTCCTTTGGTGAATGGTCGCAAATTTTGGTTAACAAGACTAACTTTGTTAACTTTCGTTAGGCTCGGGGACCATTTGAGAACTTTGAAACTCGAGGACGAGTCTTTGCGGCAAACTTTGGAGGGAAAAGGGAAAATTCCCTTTTCTCCCTTAAGTGGGCGGGAATTTGAGAAAGGACTCTTGCTCCTCTTTCTCTTTTTCTTCATTTCATTCTTTTGCCCATAGCCTTGCCTTTCTTTTTTTTTTATTTTCTTCATTTTTGCTCCTTTTCTCGATTTTCTTCCGCCAATTTCAGTGTTTTACTTAGCAGATGGCTTCTTCTTCACGATCCAGGAAGGGAAAAGCACCGATGCGCCCGGTGGTAGGAGGAGGAACCTCCTAGCTTGATTCGGAATCGGCTCAATTATACGTACTCAAGGATGATTGGGGCAACCTTTTGCGAGATCGGGACACCCACGTGTCCAATCTTCCCTTAACCCTTGTAAGATTTCTCTTTTCTAGCAATTTTCTGGCTATTTTTCGGATCGCTAAATTCTGCCTTGTTTGGGACTTTTGGAGCATTCTTGACTTTGTTAGTGATGCATATGCATGTCCTATTTATGCCTAAATGATGTAATTGAGTGATAATGTATGTAATTTCTATGATTTATTTTTGCGATGCATGATTTGAAATAGTGGTCACTATTTGACCCTACTATGCATGATTTATGTTCTAAATGCAAATGGGGCTATATGATGCATGTTTTACATTAAATCACATTTTTGCATGCAATAGAATCGCGAAAGCGGAATATTCGGAGTATAAATTTAATAAATTTAATTTTTCGAAACACTTTTCGGGCATATTTTCGGATAAAAATGGGACAAAACAGATATTTTTCATGCCCTTAGATTTATTTTCCAAGCATGCAAATCTTTGCTGGGGGTATAGTAAATACCACAAAGATATTTATTTTGATGATTGGTGGTACTTTACCTTCTTTTTGTCGTACCTCTATGGCAGCTTATTGGACAAATGAAATGCAAAATATGAATGCATGAATTATTTTATTTGATGCTGATGCAATGTAGAATACGTATGAGATGATGCATGAATTTTTCACATTTTATTATGCACATGACAAATGCAGTTATAATATGTACGTTAAGATGCAAAATTAATTACATATATGAATTGTTTTTTTTTTTTTTTTTTATGGATTTTGAAAAAGAATGATTTTTATGTACATGTAAATTTATGCACATGTATGAAGATAGTATGTGACTATTTAAAGAATTATTTTTTTATGAACAAGATTTTTTTTTATTATTATTTTTTGCTAAAAAATTTATTGTAAAAATCATGAAGTATAAGACATGCGATATGTTCATTATTTATTTTAAGAAAAAAGGAGATAAGGGTAGAAAACTTACCTTGTTTTTTTTTTCTTTCAGGTTCGCAGGAAGCTTGATAGGGTTCGGGTATCATATGGTGATGTAGATGACATTTTTAACATGTTACCCAAAGATGCTCAATTGCTGGTAGAAGGCTCGGGCTTTAGCACCTTCTTGCACTCCTTTACTCATTTTACCAGCTTCCTCCCTATCTTTGACGTGCTTCGGGACTTCTGGTGGGACACCACCCACACTTTCCATTTCGGTGGGGGAGGCAACCATGACCCCTTGTGATTTCGCTGCTATTACAGGAATCCCTACCAGCATAGGGGAGACCTTGGCTCTGGATTTTACTCTCCGACATCGTAGGGAGGAGATCGTAGACCTTCTGGGCTTCGAGCCTCGCTTCAAATCGTCGGATGAGATTTATATTAGCAGCGTTCGACAATGGCTCCTTAATAATGCCGGGCGTACCGGTGATGATGAGGCGCTATTACTCGAGTAGCAGAGCTTTTCTTTTTTTTTCCTTGGCTCATCACTTTTTGCTAATTCTTACGTCACCACGAGGGCCTCGTCTTGGCTTGTCCTTGCGGACTTTGATCGGATCCACTTATGATTGGGGGCAGTGGTTTGGCGAGTTATATGCTTCCATGGACGAGCTAGCGAAATGATTCATCGACCACGAATGGGTTTGCCGGCGTGGGAGGTACATGCCTTTTCTGCTTTTCATTCATTCATTTTTTTTATGCATCATTTTTTTCATTTTTTTTTCAACATATTTATTTTTTTTTTTTTTCTTTTTTGCAGTGCAGGCTTTTTCATTCTTTAGATTTTCGGGCGCCTCATTCAACGGGTCTACCGGCCTCGTATGTGTCCCAATATGTTGGCGAGGGTCGATTCGGCGGCGGCGGTGGTTGCAAAACCGGGGAAAGTCTTTGGAGCAAATTGTTGGCTCTAATCTGGCTCGGTGCATTTTCTCCCTTGGGAAAGCACGGAGGGACATTATCATCTACTCGGCGTTCGGCCGTTGCCGGATATTGATGGTTTCCATCATGGTAGATTCTTTGTACATGGGCGGCGGGTGAATCGTCGGCACCAATATTTTCTAATGGCTCGGTGGTGCCTCCTCGGCCTCTGCTTGGGTGATAGAGCTGAGCAAGCTGCTCGGCCGGTCTCAATATTTGGGGAAATACCTCGTTCTGCGGCAGTTATCCGGTGATGTCATACGAGGATTTCACGAGATTAGAGCTGCATCCCCCTCCTCGTGCTCTGTTGTGCCCGAGGCGGCATTCGATGCTACTTGTCGGGCACGGGTCATCTACTTCACGTCTCGGCGAGAACGATGTTCTGAGCGATGATATTTTCTCTACTTTTCGGTATGAATGGGGCGGTGGATTAGTAGAGCGAGGTTCTTCGATGTCGAGATCCGGAGGCGTCGCGTCGGGCGAGCTCGTTCGGTAGACACATCCACCTTTATTGTCTCTTTTCTTTTTTTTTGCATTTTTTTCTTTGAGGCGACATTTTTCTTCATTTCATTTTTTTTTTTCACTTTTTTTAGGTGAGCGTGTCTACTTACAAGAAACTACTGCGGGGATTCTTCGGCATCGGCAAATTATATCGAAGTTGGCGATGAATTTTCTTGTAAGGGGAGCTTCGGTCTGCGGCGGCCGAGCGTCGAGATGGCGATGATGATGATGATGATGATGATGGGTCAAGCGCGGCGGAGGTCGAGGCGGGTCTCGGGGTGGTGGCCTTCCCGAAGCCGATCGTCCAGAGCACATTAGCTTTGAGTTCTGCGAACATTAGTATCTCTTTCTTTTTTTTTTCTTTTGCATTTTTTTATTTTTTTTGTATATATATTTTTTACGTAAAAGAAATGCGTACAAACATTATGAATAATGCAATATAATGTATATGATGCAATATGTTACACATGCAAAAATAAATTCACACGAGAAAATAAAACTATACCAAACATCTAAAATGTAATGGCATTGTATTTTGAAGAAAGGGATTTTTGAAGAATACACCTTTGGATAAGAGCGGGCTTTTCGGGTGATAT
This sequence comes from Codonopsis lanceolata, assembly GCA_013146195.2. NCBI lineage: Eukaryota > Viridiplantae > Streptophyta > Magnoliopsida > Asterales > Campanulaceae > Codonopsis > Codonopsis lanceolata. The sequence goes on along the minus strand of CM028384.1, from coordinate 54,843,541 downwards.
CGGAATGGGAAAATGGCGAATCTCTTATTCTTCGGTGCATTGTGGTGTTGAGTCCGTGGCCGTAGCCTTCCTTTTGTAGGTTTTTTTTTTTGATCGAGGCGGACGATGGTTGGAGCAAATATCATGGTACCGAGGCGGCACCTCTATCAGGGATAATGGGGACATTGATGATGAGGATGAGGACACACGGTGGCTCTCATCTTGATGAGTCTAGAGCTTCTTCGCCTCGCGAGAAGGAGTATATGGGCCGGCTCGGTGGGCGCGAGCGATGGACCGCTCGGGGCTATGGCTGCAAGAAAAGGATTGTTTCTGGGGGAAAACAACGGGGGTATAGGCAGTATATAGATATGTACAAATGCAAGTAATATGTAATATAAATGTCTTAATAAGTATTCCTAAGTTGCACCTTAGGACCTGTAAAATTTATATTTTAATGTTTTAATGTGAGCTGCTTTGTCGTGGTTTTTCTCTTTTGTCAGTCGAGTCTCTGATGTGTTGAAGACCGGAGGTAGTACGCTGATGGCTTCAAATAATGCCTTCCCTCTCCTTTTATTATTTTTTCATCATTTTTTTTATGCTCTAACTTTTGCCTAGGCCGCCCTTTCGGGTTTTCAACCTAGCGAGCTTTTTTTTTTATTTTTTATATGCTCTAATTTTTGCCTAGACCGCCCTTTCGGGTTTTCAGTCTAGCGAGCCTTTTTATTATTATTATTTATTTTTTTATATGCCCTAACTTTTGCCTAGACCGCCCTTTCGGGTTTTCAGCCTAGCGGGCTGGAGAGGGAAGCATTAGAGGATGGCTCAGGCGTAGTACCTTTTGAGTTTGTCGAGGTTGAAAGGCTGGACAAGATCTTCTCCGTCTTGGTTTGTGAGAAGCACGGCACCTCCTGATCGGATCTCCTTAACGATGTATGGTCCCATCCAGGGAGACTTCCATTTTCCCCTAGTATCAACATAACTAGGGGGTTTTTCTCAGCACGAGGTCTCAGGCTTGAATATCTCGGCCTTTGACTTTTTTGTTGAAGGCTCGGGCGTCGCCTTTGATATGCCGGGTATGCTCCAAGGCTAGGCGTCGTTCATCAATTAGGGCCAGTTCTTCGTATCGCCCTTTGACCCGATCAATTTACGATATATCGACTTCCATCATTACTCTTAATGATGGAATTTCCACCTATTGGTAGTACCGCTTCCATGCCATATGCTAGAGAAGTAAGGGGTAGCCCGGTGGGTGTGCGGGCGGCGTCACGGTAGCCCAGAGGGCTAGTGGCAATTTTTCTGGCCAATCTCTTCCTGTATCAGCCATTTTTCTAATGATGTTCTCGAGAGTTTTATTGGCTGCTTCAACGGCACCATTGGCTTGTGGCCGGTAGGGGGAGGATTTGTGTCTCTGGATCTTGAACTCGTCCAGCAGACGGTTCACGTCCCCTTCAAAATGAGAGCCGTTGTCGGAGATGATCTCGAAAGGTACCCGTAGCGGTATATGATATTGGCCTTAATGAAATTCGGATACCTTTCGGGCGTTTAAGACCTTGTAGGAAGAAGCTTCTACCCACTTTGTGAAATGTCGGCGGCTACGGGACATATTCATGGCCATTGGATCCCGGGTGAATTTGGCCTATGGCGTCGATACCCCATGTTGAGAAGGGCCGGGCGTGGAGTTGTATAGGGCGTGTGGGGGCACATCTTTGTAGATTGGCAAAGCGTTGACATTTGTCGCAATGTCGCACCAGAATCTGATCGGTTCGGCGTACTCAATAGTACCCTGTCGAATGACTTTCTTTGATAGCATATGGCCGTTCATGTGGGGCCCACCACCATGCGGTTGATCCATAATTTGCTCGGCTTTGCTTTGATTGACACATAGTAAGTTGAGGCCTTGATAGTGCCTCTTATCTGTTGCCACCGTGATGCAATTGGGAGGCCCGTCTTCTCGGGGAGACTCTTCCCCTTTTGTCTAACCCGGGGGATAAAGATTCTTACGGGCGATTTAAGATGTCGGCATACCGGGGCTCGTGATGCGCCGAGGCTGCGTTGATTTTGAAGCGATGCAGGAGTGACCTTCTTCCCGACTATGAATGGTTGGACTTTAGTTTCGGCGGGAATCGGACTAGTGATGCCTTGAGTGGCGAGCATCGGCGAATTGATTCCTATCTCGTGGCGGGTAATGGAGCGAGATAGAACCAAATCGGGCGGCGGTTATTAGCTTGGCATGATAGAGTTGCGGCCAGAGGATCTGGGTCTTCCATCCTTCCTTCGACTTGATTTATAATCGGGCCGAGTCTCAGTAGACTTCGAGATCTTTAGCTCCCCTTTTGAGAGCTTCTTCTAGGCCGACAATACGGGCTTCATACTCATTGTATTATTTGAACATTCGAACTCCAACCTTATGGCCGGCGGAGTATGAGAGTCGGCGGGATCGATTAACAAGATTCCTATGCCAAAGCCTCTTTTGTTTGCGGCTCAGTCAAAGAACATTTGCCAACAGGTGTCTGGTCGGTGATTTCGGGATACCTTCGCAAGCCGGGCTCGGTTGCATCTTCGGTCTTGAGGGTAGATCGGCTAAGTGGTGCGCAATGGCGCTCCCTTTGATAGACTTGAGAGTGACATAGGTTATGTCAAACTCATTAAGAAGAAAAAGGACCACTTGGCGGTCTGTTTGGGCGGTGATGGCTTACGAAGATGTATTTGATAGGGTCCATCACGGATATGAGCTTGATGGACCTTCCTTGGAGATAGGTTTTGAGCCTCACAGTGGCCCGGACTAGGCCGGTGCGGCTTTTTCTAGTCTTAGAATAGTTTAGCTCGCTTCCTTGTAGCTTCCTACTTATGAAATATATGGCGTTTTCAATGTAGGAATCTTTCTTTCTCTTGGGCGAGCATAGCCCCTCTTGAGGTGTGCGTGACGGTTAAGTATATGAGGAGAGGTTTATGTGTATGAGGTGGAGCTAGCACGGGGGATTGGTAAGGTAGGCTTTTATTTTCTCGAAGGCTAGGCGGCACTTGCGTCCCAGACTTGATCGGTATTCTTTTGAGGAGTTTAAAGAGGGGCTCGCGGGTGGTAGTCGGTTGTCGATGAAGCGGTGATGTCTTGCAACCGGCCTAGGAAGCCTTTGACTTCGGTGGGAGTTTTTGGTGTGGCATTTCTAGGGATGGCTTTGATTTTCTTTGGCTCGATCTCGATGCCTTGCTCGATTACTAGAAATCCCGAGGACTTTGCCTCTGGTAACCCGAATGTGCATTTGGTGGGGTTAAGCTTCATCGGTGCTTTACGAGTCTTTCGAAGAACTTACGGAGATCTTTAATGTGAGCACCATAGGCGTCATTTGGAATGCACGATCATATCATCGACATAGACCTCCATCTCTTTGTGGATCATGTCGTGGAAGAGGGTGGTGGCGACCCTACGGTAAGTGGCTCAGGCATTCTTTAATCCGAATGGCATGACGGTATAACGATAAGTCCCCGAGGGAGTAGTGAATGAGGTCTTCTCTGGTCTTCTGCCATTTTGATTTGGTTGTAGCCCGGCATGCCGTCGACGAAGGATCGGACTTTGTGAGCTGCGGCGGCATCTACCACAATATCAATGTTGGGCGGGGAAGTCATCTTTGGGCGGCAGCTTTGTTGAGGTCGCGGAAGTCTACAGTTCGACTTTCCGTTGGGCTTAGGAGCAGGTCACTATATTGGACGGCCAGTCGGGTATTCAACTACCGGATGAAGTTGGCGTTTCATGATTTCTTCTTTGACTTGTAGTGACCATTACGGCTTGATGCGGCGGAGCTTTTGTTTGGCCAGGCGAGCATCAGGGTATGTGGGAATCGGTGCTCGACTATAGGCTGGATCTAGGCGGGGCATATCTTCGTAGGACCGAGGCAAAGATGTCTATGAATTCTTTGAGGAGATCAATAAGTGCCTTTCTTTACGGACCTTGGAGGTAGCTGCCGATTCGATTTCTTTGATTTCATTGTCCGGCCCGGGTTGATAGTGGACAGTCTTGATATTCTTGATGAATGGCTTTGTTCACAGTACTCGGCCGACTTTGCAAGCTCAAGTAGATAATTTTTATCTTTTGGGTCCATTTTATTAAATGACTCATTATCATAATTATTATTATTTAATCGTCTTTTAAATTAGGTGCAACTAAGGAATAAGCAAAGACATCCATATTATTATTAAAAGCACATTGTGCGGGGGTTATTACATTGTTGAGGACACGGGGTTTGAGATCCTCAATTATAGGTAGCGGATTGGTAGATGACCAATCCGTAAAGCTAGGAAAGGATCGGGGATAGTGTATCAGAAGCGGTCTACAGTCTGCGGGTGTCGGGAGGCGGACCGGTCGTGGTGTACCAATGCGAGAGGCTTATTAGAAATAGACTCGAACTTCGGCGAGGAGCTTTTCATAATCGGTGCCTCAGTCTATCATACCCGAAAAGCTGTCTCCTAGGCCGTCATCATCTAGCGGGGCCAAAGCATAATCATCTTGGTCTATAGACCAAGCATTTTCAATAATGGTGACAGTCTTATAATTGGTGCTACGGGGCTCGAGGGTAACTTGTTCCATATCATCGAGATAATCTTGACATCATCAAAGACTTCCCAACCGGGCATCTTTTCCCATTACGGTCTATCCGGGGTTCGGGAAACATAAGATAGGCTTCCTCCCCTTTCGTACAAAATAACCATTTAAGGTTTTTCGATAGGGTTGGAGAGGGGATATTCATAAGGAAGCTTTTTCATTTACGCCTTTCTTTTCTTACGTTTACGTTTCATGGCGGCTACTTCAATTTGGAGTAGGCGTGTATCCTAGGCAGAAAGGAGGGATACATTCCTTAAGTTCATCTTGGACTAAATTAACTAGCCCTTGCTTGATTTAGAGACCTAGACCGGGCATATAATTCATTTTTGGAACATGTTTAAAGGGACCATGTTTCCTAGGGAAGTAACTTTCTTACCAATGATGTCGGTTTCTCGGCCATATTCAATGGCGTTGACCACTTGGGGGATAACCTCAAAGCCAGAGGAAAATACCGGTGTCTTCATGTTCTATCTCGAGGATTGGGACATCCTCGCTTTCCTTATTCTCCACGATCTTGTCGGCGAGAATAATTACTATGTGATCATCGTGGATGAATTTGACACGGTGTAATGTAATGAAGAGGCTACCCCTTTACCCCATGAATCGAGGCGTCCCAACAACAGGCTAAGGTGGTTGGTATATCCGGGACTTGGAACTCAAGTGGCATGTTTAAGGGCCCAACAGTTAACATTAAAGTGACCACCCCAAGACACATCGGCGGTGTTGTCGTATGCCTTAGCTTGTCTGCGAGGAAGGAGTGAGTTCGATATCTTTATCCCGGTTTGGCTAGTGTCTTGGCGGGACATACATTCGGTGAAGACCCATTATCTATCAAAACTTCGGGGACCGTTTCTCCAAAATTCCCACGTGTGATGTGAAGAGCATCAATGTGGTTAGTTCCTTCCCTTGGCGGTCTAGATCGGTAAACATTATTACGTTCCCGAAATGAATGTTCCGATCATCTGAGTGAGCTTCGTTGGGGGAGGTTTCAATAGGAATTGGCTTAGTGACTTAGCGGTGTATCACGGTGGGTCTTGGAAGCACAGTAAGCCCAGGATGGAAATGTTGGCTTGAGTTTTCTTCATCGAGCTAATAAAGAATCTTCCACCGTTTTAGCCCGATATACGTTACTTGATCTTTTCGAGTGGTCACCTCTTTCGGGGTTTGGTGGTAGGCTCGGCCGGATCGGGTAAGGTGGCTAACATCTCCACCAACCCAGTGGCTTTTCAATGTTACTGGTTTTTGGCTACCAAGGATGGTGTCCCAAGAGAGCATATTACAGCTAAGCTCTTTTATGGATAAGGGTGGAGGAATAGGAATGAGGATATATGGAAGTGGGTGTTTATTTATTTCAAACTTGGGCACGGAAGGGTTTTCATCAACCTCAATCATATTGATTTGAGGTAGAGGGTTATTGACTACATTTGGTGCAGGTGGAGGTTTTTCAATAACCTTATCATCTATTAGGTCTGGATAGCATTTTTGAGGGTGTAACATTTGTCGGTGAGGTGACCATTGGAGCGATGATATTCACAGTACTGGGCATGGTTCCAAGTCCTGGGCAGGGGGTCAGGTGGCTTATAATTTTCCAATGGCTTCAACACTCCTTGTGCCATTAGCCCTGCGGTATCACAGGCGGGGAGCTTGCGGTTCATCAAAATCTTGGCTTACATGTTACGATTTAAAGAAGTTTACGGCGGGCCATTATTTGCTCCCATTGTATTGACCCGTCGACCCATAATACCATGGAGCGAGCTATAATTTTGGGTAGAAAATGGGGTTGAGGCATTCCCTACCATATTGGCAATTTGGAGGCGATGCGGTTGTCTTTCCTTTGGAGTAACGGAAAGAACTAGGAGACGTATTGGTTTTTAGTTGGCCGGTCCGTATATCATCATCAATACGGGCTCCTATCTCCACTATTTCTTTGAAATTGGTATAGGGGAGGTACGCATATGTTCGGGTAAATGGGTTGGAGGTTTTTGATGAACATCGGCATGACTCGGCCGGATCGGTCGAGATGCATGCGTGCGTGCTTTCTCTTCCACATTTGCAAACTTCGGCGCGAGGTTTCCTTTTCCGTTGGGTGCACGATTCAAGGTCCCTCCTATTTTCGGGACTGGTATTATCTTTGTATCTTTCGAGGAATGCTTCGGCTATCTGGTCCCAGGTATTCATGGTACTGCTATCAGACAGCATTAACCATTGCTTGGCGGCTCCTACCAGGGTGAGGTGAAAGTTGGAAGCCATAGCTTCAAAGCTAGCTCCCGTGACTGCATGCCGGTGGAATAAGATCTTAAATGGGATATGGGGCATCGGTCCGTCAAACTTTTCTATGTCGGGCATTTTGAACTTTGAGGGAAGTATTGGCGATGGTTGCAATGTTAGGGCCAGTAGAAAATTCCCTTTATTGAGGAGTTTAAGCATCATGGCCTTCATATTTTCCATGTCGGCCTCCATTTTGGTGGTTGGGGAGTTGGTTTTTGGTATATCTTGTTTGGATTTGGGAAGGTGGGTTATTTTACGGTTGAAGGTAGGGATTTTGGTGGTGGGTTTTGGGTAATATATGGATTCTGGGTTAATGGAATTTGGGCATTATAAGGATTCTGAGTGGGATATGGGTATTGGGTTGGATAAAGGTCTTGGGTTATTGGGTTTTGGATAATATAAGGATTTTGGTTTGGTGGGTTTTGGGTAGTATATGGATTCTGGGTTGGTGGGTTATTGGTAGTTTCAGCCGGGCGACCAGGATCATTAGGAGGTAAATATGTGGTAACTTGGCCTGGTGGGTTAAAGCTTTTTGGGTCCATGTGTGGGCTATTTAGGAGTGGGTTAGTCATAAGAAAAGGGAGGTCAGTTGGGTTACGGGTGTTTGGGGAATATATGGTGGATAAGGCGGGTAAGGATAAATATTTGGGTAATAGGGACTTGGTGGAGGATTGGGATTTGGGATAGTGGTAGTATTTGGTGGGTTAGTGTTTGGCTGAGGAGTTGGGTTAGGAGGCACCTGAGATGTGGATGCTTCTTGGGGAATAATAGGGGAAGAATTCACCTCACCACTGGATTTTAGACTCTGTACCAGACTAGCCATTTGACTCATCGCTGCACCCAACCTTTGGTCAAACCATTCTGCATTGCGGAGGCGGAACATACCTGAGCCCCGACTGTACCCATAGGCGATTGTTCACTTTCTTACGCCATCTTGCTCGGATCGTGCCCGATTACGCCTGTCGATCTGGCGATACCCTCGATCGATTTACGCACTACTTTCCCGAATCAACCGGCGATATCTCTACCTTTCCAAATTCGGGCCGGTCTATGAGGAAAATGGGGTTTGGTAGGTATCGGAAAGGTTTGGTGGAGGCTATCGGGCTTGGAATACAGCGTGCCTTTTTATTAGTATTTTATTATTATTATTTTCATGTTCCCTACAATTGGCCAGGATAAGCACACGCTTTATTTTGGCAGTCTCGGGACTTTTCTGGAGCAGTGGATTCTTTCTCGAGTATAGGACCAACGTATTCCACACGCCTTTCGACTCCCGGGGTCGGTCCCAGGCGAAGGGCCTATACTCTTTCCAGGATCCACCATCCGAAATGGTCTAGGTCGAGCATCTGAGAATTATAAATCAGCCCCTGTTTATTATTTATATTTATTCTATATATTTTTTTGTGCGCATTTATATATACACATTTTTTTTTGAACTTGCGCATTTTTTTTGACATATATATATATATATATATATATATATATATATATATATATATATATATATATTATTTTCTTTAGGGGCTGACCCACAATTCAAAGATGCAAAAACCGGTCGGTCTGTGAAGTGTCCTGAAAAACTATATGTATTCTAACGTTGGCTTATGCAGGGGGTAGGCTGGCCATGGTGTAGGGTAACAGTTCGGAATATATTTATATGCGTGCACGTGTGTGCGGTATCTAGAAAGCAGTAAAATCTTTATTTATTTTACAGCTATAGAAAAATAAAGCAAAATATGGCCTGTCTTGCTGTTATATGTGGATTTTCTCGGCTTTTTATTTTTGAGCGCAAGCAAGCAAACACACCATTTTAAGAAATAGAAAGAAAAGTGGGGAAACTATATATCCCTATTAATTACAAATTTTGGTCCTATGTCCCCAAAATAAAATGACAGAATGAATGCATATATGTATAAATGTACAGAGTAAAAGAAAATGAACTGAAATAAAATAATAATATAGAGCTGGAAGTAAAGCCCCAGTTTTTTTTTTTTTGTTGTGCTGCCCGGAAATAAAAAGAAACATTACATATACATCATATATATATAACGGTGTTTGAAAACTTTTAATTTTGTATGCTCGGCGATACCACACTCTATTCGAATGCTTTAAGGGTATCAATGGAGTTTCCAAATATATTATTATATATATATATATATATATATATATATATATTGATTTTTTTTTATACTCTTAAACATGCCCGTAACAGGTATCGGAACGAGACTGCTGCCAGATGGAGGATCATATCCACAAATATAGCCACGGCCGTAATGGGAACACTTTATTGAAATGCGTAAATTAATATAACGAGCATACTGCAGCCAGAAACAAAGAAAAACAAAAAAAGGTTTTATTTTATGAGTCTAGCCCTCCATTTTATTTAAAATAAAACAACTCCCAGCCGAGTCGCCCTTGTGAGGTTCAGGTGCGACGCGCCCGCGCCTTGGATAGGGGTGCGCGTACGTGCGGATGCGGGACACCACTGCTCTCGTTCCACCCTCCCTTGTTTAGGGGAAGACGAAATCAAAAGTGCGAGAGGAGTGCTGTCTATATTAGCACGTTGAAATGTGCCTCGGTTGCCTTGAGTGGATTTTGTATCCAAAATGGGAACTAAAGGTTTCCTCATGTCAGGTTATCCCTTATTTCGGGGATAACAGGATATGGGAATGCATTACCTTTCCATTCTCATTCTCCCCTTTTATCTTTCAGGGGAAAATAGAGAAGTGCAAGAAAAGATATTGCGACGCCCCCACTTATGGATTTATTAAAATAGCCTTATGGCCCAATCAGATCGCTATGGGAGCTATGGGTTTCCCGCATCAAGTTATCCCTTGTTTAGGGGATACCAGGATATGAGAATACATCACCCCTCCATTCCTGTATCTCCCTTTTTTAGGGGAGAACAGGAAAGTGCAAAGAGGGAATGTTGCGAGGCCCCACTGGATCTGAAAGTTTTAGAGTCGCCACCTTTATTTTAAGGCAAAAATAAAGGAAAACTAGAAAAGAAAACCAAAGATTTTAGAAAGCGGGTTCGGGGGCTAAGTGACGAGTTGGGAAGGTGCTAGGCACCCAACTCGCCCTTTCGGTCTCAAAACGTTTTTGGCTGAAGTATGCTCATTGTTATATTTATTTAGCAAATAAATAAGGTCTTATTTTGACAAGAGAAATTTAAACAGATACATTCGTGGCTACATTATTTACGGACTCGCAGCCGTCTCCTTCCAATAATTACAAACACATTGAAGAATATTTGGCCATTATAACGGCTTTTTTACAAAATATTTCATATTCTAATCCGGGCAGCACAACTGCTTATATGGGCTACATTGCGCCGGATTTAAATAACAACTTTTGAAAAATAAATAAAAGACAAAAAATACAAATAAAATATAATACGCTCTTAAAGGTTTTACCTTTTAGAGCGGCGGTGTGCTCGCTCTGTCCTTCAGGGAGAGGGAGTCTTTTTGATTTGATTTGGGCAGGATGACTGCTTGATTTGATTGATGTTTTGAGGTTTGGGCTTATCAACTCGGACAGAGTGACAGCTTATTTGGGTAGGTTTTGGCCTTTCTAGTTGGGCGGAACCTAGACTTAGTTTTTGACTTTTTTAGCTCGTTACTCGGGCAGAGTAACGGCTTACTTTGGGATTTTGGACTGGGGAAATAAGGTGGATACCTAACAACTAGGCTAGGGATCACTTATAACCTATGGGTTTTGATTTTGGCAGAGTTTGGACGGGGTTTGGAGACTATAGGGGCTTCCACTCACCTATCTCGCACCTCTCGTACTATTGATATCGAAGGAAAACGAAGCAGAGCTTCGCTGCGATCGAAAATCGCGAATGAATTCTGTCTTCGAAATGAGAGGCCGGGGCCTCTATTTATAGTAGAGACTGAGGACGCAGTGGGAATTTCTTCGTTTGTTCTCCGTGCATCAGCCGCTTGTACGTTGCGCTTGAAGACTTGTACTTATTTGATGTGAGAGAGATGAATAGGGAATCCCATGGTGCGGCCAAGTCAATGCTTGGTGCGGCACCATGGGTGCTATTGGCGGCACCAAGCCCCTTTTAAACTTTGAAAATTTTGCACTTCAGCCCCTGCAGTTCACTATTTCGCGCATTCTGCTTTTCCTTTCGCATTTTTGACTCCTGCAACTTGACATTTGTTAAGTTTTAACAGTTCTTGATATTTTATGTCAGTCACATACCAGGGGTACGAAATTGGGGTGTCTACACAAATATATGCAACCTATTGGGGATTCTAGCACTGACTTCATAAATGTTCTTGGAGGAATTGCTTGGTGTGGGGCTCACGCGCCTTTATATAAACTTTCATGGCACTTAATGCCTGAAACCAACCTTGACATAATTTGGAGGGAGGTTCAGGTATATATGTATCCATCAATCTTTATATTGAAAATAGTTAAATTAGGACTTGGTTTCTCATTTTAGTTTCTATATAACTAATTATTATTTCTTATTTATAGCATAAGACAGATGTTACAGACGAATATAAGAAATTTTGTTTGAAGAAAGTAGGAGAGCTTTGGAAAAAATGGAAATACGGGGTGAAAGATGATTTCTTTATGCCAAACAAGGATGATCCTGAAAAGCTTTTGATTCCACCAACCGATACTCGGGTAGATCCTGATCAGTGGCCATTATTGGTCGACTATTGGCAAAGTGAAGAGGTTAAGGTATGCATGAGTTTAGGTGTTGTTGAGGTATGTATCATTTTTTGTGCCAAGTATCTAATTAGTATTAGTATGTTATTTTTCTCTCAGACTCGAGCGGCACGCAATTCTACCAATCGCAAGCAGCTAGAGTTCCCACACAGAACTAGAAGAACATCACATGCAAATATTCGTGAGGAGGTAAACTATATACATTGCACATTTTCCCTCTTTTTCATATTAAGGATGTTCAGCGAGACAGTTGATTTTGGAGAAAAACAAACTAAGAAACACGTTACCTCAATTCATTTCACCACAAAGAATCAGATAACAAAAAGACCTGAACAAACTAAGATGCTCTCTTATTCCTTCATTTTGGTCTGTTCTTGTCCCTTTGGCAGCAAAGCTCGTCTTATATTATTTTGTGCAAATTTGAGCTTTTAGCATATTATTTTGGTATCATGAGGCTTCTTGCTAATGCTGTTTTGCCATGATCTTTTATTCGATGGGAAATCATTGTATGAGTAACTGAGGATGAAATTTTATAGAAATTCGCTATACCTAAACAATACGCTAATAAAAGTCCTTGAGGAGTAGCCCAATAGAAACTCCATTAAGACTTATACTTCTACCTAAAAAATGTTAGGCTCATTCTGACATTTGATCATATGAAGAAGCTTTTTGGTAATTTGTGGCTCAACTGGTCCCTGAATTCATCTGTCAGCTCAAGTTTTTGAGCTGCCTAGCAGTCAGTCGTTTACGATCGAAGCCATATTTTACTTGATAATTAGCCCCCCTCGAGTCAAAAACTTGTCATGGTTACTGTTGAAGGATGGTATCCCTGTGGGTTCAGAGAGTGTTGTAGAGAAAGGAAGCAATAGATGAAGCTTGTCATTACATACTAACAAACCACCAGGAACAAAGGACTGAAAGGAGTGATGGTGGAAGTGCAGACTGATTAAAGCATGTGAGAGAGGGAAATAGTACAGTTTGTGTGAGTGGGAGAAGTAGCCCAATAGAAACTCCCAAAACAGAGATCCAATATCTGAGCGAAAACCTTTTTTTTTTTTTGGTCATAAATGATGTATCAAGCTATAAGCTGTGAATACTAAATGAGCTGCCTAGCAGTCATTAACAGTTTGTGATTTTTATTCTGATGCCCTTAGTTAAGTACCAAGAAACTAAATGAAGTGTTCTGAACCAATGCATAACGCATATCTGGTGCATACTAAAACACACACATGCACACACAGAGGCACATTATGCATATCAACATTCTTGTTGGCCAATGGCCAGACAAAGCACTACCAGTGGGTAACAATCTGAACCTTTGGGCTCTAGGACGGCTGCGAAAGGTCCTACCCAACCCCCTGATTCTAGCTTTGGCCAGATTCAATAATCATATTATCCCATACCTGAAATTTAATAAAGAAAACCAATGTGATTAAAAACATGACAATAAAATCAAATAAAATAAGGAGCTGCACCACCCAAAAAGAAATTTGCTATGGATACTTTCACTGCTAAAGACTGATCTAATCCACAAATCCCTTTCTAAGTTGCCTCTCTTTTACATAGGTAATTCTAAGAAACAAACAAATCTTTAACCTACCTGAAGCTACGTTGCACTGGCCAACAAATCTGAACCCTTTTAAATATTTAAAACCAAGAATTTGAAGTGCATAAAATGAAAGAAAAATTGACACTTCAGCACCTACATGGTGCAAATTAGTCTTCCTCCGGAACCAGCGGACTTGTATCGTATTCCCACCTTCATCGCCTGTGAAACCAACATGTAGAGGCTGCAAAAGAAAGAAAAATTGTGAAGACTGAATATCATTTGCTGTTTTAATTTTCAGTGAGAAAATTTCAATGTATATTGGAGTTGGCACTAGGGAAATAAGAGACCAACAGAATTGTTAATGGCCAAACAAAAATCAACCATCAGACTAACTTGTTGGACAAACTCTCATCATTTTCTTCATACCCTTACAGCAATGCCCATGAATGTACAAATATAGCCCAATGAGACGGCGACCCATGCTAGGATGTTCCCATAAATGTATATACACATTTACAGTTACATATTTAGCCTAAGTATGAAGATTTATAGTTTCTCATCATTTAAAGCTCTTAGGTGTGAGTAGGAAGAACTAACCTGATGGACATCACCAACAAAATGTGCTAAAAACATGAGTGCTTCAGTCAAGTTGTCTGAAATAAGGAGATAGTTGAGCTTCTCATATTTAGTTAATATAAAACAATTTAACAGTTGTTGCTTACATTTAATCACTGAACCTGAGTCATGATAACTCAAAAACACTTGACGGTTGTTGCTTACATTTAATCACTGAATCTGAGTCAGGATAACCCGACACAAGTTGCATTGTGTAATTGTAAATTGCTCCTGTAACACACCTATCCTTATGTCCAACAGAGTCATGGCAGTCTCCTATCAGAGAAAAAAAAGTATTATCTTCAGGGGAGAAACTAATCAAAACTGTGTTATTATCTTGGTACCCAACACCAAAAGGCTTATAGAATCTTCAACAAAAGATCACATAAAATATATGAAAACATTCATGTTCCATTACTGAAACTAGCACTGAGCCTAGTAGGGTACTTAGCTTTGATTATCAACATGTACATATTCAAGAAACACAATGACTGTACAGATCCAACTTTCTCGTTTCAGCATTTGAGGAATAGGGTGATGTTTTTATCTTCTTTTATGAACTTCAGCTTTTGGTGCCTTTGTCTAATTGCTAATGAATTTTGTTCAAATCGGCAAGCGCCGCTGGTCCATCAATACTTGCTAGCTTTTGTTTTTATGCTGGTTTTCTTCTTGTGTCTTGTTTTTCCACTTCCTTTTGTAAGGTAGATTTTTTTAATGTTTAGAATTTCAATAGCAAAAATTCTAAATCATTAATGTCGGTAAAGAAGCTTAGAAATTTTTTCAAACTTAACCTTTTGAGATATAGTAGAAATCATATAGTAGAAAGTCTATGTATTAAAAAAAAATTCTATGTATTAACTTTTCTCTGTTACTTGCATTATTCTGGATTTTTGGTAGACACGGGAGTAAGTTAGATCCAATTATGTGCATTGCTACACCGAAGCAATGGTATTATAGTAAGTCTCTTTCCATTAGCTAACTATAGTAATTTGGAGTCTCGGTATGACATGCAAATCATAATTTACAACAAAGCAGTTTTAGAAGAACAACTCATTCTGGAATTTCATGACTTACATTCTTGGAAGAGGTAAAGAGATATTAGTTTTTGTGTATTTCTTTCCCATAGTTGATTTTATGGTGATCATATTGTGATTTGAAATATGAGTACTACAGTTGTCCGAGTTTAGGACGTGTCGTAAAGTGCAGTTTCTTTGATAGTTATTAATCTTCGGTTTGGATATTTTGAATGTTCATCTTTCTTACAACCTGATTTATAAATGTTATTTAAGTGTATCTTATGTCATTGGTACAACTAACAAAATCTTGGCTGGAATGGTACTAAAAAAAAGCGATATTTGCTTTTGGTAAGATTAATAGTCCTTAGAGAAAGAAAAATATGTACTTTGACCAATTTGCAGAGTAATGGAGGTGAGAGAGACAACGAGAGGGATTCTATAGGTGAGAGAGAGAACGAGGGATTCATGTGGCCACCATTGGATATGGTGATTTGATTAACTTATTATTTTCTTTTTTCCTTTTCTTTTTTCTTTTTTGGGGAAGGTCTATGGGTCTTTTTTTCAAATCCTAAGGACTCAATTGAAAATTATGATATAAGTTAAGTTTGAAAAAAATTCATTTTAACCCTTACTAAATGCACATTAAAAAAATTATTAATGAACTAAAACTGTAAGAGGCCTATAGTTTAGAAGCTTAGAAATTTTTTCAAAGGCCTATCATTTTAACCCTTTTGTTTTTCCACTTCATTTCTACTTAATGTTTAGAATTTCAATAGCAGATTCTAAATCATTCCATGTTGAGATCCAATGTCGGTAAAGAAGCTTAGAAATCAGTATCATATTATGATCAATACATGGACTTGGTTACGTTGCATATTGGTAATTTGATGTCCTTGTTTTTGCCCAAGAAATATGTTCACCTTGTGTACTTATTAGATGAGTGCGAACAATGAAGATACTTCGCGTGCTAACGTGTTCATCAAAACACGAAGTAAAAAGGATGGTTGCATACCTCACGATGATACTAGAAGCCTAGTTGTAAGTAGTTTAATTAAAAAAATTCATTATTATATGGTTTCATTAATTTAATGTTCACGTATAAAAATACTTTTGTTTTTGTTTTGTTTTAGGAACGGATGAATGAAAAGCTAAACGAGGTACCCGAAGAGGAGCGAACGGAAGCTTATAAAGAGCAAGTTTTTGTTGAACTCATGGGGCCCGATGGACATGGGCGTGTGAGAACTTTTGGTTCTGGACCATCTCCTCGTCATATTTTGGGGGCTCGGTCATCTTTAACAACTACACCTTCTTCAGAGGTAATAGATAAGCTAGTGGAAGCTAAGGTAGCGCAAATAGCATCTCAGTACGAAAAGAAACAACAGGAGTTTGAAAAGACACAAATGGAGACACTTGAAAAGGTTGAACGTATGCAACGCTTAATGGAGGTACATGGGCTACTGCCATTGTCGCCACGTCCAGGCACAAATGGCGGCTCGATCTAGTGTAGGTCAGGTATACCCTTATCATGTTCACCCTTTCATTGAGTCGTTAATTTTTTGTAGAATTCTTGCTTATTATATTATTTTTATTATAGGCTCGGATCAACCTTCCCAATTCTTCGATGGATGACGTGAGCTAGCAAATTCTAGGGATGACGTTGACTCTTTTGTTTTTGAACAGATGATGCTACAAATTCCCAGTTTTTCGTTTGAATATGTGCTAATGCTTTTGATTTGGATATGTACGTTGATATATGTTTATGGGTTTGTGTTTCTTAATTAACTAGTATAACTTTGTGTAGGTATTCGTAGTTTTTCTTTTGAATATGTGTTAATGCTTTTTATTTGGATATGTTGATATATGTTTATGGGTTTGTGTTTCTTAATTAACTAGTATAACTTTGTGTAGGTATTTTCAAGAATTGCAATTGTTCCCATTTTAATAATGTATGGTGGATTGATTATTTCAACACACCAAATGGTGGGCTAGTTTAGTATTTTTCTTAAAGTACAATCGTGCCAAATGTAATTGGGAGGGCAAATACAATCGTGCCAAATGCAATTGGGAGGGCCGGAAAAACAATGTCAAATGTAATTGGGAGGGCAGGAAAACAGTGCCAAATGTAAATTGGGAGGATAGGAAAAATCGTCCCAAATGTAATTGGGAGGGCAAGAAAACCGTCCCAAATGTAATAGCGAGGGCAAGAAAACCGTCCCAAATGTAATTGAGACAACAGGAAAAACCGTCCCAAATGTATTTGGGAGGGCAAAAAACCGTCCCAAAAAAGTATTTGGGATGACAAAAAATCCGTCCCAAAAACCGTCCCAAATGTATTTGGCAGGGCAAAAAAACCGTCCCCAAAAATCGTCCCAAATGCATTTGGGAGTGCAAAAAATCCGTCCCAAAAACCGTTACAAATATAATTGGGACGACAGGAAAAAACCGTCCTCAATGTAATTGTGATGGCTGAAAAAACCATCCCAAATACTTTTTTGGGACGAAATTTTGAAAAACGTCGCAAATACCCATCAGTCGGGACAGCCATGAAAAACCGTTGCCTTCTCCGTGACAAATACTTTTTGGGACGGTTTTTGGCCGTGACAAATGTTTTTGGCACCCTTGTATTTGAGAGGGAGCGAAAACCGTCCCAATGCCGTCCCAAATACCTTTTGTGACGGTTTTGGAAGTATTTGGGACGGTTTTTGGCCGTCCCAAATACTCATATTTCTTGTAGTGTGTTGATATTCTCAATCAACTGTTGCTTAAGGAATTCAACGATCCAATCGCTCCAATTGTACAAAGCACATATCCTTCATTTGGAAGCAGTCCCAATGGTTCATAATTTTTGGAAAAAAGAGTTATTCTAGATCCGACTCTTGATGTGGTTAATTCAATAAATGATTACATGGTACTAAAGAACAATTCAAAATGAGGATTGTTTTTTAGCTCAGATTTTTCGTGTCACTTTAATAGAAACGTTGATCTTTTGAACGATATAGATATTCCTAAAGTTTTAAATGGAATTTCATGTTCTGGAATCCTAAATCATAAGTTGAATTTGAAGGTTGAAACTTCATTAATGTTGCTTCGTAACATTGACAATTTCCTTGAGTTATGTATTAGCAAGCGATTAATTATTACAAGGCTAAGAAATCATGTTTAAGAAGGTCGAGTTCTTTTAAATGGTAATTCTAGTGGTACTGTTTTATTTCAAAAATATCACTGACACAATCTGATCATAGAATTCTATCCAAATTTCAAAGAAGACAGTTTACGTTGATGGTGTTTTACGAAATGTTTATAAATAAAAGTGTGTAGCGTCAGACTTCTTTTGAAAAACCCTATTTTTAGTCATAATCATTATCTCACTTTGTCTAGAGTTACTAATCTTAACGGTCTTTGAATTTTTTATGTTATACTAATAGTTGTAATAATCGTACATCTTCAACGAAAAATGTTGTATATAAGGAAGTATTTTAAAATTTATAAAAAATTATGTGATTGTCTTTGATTTTACTTTTTATAAATTTTTATTCATTTTGTTCATATTAAACTTTTTAATTGTATATTATTCAACTTTGATTGAGTATATGATTTTACACCCAAGTGCAAATCGTGCAACGCATAGGTGCATCACTAGCATATATAATGGCAAGGGTAGATTTCTCCCTCCAAAATCTCACTTTTGAATTATTAATTTTTGAGTTACCATTTCACTTTTTCTCTCTCCTATCTTCTCTGGTTATATTTCTCTTTCTTTCTCACGTCTCCTCCATTTTTTCTCTCACATTACCACTATCTCCTCTCTTTTGATTATGTTTAAACATTTTTCTCTCTTTTAACATAAAAAATAGTAACTAAAAAAAATAATAGTTTCGGAGTCAAGAAAACAAAAATATATGAGGTTAGTAAAATAAAAATAATCTATGGAACAAGCCATTATAAAAATAAAAGTTACAGAATCAATAAAACAAAAATATTTTACGGAATAAAAGTTTAAAACAAATTCTTGAAAATATATATGTAAAAAAAATACGTTAGTAAAATAAAAAAATTTGATGGAACAAAAATAATAGTTACAAAGTCAATAAAAGCAAAAACAATTTAAACCGAGGTTATTAAAATAATAAAAATAGTTTATGGAACAAAATTTTAAAACAAATTCTTAAAAATAGCAATGTAAAACAAAAATGCATTAGTTAAATAAAAATATTTGATGGAACAAAAAGAATAGTTACGGAAATCAATAAAACAAAAATAATTTAAACTGAGGTTAGTAAATGAACTACCCGGCCCAATTGGCCCAAAATATGAGTCACGTGCTGGGCAGAAGTACAGAGCAATCGAGCTAGGACCCGATTAATAACGAAATAAGGGTTGAACCAGCGAGCTGGAGGTTTGACCAGCGAGCTAGGGGCTGAACCGACGAGCTAGGGGCTTGATTAGCGAGTTTGGGGCTCGGTCAGCGAGCAAGGTCATAATACGAGCATGATATATTATGCTCGCCACTTCCCGTATAAGTTGAGGACGGTTGAGTCCATGCAAGCGTGCCCGTCTAGTTGAGGACGGTTACATCCGAGATTTGCTCCATTCAAATTATTATTGCAGATGGTGGAGTTAATGGGGTCAGTTAATGTGTCCCCCATTAATATCATGCCAATCAGGCGCGGTTGACACCAATCATGGGTGGTTAATGCTGATAATGGGCGGTTAATGCCAATCATGGGCAGTTAATGCCAATCATGGGTGGTTATTTATGGTTTTCGGCAGTTATGTCTTCCGGCACATATAAAAGCTGGGTAAAATGTGGTGGGAGGTATGCGCAATCTTATTCCCTAGCCTAAACTCTGCTGAATTGCTTACTCAATTATTAAATCGTATACTGATTTACAGCAGGAGGCTGCGAGGCCTTGCCCAGTTCACGTTTGTTCTTTATTTCAGAGTTGGGCTTGGAGGATTCACAAACACGTTGAAAGCCAGGTGTTTGGATTGGGCTTGTCAAGTGGGTCCACATTATTTTGGACGCATCAGTTGGTTCCATTGCCGGGAACGATTTGTTACGGCATTAGAATTTAGTGAGATATTTTCTGTGTTTGAAGCTTTTGTCAATGGCGGAAAATGGAATTAATGGTGGTAGCGGCAGCCGTAGAGAGGAGGTGCACCAGAATCTCAGCCTTAACCAAGCTGTGGGGAATAATGACCCTCCGCCTCATGATGCTCGCCACCGACTTAACCAAAGGCGTGGGGTTGATTCGCTGGCCAGGAGTGCGGAGGCAGCGGTAGGATTGGCGCATGAGTTTCAGGAGGAAGCTCTACGTCAAAGGGCCATCTACTTAGGCCAAATGCACCGACTCAATTTACAGTTGATCGCAATGGGTAAGCCACCATTACCCATTGAGATCGATCCTTTGCCAGCTCTGTCGGTTCCTGGTCAGGCAGCAGGGATTTCCCGCACTGGGGGAAATCAGGCGAATCCTATGGTTGTTCATTCTCAGATTCGAGCTGATGGTTCGAAGGGCCGCGAGCAGCAGGAGGGCAGTAAAGCAAGCCACAGGGTCGTTCCCAGTGTTCATTCCAGGTTGGGCCCACGAGTGGGCGATGATTCAGCCCAATCTCGTCGCCGCCGACGTACACCTTCCCCACCTAAGTCCCATGCTCGCAGGCTACGTTCACCTTCGCCGCGGCGATCTCGGGCATATAGTCGTCGCTCCCGATCACCGAGAGGATCATATGTGCATCGGCGTAGAACTCCGTCTCCAAGGCGATCACACGGGCATGCGTCCTATCATTCTCATGGACGGAAAGATCTACATCAATCAGCTGTGCCAGTAGCACAGCTCGCTGGGGTGCCACAGGCTCAGGTGGCGCAGGCCGTGGGGAATCCTCAAGCCGTTGCGGTTATGGGACCCCCACAGGCCCCTCCTTTGCCCGTGGTACAGCCTCAACTGGGGGGTGGTTTGCCTGCAACCATAAACATGCAGGATTTTGAGGAGTTGAAACGTCGGATGGAAGCTTGGGAGCAGGGCAAGGCTCTAGACGGAAATTTCTTGAGTACATCTGCCAGCCCGTTAGCCCCGTGGATCGAGAATGCACCACCAGCGCAGGGGTTAATTTTCCCCAACATTAAGGAATATACGGGCAAAACCAAAGCTAGAGACTGGTTGATGTCTTTTGAGTCCCAGATTGGCCTGGTGACTTCAGACGAAGCGTTGAAAATTAGAGCTTTTGTTGGTGCCTTGCAAGGAAAGGCTCTAGCTTGGATGGGTGCGTTACCACGACGCTCGATTAATAATTGGGCGGATTTGCGAGTAAAATTCCTGGCCGATTTTGGGACTGCCGGTTCATTAGCAAAAACAAGGGCTGATTTGTCCAAGGTTAAGCAGGGTGCACATGAATCAACGGCGAGTTACCTTGAGAGGTTTACCAAGGTTCTCGAGCAAGTTCCAGGCCTGACCGAACAAGAGGTCATGTTGTGTTTTGAAACGGGATTGTTAGAGGGAGAAGGCGGTTTGCGGTCAGAATTGAGTATGCGTGAGCCGAAGACACAGGCAGAGATGCTCATGCGAGCACAGAAATGGTGCGCTGGTGAGACAGCGAAGAAGGAAAAGAAAAAAGAGAGCAGTGAAGCTGCGGGGATTGCTAAGGGAAATGGACAGGCAGGAAGTGGCGGTTATAACAAGAGTAAATCTCGGTATGATCGACCGAAAGAGTTTCTTCGAGAGTCAGATTTGACCCCGCTCAATACATTGCGCGAGGATATCATGTATGAGATTAGAAACGAGCTTCCCAATCCGCCTCGTATGAATCCAAATACAGCCGGAGAGAGGGATCAGACGAAGAGGTGTGCCTATCATGACGATTATGGGCATACCACAGAAGAATGCTGGCCGTTGAAAAAGGCCATTCAGAAGTTAATCAATGAGGGGCGGTTAGACCGTTTTAAGCGAGATGCAGGCAATAGGGGGAATGCTCCTAGGCGGGAGGCTCCACCTATTAGGGGGGTTATCAATGTCATAATGGATGAAGAGCTCACTCCAACACAGCTGGGCAAGCAAATCTATTCCTTGTCAAAAGTGGTGGATCGCCCAACAACTTTGCAAGATGGAGAACAGGCTATACAGTTTACTCGCAGTGAGTTGGCGAGTAATGTTGCAGGCGAGCAGTCGTTGATTGTCTCAGCGTTGGTTGATGGTTGGGTCGTGCACAGAATACTAGTGGATACTGGAGCATGCCGGGATGTGATGTATTATTCCTGCTTTCAGGGATTGGAGTTGAGCGATGATCGCCTGAAGCCGTACGCCGGGGCCTTAGAGGGTTTCACTAATCATAAGGTTCCAGTAAAGGGTACTATCGAGCTGGAGATGTTCATTGGTGAGGGGCTCAGAACCCGGGTTGAAAAGATTACCTTTATGGTAATCGACTTGAAATCTCCCTACAACATTATTTTGGGCGTACCGAGCATGACTAAATTTCAGATGGTCGCGTCAATCCCGCACCAGAGAGCCAAATTTTATACCGATCATGGAGTAGGAGTATTGCGGAGTCAACCGCGAGCAGTGCTTGAATATGTTCGGGATACGCAGAGGAAAAAGTAGAAGTTGACCTTGGAAGATGGCGAGCAAAAGGTTACTATTAGTACCAAGGAAACTTCTCATATGACTGTAGGACCATCGGTGGTAGCGATGGTACAGGAAGGTTTGGAAATGGAAGCAAGCTCCATGCCGACATTGAAGTCGGGGGAGACGAGTCAAAATAAAGAGGATGCAGCAATAGTCACTGCTCGAATAGAGGTTGAGGTTCCATCTCTGCCGTCAGTGCATGTACCGGAGCGAGCTGAGCGAGAAGAAGTGACCGAGGAAGGTGTAAACAATCCTTTGCCGACATTGACGTCGGGGGGATTTAACGAGCCAGATGAGGTCGGTGACCCTGTTGATGAATCTCTGCCAGCGCTCATGCCTGAGGAGCCAGTCGAGGCTATGGAGGTAGACCAGCTCGATAAAGTTGAGGATCGAGCTGAGAAGGATGAAAAAGTGGAGTGTGATACGCTCCAAATGCGAGATGAGCCAGAGTTTACGGCTCAAGACGAGCTAGAAGAGATAGTTATCAATCCAGACTATCCCGAGCAGAAGATCAAGATTGGTCGAGCTTTGACGGTAGAAGCAAGGGAAAGCCGGTTAAGCAACTGCAGAACAGTCCGGATATCTTAGCTTGGCGACCAGAGGACATGCAAGGGGTGAGCGAGGATGTAGCTTTGCATCAGTTGAATGTTGATCCAGCTTACCGGCCAATCCAGCAGCGACCACGAGTTTATTCGGTAGAAAAGGATCAAGCGATCAAGGAGGAAGTCGAGAAATTGCTTAAAGCTGATATTATTGAGGAGATACATTATCCAACCTGGTTGGCTAATGTGGTTATGGTGAAAAAGTCAAATGGCAAGTGGCGGATGTGTGTTGACTTCGCAGTTTAAACAAGGCTTGCAGAAAGATTGTTATCCTCTACCGAGAATCTACAAGTTGGTCGACGCCATTGCAGGGTTCGAGCTCCTCAGTTTTATAGATGCTTACTCTGGGTATCATCAAGTTAAAATGGCTGGTTCCGACAAGGCTCTAACAGCTTTCCGAGCAGCAGGGGGGCTGTATTGTTATAAGATGATGCCCTTCGGTTTGAAGAATGCAGGGGCCACTTATCAAAGGATGGTCAATAAGGTGTTTAGCTCGCAGCTCGGGAGGAACGTGGAGGCTTACATAGATGATATGGTGGTCAAGACTAAAGGGAGCGAGCATACAGCGGATTTGGGCGAGACATTTGCTAATCTCAGGAAAAACAACATGAAGTTGAACCCGAGCAAATGTGTGTTCGGGGTAAAAGCTGGCAAATTCCTCGGTTTCATGGTGACGGAGAGAGGAATTGAGGCTAACCCCGAGAAAATCAAGGCATTGGTCACCATGAAGCTTCCCCATTGCATTAAGGATGTTCAGAGGCTTAATGGCAGGGTGATCGCATTAGGAAGGTTTATTTCGAGATCGGCTGAGCGATGTTTGCCCTTCTTCAAAGTTTTGCGAGGAAACAAAGGGTTTGAATGGACTCCCGAGTGCCAGAAAGCTTTTGAAGATTTGGTGAAGTATTTGGGAAGTCCACCCTTGTTAAGTAGCCCAGTCTTTGGAGAAAGGTTGTATGTTTATTTGGCAGCTACCGAGCAGGCGGTAGTCGCCGTTTTGGTTAGGGAGGAGCACAATGTACAAAAGCCTGTCTATTATGTATCAAAAGCCCTCGCTGATGTAGAGGGAAGGTATTTTAATGCAGAGAAATTGGCGTACTCGCTTGTTGTGGCTGCTCGGAAACTTCGAGCTTACTTTTCTGCTCATTCAATAGTAGTGTACACGGATCTGCCCTTGAGAAAAATTTTGCACAAGCCGGATACCTCTGGTCGGTTGCTCACTTGGTCGATTGAGTTGACCGAGTTTGATATTGATTACCAGCCGCGACGAGCTATCAAGGCCCAAGCCTTAGCGGATTTTGTAGCTGAAACAAGCTTCAAGGATCTGGGCGAGGAAAAAGCAGAGAAAGTAGCGAGCAAAGCTGCGACGATGAGCAAAGCAAGCCCAAAGCCGAGACCAGAGTACTGTTGGGAACTTCATGTTGACGGCTCAGCTAGCCGGTTTGGAAGTGGTGCTGGTCTAGTGTTAGTTCCACCAGAACAGGATGTAGAATTTGAAAAGGCACTACGTTTTAAGTTTCCAGCCTCGAACAATCAAGCCGAGTATGAAGCTTTAATTGCTGGGCTCGAGCTCGCGCAGGACATTGGGGTGCGGGCATTGATTGTGTATTGTGACTCACAACTGGTGGTTAATCAAGTCAAAGGAGATTATGCAGTTCATCATCCAATTTTGGTTCGTTATTGTGCGATGGTGAAAGAAATCTTAAAGGACTTTGATTATTGGGAGTTGGTGAGAATTGCTCGGGAGGATAACATGCGAGCAGACTATTTGTCAAAGATCGCTGAAGATGAAATCCAGTCTTTGCATCCTGGAGTTATGATCGAGCATCTGGATGTGCCTGTTATCGAAAAGGAAGTGATCATGGATATTGAGCCAGCTTCGAAGTGTTGGATTGATGATCTCAAGGCGTATATCGAGCAGGGAGTGTTGCCCGAGGACAAAAAGGAGGCTAGAACTATCCAGAAGCGATCATGTCGTTATATTGTTCTGGATAACATTCTTTATCGGAGGTCTTATACACGACCTCTGTTGAGGTGTGTGCGACCAGAAATGACGGAAGGAATTCTGGGAGAGGTGCACGAAGGCAAGTGTGGGGGTCACCCGGGTCAGCGATCGCTGGCCGAAAAGATTCTGGCAGCTGGATTTTACTGGATAACACTAAGGCGTGATGCCGAGATGTACGTTCGTCGATGTGACAAGTGTCAGCGTTATGCAGATATCCCACGACTTCCATCTACCGAGCAGACTCCTGTTATTGCTTCATGGCCGTTCGACATGTGGGGGATAGACCTAATTGGTCCTTTTCCCGTAGCTCGTTCAAAGTTCAAATATGCTGTAGTTGCGGTTGATTATTTTACTAAGTGGGTGGAAGCGAAGCCATTGGCGACCATAAGTGAGGTAAATGTCATCGACTTTGTTCATGAGCACATATGGTGTCGGTTCGGGGTCCCGCGAGCAATTGTGTCCGACCATGGAACTCAGTTTTCTGAGAAGTTTACTAAGGCATGCGAGCAAATGAGGGTGAAGCACTGGCAATCATCAGTGGCATACCCACAAGGTAATGGTCAGGCTGAGGCTGCAAATAAACAAATTTTGCACGTCTTAAAAAGAAATTTGGAAGAAAAAGCTGGAAGGTGGGTAGACGAGCTACCATCAGCTTTGTGGGCGGTCAGAACGACAGTAAGAGGTCCAACAGGAGAAACGGCTTTCTCTTTGGCTTATGGTTCTGATGCTATGGCTCCGGTAGAGATGTATTTGCCCACACACAGGGTCCTGAATTATGACATCGAGTCTAACAACACAGCTCGAGCAGCAGACTTGGATTTACTGGAAGAAAGGCGACTAGAGGCCAAGATGAGAATGGCAAACTATAAGCAGCGAGCAAAAGCTCACCACGATAAGAGGGTTCGTGGTCGATCGTTTGCTGTGGGGGATTGGGTCCTTCGTAAAATTGAGGCGACGGGTCATCGAGCTGAGTGGGGAAAGTTATCACCAAACTGGGAAGGTCCTTTTCAGATTCTGAGGATAGTTAAGGAAGGCACTTACATGTTGCGAGCAGAGGATGGTTACGAGTTAAAGCATCCATGGCATGCGGATCATTTGAAGAAATACTATTGGTAATTAACCTTTGAATCAGCAATTTGTAATTCTTTGCTTCTTTTTCTTCATGATCAATGAAAATGGCGAAACTCGATTATTTTCTCAACTTTGTTCGGAAAGTTGGTTGTCGAGTTGATTTTTGATGTTTTTCGATCATCCTTTATCGAGCAAGAGTTTTTCCTTGCTCGCTTAAGGAGTTGTTGATCGAGGTGAGTATCTCTTTAATCTTGTCTTTTTAGAACATAAAGGGCTTTGTGATCAAAAAGACAAGATTGAGGAGAGGTTTCCCGTTTTTCTCGATTATTCTCTTTTTCTGAGCATAGAGGGCTCTATGCTCGCAAAAGGAGTTGATGTTTGAGTGGGATTGGGCAGAATGGTGATCGCTTCAGAGCGAGTAAAAGACTTGTTCAAGGAAGATTTATATAGAATATTCAGGCAGAAATAAAGAAAAGCAAGTAAAAATATTACAGGCATGAAAATAAATTGTTTTGGGACAAGGCACGCAGGCCATTAAGGCACGCAGGCCATGGTTGCAATTTCATGTGCTTGGGGCAGTATTGACGTCAGTTGTTACGGGAGCGGGTTCTTTGGTGCCTTCAGTGGTATCCAAGACGATAACTTCATCATCGGCTCTATCTTGGGCATTGTCTGTGCTGGTCGAGGAAGATTGAGACGTCCAAATTTTGGTTATGAGCTCGGTGACAGTAGGATTGGCGACAGGAGGAGGAATCCATGGTGATAGACTCTTTCCTGCATCAGCTTCATTCAACGATTCCAGCTCGTCTTCAGTAAAAGGTACAAGGGCATGACCAGCACGAGCAGACGAGCTGAATAGGGGATTGGCACCCCATTCAGCAAGTTGCTCGGGTCGAATCTCTAGCCCACTACAAGCAATTTGCCGTAGGATGTGATTCATGCCCTGCAGGAAGAAGGGGTAGGCTTCGCCTTCGACGCAGCTAACAAAGTCGTCGGAATTTTTGTAATCTTCAACGATTTTCTGTTTCAGCTCCTCGTTCGTTGAAGGGTCGACTTCTGCTAACTTCTTCTCAAGGTCGTCGATCATAGCATTGGCAGTTCCCAAATCACTTTGGCAAGAGCGAAGTTCTTTGCGAACACCTGTTATATTGTTAAGAGCTGCCTCCTCTGACTTCTTTGACAAGCTTAGCTGGGATTCTAGGCTTTTCTTCTCGGCTTCGAGCTGGGAGAGCTCGGTTACTTTGCTCGTCAAGGATTCCTCCGCGCTCTTAAGTTCAGCTCGGATGGAGTTGATTTTTTCCTCAAGGTTGTTCTTCTCGGTAGTGAGAGTGGAGTTGGTGGTGAGGTTGGCTACCAATCGCTCGTACATCAAGATAGACTTATTTGCAATCTGTAAGAAAGGTATATTGTTACAAACAGGATAATACGAGGAAAGTAAGACTGAGGCAAAGAAACATTACCTCGGTCATGCACATTCCCATCTCGCCTATTAAGACAGAGCCTGCTTGGTCAACATACTTCTTCTGAATCCCGCCGTGGTGAAGCCTTTTCATCAGTCCAAGGCCAGTAGTAGCCTGGAATCCGCTTCTTTTGTTGATGTTGATGTTGTTGAGATCAGGCACATTGGCGAGTTCTCTTATGAGTGCTGCAGCTTTGGGCTGGTCATCAGGCATGATAAAATTGTCTTTTTGCCAGGAAGGGACGCAAGGGGCGTCTTCCTCAACCGCAGCCTTCTCAGCTCGGCGGCTGGTCCTTCTCGGGCTCTCACTTGTTTCAACGTTGATGACAGGAGGGGCGCTTACAGGGGCATTTGTAGTTTCCTGAGCAGCGGGAATCGGGATAGAAGTTGTTGCAGGATGGCTGGCTTCAGGTTGAGGACGTTTTGTTCCGCGACCAGTGGTGCTCGCTGGGATGGTTGGAAGAGTGGCTGCTGGCTGATTGGATAAGTGCTTGGCTCGTTTATTCGAGCTCTTTTTTGCCGCTTGTAGAAACTTGTTAATGTCAGTGCACTGCTTCATGTCTGCACAGAATAAAGCAAGCATTGAAGGGTGGAAAGCAAAGATCGACAATATTAGCGAGAAAAGAAGGGTTAAGGATGAAACCAGTAGTAGAGAACGAAGGTCGGCGAAGAGTTCCAGATCGAGTACATTCCTCGCACTCAGATGGGAATTTCTTCCCATGGCATGGGCCCCAGTATGGGTGAGGGATCTCAGCATCAATCAAAACTCGCGGTTCAAATCCTTCAACGGGTAAGTAAGAGATCCCAGCTTGGCGAAGAAGAGTAAGGTCAGAAGTCAGAGCTCGCCAGTCGAGCACCGATTCTTGTCCAGCTCGCCCTTCTTTTACTCCCAGTAAAGCCCGGAAAGCTCTGGCAATTCGGGGTTCACCAGCTCGGTAGGCGTTCTTATCGTGCTCGGGGAGTCCATAATCAGAGAGGTAAGGGGCGAAAGGCCAACCTACACTAGACTCAACAAGCAAGGCTTTTGAGTCCCATCCGTCAACTTTGTTCGGGCCGTCATTAAGAAGCTTGAAATAGCCCGCGTTCGATCGGCTAGTAATACGGCCAGATTTTTTATCAAGGGAAAGAAGGAAAAGTTTTCTGAAGAGGGTCATGTCGGGTTCAAACCCGAGTAACCTACAGGCGACTGTATATGAGACTAGAAATCTTACAGTGGTTAAAGTTAGGTCGCATGGAAGAGTATTGGAAGCATTAAGAAATTCTACTATAAAAGGATCGAGGGGAAGTCGAAGGCCTACTAGAAAGAAGTCGAAGTAGAAGACCATGTTGTCTCCTTGAAAGTTGTGGCCATTGGTGTCGAGGTCTAAATCGAAAGCTCGTACTCGGTAATGTTCTGGGTCGATTCCTAGTGAATAGAACCAGGTACTAACTTCTTCTTCAGAATTTAAATCTTCCCAGCGGATCGAGGGGGAAGAGAACGGGGGTACAGGTACAGGCAAAGTTTGGTTAGAGATGGGCTCAGGAGATCTATGGGAACTTTCGAGTAACGTTTGCTCGCTCGATTGGGCAACTCTCCGTCGGCGCGGGATCAAAGTAGCCACTTCTTGCTCGCTCTCTTCATGGCTGGAACTTGAGCGTGATGGGTTTTCTACCGGAACTCCTCGGTCATAACTCTGACCTTCAATGTCTGATACGGTTCCCTCGCTAGACATCCTACAGGAAGGGGAATCGAGAATGGTAGGTTAGACATTGACAGGACGGGAAACGGCAACATAAATAAAAATGACAGTGGCAAATAGGTTGTGAGATCAGTGAACAGGACACTGATCATAAAGTTCTCGATTCCATTGGTTTGGAGTGAAAGGCTTGAGAAGCGGTACAGTGCCAAATGAATTAGGTGTGGTTTGTAACGCCTTCAGTAGTTGAAGCAGTTTGTCAAGAGGATTAAGAAGGGGTTTTTTAACAGTATAAACCCTAACTTGGAATTTGAAATATGAAAACGTAATCGGAAATAAGAAAAGGAGAGCATGAAATACCTGGAGAAACGGGGGGATCTTGGTGCTGGAATTCGAAAGCTCTACGAAATTTCTTGGTCAGAAGCTTGAAATGTGCAGTTTCTTCAGCCGATTCTTCTCTCTCAAAGCGTTGTGGAGATTTATGAGCGGTAAAATTGGGGAAGAAGGCAAAGGTTGCCTTTTATAATTAGAGATGCCGCCGATTGGGAGGTACGGACCACTAGGCTCGTGACACGAGGCGCCTGGATTGAAGGGGAATTTAATGCTCTGGGGATACGGGTCTGTCTTTTCAGGGTTGACGGCGGACGTTTTGGCTTCCAGGGAAAGCTTCATAAATGGGCCTGTTAGGGTTGCCGCCTATTTTGAGTTTTGGCTCCAAAACTATACAAATTCGGCTTTGGAAAAATTGGATGAATTTCGAAAGGGGCTTATGAATTTTTTGGATTCCTCCTCGCCTCGAACATGAATGCTCGCCGGCTAGGAGTCAGGGGCTACTGAACTACCCGGCCCAATTGGCCCAAAATATGAGTCACGTGCTGGGCAGAAGTACAGAGCAATCGAGCTAGGACCCGATTAATAACGAAATAAGGGTTGAACCAGCGAGCTGGAGGTTTGACCAGCGAGCTAGGGGCTGAACCGACGAGCTAGGGGCTTGATTAGCGAGTTTGGGGCTCGGTCAGCGAGCAAGGTCATAATACGAGCATGATATATTATGCTCGCCACTTCCCGTATAAGTTGAGGACGGTTGAGTCCATGCAAGCGTGCGTCTCTAGTTGAGGACTGCTACATTACATCCGAGATTTGCTCCATTCAAATTATTATTGCAGATGGTGGAGTTAATGGGGTCAGTTAATGTGTCCCCCATTAATATCATGCCAATCAGGCGCGGTTGACACCAATCATGGGTGGTTAATGCTGATAATGGGCGGTTAATGCCAATCATGGGCAGTTAATGCCAATCATGGGTGGTTATTTATGGTTTTCGGCAGTTATGTCTTCCGGCACATATAAAAGCTGGGTAAAATGTGGTGGGAGGTATGCGCAATCTTATTCTCTAGCCTAAACTCTGCTGAATTGTTTACTCAATTATTAAATCGTATACTGATTTACACGCCGGAGGGCCTTTGCAGGGAGCGCCCCTGCCCAGTTCACGTTTGTTCTTTATTTCAGAGTTGGGCTTGGAGGATTCACAAACACGTTGAAAGCCAGGTGTTTGGATTGGGCTTGTCAAGTGGGTCCACATTATTTTGGACGCATCAGTAAAATTATAAAAATAATTTACGGAACAAAAGTTTAAAACAAATTCTTAAAAATAGTTATGTAAAACAAAAATAAGTTAGTAAAATAAAAATATTTGATGGAACAAAAACAATATTTACAAAGTCAATAAAACAAAGCAATTTAAACCGATGTTAGCAAAATAATAAATAAATAATTACGGAACAAAAATTTTCTATAAAACTAATTTTTAAAAATGAAACAAAAATAATAGTTACGAAGTCAATAAAACAAAAAATATATAATGGAAGTTATTAAAATCAAAATAATTTACAAAACAAAAATAATAGTTAACGGTAAAAATAATTTCGTTATTTTGATTTTAACTTATTTTCTTCTTAGAAATTTATTTATTTATAAAATACAAATATAATTTAATAAAAATAATCATTCAAAATGAATAACTTATTTGAGTTCAGAGTGTAATTGCAGGGCGTAAAAAATTAAAGTTTGTTAGAAGACATTAATTATACAAAGTTTTTGAATAGTATAAAGTGTTCGAGGTTGTCAAGCCATGAATTGACACTTAAAATTAGTGTTCCAGTAATGCTATTGAGAAACATTGACCATGCTGCAGGGTTGTACAATGGAACAAGACTAATCATCATAAATCTTGGGGATCACATTGTTGAAACAATTTTTTTGAAAGGAAGCAATGTTGGAGAAAAAAAATTTATCCCAAAAATTGTCATTAACTCTATCCGATGTAAAATTGTCTTTCAAGTTTCAATGAAGACATTTTATATTACTGGTAGCATATACAATGACAATTAACAAGTATCAACGTCAATAATTCATGTAGGTCTCTTTTTGAAAAAATCAGTATTTAGTCATAGACAGTTTAATGTCGTAGTTTATAGAGTAACAAATTATTTTTGTTTGAAGATATTGATATGCGGTGAAGATGAAAAACCAACTCATAAGACAACAAATGTTGTGTATAAGGAAATTTTTTAGAATGTATGATGATTAGTGATATACTTATATATAATTGTTAATAAACTGATCCTCCTTATTTTATTTATGTATGATTTATTTATATATATATATATATAAAGTTGGTAAGGAGTACTATGGTTGTGTCACCTCATCCTCATTTGTTAAATCTCAATTGTGAGGGCATGATTATTTATTTCATGAAGATTTTTTGTATTCTAGTCATTAACTAATAATAATACTTAATAATGTTGGAAATTATTCGGGTCTCACATCGAATACGGGTCGAATAAGATCCATCTTTTCGATCAAATAGAACGGAAGCGGAAGCGATTGATTTAAAAAATCTATAAAACGATATAAGAACATCAAAATTATGCATATTAAATTTATTTGACCAACGGAAGGAAAAAAGAAGAATATCTCTTACGATGAATTTATTTTTCTTATATCATAACTATTGAATCTTGAAAGCTCATATACACCATGATCTTCTGATTCGTTCTTTCCGATTAACAGTAATATATAAACACTCAAATAATATTATTCAATTCCTAATTTATTTTAGACAAGTAATAAACGAGACTAGTAAACAAAACCACCAACTCACGGGTAACTCTTTGAAGGAAAACCGAGGAATGAATAATACCAAGGCAGGCGGCAGACTCCTTTTTATTGTTCATATAGGTGAGGAGCAGTGTTCTAAAACTCCTCGCCTAGCTCCGCCTAGGCCCCGCCTAGGCGCTAGGCCCCTCTCTGCCGCCGCGACTTTCTTAGTCGCCGCCTAATCGATCAAGTCAGCGCCTACGTCAAACCTTGTCGACCTTAATTTATTTTTGTAGCTTTGATTTTGTGGTATGCGGTGGCCGGAGAAGGAAAAGGGGGTGAACTGGAGAAGGAAGAGGGAGTGGTAATGGTGAGACAGAGAGGAAGGTAATGGGGGGCGAACTAAAGTAATATCTTTTTTTTTGTTTTTAGTTATAAATTTGACTGGTTTATTGCTTTGCGGTTGTTGAGAATTGAGATTAATGGTATGTTTGTATATTTTTGTTCATTTTATATTACAAATATAGATAAGTGTTTGATAAAATGACAAATATAAAAAAAATTAAATTTATAATCAATGTGTTTGATCTGTGAAGTAAATTATCAAAAAAAAAAATGGTAATTATGTCTTAATTCTAGGCCCCGCCTAGGCCCCGATTACGCCCCGACTAGTCCCCTAGGCGCTAGGCGCTAGTGTGCCGCCTAGCGGTCGCCTAACGATTTTTAGAACCTTGGTGAGGAGTCCTTGATTAAAATAGTGTTTTGGTGAATGCTTCCATATGCACCAAAACTCTTCCCCATTGGGCTGCCATGATGTCAATTGATGTGACTAAGGTAAATGGGAAACCTTTTTTTTTTCTTTCTTCCGTTATTGTTTCCTTCTCCGAGTTGTGGTATTAGTTTTGTTAGTTTTATCGATATCAAACTCAATCTCAATTATCCAAATAACTTCATAATCCTTAATAATTATTTAATATAATGTTTAGTTAGTAATTATATAAATATCATAAATATCTCATACTTATTTAATTTTTAATATAATCGAAATTGTATGTTACCCGATATTCTCGGAATCAATTGATATTTATATATTAACCAGAAAACAATTTTCTATAAGCCTTTAGGAATATAAATATTGATTCTAATCTGTTTAAATAGGGAAGGTGAATCGGGGACCATGGACCTATAATTATAAGCTCAAATAAATAAATTAAATAAATAATTAAACTTTTCAATTAATTTATTCGATTTATTAACTCCGATATTATTCCACTATAAATTCGGAATTACACTCTTATAAATATAGAATATCTTAGTCTACAAAATAGAGCAGTCCATTGATTTAATCATTACATATAGATTAATCATCCATAGATAATTTGTAAGTGAAGCTAGGTAATATTCGTTAACATCGTCAATTACATATTTTCCTCATTTACCATTAATTCACTAGCGAATGGTTAATTTATAATTAGACTATAAATTAGAGATCTCAAACCACTCAGTTCCAGAATTAACAAATGAGAGAACCGTATTTCTACTTCTCGTAAGAAGGAATGGATTTCGTATCTGTGAATTCATATTCTCAGCCATTTAATTCAAATGTGAATCTAAAATGCAAGTGCTTGAAATGTCATCGAAAGACAAACTTAGACAAGCAAATCAAGAAACACTCCAAAATAAATAGGAGTCTATAACCACTCAGGATTAAGATCCATCTATATATGATCATCTAGAGATTTAATTTGATTTTCTATTTCTATAACGAAGTTTATAAGAAAATTACAAATAAAATGAGTCCAAGTCCTATATGATCAAATCATATATATATATATATATGCCCCCACTTAAATGTCTCTACATCGACAGTCCGGATAAGACGGCCACATTCAAAATGTTTTGGGCCGCATTAGTGATGTTTTAATTAAAGATCTCATACTTTAATTAATATCATTACGGACTTAATTTTAAGTTTATTATCTGCAATCTTAATCCTCTTATATATAACACTCATATACTAAGATTATGGTTACAACAAATAAACTAGAGATTTTCTATGATGCTTAATAAAATGCATATAATAAGAACAAGAGTTCATAAATAAATGTCGCTTTTATAAATAATCCAAAAAACAATTCAAATTGCTTTAAGGGCACTATCACTAAGATTATGCATGTGTCTGTCAAACACTTTGGCACACGAAGTTTTGGTGAATGGATCAGCAAGGTAGTTGGCAGAAGCAATCTTGAGAATTGAGATGTTGCCTCTTTGTACTATCTCCCGAATCAGATGGTACTTCTGTTCTATATGCTTTGACCTCTTGTGACTTCGAGGTTCCTTAGAATTGGCCACTGCTCCACTATTTTCACAAAACAAAGTAAGTGGCCTATCCATATTTGGAACAACTTCCAAATCAGAAAGAAACTTCTTTAGCCATACCGCTTCCTTAGCAGCTTCTGAAGCTGTTATATACCCAGCCTCCATAGTGGAGTCCGCGGTGCTAGATTACATATTGCTCCTCCAGACTATGGCACCGCCACCAAGAGTAAACACTGACCTGGATCTCGACTTTTGAGTATCCTTGTCTGTCTGAAAGTCAAAATCAGTGTAACCATCTATTTTAAGGTTATCACCCGAATAGACTAACATAAAATCTCTCGTTCTTCGAAGCTATTTGAGAATGTTCTTGACTGCTACCCAATGATCAATCCTTGGATTAGATTGATAATGGCTGACTATCTCTACCGCATAACAAATGTCGGCCTAGTACACAACATATCATACATTAGGCTGCCTATTGCAGAGGCATAGGGTATGTGTCTCATGTCCTCTTCTTCTTGCGGTGTCTTAGGACACTGTTCCTTAGAAAGGACAACTCCATGTCGGGTTGGTAGGTAACCCTTCTTAGAATCTTGCATTCTATAACGCAACATCATTTTATCAATATAAGAAGCTTGAGACAATGCCAATAATTTGTTCTTGCGATTTTGAACAATTCAAATTCCAAGAACATAATTTACTTCTCCCAAATCCTTCATTTGGAATTACGTGGCTAGCCAACCTTTGACCGCAGATAACATCTCTACATCATTCCCAGTGAGTAGAATGTCATCTACATAAAGCACTAAAAATGCCACTTTACCATCCTTGATTTTCTTGTATACACAAGGCTCATCAAAGCTTTGGTCAAACCCAAAGGACTTAATCGTCTCATTAAATCTGTGGTTCCATGACCTAGAGGCTTGCTTTAATCCATAAATGGATCTAAGCAATTTGCAGACTTTCTGCTCTTGGCCTTTAACTACGAAACCCTCTAGTTGTTGCATGTAGATTTCTTCATCTAGATGACCATTCAAAAAGGTCGTCTTGACATCCATTTGTCATATCTCATAATCAAGACATGTTGCAATTGAAAGGACTATGCGAATGGATTTGAGCATTGCTACAGGTGAGAAAGTCTCCTCATAGACGACTCCCTCCTTTTGGATAAAACCCTTAGCCACTAGCCTTGCTTTGAAAGTCTCCACTTTCCCATCCACACCCTTCTTTCTCTTGTAGATCCATTTGCACCCAATGGGCTTGACTTCTTCAGGTGGATCTACAAGAACCTAGACAGTGTTGGAGTACATTGACTTCATTTATTGGTTCATAGCCTCAAGCCACTTCTTTTTATCAGAATCCTTCATTGCATGTTTAAATGACAATTGATCATCATCTATCCCATCGGAGATGACAATGTTCGCCTCTTCGATTTGACGGTAGCGGATTGGTGGTCTAATCACCCGCTCATTGCATCGAGGTGACACGACATTCTGATTAGGTATATTGGTATTTTTAGAGGTTTCTTCAACAACTCTTGTTGATAGTGGTATGATCTCATCAGAAAGTAACTCCTCAAGTACAATCTTACTTCAAGCTTGAAAGTTGTCCATGTAATCATGCTCAAGAAAGATAGCATTAGTTAAGGAAGAGAGAAGAGAAAAAGAAACAATAATTTGGTTATAACTATGTTATTAACGTGACATTAAAATGACCATCAATTTCATTCATTAGGGTATTGAATATGTACCATTTAAAAGGAAACCTCAAGAATTCTCTTTACTAACTCATGTAATTATATCAATTTTGCTAGGTTTAACACCAGGATTAACACTATGGTGACAACTATGCCTTGAAGATGCACATGCACCTCACATGCACTTTATTTTCAAGGCAAAATTGTCACCATAGTGGTAATCCTGGTGGTAAACTTAGTATTTTCCTAATTATATTATAACAATCATTTACTTTTTATTTGGGTACTAATAATAAAATGAACATAATCAATTACAATTTCTTAATTGACCAAATGAAGATATGTTTAATCACTCATGAGCTTATGCATATATCAATAACATGCTCAAATTTAGAGATTTATATTAGCAAAAGGTCCTTCCCCCTTCTATTGACATTGATTTTTGTCAACTTAAATACACAATATCAAACTCTTCAAATTCTTGATCCAATTAGCTAGAGTTTTTAACAAAGGTTGTTGTGAAGAAGCTTTTAGTTAAAAGACTTATGCTAATATATATACACATATATCATACTACCCCTTATTATATTAATTATTACTAAGTATTATTATTAGTTAATGGCTAGCTAGAATACAAAAAGTCTTCATGAAATCAAGAGTCATGCCCTCACAATTGAGATTTAACAAAAGAGGGTAAGGTGACACAAGTATAGTATTCTTAACCAACTTTATATATATATATATATATATATATATATATATATATATATATATATTTGTAAGGTTTTTGTAATTCAGTTTATAATTAAATGACATTAGAATACCATATCATGCATGCGTACATTTATATCATATACTATATTTTATAAAATAAGAATGTACCATATATTTATAAATTTATTGAGAGAAAAAAAATAAAAACCTACCCGTGCAAAGCACGAGTTACACACTAGTCTGAATTAAAGAAAATAAAAAGATACTCAATAAAATTAACATAGCAAAATCTGATCATAGTAGGCCAAATTTAAAGAGTGAACTGAACAAAATTTTAAACAGTTGAGAAGACTAGCCATATATACTACTAGTCTAGAGGAATCGGTGCACAATTGTAACACCCCGAGCGCAAAAGCCCGATCCACTATGTGCAGTCCACACACTGACCCACTGAATACGCAGCATCTTAGGTCATCAATCCCAAAACAAACCGACTCAAAAGTCCACGGATTAGATGATATTGATGCCTAGTAGTAGAGTGTATCCACGTTATAAATTGCACATAATTCCCACACCTAATGTGGGATTAGGTATTACAATCTCCCCCACTTAAATCATTAACGTCCTCGTCAAAGTCGGATCGTACCCCGAGTGACGCTAGATACAAGAGGTCGCTCGTGCGGGGATCAAAAGTTTGCTCCCACCTCCCGCAGTGTAGCATTTTAGCCCGCACAATACTGTATTCCCACATTTTCACCCGGGACCCGCTTTGATAACATTTGTAACGCCCCGAGCCCGAAAGCCCGGTCTGCTACGTGTAACTCACACACTAAGTGACGACCTCGATCCCGAGTCCGTCGGGTGTTCATAAATTCAGTCCAAAAATAGTTCCAATAAGCATAAATAGTGTTTCTAAAAAATATCAATAGTTGATACTTAAGTATTTTCATTACAATTTTAATGTAACCCAAAAAATAACACATAAATGTTTTATATCAAAACTGAGCATTTCAATAAACCTCGAGCACGCAGCTGCTATCCAAATCCCGATCAAATCTCAACTGCACAACTAGAAACTGTAAGGGGTGAGTTTGTGAGCCCAGTAAGAAAAGGGATACACAGCATCACAAAATAGAATAAGACATATAATCCAAATACCAATGCCCATAAACATAAAGTATGAACTAGAGATTATTAACCCAAATAACAATACCGAGTGTCACAAAATAATCAATTGATCACAAGTACGATTCATGATACTAATCAGTTTAATGCCACGTAACATTTCCAATCATAACCAAATCAAAATGTTAATTTATGCTCATAATTATTAGAGCCCACCAACTGAATCACACGGGCACTCAATAATACGAGTATCAAATAATAGATAGTTCTGACCGTTCTACTGATTAGTCTCACTAAACCATCTCAAATAATCAATCAATCGACCAAATAATTTTCATGAAAACACACCGATTATTAACATGGAACAATTTCAAAGTCAAATCAATACTAAAAGTTTACCAATAACAATAAACATGTTTCAATAACAAAAGTATGAATCAAACATAGATATTATAGGAACAATCATGTAATTAAACTGATACAAAACCAATACTACATAATCTCCCATACCTCAAAAAAAAATACCACCAATCAAATAATCTTCCAAAATAATTCTCGAACCAAATCCCCAACATGTAAGGAGTCAAAATAATTAAACTTGGCTCAAAATTGGAAAACATCACAAACACACCGTACCGTCCACTCTCTCCTCCTCCTGTACTACTGGAGTTGGCTTGGTAGGAGGATATAAGCAAGAGAAATATAATATACTTGTAATACTCCGATTATTTTAATTAAAAATATTAATTTGTATTGATTAAAAATTAAAATTTTGTTTTGGACCTATTTAGTAATTAATTTAATTTGGTTGGGTTAGACCCATTTTTGACTAAGATTTTAATAATAGTTCTTCATTAAGGTTACTTAATTAATTACAGTTAAATTACGTTAGGATTTGGTTAGGGTTGAAAACCTAGTAGGGTTTTACTTATATAAATAGGGTATTAAGGAGGGAGAAAACCCTTACTACATAATAACTATCTAGCGACAGAGAGAGAAAGAGAAAGAAAAAAAGAAAAAAAAAACGGTAGGCGAAACAGAGAAGCAAAAGAACAATGGCAATTTAAGGTAAGAATCATACTTCTCTTGATTAGTGGTTGTATTAGAATTAAAAAAGGGGTGGGGGGGGGGGTTGGTTATATATTGTTGTATACGTAATTGTTAGAACTCACAATGGGTTCACAATGGGTTGGATGGTAATATGGAGGGGTATGATTTTGATTGGTTAATTGAGGACAATTAAAAAAAAGGGATTGATGTGAAACAATAGATGCACTACAACAAAAATGAGCTTTTACAACTAAAACGTTGAGTGTTCGCAACGTTTTGTAAAACGTTGTCATATCTAACGTTGTAATAGGTCATTTAATTTCACAACATTTTTAAAAACGTTGTTTTTGTCCTCCCACATTGTCACAAAAACTGTTAGACAACATTTTTAAAACGTTGTAAAAAACATTTCACAACGTTTTCTAAAAACATTGTAATAAATATAAGACAACGTTTTAGTTAAAAACGTTGTAAATTGATATAACAACGTTTGGATAAAAAAATGTTGTAAAAAAGTGATATTACAACGTTTCTATAAAAAACGTTGTGAATTATATATTACAAAGTTTCTAAAAAACGTTGTAATATATAATTCACAACGTTTTTTATAGAAACGTTGTGAATTTTATTTTATTTTTTAAAAAATAATATACATTCAATTCTCCTCCCACCTACATCCAATGGGTCTTCGATTGATTGCAGCATCAAGTTCAGCTTTCAAATGGGTCTCCCTATCGCCGGGTTGATCTGCTAAGCCTCTTAAACATGTGCTGCTTCCAGATCCACTCTTAGGTAATGCTGCAATCCTTTCCATTTCAAGGAAATCGTCCATTAGATTAATCTCAATTGCAGGGGCCATTAGGTTTCTCCCAAAAGCTTTGTCATGTTTAAAGTGACCTAGCTTTCCCAGTAGAGAATAAGCCCCTGACTCAGCTCGGCTTGGCTCACACTCATTTGTAACCAGTAATTACTCTACAGCTCACACTAAGGAGATATTTACCGTACTTTTTGAACCACACACCTATTTTAAGAAAGCTTTTAAAATCAGATTGAGGTCTGCAGAAAAAGGAAGAAAGCATCAGACAGGCTTTAAAAATTCGGTTAGATTGAGGCACAACTATAGAATAGCTTATGGAGGATAGTTTACCTTTCAAGCCCATGCACATCATGAGGAAAAATCATCACTTTGACAGGAACTCCTTTTTCCTTTAATGCCCGTGCATACTGCAGAATTCACAAATTAAAGCATTCACATTATGATATGTGATAGTCTTATATGTTCTCGTAATGTACAAAGCAATATAGTCATGTATAGGTAGATTAGAAGCTTAAAATGTGAGAGATTTGCAAGATATTCAATGTTTTCATGGCCAAATGTAGCAATCTAGGGAAGCTCTAAGGTCTCTGCATTCCCTTAGTGATTGGCACAAGCCGGTCTGAAAGAATCAGAGTACTGTATTTCCATAAGCTCTCTCTTATTGTGCATATGTCATGGAAAGCGGGATATATTGAAAACATGGGGTGTGATCCCTAGTGATGATGGTATGTTATGCTCAGAAGTCAGAATAGAAAGCAAGTTGAGATTGGAGGCTTTTACATGTGAACCCCGAGAGCAGTTCTGAAAGGCAATCAACCACAGCAGTTAGCAACAACAGGTATCTCGAAGCTGGGCAAAAGCGCCTCAGGCTGCAATGTTATTGTTAAAGCCAGATCTAGTGCCTTTGTTTGTTAACAAAGGCAACTAATTAAAGGCTTATATAAACAGTGGCCAAGACCAGTTAAGCTAATATAGGATCAAGTGTAAATGGGTCTTTCCGAGCCTCGGGCCAAGGTGGGTGCAAGAGGACATATCAACACATACGAAGCTGTCTCAAACACTCCTTAATTAAGAGCTCCATCAAGATGGTCAACTCGATCTTCAAGGGCCAAGTTTAACGTAGTAAGTCCATCAACTTGCTTCTTCAAAGCTAAGACTTCATTTTCAGCCTTCTCCCATCCTAGTAGAACAACAAATCAAATAAAGCCACATATGAACTCTTAAGCCCCTATTTAACAGCTCAAGTTTTAGACTGAATTTGGTTGCTCTTAACACTTGCAAACACATACGTAGCTTTTATAGAAATCTTCACGTGCCATTATTACATTAGAAGCCCATTAAAACTTGTGGTTAGTGAAGTCAACAAAAGATGAAGTCGAAGAAGTATCCATTTTGAGATTCTCAATCACAGTATTAACAGCCAATGATAGTATTTATTGACAAAGAAACTTAATCCCTAGGGAACACAAAGTGGAATAAAGAAGTCAATAGTCAGGTAGCTCTGCTGAAAACAAGCATTGAAGAATCCAATACACACATTTACAAAGAATAAAAACAGCAAGAGATCAGAAACGAGGATGACCTCTGGACTCGTGCCACTATGGAAGAACTAGCTTGTCTAAAAATTCAAGTCCCATCAGCTGCCAAATTATATAGATTCAGCAAACAACCTGAAGGATCTTTTGTTTGCAGCTTTAG
The DNA here is from genome assembly GCA_013146195.2 of Codonopsis lanceolata. Lineage (NCBI taxonomy): Eukaryota > Viridiplantae > Streptophyta > Magnoliopsida > Asterales > Campanulaceae > Codonopsis > Codonopsis lanceolata. The sequence goes on along the minus strand of CM028384.1, from coordinate 54,801,884 downwards.
TCCCACAAGCGGAAAGGCTGTTTAAACAGTTTGAACTAATGGCAGTCAGCTCACCATGGAGCAACCATTGTGCCAAGCATTTTTTATCACTTAGTAAAGGATAGTTTTGAATTTCAAAAGATCTGGTAACTTCAGTTTTTTCAAACACACAGTTAACTTCGGAACCATCCAGAAGAAAGTGAAGGACTCTCAAATTGGCTACCATGAACTAATGAATCAGTCTGAATTTCCTTTTAAGGCATGAATATATGATTACCAAGAGAAAAAGCGACCAGGCAGCAAAACTAAACATTCATACTGAGAAAGATAAAACAATTACCTGAGACAGCTTCTTCTGCAACTTTTACGTGCTGCTTTACCAAGTCTTCCTTGACGCTAATATTCAGAAGTGCCACTGATAACTTATCTTTTAGAGTCTTCACACTATCATCAAGTCCTTCAACAAGAGGTGCATCCTTTGAAGTGACCTCTGGTGAATGAGAATTATGATTCGAGTAAGCCTATAGCATCAAATTACATACCATCAGATTTCAGAAGCTGATCAGTTGAAGAGAGAAAGCTAAGTGGCATCGACCAACTTACACTAACGGCCGTAACAATTTAGGCAGGGTAATTCCAAACGTCAGCAATCCAAGAAAAGAGAAAGAAAACAGAGCAGCTATGACAGGATAAAATGCATGTAATTGATGGTCCAATGACCCCACACAACTGAAACCAAAAGAGGAATCACAATCTGTATAATTTCACATTGCCAATTCCTCGGAGTTCCAATACTACTATGGTAGTTCAGGATTTGATGAAATCGCAGGTCTGGAGCTAATGTACATGTCATCTCTATGATATTCTACCAGTATCTAAAGGTTCTACCTCTGGATGGATGGATATATCAAGACAACTTCGTCATTGAAGGCTCAACTCTTGAGCACTTCCGCTGACTGCCACAACTACTCATATATGGCCCCTGAAGAAGTAGAAATAATAACGAAAAGCATCCTTCCAAGAGCTAATCACATGGGTATAAAAGCGATGTTACCAAGAAAGCGGGTAGTTTCAGTTTGCGGAACGGGTTGGGGAAAGCAATATGATACATGGTCTAAAACATGTAAAAATGTTCTTCCTGAGATGTAAATGGTTACTACTACAAGTTTGTTACATGTAAAAAACCTTGTAATTTGAGCATCTGACATGAATTGAGCTTCTGGAGGAGAAATCATAAAAATGTTTCAGATCACGAAATTTAGTGTTTAGGAGTAAAGTGTACCATTTTTCGGAACTCTCATTCTAAACAGCAATTCACAAGGGAAGTAGCAGTTTCTGTAACAGGCCCAAAGACTAGATAACATTGTCACAAGTAAGCCCAAACATTAGTTACTTTTCACAAATGGAAAATGATGTGAGCTGATTCATTGATTCAACTCCATTATTCATTTTTTTTCCAATCATTTGGTGAACAGTATAAGTCCTAAGAATGTAGAGACTTGTACAGAGAAGAAGACAGAAACTGATTCATTGATTCATCTGTGGAGCATCTGTTAGTTTAGTGTCCACCCTTCTCCACTGCTTAGAACAAAGATTGAGCTGTTCTTTCCTAAGAAACTCTTTATACTAGTAGTTCCTTGTAGATTGCATAGAGAATATAGACTTGGGCGATTATGGTGTATACTTTTCGTGCACATGGGAAGGGGAAGTCGTCCCTTTTTAGACACTTTTATTTATCTATAGTACAAGAAACAGAAATAGCCAGTAGAATGAATGGTGAAGAGACTAAAATTCTCCTTTGCTTCCATAGAATGAAAGAATGGTAATCCAGGAAGACAAAACAAAACCACGTGTGACTTAACTGATTTGGCAATATGAAAGGAAAAATCAATAACCAAAAGCCCACCGGATAAGCCAAAAAAAATAATGCTGCTGACAGAGAGAACTCTCTCGGCCGCAATATTTGTCCTGTTTTCAATCAGCAGTTGCAAAACGTACGTGTATTACAGTAAATGTAAATTTGAAACGGTATTAATAGCCAAAGTAGTACACTACCTTTAAAGCCGGCTGCAATCACAGTTACAAGAACACCACCATCATTGAGTTCATGTGGCCCAAGTCCATCTCTTTCTGTGCCAAACAGCGAAGTACAACCTCAATGGAGCAACTGTCTGTGGCTGAGATAGAAACATTCACATGCATAGCAAATACACATTTATAAGGGACAAGGGGAGGTCCTTTTAGAAACACACACTCACAGAGTTAACTAGAATTTATTGTTTCTATGGCTGCATCTACAGCTTTTTGCCTCTCCTCATTTGACAATTCAGTGGGAGCATCTTCAGCATTCTCTAACTCAATCTTCAGCCGGTTGTGGTATGTTGCATCACAAGAGTAGTACTCGCTCTAGTCAATAACACAACAAAATATTTACATGCAGCGCTCAAAGTGAATAGAAACGGATTACCAATATCATATTTAAAACAGCATTAGCAAAACAACAATACATAGTTTCAAAAGCATACCCAGTCCTCAAACTCTCTCAAACTATCAGAAACTTCGTCATCAACCATGGATAAAAGAGCTTCTGTCGGCTGTTTCAAAGGCTCGGCAAGTAAACTAAGCAAAGTATGAGCCCCAATGGGCATTGCTGGCACTCTCCACATAGAAATAAGAGCAAACTCCCGGAAGAGTACATTGCTGTAAAAAGATAACCCAAGATTAATGTTCAGCAGAACAAGGCACGCACTCACGTGGAACAAATGGACTATCATAGAAGAAGTTAACCTGGAACACACAAAACAAGATTGACAAGGTTCAGACTTCAGATATCACATCGACCTCTACCGACCATCTCATCCGGAAGTGGCAGTAATCACTAATGTGCATTCTGATAACTGCAAATAGTTGTCTTTGGTCAATAAAATGTATGGGTAGATGAATTTCTCACCAATGCAAACTTCCCAAGTGCAATCAATGTGAAGGATCAGGGAGGTTTGACCTGTAAAATAGAACACTTTTGTTTAGATCCATCCTGATCATAATATCATTGCTGTAGTCAAACACTGAATAACAAACTGTAAATCATGAAAATGCAACTTTCCCAACACTGAATAACAAACTGCATACATGCTGATTAGTTTTCTTTTCATAATCCTGGCCTATTCTTTTGTGTTTTCAACGGGAATATCAGGAAATATGTCCCAACATCCAATAAATATCAGGAAATATGTCCCAATAGCCTCTGTTTTAAGTAATTTTACCCCATGAAACAACCCAATCCAATACCCTTTGGATCTTCCCACTGAAAACATAAAAGAATAGGCCAGGATTATGAAAAGAAAACTAATCAGCATGCATGCAGTTAAGTTAACTGCTTTCCCCTCCTCCTTTATCCGGGCTTGGGACCGGCAATAAAATGCTATATATAGCAACTGCATTGGTGGAGTTAAAAAGGGGTTAGTAACCTAAGAGGTGCATGAGTCCCTAAACTGCAATTATATAAAATAGTCAAAGCAAAGCAATTAATAAAAGTCCATGTCCAAAATATGCATAACAACAAGAGCAGTATATACTAAACAAGAGGCATATATACATATACTAAACCAGGATTAATCTAAATTTATGAAATCCTTATGCCATGCAACGGTACTCCCAATTGCGTCCTCGATCACTGACATGAATGAGTTAGACCTCCATAATGGAGCCTTAGGATCTAAAGGCACAGTAACCCAAACTTTCCAAACATCATTTCCGAGAGGAACATTGTGTGCCACATCATTAGGATCCATAGATGCTATTTCAGCCTTAGCAACAACCGTCTTGGTGGTGGCCTCACTACAACTTGCCAATTAGATGATTTGCTTTCTCTCCAATAAAACACTTGGGAGGCTTGTGTTGCTAATATAAAAGGATCACCTTTGATCTTGAAATTGGTCAAAGTTGACTAAAGTAAATCCATCTTCAACCTTCACTCCACGATAAATATTCGCCCAGTCGCACTTAAATAAAGGAATTTGAAAAAGAAGATAGTCCAACACAATAATGTCACGCAAGATCCCATAGTGACCTATTATACTACTAGTAGATTGTTCATTGTCATTTGACGCAGATCTACGTATTGTAGTTGCTTCGAGTGAAACACCACTATTTTGCGTGGACTTTTCAGTCGCCTTCGTCCGAAACCGACGACCATTTATAATAAAACCTAAGTAGGAGAGTGCTTGCTTTCTAGGCCAATATGATAGCCACTTTATTGTTTATGAAACTTTTCCTGTAGCCATTTCGAGTTTAACCTGTACATGTTTTTTAAACAATAATATATTTATTCTTGAACAAGTAAACTATCGTAATGTGTAATGAAACACAACAAAGAGTTAAAAAAACCTTATCCGTAAACCAATCACAAAAAGTTTCTGAATGCTTCTTTGAAAGTTCCTCATCAGAGAGATTATCATGTAATCTCTTCAACTCTTCCATACGCATCCTAAGAGAAAGAAAGAGTGAAAAAGATGAATGACGAAGAAACTCGACAAGTTTTCATTTAACTTAAACTTACTCTTCATATGGTTCAACTTCCACAGTATTAAACAACACATATCGATGAGCATTCTGCAAGTCTTCAACAGACAATATAGTATGCTCTCCTTTGGAAATCGGTCTCCCGTCAAATATTCTATCATCTTGATAGTCCTCATTACGATTATGTGTTTCACCAATTTCAGAAGCTTTCTTGATATACCAACTGCAATATGTCATGCACTCTTCGGAAAGATAACATTCACATATGCATCCTTCAGGACGTGAAGGATTTCTAACATTTTCCTTGCCTGTCTTCATGAATCTAAAGATGATCGAATAAAAAGATGAAGACAAACAACTAAAACTATTGAAAAAAATGTTTGAAGAATAAATAGAATATGAATACCTTTCAAATGGATACATCCAATGGAATTGATTGGTCCACAATAATGTGTTTCCCGTGCTAAATGTATTGGCAAGTGCATCATGATGTCGAAGAAGGAAGGAGGTAAATATCTTTCAAGCATGCACAATGTCTCAAAAATTTCTTCTTCAACAACTTCTAGTTTTTCTGTATCAATTGTTCTTTGACTTATATCGTAGAAAAATGAGCAAAGTCGAAATATTGCATTTCTGGGTCCTTTAGGTAAAATTCCCCTCAATGCAACAGGCAATAACTGTTGCATTAAAACATGATAATCATGGGACTTGAGTCCAAATATCTTGTCATCTTGCGTAAAACAATTTGCAATATTTGAGCTGTACCCGTCGGGAACCTTCAAATTTCTTAATCGCCAATAAAAGGTCTCCATCTCTAAACTTGTTAGAGTATGTTGTGCTGGTGGAAGAAATATCTTATTATTCTCTTCAACCCTCGGGTGCAAATCTGACCTAATTCCCATTTTTTCCAAGTCTTTACGAGCATTAAGACCATCTTTTGATTTTCCTTTGATATTAAGCAAAGTGCAAACTAAACTCTCACTGCAATTCTTTTCAACATGCATTAAATCTAAACAGTGGCATACCGACAAATACTGCAAAAAGAATGACATTGTTATTGACTAATAAACTCTACAATTTTATTAACGTATTCTTAAAGTCTGAAAATGGTTTACCTCATAATAAGGCAACTCAAAAAAAATTGGCTTCTTCTTCCACATGAGGCCTTTTATGACTTTCTTTCGTTTAGTCTTCCTCTTCCTCTTCTTGTGGCCCTTCCCTTTTCCCCTTCCTCTCCTTGTTTCTTCCCCATTGTTAATTTCCTCCCCTTTTCCAAAATCATTTTCAATGTCACTTACAACTTTTAATATTTCAGAACCAGCCAATATTGGAGGCTTGTCCCTCTTCTCGATGGTTCCATCAAACCAACTCTTCTTCTTTCGAAAAGAATGATTGGATGCAAGGAATCGTCGATGACCCATGTATGCACACTTGTTGCTGTAAGGTAGCCATAGTGAACAAGTATCAACACCACAAATAGGACATGTTGTCTTACCCTTTGTAGTACATCCGGCCAGATTTCCATAAGCTGGGAAATCATTAATTGTCCACATTAGTATGACCCTCAAATTGAACATGCTCTTCTTATATGCATCATACACCTCAACCCCGCTTATCCATAATTCTTTCAAGTCTTCAATGAGAGGCCTTAAATATACATCAATATCATTTCCTGGTTGCTTCGACCCAGGGATTAACAAGGTTAACATCAGGTTCTCTCTTTTCAATAATAGCCATGGGGGAAGGTTGTAAGTAACAAGCATCACTGGCCAACAGCTATTCGTGGAACTTAGATTACGATAAGGATTAAATCCATCTGTAGCAATTCCAAGTCTTAGATTTCGATGATCAGATGCAAAATCAGGCCAATTAATATCAATAAAATTCCATTTAGGTGAATCAACCGGATGTCGCATCTTGTTATCCTTACTATGATGAGTGCTATGCCACAATAGTTGTTCAGAATTTTCTGGTGATCTGAACATCCTTCTAAATCTGGGAATGATCGGAAAGTACCTCAAAACCTTGGCTGGTACCCCCTTTTTAATTTTGCGTTCATCTCTTTTTCCAACGACTTTCCACCGGGATTTCCCACATCTTGGGCAATTGTCTAGATCTTTCAGGTCTTTCCTAAATAGACAACAATCATTAACACATGCATGTATTTTTTCATACCCCAAGTCAAAGGTTTTAAGTAACTTTTTGGCTGCATATGTTGAACCCGGAAGTGTATTTTCCTATGGTAACATGCCATTCAAGACTTTCAGAAGTTCAGTAAATGCCTTATCAGAAATACCATTGACAGCTTTATGTTTGAAAAGTACTACTTTTGTCGACTGTAGTTGGTGCAACCCGGGTAAAGAGGAGTTTCTGCTTCTTCCAACAATTTAGAAAACCCTCCATCTCTCATTTCTTTGGTACGATCTGCAATCTCTTCATCGTTAACATGCACATCTATCTCTTCATCGTTAACATGCGCATCTACGAACATCCTATATGTATCATCACGATCACATGTCATTTTGGATGAAGTGCTAGGATGTTTTTCCCCATGGAAAATCCATATCTTGTATGTCTCATCCATCCCAAACATAATCAGTCGACACTACATCGTCACTAGTCGGAAAAGCGATATTTCTACATCGAGTACAAGGACATTGAATTTTTGGGGGATTTCCTAACTTCTCCATAGCTGTTGCAACGAAAGCTCTAGCTCCTGCACCGTATGCAGGAATTGGTCTACAAAGAAAACCTTAAAAAGTTAATTGGCTAGCACGTACCAAGAGAGTATGCTAGTGCCAAAAGAAAATGATCTTTGAGTTGAGATTTAAAACCTTGGCATATACACCCAAGATTTATCCATTGCAAGAATGGTCAAACCTAAACTGAAAATATACATGTACATATCAGAGAAACGACACTAAATTAGGAAGGATGGAGAACAACAATTTGCTTGATCAATTAACCTAGATATTATGCTTTCACTCATAACAGATTGTAGTACACACAAGGAACACTTTTTGTTCTAAATTAGCTTCGAATAACATAAAATGGAAATGCAGACACGATCCACATCACGGGCATTAAGTTAGCTTAAGTGACAAAAATTCCCCAACATTAAACTATAAATACAATAAGGCAATAATAATTTCATTTGTACATAGTAGTTTCAAGATATACATACCAAAGCCAAAATGCCTTGCACTTGAACCTATCTAGACTTGCTCAGTCTGTACTCCTATATATAATTACTTGTATGCAATAATCACGCGCGTGTCTATATATACCTGAGATAATAATTTAGTGCAAATTATATCCAAAGTTAACAATTTTATTTTGGAATTGCAGTATCTCAAAAAGGCAAGTTGGGCTGATGGTGGGCACCTGATAGCTTGCACTCAACCAAGGCGATTAGCTGTCCAGGTGTCTTTTCGTCAGCTTGACCAACTGTAAATATTTATAGTTTTGTATTTTTAACCTTTTTTAGAAACTCCATCGTGATTTTGTTGGAGGTTGTTGTTTCCATAAATCGTGATTTTATATGCCTCAACCCCTGGCGAGATGCATGCCATTAAATGAACACTTTAGAAATTTCTTGCATTAAAAGGATGACTCATTCAGCATATAATTAACTATTCCCTCATTTTATAAGTGATACCTTTATCCTTAATGACTGAACTCATAATTGTTAGTAAACCATCTCCAGTACGGAGAAAACTTCAACTTTAAAGCTGACCAGAAGTACTTATCCCAAAAAAAAAAAAAAACAAGCTGACCAGAAGTGATTTGATGGAGGAATCTACTTGTTGATGGAGAACTATCATGATTTTTGATCCATGGATAATGGAATGGGATTGCAGTTCATATGTGATTTTAATAGAACTGTCTATAAGTTGAATTATATTTTTGTTTCTACATCTAGTGGTCAGCAGGATGTTGGAATCACACTAGTTTCTTGATCGAGAAAGGATCAATCCCTAGGTGGCTGGTGTACTGTATCCAGAAGTTTGGCATATATATTCTTAACTTAAGTTCTTCTGAAGCTTCTAATTTTTTTTCTTTAATCAGTCTTATACAGTTCAGTGTCAGTGTCCAGAATCTTACTTATTCCCTCGCCTTTATTTGAAATCCCCTTTGTTGAAGTCTATTAATTGGTCTCCTGTCTCCTGTAGACTAGTAGAAATATTATGACTATGGATTGAATTAAATTTTTCAAATATTGATCAGTCTTAAATAATTTTCAGTTTCTTAATATTGCACATAGGAGTCACTATAATGACTTCTTACGAAAGAAAATCTAGTTTATCGGACATCGACATATCCTTCAATGAGTTGTGGGGTCCCATTCCCAAGAATGAAGCCTTTATGCATGCTTCCAAAGAAGCGTTACAGGGGAATAAAAATCTTTGTGGAGGAAATACTTTGACTAATGGACTAAAATCTTGTGAAATCAATTCTTCTGCGGTGAAGAAAAAAAAGAAGAGCCAAAAGAAATTGACCACTCTTTTGATTGTACCAAAAGTATGCCAAAAGAAATCTTTATGCATGCTCACAAGTGTACCAATCTCCTTGGTTTTCAACAAATTCTGGTCCTGGAGTAAGCACCTTCAGTGGCCTATCATCACATAACCGGCTTGTGTTCTCCAACTCTTCACCAACAGTTTGGAGAGATTAACACAAAGTTTGTATCAAAAAACACACACAGCATTGGAGGCTGCCTCCCGACATGAGACCATTTACTTTATTAATCATATGAATATCTGTTTGCTAGTTGCAGAACCTCCAACTTACGTATTAGGTTTTGACCTAGTTCAATAATCAATACTAGCTTTTAAAGTATTGAACACATTATTGTTATTGAAATTATTGTTAAGTTACAAGTTAGTTAACAACCAACGCTAGTAGATATTATAAATCCAAGTTTCTCATAATTCTCTTAGTAGATATTATAAATCCAAGTTATATAATAAAATTAAACATCAATACACCTAACTATATAATAAAATTAAACAACTACACCTAATACCATTCACTCACTATAGTTAAATTCTATTCAAGATAAGGGAGCCATCTACGTCGTTAAATATAAATATAAAATATTTTTCTTAGCATTATATTGCAATTATTTTGTTAATATCATGTTTGCATGGTATAAACAAGTAATGAAATTAAATTCACTTACGTGTCCCTGTGAATAATGACCGGTACCCTCTGATCTAGATTCGCAGGTGGATTGGTCGCGAAGCTCTGCTTTCACCACGAAAGCTCCTCTCTAATTCAATTTTTCCTTCATTTTCAGAAATGAAAAATAAAAGCAATTGTGAGAAAAATTGTGAAATCGATAAAAATAAATATATTATTAAAAACAAGAATTATGAACCACAAAAAGAATCATGAATGCAATTGGGCAATGTTTTTAAATAACTAAATGGTTGTTAGGCTATTTGTGATCCGTACATAGCTATATCAAACCAAATTCAAATGATCATCATCAAATGAAAAAGAGTTTTACCCCTCTCTTTGATTACATTGTGATAATGGATTGGTTTTTTCCTTTATATATTGTTAACTAGCTAGTTCCAGCAAATACAATCTTTGTTGGCTCTAGTTCACCTTTATAAAACTCAAATAGATAATGCCATCATTTATAAAATGATGAATAAGTTAACTGATGTAGGACCAGGATTACTTAGGCTACCACTAAAAACACGATTGAACAGTCTTAAAGATGTACATGACTAAAACATAGAAGGAAATGGACTAGCAAAACCATCCCTAACAACCTAGAACAGAACATCAATCCTTAACAGTATCCATCAGGCAATGCCAAAGAATATCCTAAAAGCATTTCCCCAAAGTGATGCCATAAATATCAATTGATCGCAGAGTATCAATTAAGTCATATAGTTTTTAGGGCGTGTGTAATCATGACAAAGGATTTAAAGGTCAGATGGAGTATAACCTATACATTTACATCAGACAGGCTAAAATGACTTTTTAAAAAAATCAAAGAGAGCATGTTTTATGATTATCTAAAAGACTAAAACCATATGCAAAGGTTAGATGGAGTACAAACTATACATTTCCAACAGACAGGTTAAAATTACTTTTAGGTTATGATTGTGTCCCCATTAGAGAACTAGGCAAGGTCAGCACATCCACACATAAATAGTAAAAAAAAAATAACCATTATCATCTTGGGCTAAGTTTTTGTACAAATACGATAGACAATGTTACATGAGATGAAGATTGCTAATAGACTCAATATTAATCTATGTGACCATTGAAACTTACTTGAAATCTCAAGACTGTCCTAACAGATTTTTCAAGTACAAGTTCAAAATTTATCTTCCAGTCGATAACACATCGAGCCTCTTCTCGCTAGGTTTGTACTTTCCCTTCCGAAAATGGTATCGATGAGTTACAGTTGAGATGGTGTAAGTTTATCCCTCAATTGTCACACTCTCAACACACTCCAAATTCTGTCACAAAATAATTTAGATGGAAATAAGACATAATATAGCAGTATATTACATGACCTATTTACAAACTTTTATGTTTAGTTGTTTCTTTGTAAGTTTGTATCCCTGTTAAAAAAGATAACATAAAAGAATCTATGTTGTGGCTGAAGTACTTGGAATCGCCAACTCAATCGTTGGACATGAAATGTGGCTATTGGACACTTTATCTTTGTACTTACATAAGGAATGTGCTTAAGAACAAGGTACAGAGATTTTCCTTACGAGTGCACATAAAGAAGCTAGACAGGAGAAGAAGGGATTGGAGGGTGGGTAAGGTCATCAAAGATGCATGCGACTCAAAGGGATTGATGCAGCAGGTTTCAGAAACTATTTGACATTGAGTAAAGGGATTGGAGGTTCATGCCAAAGATGCATGCGACTCAAAAAGTTATACTTCACAATCATTATAACAAAAGCAAGAGAAGAATTTAGCTTAAGTGATATCAAAAACTCAGCTAGCTTAATTCAGAATCTGGAACCAATTCTACCATCTAGTAGGCATTTAGCTAAGTTTCTTGTAAACTTGTTCAATAAATCAAGCAGTTTAGTTGCTTTTCTTATGTTCAATTACTTTTTGAGAGAGCTTGTACTGTCACTTAGTGGTCCTACCCAGGTTAGGGGAAGCTCAGGGGATTAGTCTTGGGCTTTTAGGCCTGGGGAGACCGTTGGGAAAGAAACAAAAAAAGATTCATTGTCTTTATTCAGAAATACTAGGAAACTACAGAATTCCAGAGAAAGCCCCTGTAGGAAATAATTACAGCCAACAAGCAAACAAATGAGAACAATCCATTCGTGAGAAACAAAGGGCTATAGTTACTTTTACCAAACTTAACGAGACCAATCCCTTGTAGGAAATTAATTACAACCAATAATTACTATTTGTCTATGTCATTTGTCATAGTTACTTTTACCAAACTTAATGGTATTGGGGAAGGAGATAGAATCATGGATGAACAAAGGGATATACAAGAATCTTAACCTTGTGTAAATCCTAAATGTTTCTCCAGTAAGCAGATGCGTAAGCCAAAAATGCAATACTGAAATGCCACTCACGCCACATCGAATATGCTTAATGGCAGGGAGCGCAAGTTCATGCCGTACAAATATTTGATAATTAATTAGTATATATCAAATCTTTAGCTTAAGTAAGACCAAAAAATGACCAATCTTTCAAGATCAATTACTAGACCAAAGATGAAAAGGTAAAACATTTAAGATAATTTTGGGGTCCCAATCTCTTTTGTAGATTCAAATAACTACGAGGAGTAAAATATGAATGCATGACATAGACACATAGTCATTAGTTACCTTTTATCACGAACAATACGAACATCTCGCACGCGACCAGATCTAGAAAACCTCCTTTCCAAATCTCTTTATGTAGTCAAAAGCTAAAGTCAGCAACAAATAGGTTCCTCCCGGGTTTTCCTAGTCCAGTACTCCTATTATGAGGTGGTGAATATAATCTCCTTCTAAGAGACCTATGGTTTGAGTGGTTGTCTGAAGGTGGAGATTTGCGCTTCGAGGAGTGCCTTCACCTGAAGTTGAATGGAAGACATTATCATGATCATGAGCACAGAGCAAACAATGACCATTGTGTGAGAATCAACAACTTGTACAGTCATATAGTGTGTGTTTGTGTGAGGGTGGGTAAGGTCATCAACAAAACTCAAATGAAACTTTTAAGAAGCAAGGTAAATGACTCACAAGATGAATTTCTTGCAGACATGAAAGCTTTCACAAACAAGAGAAAACAAAAGTCAATAATGCATCACCACAATCAGTTTTGGCTTCAATAAGTTTAAAGAAATAAATTATCTCATACGTAAGATGTTATCTTTCTTAAGCTGGGAGGAGAAACAAATTGTATGCTCAACTCAGTTGAGTCTGGCCCAAACAACTCAATGGCCCGCTAAGTGGAAAAAGAGAGCTTTAAGAATACAGGCTCTTAGAGGCCAGATTTCCTCGGGGAAGTTCTATTTTGACAAGTGCAAGGAGTTCCGAAAAGTTCTATGAAGTCCTCATTATCAGAAAATACTGGTGATACAAAATGACAACAACCATGAGAGGTTATTTAAAGAAGCAGGAACACAGATATATAAGAACTTTAGGTGATATATATGTTGATAGCCAGTTATGATGTTCTCAAACTTCTAACACCTACAGGACATACATCATAAATCATTCAAAATCTACATAGTTAGGAGAAATGAAAGGAGCATAACCTCGGGAATCTTCTATGATAATCTCTTTTATACGATGACCTAGAACGAGATCTGTCATGATGCATTCTCTTGTGCCTCGAAGAAGACTCCTTGCGCCTAACACGTGATTTTGATATTGACCTTTCTCTTCTTCAATGATTTTGGTACGAGTGGTGGTTTTTAGGAGATATAGAGGAACGTTTCAAAGAAGAATCAACAGTATGTCATGAACTTTCCCGAGACCTCCATGGAGAAGAAGAATTCTTTCTTTCATAAGTGGATTTTTTACCCAGATCAGACATTTCAGGTGAAGAGCGTTGTCTCTGCCTATGTGGTCCAAGGCTTTGCTGCGAAAAGCATGATTTTAAACTACCAGGAGATCGGTCAACTGTAATTAACATATGTCTCTCTCTCCCTAGTGATGGTGATACTTCTGAACTTCTTCTGGGACTGAGGGACATTTCAAGCTTTCTAATCTTAACTAGGGAGTTCCTCGAATTGTGAATATGTTGACTCTCAGTTTCAGAATTTTCCACACGCGACCTTGGAGAAAAATATGATATTTCTGCTGGGACTGGGAGATCTAAAATCCCCTCTGAGACCTCCCACTTTGAAGCCCTAGGTCTACCATTAGGCCACCACTTAGGGTGGACCCTATTGATAACTGATAACATTTTTTAAAAACCAATTGTATAGATTTTCTTTGGGATACTCAGCTTGTAACCCCTGATAGTATAGTGATGTTACAGGGGTGGAAATTGCTAGTGCACTAAAGAATGTACTTGCTATTGTAGCAGGGATTGTGCAAGGAATGAATCTTGGTAATAATTCTATGGCAGCTCTTGTTGCACAAGGTTGTTTTGAGATTGTTAAAACTAGAATTTAAAAAAGCCCTAAAAATTAAAATTCCCAGAAATTTAAATTGGTGGTGAACTATTATCCAATACACAGATTGATGAAAGCTTCATTAGGATTACACACACTCATGATGAGAATACTGGGCGGGTTGTAGAGAGAAGAAAAGGGAGGAAGAATATGATGAGTGGGAAAAAAAGAAGCTGATGATAAGAACAGCCACAATAGTCCTGGGCCTGCGGGCAATGAGCATTAGTGAGTGATATGTCCTCCTAGGGAACTCATGAATTATTATAAGCAAATCCATATCATAATGCACTTCACATGGAGAAACCATTTAAAAGTCGTAAGCTACCTGCAACTCTTAATTTTCTGGACTAAAATAATTTTTATTTTACAGTAACATGTGCTAGCAATCCAGACCAAACTACCATTGTCATGGGACATCCAAGAAAATCCTTCTTGATTTGTATTGTTTGTACTATACCAGGACTAACTACCAACGATATGCAAGAAGATCGGCTTGAAATTGTTTTTATGGAGATTTATGATGTTTTTGCATGCCACCAATATTTAATGATGAATCTCGTGAGAGTCAAACGTCCTTACCAACAGTAACATCTGGAGCGCTTGAAGTAATAATAACAATCCCATGTGTTTCCTCAACCTTCTGTTCTTTAGAAAAAAGGCTCTTGACCTACAATTTGGCAATTTGATAATAATTAGAGATTTACAATGATAAAGTATCACTTCTAAAGTGTACAGAGTTTATTTGAATCTTATCATACACTTCATATATCCATCATATTTACATTTTTATCTTTTAAATTTTTGAAGTAAGGAAGGCAAAGAAAATTTTAAAAAGTTATTACTGAAGACATAGTCCAAATATATTCCAAAACAATAAAAGAAAACCTTTAGTGATCATATATATTACTTTCTTTTCCATAGTAAGGGAGCTATGAATCTGTAAGATTGTGAGTTATTTCTAAACTTGTCCATTCTAACAAATACTGGGAATAGAACTAACTAATAATGCTCTAGATTATACAATTATGGAAATAATAAACCCTAAGAAAACTAGACTATGATGATCCAATCCCAGTTTCATTTCTACCAATTTTCCATTTCCCCTAAGATAATAAACAATACAAGAGTGTCCCAAAGACATCATTCATACAGAAAACCGATACAATTCCCAGAGCAAAATCGTGGAAACAAATAATAATGGTGAGGAGGACAGGCAATTAAAAAGCAAGTTCCATATTTTCTTTATTTTTTTTGATAATGAAGTAAGTTCCATATGAAACCAGTAAAGCCAAAAATGCTTAACTGAAAGTAATGTAGCTTTTCAAGGTATTAATAACAATGTTAAGGGTTAGGCTAAGGTCAATGTGATGCGGCAGGAACAGTCAATAGTACCAAAGAGAATCAAGATGTCACGGGGTGTGTTGGTTGGCTAGTCAAACAAGGTTTAAATCAAGCCATTATGGGAGTAAGGTCCGCTATTGGAGGAATTGGGCTTCGCAAGCATCTCAGTTGGGTTGGGTTCATGAAGGAAACTAAGGGCGTGGAGCAATGGACTCAAGAGTGTAAACATTCGTGTTGGACCCCGGAGAAGCAAAAACATGTAAGTGGGCTGGAAGGCATTCGAGGCACGAATTGCATGGGAATGGGAAGAGGTGGCAGCCGAGTTATGTTGTGGACGGTATTGGCTAAGGCATGAGAGTCCCAATTAAGTTAGTTAATCAATCTGCTGGTAGGATAGGATTTCACTTTAATGTTTTCTAGTTTAGTTTAAATTGTTTTCTAGTTTTAATTGTTTTGTGGTAAAGTAGGGAAAGTAGTTTGGTTTTGAACTCTTGTAGTCTTTTTAAGGCAGATTTTTTTTAGTATTGAGCAGATTGTTTTTAGAGTAAAAAAACTCGGTTGGAACAAGTTTGTTCTCCTTCTTCGATTATTCTTTCAAGGTGAGTGAAACCTTGTTGTCGAATCAACGGTTTTCTTTACGACAAGCGAGTGAAACTTGTCCGGTGAAGCCGCTCTATCCCTTACCTTTGTCTTATTCTTTTCTTTTAATTTCGGTTTGGTGGCAGCCTGTTTGTCCTTTTGAAAGACTGAAAGGGGGTGGGCTGTTTGTGGGTTATTCGAAAATTCAGCTATGACTAAGTGGGCAGATTAGGGAGAGTTTACGTGAGGTTGTTTGGGCAGTTTATGTCTTGTGTAATTCTATAAACAAGGCTGTGATAGTGGGCTATTATTGTAAGGGAAAAGTTTAATAAAGCCAATCAAGTTGCTAGGAGAGAAGTGGCAGGTTTGTGATAGATTGATAGGATTTTTGTGGCTGTTCTTGGGAGCAGTTTTTCAGCCAAGGGTTGTTTCAAAGGGGCTGGAACAGATTATAGTGTTGGAAAGTTTGACATTGTATCACAATGTCCCCTGCTCCATCCTTTAAAAAAAAATGGTACAGTAAGTAGTCTACATTAGTATACATCCTGCTGCAAACTGAAAGTAGAAAAGATAAAGAACAAATGTACTATCATAGAAGAAGTTAACCTGGAACACACAAAACAAGATTGATAAGGTTCAGACTTCAGATATCACATCGACACCGACCATCTCATCCGGAAGTGGCAGTAATCACTAATGTGCATTCTGATAACTGCAAATAGTTGTCTTTGGTCAATAAAATGTATGGGTAGATGAATTTCTCTACGATTTCAGTACTCTTGAGGTCTAAGGATTAAAAGGGACAATCATCTTAGAATTGGAACAATAGTAAATCTTTATCATGTTAAGAGTAATCAGAAGCAATTTCTACAAACACCTGCCTCAAAGTCGAAGAAATTGAATAACAGCAGAGCAAATCTAAATAAATAAAATCAAGGACATGTAGACAGAGACAATAAAAATATTAATATTAATATACAAACTTAAAGGTAAGCACTTGGTGTATCCCCAAGTGAAAAGAAATATCGTTTACTTCTGCTTCAAATTTTTATGTCAGGAAGTGAGTGAATTCATAAAAGAAGCCACAACCTATGTATAGATTATTTTATATGCATTTTTTACCCAGATGAAGAGGAACAGGTTACTAGAAATAAACAACAAGCACACTCATACTCACGAGCAGAATAAGCTATAAGACTTTTTATCAGAAAATCTAATAAGACTAACGCTCTGTTTATTTCATGGAAATGACTTCCAAAGAATGTTTTCCATTTGTCCCATGTTTGGTACCATTGGTAAGAGGTGGTCCATGTTAAACATTCTCCAGAACAACAGAAAAAACTACCCTTATTTATCAAGAAAACAAGGTAGCATCAAGTCTGCAAGTCATCTTCCGGACGAGCATTCCCTGCTTTCAGCACCTCTCTAATCTTCTGGTATGCTTCCCAAGAAGATTCCATGCCAAAGCTAAAACGCCGATTGTTAGCCAAGGAAGACAGGTGAGGCTTCCAATTGGTCACAAACTCTGATTGCTCCAACAGAATGTGGCCGATGTCATGTAGTCATCTTCTCATGATTTCATGCCAAAGCCAAAATGCCTTGCACTTGAACCTCTCTAGACTTGCTCAATCTGTACTCCTAATTCACTCCCCACTAGTTGTCTTACTTTCTCATGATATCCTGCCGAGGATCATAGTTCTACAGTCCACCTACATCAGCGATCTAGTTTTTAAATGCGCCATAGTCACAGCAAAAACATGTGTTGGCAGAAATCAAGGTATGCTATAATAAAGAAGTATAGAAGGAACTAAATAATGCCAGGTAAAAAGTTTTACACAGATTATGGACATGCCAAACGAAAGAAGGGGAAACAAGATAATTGAAGTGAAACTCCCCGAGGTAAAATCAAACACAAGCAACATATAAGTGAAACTCCCTAAGGAAAAATCAAACATGCGCATTCTGCTTCATTTACTAACCAAAATAGAATATACCCCCATGTACCGAATACCAATTTAGTTGAGTTAGGCTTTTTTTTCTTTTTTTTTTTTGAGTTAGGCATTAGTATTTAGGAGCACTTTATTTTCAAGTATGGTCAAATCATAGTTGAGAGTGATTGATGCATAAGATTCAATTTAAGAAAAGAAACTGAAGGGCTTTAAGAATTACTGTGACTTAACAAAAATGTACAACTATATTTACCCTCCTGTGTTTCTCCAACTCCAATTGCCAGTTCAGTTCTTCAACTTGCTTTTCTATCTTAGTTTTGGCTTCCTGGAGAGCACCAGTTTCTTTGGCAGCCTGCAGGGAGACGGAAAAAAAATACAAGTATCGCAGATGTAATCAGTTCATGACACATCTGTGTGAAAGGGGAAAAGAAACATGGTTTAGGGCACAAAATTACATAAGGAAAGAGAGAGGTGCTTAATTACCAGATGAAGCCACAATTCAAGGGAGCAAACAAGCCTAAAGCCCTAAGCCCTAATTCTTCCCACGAAATCTGTGTGAAGGGGGAAAAGAAACAGAGGAAGATCAGCAAGCTTGTTTTTATGAGAGTTAGGATTGAAATCATATCACTTACCTTGTTGATGCGAAGGATTGAAGAGAGATCAGTTCATGACACATCTGTGTGAAAGGGGAAAAGAAACATGGTTTAGGGCACAAAATTACATAAGGAAAGAGAGAGGTGCTTAATTACCAGATGAAGCCACAATTCAAGGGAGCAAACATGCCTAAAGCACTAAGCCCTAATTCTTCCCACGAAATCTGTGTGAAAGGGGAAAAGAAACAGAGGAAGATCAGCAAGCTTGTTTTTATGAGAGTTAGGATTGAAATCATATCACTTACCTTGTTGATGCGAAGGATTGAAGAGAGATATTGAGAGAGGCGAATTATGGAAGAGCTTGAGAGAATTATGATGCGTCTCAGTCCCACGAAATCGACTGAAGGTGGAATAGACTGATATTATTTTAGTGGCCGGGAAAAAAAATTCACGGGGAAATTATGCCGCGTCTTTTTTTTTTTTTTTTGGCTGGGTTGGGTTTACAACATTTTTTTATAAAACGCTGTGGTAGGTACTGTGAATGGAATTTAACAACGTTTTTGATAGAAACATTGTACGCGCAATACAACGTTTATTTTTAAAACGTTGTAATAAAATGTAAAAAAAATTAAAATATAACATTTTCTATGCAAACGTTGTGTTAAATGGATCAATTACAACGTTTTTCAAAAAAACGTTATGCAATAAATGTTGTGAAAACTCATTATTGTTGTAATGATGAAAAATATAGGTATTTGATTGTTTAACTGTTAGGTAATAAATTGTGGTATCGTTTGGTAGCCAGGATTAAGGCCAGATAGGATTAATAAGCCGAGTTGCCTGATGTTTGGTACGCAATAGGTGATCGAGACTAATAACACGAGTTATCAGGATAAAATTATTATCCCCTTACTATTAATACCAAGGGGGAGGGTGGTATTATTAGCCCCCTCACTAAAAAAAATTGGGATTAACATTTGTAATCTCAAAACTACCCCCGATATACAAGTAAGGATTAATAGCGAGGGTATTAATAGTACTGGGATTAATAATATTGCTTATCCTTATCCGACTACCAAACAAGCCATGTGTGTACATGGAACAATGTGTTCTGTGTTGTGTCAGCGTGTGTAAGTTTTGGAAATAATAATAAAAAATTCCAAATCGATGGACTAAACAGTAGGAAGATATGATATTAGTGCATGTAACTTTAAAAAAAATGGATATTGAACAGTATCATGTGGGTATACATTTTATAAGCAAGGTTAATTAAATTAATCTGATTACATGTTTGTTAGGGTACTTGTCAAGAAAATAATTATGATTTAGTATTAAATTAATTATTAGATTTAATATTGCCTAGTAACTTGTGTTACGTTGAAATTTTAGATTCGGGCAATCGAGCTTAGTACGTGTTGGGGTATATCATTGCTAAGCATACCAATGTAAGAGATTACGTTTCTTTTAGCTTATTTTCTAAAAGTATATAAATATTTTTTTATGTTAGACTTCTGCTGATTCTTGAAAATTTGTTCTTTCAATTGCCATGTCCGACCTCGTGTCGGTAGTTGTTTTGACTCTGTCATTAGCCTTTGTTGAATATCTTCGTTATGATTTCGTTATCGCAATTTTGCTTAAACTTGTCCACATGAAATACTTTTTATTATCGAAAAATATATTTCGTATTTGTCAACTTATTGGCATACTTCTTTATATTGAAAATAATGATTTGCAATACAAGTATTGTTTTGATAGTGGTACATTTATAGTATCATCTATGTTTTGAAAATAATTATGATCACTAAGTATGAACAACTCATCACGGGGATTACGTGATAAATAATGAAATTTATTAAATTACACCACTTGGCCCGTGAGTGCGGTAATCCAGATATACCTTAATATTGTGCCCTTAAGGGGATTTGTGTACCCTACGGGGGATTTGCGTACCCTTCTGAGGATTTGGTTCTTGGTCAATAGACCCTTACGTGATTTTAATAAATATTTTTGATCTTCGGTTGTTACTAGCTGGTATGAGACAGTCAGTAATGGCAAACTTATTTGATCCATATTTTGTTTTGTTTGAACTCTCCATTTAAAAAGAATTTTTAATCTTTCGTTAACTATCTTTTGATTTTGCAAGTTATCAAATGTCTAAACTTTGTTCTACATACATCATGATTATTCTTTGAGTCACCCCTCTTTAGAAACCGGAGGGGCGATGTATGATCTTACTGAGCTTTGTTCGCTCACACTTTACATCACTTTTCTTCCAGGTTAGAATTAAGGACTAAGCTTGAGGTAGAGGATACCAGTGAAGGAAATCAAGATTTTTAGGACGTACTTATATATTTTGAAATTTAATAGAGACGTAGTGAACTTAGTAGACTTTTGTTTCGTAATTTATTTTGGATGATTGTATTTGAAATTTGAGACTTTTGTAATTCTAGTTGGATGACGTTTCAATTTAGTCTTTATTTAAGTTTGAATTTGTAGTGACGTGGTCAGATATGGATCCAAAAGGTCGGACCCGAGTTTGGGGCGTTACAATACTACTCTAAAAATACCTCTTTTAGCAAGTTATTGAGATGAGTCAAAATCATTCATCATCCTCACGTGGGCACAGATCAACCCAATTCATTGTTTAATACAACTGGAATCTATATTATAATAAAGTATATTATAACTCATTGGATTGCTTGGGCTTCTTGCTGCACGCCAATTATGGAAGGAGGATTGGGAATCCAGTCTTTATCGGAAATCATCAAGGCCTACTCTCTTAATCTTTGGTGGAAATTTCGGGCAAAGAATAATCTTTGGTCTCGTTTTCTTCAAGCGAAATATTGTTCTCGTTTTCATCCTTGTACTGCTCCGTCTCAGGGATCCCATGTCTGGCAGCGAATGATCAGCCTTTGTCCTATTGCTGAACAGTTCATGACATGGGAGGTTGGCCACGACAACTGTTCTATATGGTATGATGGTTGGCTCCCTGGCATCTCGCACACAAAACCGTACGACTGCCCCTTTGATCAAGTTCAAGAGCTGTTTGTTTCAAGTACTCAGCTTCAGGATTCAGTTTCAGATTTTCTGCCCGCTTCTGCTATTCAGTTAATCCATTATCGGCAGATTCGTTTGTCTCCTCATCCTGATTCGGCTTCTTGGTCTGCCACTTCTAGTGGCTGTTTTAGTCTTAGCTCGGCTTGGGATATTATTAGAACTCCTCATTCTTCCCTCTTGTCTGCCAAATACATTTGGTATAAACATCTTTCGAGACAGATCAGTGTGTTCCTTTGGAAACTTTTTTAGAATAAACTTCCTATCGACGAAGCTCTTTCTGCGAAAGGTTTCTCTTTAGCTTCTAAATGTGCCTGTTGCCCTTCGGGCTATGCAGAAACTTTCTCTCATTTTTTTCTTTCCAGCCCTACTGCCTTAAAAGTTTGGAGTTTCTTTAGTTATGCTTGTGGTATCAATACTTATTCGCTCTCTATTCCTCAAGCTTGCTTTTCTTGGTGGTTGTTTGCTAAGGCTAAAGCTTCCTATTTTCTTCTGCCTTCTCTTATTCTCTGGCATCTCTGGAAGCATCGTAATGTTGCTCTTTTTGAGAACTCCATCCTCCCGGCGTCCAAAGTCATTAAGCTCATCAATCAGGATCTTTACTCGCATCTTAAGGCTGCAAATTGTATTTCTAGCTTTCCTAGGTCTTTATCTTTGTTTTAATGGCTTTTATTTTTTGGATTGGAGAGTTAGCTCTTTTTTGTATGGCTCAAAGCCTTTCCTTTCCGAGGTTCAGGCTCCTTAGTCTTCCCATATATAAGGGCAAGGCTGGTTGTCCCCCTCAAGTTTGTATTTTTTTTCCTTTTATTAATAAAATCTCGCAGGGTGCCGCCCCTGCTTCTCTAAAAAAAATGAGTTCAAGATCTAACTGACGGCCCTAATCGAATTGTGCTAAACATAACTGATGGTTCAGATTGATTTGTAAGTACGTAGGTTACAAATGTACCCCTTAGTTATAAGTTATGTTTGAATTACCCCTCTACAATTACATATAAAACTTTCAGTTGTAGGTTTTGTTTAAATTAACTCATCAGTTATGAGTTTTGTTTATCCTAAATATTTATCCGAATTGAATTAATCTCATACCGATACTGTGTCTATAGCACGGACATATATATTAATACAAAATAAAAGGAATTGAAGACTTCATAATAAGGAAACCTCAAGGCAAATCAAATTGGTGAGTCAACAAGTCTAAGGATGAGTTGGCACAATATAAGACTAAATACAACAAAGGTTCTAAACATGTGCTTAACAGATTTTTGCAAAATAACAAGGGAGCTAACCGGTTGCTTAAATAAGCAAAAGGCATTTCAGGAGCTTTTTAAGCTCCTCCGGCTGAGAGAAATTTTTTGTCCAAAACGACATTGCTTTGTGACAAAAGTAACCAAAACACAACCGTGTTGAAAAAAATTCCACTGACAACCCTGCGGGAAAATGAACCCATCTGATGTTCCTCTTTCCTTTCAAAGTTGACTAACTTTACTTTTCAACCATTTCAGCTTTTAACCAATTTTAGGCTATAAAAATTAATATTTTTTAGTTTTTCTTTTGTATTAAAGTAAACATTTTTACCTACAAATAGAGACTTGGTTTGTTTCATTTGGATATCAGAAAAAATTTCTATGAATTTTTCAAATTTTTAGCCATTTTTCTATAAAAATATTAAATTAATGGAGATAAAGATGATGGGGTATATAAAAGTGTTGGAGTTTGTGTATTGTTGAAAGAATATTTTTATTGGAAAGCTTAAGTGGGGAGCTTGATGACATTTTTATAATAAAATAAAAAAAAATGAAACTTAAGCTCCCCAAATAAGAAGCTTTGTTATACATGCTCTAAAAAGCCACATTTTCTTTCTATTATCCGAACACTGCATATAATTAATCATCCACATACAATAACTTTGGTGGTAAGAGTGGATTCCATTTGTATAATAAAATAATAACTTGTAGTATTATATTATGCATACATGATCAAACATAATTTTTGGCGAAAACAACTTCAACCGTCCATAAGAAAATACTCCACATACTAATATTAAAATTATAATATTTTGGTAAGCAAAATATTACTTAGTTAAATATTTCAAAAGTGATACACGCTGGTCAATTGAGCACGCAACTCCTTAGGTCATTAGTCTTACCACAAGTCGACTCAAAAGTCCATGGATGATATTGGTGTCTAATAATAAAGTGTGTTCACCTTATAAATTGTATACAATTTTCACATTTACCTGATGTGGGATTGATGTATTACAACCGCATCACAAGTTAAGCGATTAAATCTACGAATAGACTAAATTTTTGAGATTATGGATGTCGATACTCTCGTATGGTGATCACATTTTGTGTTATGCAATACTAATTGGATCAAGTTCAAATGAATTTTCTATGTATAATATTTAGATTTAAACGCATTTTGAAAAAAATATAAATAATATGCATGAGAAAGATGGTTAGTCAAAACGTTGTCATGTTTTTGAGAGTTTTTTTTTTTTTTTTAAAAAATTCCATAATGAACTTGTAAACTGTGAAGGGATTGAACTTCAAACCTCACATTTGGTGAAACATTAACTATCACAAAACCACCTCATAGAAGTGGACTCTACATAATAAATTGGGGCAAATTCTGGCTGCCCATTTTTCAAAGTTTCTAACCCCTTGAGTACTCCGTTATTTTTTTTAATTGTAAAAGACTATTTTTTAAATATTGTTTCAAAAATATCATCGTCTTCTTCAATAGTTTCAGCAAAAAAATTGAATTTGAAAATCATCATTGTTGGGCAACGAAACGGATCTGTGTTGGGTTGAATGATTTTTCAATATGACGAAGGTGGAGGGGGAGGAGGAAGAAGAAATCTTACGATGGAGGAGATGGAAGAAGTAGTTGGAGGACATAGTCTGGTTAATTATTTTTTTGTATCGCGGTGTAAAAATAGATTAAATAATATTTTATGTATCGCGTTTCAAAAATTGTTTTCAGCATGATACAAATTTAGATAAAATAATTAAGACTTATGTATCTCGATTCAATAAAAAAATCATCGTAGTGCAAAAAGTGTTTCATCACGGTGTCAATTTGGATTAGGTAATTAAGACTTATATATTGTGGTTCAAATATTATTTCATCGCGATAGAAACAGTGTTTCATTGCGGTGCAGTTTTAGTTTAAGTAATTAAGACTTATGTATTGTGGTTTAAAATTGTTTTATCACGGTGCAAAAAATGAATCAATAAAATTGATGTATCGCAATGCAAAATTTGACCTTCGTAACGTGCTTTCATTTCATTAAGGGTATCATAGTCATTTGCCCCCAAAATTGACTTTTTCCGATTGAAAAAAATTAGTACTTTAATGATTAAAAACTTTTAAAAGTGAACCAACCCACAACTTTTTCTAATAAATTTCCACAAAATTAGCCCTACTAATTTTGAAGACCCTGTTCGATCGCTCACTCCACACAACCCATGTGCTGCCCCAGTCAGTGTCCTGTCCCTTTGGTGTTTATGTTAACCAGTGTTCTAAAACTCCCCGCCTAGCTCCGCTTAGCTCCCGCCTAGGCGTTAGGCCCCTCTCTACCGTTGCGACTTTCTTAGTCGGCGCCTACGTCAAATCTCGTCGACCTTAATTTATTTTTGTATCTTTGATTTTGTGGCATGCGGTGATCGGAGAAGGAAAGTGGGCGAACTGGAGAAGGAAGGGGGAATGGTAATGGTGAGGCAGAGAGGAAGGTAATGAGGGTGAATTGGAGTAATATCTTTTTTTGTTTTTAATTTTAAACTTGGCTGGTTTATTGTTTTTGGATTGTTGAGAATTGAGATTAATGGTAGGTTTGTATATTTTTGTTCATTTTACAAATATAGACAAGTGTTTGATAAAATGACAAACATAAAAAAAATTAAATTTGTAGTCAATATGTTTGATCTTTGATGTAAATTATCAAAAAAATGGTAATTATTCCTTAATCCTAGGCCCCGATTACGCCCCGACTAGTCCCCTAGGCGCTAGGCGCTAGTGTGCCGCCTAACGATTTTTAGAACCTTGATGTTAACAAGTTGGAGAAATTGCGAGTCGATCCACTTTTTGAAGTTTTTAATCGTTAAAGTATTTTTTTCTTTTTTTCAACTGAAAAATGTCATTTTT
Organism: Codonopsis lanceolata; assembly: GCA_013146195.2. NCBI lineage: Eukaryota > Viridiplantae > Streptophyta > Magnoliopsida > Asterales > Campanulaceae > Codonopsis > Codonopsis lanceolata. Next base: position 54,776,112 of record CM028384.1, on the reverse strand, counting down.
TGTGGCAGAATAACTACGATACCCTTAATAAAACGTAAACAGTGTTCTAGCTAAAGTATTCTCTCTTTTTTTTTACCAGAAAAAGTCAATTTTGATGACAAAATGACTATAATACCCTAGATGTTGTTCTAAAAATCGACGGCGCTAGGCAGGCGCCTCCAGAACGCCGCGATTTCTGTCAAATCGCTCAAAAAAATCAACCGGGGAAATATAGCCGCATAGTCACTCAAATCGCCACCTAAGCCTAGCCCAGACTAAGATGTCGTTTTTGGGCTTTTTTACCAAATCGAACTAAAAAAAAGTATAAGTCAACGACTTCGGTTGATCTAAAACGACGACCACCGGCCAAAGTCAAAACTAAAGATGCGGTGGCAAAATAGAGGAATTTTCAGAGGTATATTTAGAGAAAGAAAGGGAGAGAACGAAGAGGGGATTGGGGTTTTCGGAGGAAGATGAGTAGAAAAAGAGAGAGAAAGTATGCTTTTACAGTTTCAGAGAGAATGAGAGATGGCGGAATGGGTCATGACTCATGGATGGGAGGTGTGTGAGATTTTTAGTTCTTTGATTGTGAGTATATATCTATATGTGTTGGATTGTTTGTGTGTATATGAATGAGAGAAAAATAACCTTTGGATTTTGGAGTGTTCAAAAATATAACCTTTGAATTTTTTAGTGGTTGGTCTGACTTCTTAGTTCTTGGCCAAAATACGAAAAACACCCTGAAGTTTTCACCCAATTGTAAAATGGTACCCAATCTAAGGTTAGTGTCACAATCATACTTGATATTGCAAATTGTCCCATTTTACACCCTAACCCTAACGGGTGTTAGAAAACTAACAGAAAATTAGCATGCACGTCTCATATGTAGGGGTAATTTAGTCCTTTTCATCCAAAAAATTCTTTAATTCATCTTCTACACACATACAAGTGTGCAGATTCATCAATCAAAACAGATTACAAAATTAAGTGTCACACATACAAAAACAAATCTAAGGATTTACTAAATGTGCATATTCATCAATCAAACAGTTTCTTTCATATCTCTTGATGCAAAACAAACAACAACATCTTCAAATCAGATTACAAAATTTAGGGTTTGTTCTTGGAACTCAAAAATTGGGAAAAAAACTAGGGATTGAAAATTGTGCCTGGGAAAGCCGCCGCTGAGGTCGCTTTCAATTGCATCAACCGTTGTTGACGCCTTATCGGCGATTAGGAGCTCCAGAGAGATCTACGTTAGCATATGGAGCTGTGAATGTGACCACCACCGCCACTCATCTAAACCGGCGACGAATAAGCCAGCTGATTTCGTTAGCGATTGCCGATGCGTCGGGAAAATCTGCATGGTTGATGTCATTTGCTTTCTTTGCTTAGATGATAATGTATCGCGACCTTTTGATGCTCTCCAATCTCCTGTTTCTGACCTAATTCCTAAAGGCCCCGAGCTCGTCACGCATTTGGAACCACATTCAAGCTTAGCGGAAGCAATCGATCACTTACTTGAAGGTGCACAGAACTTGGTTATACCAATACAGAGCTACAGAAGGACCAATACACGGAAAAAGATTCTCAAGAAAACGTCTTTGTTTGGTACTACATTTCACAATGGACAAGAATTTTGCTGGCTAACGCAAGAAGACGTTGTTCGTTCGCTTCTTGATTCCATTGGCGTCTTCTCCCCATTGCCTGCATTCACAATTGAATCGTTGAACATTATCGACATGGGTAGCATGACTGTTCATTACAATGATCCTGCATCCTCTGTGTTAATCTGGGATTTGAGATTTTTTTTTTCTTCTGGGATAGTGTTGTATGTGTGTAGAAGATGAATTAAAGACATTTTTGATAAAAAAGACTAAATTATTTCTGCATGTGAGATGCACATGCTAACTTTCTGTTAGTTTTTTAACACCTATTAGGGCTAGGGTGCAAAATGAAACAATTTGCAATGTCTAATATGATTACGGCACAAACCTTAAGTTGGATACCGTTTTAGAATTGAGTGAAAAGTTCAGATATTTTTCGTATTTTGGCCTTAGTCCTGTGATGTGAAGTCACATTCAATCAATTGAAGGAGGGACACAAGGAGGGACACGAGGCGAAATTTTTTTGAAAAAGAGACTTTTTTAGTACATCGTGTAATATGAACCGTACATAAAAGGATCCTAATAATTCTAAGTTAAAGGTGATATTCTTTATTACAATATTTAAAGATTTAAGTTTAAAATATTAATAAATTTATCAAAATAAGAGTAATTATATCTTAATTTCTCGGTCCTACCTCGACTCCACCTAGGCACTAGGCCCGGGTTTGACGTCTAAAATCTGTTTAACGACTTTTAGAACCTTAACCGTAAGCGCGTTACGGAGGTCATTATTTTTGTATTGCGGTTCATCAATTTTATTACATTAATTTTTGCACCGCAGATCAATAGTTTAATTGCATAGGCGATTTATCAATTTTATTACATTAATTTTGCACTGCGGTTCAATAGTTTAACTTTCTAGTCTAATTACATCACGATTCATCCATTTTATTATATTAATTTTTGCACTGCGGTTCAGTAGTTTAACTGCCTAGTCTAATTGCACCGCAGTTTATCAACATTATTGCATTAATTTTGCACTGTAGTTCAATAGCTTAATTGTCTAGTCTAATTGCATCGCGTTTCAAAATCGTAATGAAACAAACCATGTCTTTCCTTTATCTTCTTCTTCCTTCTCCAGGATCCTCCGTCGTAAAGTTTTATATTTCTCTTTTTTCGCCTCTGTTCCTATTGTAAAAATCATAAAGGATTAAAATATTTTTATTAAAGTTTTGTAGTTAATGATTCATAAAACTCATTTATCTTTCTGGGGCGTTGCCCCTAAATCCCCACGAAGGGACGTTGCCCCCTTAATCCCCACGATTTGACTAGGCAGGTCGATCCTCGTTTCGTTGTCTAATAATTGTGAATTTCAAATCTAAAATATATTGTTGGAGCTGTTGAAGGAAATAATGATAATTTTAAAACAATATTTCAAAAAATGATATTTTCCGATTGAAAAAAAAAACACTAACTATAGGTGTTAGAAACTTTAAAAAATTGGATGTATATGAATTTCACCGTAACAAGTAAAATTTGAGAGTTGTACATGGCACATGGCCCACCTGATTACATTTCTTAGGTCTCCTCACAAGATTGAAGTTGTAGAATCACCATCTAACTTGCCCTTGAGCTTCCCATCTTGACATTCAAACCCATCAATATGCAAAATCATCATTAGAGGCCTTGAGATCATATCAGTTCTTCACTTTGAATTAGTGTCTAGCTCAAACAAATCTGATCCATTAATGGTTCATTCATCCCGAACAAATAAAACAAATCCAAATCACTTGGATCAAACAGTTCCTAGTAAGGTCTTGATTGACACGGACGGATAGTATATATAATAATCTATCCATTCCTAAATTATTATTATTTTTTAATTTAAACTTATTGTTTTTCAAATGGAAATTTAATGCAGAAATTTTTATTTTTTAAAATAATAAAATATGTAATTCCTAGTTTAAAAAAGTAAGAAATATTACTATTTTATAATTTTGAAAAAAATATATGAATAAATACACATGGAATTTTCATTTAAATAACATTCAGTTTGACTTTTGACAAAAAAAATACAAACAAGATAATAATTTTGAAACAAGCGAGTATATATTAGGATAAGAAAAAAAATTATCGAGAAACAAAACGCTACAAACAACCTTTGTTATCAACTCAGTGCAAAGGAGTAACTAGAGCAATTATGTGCTTCAATGAGTTCTTGATGAGTGCCACTTTTTTTTTATTTTGTGTGTGACTAATCTTCCATCCATTACATTTAAAGTTGCTTACAGGGTATAATTTCATGCAATTTTGCTAGGTTTACCATCAGGATTATCACTATGGTGATAACTATGTCTTACAGATGCACATGCACCTCACATGCACTTTGCCTTCAAGGCAAAGTTGTCACCATAGTGGTAATCCTGGTGATAAACTTTGTATTTTTCAATTTCATGACTTGAAATTAGAATTTGAGCCTCAAAAATCAATTCCATCGTTTGAGAACATAATTAAAATTTTGAATTGGATTGTAGTTCTAAATGTCTCAATTAGATAAAATTAATTCTATACTAAAACATAAGAATTTAAATTCAAAATTTAGTTACCTTGCTTCTGTACTTTACACAATAACAACTCACCCTTCTTTCACAACCACCACAATTTCCGATCACCATCGCCGCTGGCCACCACATCTGACCACAACCAACTCCGTCTATCACCTCTCCACCGACAACTCTGGCATCCACCACCACCATATGTTATTTATTTTTTTAAAAAAATATTTAAAAAAATTATAAATATGTTTTTAACAAAGTTTAAACATTTGCCATTTGAAATCACTAACTACTACTAGCACTATGCTAGATTAGATATTGGACATATTATTAAAATTTTATTTTTACTACAATCTATAATTACAATTGGGCAAAAACTTGTGTTAGATTGTCTGTATTATGCAACCCACCAACGAAGACCGCATGTTATCTAGTAAGAAAACGAGTCAAAATGCGAGAAAAAAATGGGTTGAAAATGGGCAAATGATGCTGAAACCCGCTGGTCAATCGGAAACAACGAAGAAAGATGAGAATTAAAGGGATGTGCGCGGGACATGTGTAGTCGCATGAGGAGCCGATAACACATTAATAAACTTGACCTCCTAATTGCTCTAAGGGCAACTCCAACCGATACCCCAAATCACCAAATTGGGTTCAAATTTGCACCAAACCATTCCAACCCAACCTCCAAACCTCTCCCCAATTTGAAACCATGAATAGTGTCATCCCAAATTTGGGGCAACACTATTCATCTAATCACAAATTGGGGTTGATGGGACCCACTTCTTTTTAAAACAAAAAATTAATTTTTAAATACAATAAATTGATTTTTAAATACAAAAAATTATTCATAATTTATATTATGAATTTAAAAATATTTTAATTGATTAATAACTAATAATAGCTATGTAATAAATATTAATAATGTAATTTATTTTAAAGCATTAAAAAAAGAAAAATAAATTATAATAAATTGATCTATTATGTAAATTGAAAAAAAAAAGACATACAACTTGAAAATAAAAATGACATACAATTTAAATAGTTTTTAACATTTAAATAGATGTATTGATTGCTTTATCATAATGTATGTAATTGTATTTATCAAATGGTTTGTAATTTAAAATATATTAAATTACTAATTTTAATATATAATTAATTATATAAATAATATTATAAAAATAAACTTATTAAATATAATAATTATTAATTGTGTAATCTTAATAATTACAATTTTAAATGTTATAGTAGAAAATCAAAATAGAATATGTTAAGGAATATTTTTTTTATGTAAGATTTGATGTGAAGGGTTGGAGTTGGAATAGTGGATGGTGCTGAAACTGACCAAAATTGGGGTAAGTTTGGACCCAAATTAGGGTTTTTGGGTTGGAGATGGTCTAATGCCCTCCAATTTCCAAATCGTGCTCTGGTTCTCTCCTTTTTTCAAAATTTGGCTACCAAAATTCCTTTGTATCCAGACTTTGTATTTTAGTCTTAAATCAACTTAAAACTTTAATTAACTTCATTTTTAATACAAAATGTCACTTTGAGATTTAAAAAAAGGCAGCTTTTAAGGGCAAACGTAGCACTTTTAAGTGCACAAAACACTTTTTAAATGAAAAAATGATATTTTTTTTAAAAAAATGTAAAGTGACACTTTAAGGTAAAAAATAACACATTTAATGCGAAAAATTTACAACTTTATTGCTAAAAACTGACATTTTTAATGCCAATAGTGACGGTTTTCATTTATAACGCAAACTAACACATTTAGTGCTAAAAGGTGACAATTTTAATGTTATAAAGTGACACTTTCATAATTTCACATCAAAAGTAAAAGTTTTCATTTATAATGTAAATCGACAAGTTTCAAAATGAAAGTGACACATTTAATGCCAAAAAGTAACATATTTTAAAGAGAAAAAATGATAATTTTCATTAAAGAAGCACAATGATACTTTTAGAGCCAAAATTAATACATTTTATGTTAAAAATTGATAATTTTAATACTAAAAAGTAACACTCTTCATTTAATCATTTATAACGTGAGGGGTGACACTGTAAATTTCAAAAGCTAAAAAGTTGTGTTGAGATTTCTGAATTTTCAATTATTTAACATAAATATAAAATATGTTTGTTTTATGGATTAAGATCCGTAAAACCGTCTTACAGGATACCTACTCTTACAATTGAATTTCACATACTATACAAATCATGAAATTGCTATTATTTTATAATCAAATTCCATATTATATATTTAAATTTCATGGAATTTGAATATCTATAAAATTAAAAAACGTTGTATCAAAACAGACTCTTAAAATTTGTAATCTTGAGATTGTGTATTAGCCCTAGTGGTTAACTGGCCGAATCTGGTGGGGTTTTAGAGGGATAGTTGGGGTTAGGAGTATGGACTTCCAAAAAAAAAAAAAAGGTAATCTTTGTTCAAGCATATGCGAGAGGAGATCTTTGCTTGTACGAATTTCTGCTCATATTCTTAAATCAAGAAAGCACAACATTTTATCATTCTTATTCTTATACAATCCTCGTGGAACATGACTAACTAATTCACGAACATATACGCCGACTTTCAAAACGATGGTACCTTCTTACAATTTTTTGTTCTTAAACAAAGTGTTACTCCCTCTATTCCGAGTCTACTATACTATTTTTAGATATTTCATTTAGTAGTTTACTTTAAAAACTATTGTCTACAATCTCTTTAAAATTTGAACTTTACCCTTCACATTCTACAATGACATATTGGTTATTCTCAACATTATTATAATTATGATAAACTGTAATGTTATTTATATACTCCTCCGTTTCATCCAAAGTATTCCTATTTAAAAAGTCTAATTATTAAGGGATATATTAACATCATTAAAACTAGTTATAATTACAAAAAATAGTTAAACACAAACAATATCCTTACAAACAAATGGAAGGTAAAAATAAAATGTTATAGAAATTGTAAGCATAATTTTATAAAATCAACTTTTAGAATGAAACATCTCAAAATAATATAGTGGATTCTTTATCTATAACGGACGGAGTATCTCCTAACTATTAAACTTTTTAAACATGACTTTTTGGTTAGGAATGATTACTATAATGAGTTTCCTAAAGAAAATTATTTTTTTCTTAACGTGCACAGTGCACTTTGATGTTATGATGTGGAGTTGTGGATGCCAATGTTAATATGTGCTGCTATAATCAATTTCGTTAAAAAGAATCGATTCAATACATTTCTTATGTACCTATAGGTACTATATTTGAGTTGAATTAGAGTTCGGATCAATTTATATTGATTGACTGCCTCCATTATGTTGTTGCTAGCAAATATCACTATTTTTTGTTTTGGCTCTTCCAAATCATTCCCACAGGAGATCGGGACCCATTTTTTTTCTGATCCATCGATAAAAAGACGCATTCTCTTCATAAAAAATAGGAGGTAGAACCAATAAAGATTTCTTTTTCCATTCATCCCTGGAGTTGAACACCTCATTCAAGAATTGTTTTTTATTCAATCCGTGGGTATTTGAAAAAAAAAAATAGGGCTAAATGCACCATTAGTCCCTGAATTTTAATAAAATTTATCATTAGTCCCCTAACTACAAAAGTGATTACCATTGACCAAACATCGCCCTAGCTTTTTGTTCACCGCTAGTCCTTACCCATAACATCGTTAGTATATTGCCGTTAAATGAGCATGTGTCACTCACATGCACAAAAATTTATGACAAAAAGGCTTTTTCAATTTTAATAAGGAGTCAGTTTGTTATCATCATCAAAACAGGGGGCTATGGATAACATTATAAAAATATAAGGGGGTCGTGTGAAAAATTCGACTCCCACGTCATTACCTTCCTCTTCAGCTTCCGCGACCTCTTCCCGTCACCGCTCTTCTCCGTGAACAAATCATTCCCCGTCACCCTCCCCAATGAATACTCCATTCCCTTCTTCGCCAACTGCGCATCGGAATCACAAGTCACCATGGACGTACATACTGAATTATTCAACCTAAACACCGTCGGCACCAAAGATTATTTTCCCGCCGGCTTGACTTACCTTCCAACGATTTACTTCACCGTATTTCTCGCTTACATTGCATTTTTAGGTTTCTTGGGTTACATGTTCCTGCAAAGTTATCGAATGAAATCGGGATCCGTACACAAGATCCATCTTCTAATGGGCGGGTTGCTCATCGCGAAAGCCTTGAACTTAGGAGGACAAGCATGGATGACACGACGGGGTTAGTGACCGAAGACATGGGCTTCGCGAAGGAGGAAGGTGAAGACGGGGATGGTGTTAGGAAAAGGGGAGGAGAGGACTTAAGGGCACATGGAGATGACGCGACAGAGATCGAAAGGGTGAAGATGATGGCGGAGATCGGGAGGGAGTATGTGTAAAGATGAATTGGGTATTAAAATTTTCAATTGGCCCCCTTATTTTGATGATATTATCTATGACCCTCTGTTTTGATGATGATAACAAACTGATCCCTTATTTGAAATGAGAAAGTCTGTTTTGCCCTCAATTTTTGTGCATGTGAGTGACACTTGCTCACTTAACGACAATACATTAATGGTATTAGGGCTAGGGACTAGCGAGGAATAAAAAAGATAATGTCTGGTCAATGGTGATCACTTTTGAAATTAAGGGACTGATGACGGATTTGATCAAAGTTCAGGAACTAATTGTGTATTTAGCCTGAAAAAATATATACTCATTTTGAGACTTGAGGGAGTAGCGTTATTGGAGTATTATATAACACAATATATGACAAATAAAATTGAAAGGTTATACGAATATAAAGTAGACATATCTTTTGGTAGTAGATATTTATAAGTAAAATATCTTTAAAATAAAATATTGGACGGGAACCATGGAGTATATATTTGCAAATATAATTAACCATTTTTAAGGAAACAATGACCATTAATTAAGCAAACATTTGAATAAATAAGACAACTAAGTTGTAGTAGTAGTAAGTTGAAGTTGGAGCATGTAGTTTGGCGGAAGCGAAGGGAGGAGCTGAACCCAAGCCTTGACTTTGCCACATTGAACTGCAAAAGATTGTTCTCAGGCTGGTGGCCTCCAATTGTGATGGCATGCCATGGGTAATGAAGGATCCAAAAATAAATTTTAGCGATGTCACTAATGTTAATTATTACTTAAAAATAAAAATAAAATTAAAATTAAAACAATGTCGTTTTGTAATGTATAAATTTTTTAAAAAAATACTTCAGCGGGACACTTGCCCCCTAAGTATAAAGCATAGATCCACCACTGGCCATGGGAACCTTAATCTTAGCTTCACAACATCCTTTCTCACTTGCACCAAACACTCTCCGGTACACTTCCTCACTCCGCAAAACGAAATCTTTAATAGGAAATGTGGGCCCCACATGCGTGCTTCCCGATATTCTTTGAGCTATATATAACATACTTCCCCGTCCCTAAATAATCGTTTTGGTTGACCCGACGCACAGTTTAAGAAAAAGTAATTGACTTTATTATTTATATTGGTTTAATGTGTAGTTTCCTTTAATATCCATGTATATGTGGCTCATAATTAAAGTAGAGTAAAAAAGTAAGGGTAAAGTGGTAAAAGTGATGTTCTAAAAAGGTCAGTTTTAAAGTGGACAATTATTTTGGGACGAACGAAAAAGGAAAGGAAAACGATAATTTAGGGATGGAGGGAGTACTTTAAATGGTGACACAAGGGCTTCAAATCATCTATCTCACTCTCTGTCACATCCTCTATCTCATTGAATCTCAGCCCCACATGTTTTTTTATAAAAAGAAGACTGACTAAAATAACAAGGAACGTGTACGATCGAGATTCAATGAGACAGAGAATGTGACAGAGAGTGTAATAGACGATTTGGAGCCGTGACACAAGTGCACAATGGTGGACGCATATATTTTCTCAATCGGGGGCACAAATTTAGTATAGTTTACAAATCATAATTGTCCTCTACACGTTTTTATACTTTGAAATCGTTTAATTACATCATTATTTGTAATAATTTTAAACAAATCTTTTTCAATAAAACATACAAGACAATTATTTAAAAATTGATTACAAATTCGGTTTTATAGATCCTTTTTTACAATACTCATTGCAGATAAGCATCTTTCTCATAAATCAACTACATGAACCCCAAAGTAAAATACTCTAATTTCAGATTAAATAAATAGATATTTCTTACCAATATATTGAACACATAAATTTAGGAAATAAAACAATATTATCATAATATCATCTATCACAAACTCACAATTCACAACAATTACATAAATTAAATACTCAATTAGGATTATTTCAAATTAGGGCTATTTAAAAATTAGGGCTATTTTAATTTTTAAAATTTAAATCACAATTATAATTTAGAAATTCAAACAATCATACTCTGATTCAGACAATTATAATTTTAAAATTCACAATCACAATTATAATGACTAATTGACTAAATGATAAAATGAGTTAAAAAAGTTAATGAGATTGAGACCGAGACAAAGAGGAGGAAAGTGGAGCCGAAGAATACATGTCTGTAGAGTTCGAGAGACGAGGAAAGTGGAGCCGTCAGTCATGTGCATTGTGTTTGCTGCACTGCTGTTGACCTGTTGTTGCTGTTCGGTGGTTGGAATCGTCAAGTGAAGGCTGGAGCCTGGAGTGCACGCAGAGCCAGTGGGCTGGTGGAGGCTGGAGCGGAAGAGGCAACAAGCGGCTACGGCTGGGAATTGGGATGTAGGGAAAGGGAATGAGGGAAGGGATGGGAGAGGGAGACGGGATTGGGATTGGGATTTGGAATCAAGGGATTCAAAATTTCAGTATCACTCTTTCTGGAAAGAGAGAGAACGAGAGTTACAGAGTATAAAAAATTCAGTCAGGTGGAGAAAAATTATAAAATTTAACAGATTATTATTAAAAGGCAAAACACACCTTTGGGCCACTGTACTTTACAAAAGGTTGCAATTAGGCCACTGAGACTTCAAAATTTTCGGGATGGCCACTGTACCAGACTTATCTTGCACGTTAACCCCTTTTTTGGATGGACGTTAAGTTTGATTAAATGTCTATTTTACCCTCGACTTCTTCATCTTCACGGAACCAAGTAACCCAGATCTGGGTTTTAAAACAGATCTGGGTTTAAAACAGATGCTCTTCACTTTCTTGATTTTCTTTCTGAAGTCAAGTCCTGCCTTTTCACTCATCAGCAGCTAATCGTTTGTGAAACATCAAACCTGTTGACCCGATTATGATTACACAAATTAATCCCGATCTTCCAATCATCGATCACTAATTTGTGATTAGTGAATTGATCGGTATACAGAGGGAAACACAAGAGTGGTACTTCATACCAGATGCTCTCCAAGGTTGATTTCCAACCACAGTGAGTCAAGAACCCTCATATATTGCAGGATTTGCCAACACTTGTTTCTGTGAGCACCAAGGCATGATCATCCCACACCCACGGTCTTCCATCTCTTCTTTGTATCCGTCGGGCAGTGGATCGGTATCATCGGAGCTGGTTCGGCTCTGTTGGAGTCGGAGATGGTGACCGAAGGTGGGTGTGATTTCTAGAGACGCACATGAAGGTTGGATTTGAGATTGGGAAGATTTCGGTTTGAGTTGGGTTTTCAGTTTGTAAACCCAGATATGAGTTTTAAAACCCAGATCTGAGTTTTAAAACCCAGATCTGGGTTACTTTCTAGAGACGCACATGAAGGCCATACCATATCTCCTTTCAAAGCCTCCGAAGAACAGTCCCAATCAAAAACCCCTTCCTGCTTAGAACTCGGTGACTCTACCTCTTCACTATGCCCACCGGAGGATGCACTTGTATCGAATGCGAAGATAAACTCCTTTATACCCGACGAACTATCTTTGTTCGATCTCCCTACGAAAACTGGAGGGATCTGCACTTGTATCAGGGGCGTTTTGCCGTGGATGGGGACGGGAGAAGGGGAAGCATATCAATTATGAGTGGAGAGGGCTGGAGATGATGAAGAAGCCTTACCAAATCTGGGATTTTTTTTCCTTAATTGATAGCAGAGGTTGGTGATGAAGAAGATGAGGGCAAAATAGACATTTAACATAAATTAACGGATGAACTTAACGCCCATCCAAAAAATGGGTTAACGTGCAAGATAAGTCTGGTACAGTGGCCATCCCGAAAATTTTGAAGTCTCACTGGCCTAATTGCAACCTTTTGCAAAGTACAGTGGCCCAAATATGCGTTTTGCCTTATTAAAATAAAAAAATTTGTTTACCAAAAAACTCAAGTGGGGGCAACTATCCCCATACCCCTAAGGGCTAACGTTTTCATCCTTAATCCTTAAGTGCAAAGTGTCTCTAAAGATCTTTATGCAATCTACTAATCTACTAACCCATACATGTGACACCACTTCGCCACACCTTGGGGAACACTTGATACCCATTCCTAAAATGAGCCAATTAATAAATTACCTTAAAGTTCTTTATTATGCCAATGTGGGATATGATTTTTCATATTCCATTAACCCTTCAATTAACAAAGTTAAATTACATACTTTAAGTATTAATATTTTATTCAGGTTTTGAGATGATAAATATGTCAACGTAATCTATTCGAAACGCAAATTTCATTTTTATAAGTTATTTTCATTTTTCAATAAATGAAACCCAATCAGAAATTTAGTGGAACATCTCAAAACCGATTATTTAAGTATTAACATCGATCAAACACCGATTATTTGAAACCAAATTCCAACGGAGAGGAAGTGGCATTAACATTGGGAAGACACATATAAGGTCCATCACCGAGAATGATGACACCTTTTGATGGACTCAAGCAAATGGAAAATACTTTATGGTAGTTAAAGAACCTTGGAAATTGAGAAGGAAGTGATAGGAAAGGTGAGTCCTACACTCCTACCAAGAGTGGCAATAACTTTGACACCGCTAGCAATACCTTCTAATAGAGTTGTCTTCGTACAAATGAAAAAACTAGATCGAAAAAAATGTCTGAAGTAAGCTCCCAAGCTATCAAGTGGCGTGTGATCGAGTTTCTGAGGAGTGCGTTCATGAGTTATTGTGGCAACCCGGCACGGGAGGGGCATCACAAGTTGTTAAAGAAATAACATCAACATGTAAGCCCTTGGGCTCATTTACATTTATTAGCCCAATATATATATATATATATATATATATATATATATATATATATATATATATATATATTACTTTAGATATAAATACTTTGATGTAATAGTTCTTTAGCATCAATCAATTCAATTCAAAAATAACTCGCTTTTATTTTCTTCTTTCTCCAATTGATCTTGCCGTATTCTCTTCTTCTCTCCTTCACCTCCGGCCACCACCGTCAATGATACAGTGGTGGTCCGACAACCTTCTTCAAGCATTCATCATTTACCAAACTTTACACAAGTGTTACAAAATGAATCTGCGATTGCAAGTTTTCATTCAGGAGATTTGCAGGCAGGGCCGGTTGTAAGGCATGTCGAGAGGGCGACAGTCATGGGCCCTCAATTTCGGGCCCCCAATTTTGTAAAAACTACATTATACATTATATATAAAATTTGGTGAAATTCTGGCCGGTCAATTTTCCAAAGTTTCTAACCCTTTCGGTACCCCGTTCTTTTTTCAATCACAAAAGGTCATTTTTCGAAATATTGTTCCAAAAATGTCATCGTCTCCTTCAATAGCTCCGGCAAACACATTGGATTCGAAGATCACCATTGTTGGGCAACGCCCCCGAAGGGTAAGCAGTTTTTTTGATTCATTAAGTATGAAACTGTAATGGATCTGTGCTGGGTTGAATTTTTTTCCAGTAGAACGAAGGTGAAGGAAGAGGAAGAAGAAGGCTTATGTGACGTAGCGAAACAATCACACATGAACCCTTTCAACGAGAAATTCCTTAGAACAAGCCTATGACGGCTTAGGGTTCAAGCACAAAGTAAGAAAACTCAAATTTTATTCAAAATTGCCGAAATAATGTTTAAGAGGGTATTTATATGCCCTAACAAACCAAACCCTAAAAAGAAAAGAATTAAACAAATAAGACGAAAAAGCCCAAAAACTTCAAAGACCTGTAACAGTACTTAAACATCATTTTTTGGGCTAAAAACGAATTGTTCACTAGGTAAACCTTGTGAGTCTAGTAGATCTCATTGATAGCTTCTATTTGATATGCGGCAGGCCCCGTAATTCATCCGGACGCGAAAGTTATGCCCAGTTAAAGTTCTGCCGACCGTTAAATGATTTCTACTAGTGCCTGACGGAAACTAACGGAAAACTGTGAAACCAACCCGCCGACTCAACTTTCAGAAACTGACGCTTGACCCCCTGAACTTCGAACTCTTCCCAAATGCCTTGCTTAAGTACGTCTCAGCCACTTGTTCTACATTAGTCTCCCCCGCTTGAAAAGGACTCGACCGCGAGTCATCAACAGGATAAAGAGGATCGTCGGGGAAGAAGTCAGTCAAATCAGCCACATTAAAAGTAGGGGAGATGTTCCATCCGTCCGGCAGGTCAACGACATTTGTGTTGTCATTGATCTTCTTCAGAATCTTGCATGGCCCAATCTTCTTCGGATGTAGCTTGCTATAAGTACCAACCGGGAACCGCTCCTTGCGTAGGTGGACCATAACCAAATCATCCACAACAAAGACCTTGGAATGACGACGTTTGTCAGCAGGCTCTTTATACTTCGCATTGGAGGCCTCGATATTCTTCACCACTTTCGCTTGAACAACTTCAATCTTTTCAGCCATATGTTCAGCAGCTACACTATAACCTGGCAGTTTGAGCAACAGTACTAGATCGAGAGTATGGCGCGGAGGTCGCTGATACACAATCTCAAATGGGGTCTTCCTGGTAGTACGATTGACCATATTATTGAAAGCGAACTCTGCTGGAGCTAAAAACCAGATCCCACTACTTTGGTCTGTCACTGCATAAATAACGCACAATCGAGCCCAAAGTGCGATTGACCACCTCAGTTTGGCCGTCGGTCTGTGGATGAAAAGAGCTACTAAACTGCAACTCCGTATGAAACATGTGGCACAAAGTCTTCCAAAAGTAACTCAAAAACTTTGTGTCACGATCAGAAGTGATGGACTGTGGAACCCCATGCAAATGCACCACTTCACGGAAGAACAAGGCTGCAATATGGGGTGCATTCGAGGTTTTCTGACATGGAATGAAGTGGGCCATCTTGCTAAACCAATCGACCACCACAAAAACAGAATCATTGGATCTTTGTGTGCGCGGTAACCCCAACACAAAAATCCATAGAGATATCCTCCCACGAAGCTGCTCGAACTGGGAGTGGTGTATACAAACCGGTATTCTGCGACTGCCCCTTGTTTATCTAACAAACGAGACACTTCTGCACAAACTTGTAAGTATCGCGCTTCAATTGAGGCCAATAATATCGCTGTGCCACCAATTCTGCAGTCTTGCCTCTCCCACAATGTCCACCCTTATGCAATTCAGAGATCAAACTCTCACGCACAGAACCTCTCGGAATACAAAGGCGATCCTTGAAGAATAGAAACCCTTCTTGAATCATAAAAGGACCACTAACACTTTCAGCACTGCACTCACCCCAAACTGCTGCAAAATCTGCATCGTCAACATACAACTCCTTCAAACAGTCAAACCCGATCACAATAGTCTACATGGTCATCAATAAACTTGCCCGACGACTCAAGGCATCAGCCACCTTGTTATGTTGCCCACTCTTGTGCTTGATAACAAAAGTGAACTGCTGTAAGTAGGCAACCCACCGCGCATGCATACGGTTAAGTGACTTCTGCCCATTCAAGTATTTCAAGGCCTCATGGTCAGTATGTAAAATAAACTCCTTCTGAAACAGATACTGCTCCCAGTGCTTAACAGCTCGCACCACTGCATAGAACTCGATCTCGTAAGTGGTTTATTTCTGTCGCGCCTCGCTTAGCTTCTCACTCATAAAAGCTACAGGTCGCCGTTCCTGAATCAAAACTGCTCCAATTTCGATAATAGAAGCGTCTGTCTCGAGCTCAAATGGTTTGTTGAAATCTGGTAAAGCCAAAATCGGTGCACTGGTCAGTTTCTCTTTGATCACCGTGAAGCTTGCATCAGCTTCGTCCCCCCATAAAAATTTCCCTTTCTTCATGCATTCAGTGATAAGTGCCATGATACTACTGAAATCTCGTATGAATCGCCGGTGAAAAGTAGCAAGGCCATCGAAACTACATACGTCACTCTAATTTTATTCAAAATATCCATTAATTCGGAATTACAATGAAACCTATTTTTATAGGACTATTAATGCTTGTAAAACAAGTTAAAATCTCCTAAAAAGTAGCATAACCTATTCACTACTAGAAAACTGGTAATCAGTGATGGAAAATTAGTGACGGAACCCTCCGTCACTCATCAGTGACGGAAAACCCACTTTGGAGACGGATAGTTTGTCACTATTTTGGCGGGCTTTCCCTTTAGCGACGAACATTCAACCGTCGCTAATTTCCGTCGCTAAATAAGCATCTTTTAAGAATATTCATTTTCCTTCCGTCGCTGAACGTTCTGAAAATTCGTGTCAGATTTAGTGACGGAGATTTCGTCACTAATTTGATTTATTCCATCACTGATCAGTGACAGAATACACCGTCACTGATCAGTGACGGTTTTCTCCGTCACTATTATAAAAAATTAATGATTTTTTTGGTAAATAAATTATAATTGTTTCTTAGTAGAAAAATATTATAATCATTTTAATGAATGATATTTTATCAATTTATAGTTCATCATTTTGTTGATATTTTGGATATTTTAAGGGAAAAATGGTTTTATAACAATCAAAATAATTTTTTTTTGAAAATTTATATTATTTTTAAAAAAATTAAAAACAATATAATAGTGAGATTTGGTTAATAATTAATTTTTATCATTAATTGAACTTGCATATATGAGATGGGTATACATTTAGTTAATCTTTTGATTTTTAAAATAATTTTGAATTACAATTTTTTTTAAATAATTAAAATTATTTTTTAAAAATAATTGTATTTCATATGTCCAATTCACCTCCTCTGTTCCCTTTCAACTCTATCCGTCCAATCTGCCTCCTCCGCCAGCCACTCACTCTGGCTTCTCCACCCCAGTTCGGTTTCATAGCCGAGCTCCATCATCAACTAGCGCCACCGCAGTGCACCTTTTTTTCTCCGACTTCCCAGTCCTTCACCATCCAAGCCGGCGACAACCCAATTCCAGCGCAGTCCTTGCCCTAGTTCGACATTCACCCAGTCGAGCTCCACCGTATCCACTACTGTGATTCTCAACCCCATTCAGCCATAGCTTTCTTCTCTCGCAGAATCGTAGCCCTAGCCTCCTTTTGAATCGGTTTTGAATTCCGCTCCGTCTTCACTCAGATCCAACGAACCAAGAAGGCAATGAATTCGGCTGATCAGCTTCTTTCCACATAGGACCATCAACCTTTTCATCCTTCCTACTCCAAAAAGGCAATGAAATCGGCTGATCACTATCTTTCTTAGAAGCTATAGCACCCCAATCCGAAGATCTTGAAACTTCTTGTCCCCAAACACTAGATTTTGGCCCTGCTGTACTAGCCCGACATTCTGTTTTTTTGTCGCCTGCCCATTTGTTATTGTCATTCTTGCTATTCAATTCCAGGAACTTCCTTCAACTTCTTTAACCTTGTTGCCCGAAGAAGTTCCCTATGATGCTGGCTAGTCCGGATTTTTCTCAGATTTGGCTGCAGTCCAACTAGTGGTCTGCTCACTTCGGTCCACCAAAGGTTGGTTGTCATTAACAACTTTCTTCCCCCAAGAAGTACTTGACCCAGGCTGATCAATATCTTTCGCAGATTCAGTTCCTCCCCAACCAGTGGATCTATAAAGTTCTTCCTTTGACCACCCACTTGATACTGGTTTTTCTGTACCAGCACCCACACTCTGCATTTTGTCTATCACTTGCTCCCAGCCACCACTTGACTCAACATGATTAGCATCAATATAATTACAAAAATTAAAATATTCACATTACAACTTAACTTAACTTAACTTATCTTAACTTAACTTAACGTAACGTAACGTAACGTAACATAACTTAACATAATGTAACGTAACTTAACTTAATTTAACGTAACGTAACTTAACTTAACTTAACTTAACTTAACTTAACTTAACTTAACGTAACGTAACGTAACTTAACTTTACTTTACTTAACGTAACTTAACTTAACTTAACGTAACTTAACGTAACTTAACATGAAAACACGCTACGCCTATTGGCGAAATGCTATATTGGAATACGATGGACCATTATAACATAAAAACACGCTACGCCTATTGGCAAAATGTTATAACTTAACGTAACGTAACGCGAGTTAACTTAACTTAGTGTAACGTATCATAACTTAACGTAACGTAATGTAACGTAACGTAACTTAACGTAACGTAACTTAACTTACGTAACTTAGCGTAACGTAAGTTAACTTAACTTAACGTAACGTAACGTAACTTACGTAACTTAACGTAACGTACGTTAACTTAACTTAACGTAACGTAACCTAACTTAATGTAACGTAACTTAACGTGACGTAACGTAACATAACATAATGTAACGTAACGTAACTTAACGTAACGTAACGTAACGTAACTTAACTTACGTAACTTAACGTAACGTAAGTTAACTTAACTTAACGTAACGTAACATAACGTAACTTAATGTAACATAACTTAACGTAACGTAACGTAACTTAACGTAACGTAACGTAACGTAACGTAACGTAACGTAATGTAACCACTTGTCTCAACCTCGGGCCTCTGGGTTTTACTAATGCTGGCTGGTCCGGATTTTTCTCAGATTTGGCTGTAGTCCAACCAGTGGTCTGCTCACTTCGGTCCACCAAAGGTTGGCTGTCATTAATATCTTTCTTCCCCCAAGAAGTACTACATTGTGAATCTAGTTACCATCATCTAATTCCCCTTGTCTAATAACATGCCAATACAAGAAATTCGACTATGAATTTGATGCTGCCAAAGAAGAAATGGATGGTTATGGAGTTTTAGTTGGCAATAGAGGTCAGCAGAACTTGGGTGAGGATCACATGTACATGTGGGTGAGTTTACTTGGTAATTATATCTAACAAGGTGTTGTTAAAGCTGTATATTTGTTATGTGTTTACTCAGTTAGTTCCATAATATGGTTTAGAATGTTATAATTGCAGGCATTGTATCACGAGCTCCCAATGAACTATGTAACTGTAGCTAAGCTTCAGAGCAAGCTTGAAAGAGAGACGAACCAAACTCTCATCCGCAAGCTAATTGATAAAATGACCAGAGAAGCCAAAAGCATCTGAAAATTAGGTATATCCGTACATTGGTCAACTATCATATCTGTGTGTGTGTGTGTGACTCATTTTCTCATTGACTGTATATGTGCCTATGATATGATATAGCTTTAAAACCTATTATCTTCATTATGTATTGTGGTTGCAAGAAACCAATTATCTTCAAGGTTCGAATCTTTTCTTTTTGTAAGAGTATTTGATCTTAAACTGTTCTATCAATCTAGTAAAATGCATAAAGACCTCAAATGTTTTCCTGAATAAATGAATAGAGAGAAAAAAGAAGCGGTAGATTCAATGTGTTATTTCTTGTTGGTCATTGTTCTTAATTAATTTTGTTACGTTTTATGTTCTAGTGAATAATTAGTGACATGAGAAACATAACCTTGGATTTGAATATTTACATCTTCAAATAGTAAAGTGAGCAGGATGGTAATGGAAATGGCATTTTTTTTAATTGTTGAAGTCTTCAGAAATGGCATTATAGCCACTTTTCTTAAATGTTCAACGAACAGCTAAAATACTAATGTAGAATTTCAGTTACTCGGTACATCTCATAAGCATAAATAACATGTGTTTTCAATGATTAAGAATGCACTATTATGGAAGATGATTCCTTGGATATTGTCCCCTCCAGCAGTGGCTATCTGTGAGAAGACTTATGTCTAAAACTCTTCATCAGGGTAGTCCTTAGTGTAAAATAATCAGTCGTGCCAAATGTATTTAGGAGGGGAAATAAACCGTGCCAAATGTATTGGGGAGGGCAAACAAAACTATGCCAATTGTATTCGGGAAGGTAAACAAAACCGTACAAAATGTAATTGGTAGGGCAGACAAAACCGTCCCAAATAACTAGTTGGGACGGGCCACTACAAACGGTCTCAAATACTAATCAATCGGCACAATTGTGCACAATAGTCGCCATTTTCGTGCCAAACACTTTTTGGGAAGGTTTTGGGCAGAGACAAATGTATTTGGCACCCTCGTATTTGAGAGGGAGCCAAAACCGTCCCAATGTCGTCCCAAAAAGTATTTGAGACGTTTTTGACAGTATTTGAGACATTTTTTGGCCTTCACAAATACCCCTTTTTCTTGTAGTGCTACTAATATAGATGAATTTCTTAGCGGCATGAGCATTGATTCTGAAGTTGATTCTCTTCCTAATCTTCAAGAACAGGTAACTTACGTCTTTCATCTTGTATCAAGTTACCATGGTTGCTTATCAGAAACTACAATGCATTTATGCAGTTTGAACATTTTCAATCTATATAATCTGTCTAAAGGACTTAAATTTTTTGCTTACTTGAACTTATTTTAGCAGAATTATTAAGGATATATTCGACTGGTTTGCCATGCTATCTTGTTTTTTCAGCCCCAATTTTTGACCTGCTTCTTGGTATTGCAAGTCCTTGATTCTTTCCGAATGCCCAAAGAAAATTCATTTGGCCAACCCCAAGTAATTGGGCCAAAAGGCTGAGTTGAGCGTGTTCTCTGCATGTCCCTACTTGTTTACATTAGTACCAAATAAATAGTGCACATAACCATGATTCAACGTCTCAGGGATTGTTTATTTTCCTGGATTAATTTTTTGCTCCTTTTCTTTTTCATTCAAATTAGAGGTGGCAAATGGGCCGGCATGAGCGGGCCTAAATGGGCGGCATGTTTAAATAGGTGGGTAAGTAAGTGCCTATTTAATAATATGGGCATATATGGGCGGACACTAAATGGGCATGGGTGCACATGGGCGCCCATTTACTCATTAACCACTTATCAAATAAATACAAAAATTACAAAAAAATAATTTTCTTTTATAAAAAATTATCAAAAGTTACAACTAATATATATATATATATATATATATATATATATATATATATATATATATGTGTGTGTGTGTGTGTGTGTGTGTGTGTGTGTGTTTGTGTGTGTATGTTTTCTCATCTCTTGTGTCAATTATGTATTTTTGTTGTTGTAACACTCAATTCAATCTTCTATTTTATGGTTCGATTTTTTATTTCGATGAAGCCCAATAGACAAACACACAAGTCATAGAATGTCGTATTTTGCACTGCTCACAAAACCACTATGAATCCATTTATAGTGTAATATGGACGAATATTTACAGTCATAGAAATGGAGCAATCTGGGAGTGATGTTGGATTTCATTTAACGGTACAGAGTCATAGAATGACATTACATGCTTTGCTTTGTAATTTGGGGGTGGGGGTTGACGGTTGGAAGGGCGGGTGTACAATATATATATATCACATGTTTTGCTTTGCAATTGGGGCGCTTGGAGGAGATGAGGGTTGGAAAGGTGGGTGTACAATATAGATATATTAATTATGTTAAACGTCCTTATTAATTTTAAGTATTTTATGATTATGTATGTAATTGATAAAACAAAATTAGAAGAGCAAGAGAATTGATTTTATTTTATTTTTTTTGGGGGGGGGGGCACTTGGAGGGGGTGGGGGTTGGAAGGGTGGATGTACAGTATATATATACTAATTATGTTAAACGTTATTATTAATCTTAAGTATTTTATAATTATGTATGTAATTGATAAAACAAAATTAGAAGAGTAAGAGAATGAGTTTTTTTTCTTGGGGGGGGGGGGCACTTGGAGGGGGTGGGGGTTGGAAGGGTGGATGTACAGTATAGATATATTAATTATGTTAAACGTTATTATTAATCTTAAGTATTTTATAATTATGTATGTAATTGATAAAACAAAATTAGAAGAGCAAGAGAATGAATTTTAGGGGTGGGGGCCCTTGGAGGGAGGTGGGGGTTGGAAGGGTGGGTGTACAATATAAATATGTTAATTATGTTAAATATTATTATTAATCTTAAGTATTTTATAAATATATATATAATTGATAAAACAAAAGTAAAAGAGAAAGAAAATGAGTTTTAGTGTCGGTGCCCAAGTGGGCGCCCATTTAGCCCATCATAATTGATGTGTCCAACTGAGCTTGCCCATTTGTGCTCACTTAACATTTTGAGTATGTCCATACTCATTATTTATTGAACGGTCTGGATAGATAAATGGACGCGGACAAAAATTACTGCATCTAATTCAAATACACTTGAGGGAGCTGTCCATCACGTGTCTCTGTCTCAAAAGTTATCTTCATTCCAAGAGATTACTGCTTTCTTTTGTTTTGAGCACCTACCCCACTGTTCCAATATGCTTTTGGTTCTCAGTTATATGGGAGGAACTAGAAAGTAGGACAGTTTAAAACTAAAGAATGACTCTGTTCACGAAACTCTGAAATCAGCACAGATATCCAAATCCCTTGTGCAGGAAGGGACCTTCCATTTATTAGAACTTTCGTTGCTTTATTTTGATAGAAAACTTATACGGTGCGGGCAATTGTAGAGGTGGTTGAGGTGTTCTGGAGAGACGTCGTCGCTGAAAGACGACAGAAAAGAGGCTCAAGAGTGTACGATATGGGTGAGCATTCTCAGTTTTCAGAGGCTATCGCTTCTCCGTCATCAACAGCTCGGTCATATGCCAACAACACCGAGAGTCTAAGGATCCAGACCCTAGAATCAGAGCTTGCTCAAAAGCGTGAAGCCCTCGCACAAACAAACTCACGATTGGATCTTATAATACAACAACTTCAACGGCCCCCTTCTAATGCACGATCCCCTAGCCTTAATTCTACTAGGAATCTGTTTATTGATGAATACTCTCCTTCTTAATTTTCGGGACAATGTAAACTCTTTAATTTTAGGGACAATGTGAATTTTATTTTGAACTTTTTGTAATAACATTAGTTTTTAATTTAGTGTCTTAATTATTTTTTAGATTTGCAATTTAGTTTTTATTCATACTTGTTATTTTTATATATCAGGTACAAAAGTATTAAAATTTTAGAATATGAAAAATTATTTTTAAATTTTTAATTTTTTTAAATTTAGTGACGGAATTCAGAGACGGAGTCCTTGTCGCTACATAATTGTTTGAGTATATTTAAAAAAATTATGTGACGGAGACTCCGTCGCGAATTAGTGACGGAGGAACATTTATCAGAGACGGAAGTTCCGTCTCTAATTAGTGACGGAGGGACATTTATCAGCGACGGATATTCTGTCTCTACACAATATTCAATAAATATTTTAAATTCATTCAGCGACGGAGATTCCGTCGCTAATTAGTGACGGAGGGACATATATCAACGACGAACGTTCCGTCTCTAATTAGTGACGGACGGACTTTTATCAGTGACAGATGTTCCGTCTCTATACAATATTCCATATATATTTTAAATTCTTTCCGTGACAGAACTTCCGTCGCAAATTAGTGACGGAGGACATTTACTGACGAAATAAAGTGACGGAATCTCCGTCACTGATCAGTGACGGAATTTTTTTCCGTCACCGATCGACGGAATTGACATCGAGAATCGGCGACAAGCGTTTAGTGACGGAGCGTTGAAGGACGTGTTCCGTCGCTGAAGTGAAATTAGTGACGGAAATCCATTTTTAGTGACAGAAATTTTCGTCACTGATTACCAATTTTCTAGTAGTGATAATAACCTAATAATACTTAAATTCATCCCTTATATACCTAAATCTACTTCTAAACATAAAAATATTACCATATTAAAATTAAATACGAAAATTACAATAAAATAAAAATACTCAAACTTAAAATCAAAACTAATCCAATCTTGTTCTACATCAGTCACCCACTCTTGAAAAGAACTCGTCCTCGAGTTCATACCTGAAACTTGATCTTGTCCATGCCAAACAAAGAGATATTTTGAGTAGTATAGCTTTTCACGCAACCTTGAATCTTCGAAATCCGTGAACAAATCTGAAATTGAAAAGGACTCAAAAACTCGATAGAAACTAGGAGAATTGAACAGAAACTCGTTTGAGATAACGTGTGGTCGTGTGCATGCCTTAGTAGTCATGGACAATCTCATATCATCCGCATCAAATAAATTTACAATTCCAAAATCTCCTATATCCTCAAAATTATGTTTCTCATAACTCTTTCGCTCGAAAAATAATTGCTCTACGTCTTCATGCATGTTTCCAAACGCAAGTTCAAGCAAATTTAAATCTTCCAGATCCAGGTCGCCTGTGAAAAATGGTAGGTCAGCCTTGTTTTTTGGATACTGATCCACTGCTCCTGCAAACGGTACCTCTCCCCCATCTGAATCAAAATCTACCACTGCCCTGGCCGGCGGATCACGAGGAGGGTTTACCTCGCGTCCTACAGGTTTTGCACGAGCCCCTGCCCGTTGCCTAGGGTTTGCGCCATCGAACTGCAAATTGCGTACCCCTTCAGCGATATTGTCGAACGTCGCTTGCATCCGTTCAAGGAGAGTCAACAATGTAGCGTTGGTGTCGTTGTTGTTGCCATCGTTAGCCGCTATCTTCACAGGATTTAACTCCGCTCTAATACCAACTGACGCAACGAAAATAATAACAAGGGCTCTTACCACGAGAAACCCTTCAAAATAAGGTTGAAACACGTCAAACCTTAACCAACCTAGAATCCACTAGGAAGAGATAACTAGAATCCATCAGATAAAAGAAAAAACTCTAATTTTATTCAAAATATCCATTAATTCGGAATTACAATGAAATCTATTTTTATAGGACTATTAATGCTTGGAAAATAAGTTAAAATTTCCTAAAAAGTAACCTAACCTATATAGTAACCTAATAAGACTTAAATTCATCACTTATATACCTAAATCTACTTCTAAACATAAAAATATTACTATATTAAAATTAAATACGAAAATTATAATAAAATAACAATACTCAAACTTAAAATTAAAACTAATCAAATCTTGTTCTACATCATTATGGCAGAAAAGATGGAAGAAGAAGGTGGAGAACATGGTATGATTTATTATGATTTTGTATCGCGGCGTAAAATTGGATTATACAATATTTTATGCATCGCGATGCAAAAACTAATTCATTGCGGCACAAAATTGGATTAGATAATTAAAACTTATATATCACGGTGCAAAAATTGATGTATCGCAGTGCAAAAATTAATGCAATAAAATTGATTCATCGCGGTACGAAATTAATGCAATAAAATTGATGCGTCACGGTTCAAATATTGATGTATCACGGTGCAAAAATAGACTAGACTTAAGACAGTTAACTGATGGATTACAGTGCAAAAATTAATGCAATAAAATTGATGCATCGCGGTTCAATAGTCAATGCGCCGCGATACATTTCCGTAGCGCATCTCATGCTCATTAAGGGTATCGTAGTCTTTTTACCCCTAAAAGTGTCCTTTTCCGCTTTGGAAAAAAAAACATAGAATATGAGCGATTAAAAATTTTAGAAAGTGGACCGCCCCACAATTATTCCTATAAAATTTCATAGTAAATTTTTTCATATTGGTTAAGGCGTTTTTGTGGATGCTGGAGAACCAAGGTTCTTTACCTGGAGGAATATCAGAGTTTTATTCATTTTTTGGTGTGTAATTTACTTTCAAAATGTATAATATATTGTGTATAATTACTATCATATAGACTATCGTAATAGACTCGTTGCCCTAATGGACAATTCATTTAAATAATGACTAGGTGGTTGTACGTCAATTCATATCATATCCATTCAAATTTTTTTGGTGTTGAATTTTTAGTTTTATGTCTCCAGAAAGGTAAGTGGAGGAGACAGCTGTTTTCGCAGTCTGTCAATAGGTGTTTGCCGCCTAGGTCGACGGTAACGGTAAGTAATAAGGAAACAAATGGGTTTCTGGTTCTCTGTTTGATGTGGGTAAGGTACTCGAAGGTACAACGGTTTTTGGTGACTGGAAGAGTAGGGCTTTAGCCTTTAGGCTGAAATGGATGTAGGCAAAGGTTGCTGAAAATGATATGGAAAAAAGAGAGCAGATGGCAATGAAATGAATGGAAGATGTGGTATTTATGCATTTGAAGTATAGGATGGAAGTATCCTTTTATAACCTTGAGAAAGTGCTACTGTGGGTCAAGTCAACCATCTTCGCACTATAATTGTGAATTTTCAGCTCATGCAAAAAGAAAAAAAAAATTTAAACTATTTATGTTGGCCTTATTGAACCACAACGGCCTGCCTCCGATCCATTGTAAACCAACCATGCAAGTGACTTAACCACGGCTGAGTTCGGAGTACTGATCCATTTAGCGAGATGTCTTTCATTCAATTCTAGTCAGATCGATACAGTACAATTTTTGGGCTAGAGACTGTCACAACAGCAACAGGTACTGTATATATGAATTACTATATTTATTTCAGAAGGTAGAAGGAAATTACTTGTCAGAACTTGAAATTGGAGCATAGAACTTCATCGAAAAGTAGTGTCGTATAAGTAAACCCAAGCCTCGAAGCAGCCAAATCAAACTCAAAAATATTGTCTTCCAACTGATGTGCCCCTATCACGATCGAAGTTTTAGGCTTCGAACCACCGTCTACAAACCCCAAACATAGCACTTGCCGACTTATCTCCACCATCAAATTGAACCCATTGAGTTCCCAATACACATCTTTGTTCTCAAACACAAACGTAACATCTGGCACGCCCGCCCCTAGTGGAGTAAACCACATGAACTCTGTACTAAAGCATTCGGTGAACGGTGCCACGGGTGCCACTTTATTTACTCTCATTGCCTTAAGTTCCTTAGCAAATTCTGTCGTAACAACCTTGTAAATCGAGCTTTCGAGTACCGAGTAGGGAAGCACGGTACTAATTTTTGTACCACCGATGCCCCGATTATTGATCCTTAGCAAGGTTGTGTTGAGTGGAATGGGTTTTTTGTTGATTAAGATGGACGTTACTTGAACAAAGTAGTCGGATGTGCTAGTTGGATTGACATGAAGCTTAGTGTAAGAAAATCGTTGGGTCTCGTCAATGAGTACGGATTCGTTGTAGCTAGGGTGAAAAAAATAAGGCGTGTTACCGAAAAATAAAACCCCATTATCCGAGGTTTTACCAGAATTTGTCACAAAAAATGACGATGATGATGGCAAACATAACGCAAATTTTGGACGGAACTGCCTACCTAAAGCAGCTGAAATTTGGGTTGAAAACCCAAATGACGATCTCTCTAGGCCAACCGTACCCTTAGCACCACTAGCAAGCCGGTTTTTGGCGCACCCAAATGCGAGATTTGGGATCTTTACGGTGGGCCGGAAGTTGATCCGTTTGTTAATGGAAGAGAAATGGTAATGGTCGTACCATTGGGTTGGTTAATTAATGGAACAAGTTGTGATAAGGGTTTTACCAGCTAAGTCAACAAGAAAGGTGGTTGGAACAAGAGGGGTTCCAATGGAGAGGTTGGTAAGGTATTAGAGGGTGGAAGGGTGTTTGGAGATTGGGAGGAGTAAGGCATTAGGCCGGCGAGGTGATTGGGCCTGGGAAAGAGAGATGGAGAAGATGATGAGGAGAGAGAAAATGAGGAAAGGTTTAATGGGAGGAGAAGGAGACATTAATGGAGGAAATCTAAACTACATGGAGTATTGAGTTAAGAAAAAGATGATGAAATAAAGATAGTCTTGAGGAAGCAAAGTGCGTGGTAATGCTTCTTATAATGTCCGGCAACTCGCCAATATGTTCCCCTCTAGTAAATACATTCAAGATATTAGATGGAGTATTCAATAAAAGAATCAAATGATCAAAGCGGTGTCAGAACCTAAGAGATTTCTGATTCCCATGTGTCTCTTTACTCAAGGGATGGAGAGAGAGAGAGAGGAAATTGGAGAAGTTGTTGATAAACTGGACCATCATGAATAATAAATCTGAAAGCAGGAAGGGATGTATATGTAATTACGAGATCATCAAGAAGAAACAAACGAAAGACACCGCACAGCCCAAGTGGTTGATGTTTCTAGTTAATGGCAAAATCTTCTATAAGGCGGTCTAATTGATATTTTTTGTAATTTATCTGATTTATTATGTATTAATGGATTGGGTTTTAATAGAGTGAGACTCTGTTTTATAAATTAAAATCCGTAAGACGATTTTACAAAGATTTACTCTAGAATTAACAGGCCTTGGCCAATTGGCCCACTCTAATGGGATTGACCGCAAAAATACCAAAAATTCAACTAAAATGTCTGTTTCCAAATCGTCTTCGACATTCTACCTAATATAAAATGAAACAACATAAAAATTCGTATTTTTAAGACCCTTGTGTAAATAGAAGTACGTAATCACACCGCCGAATATATCAAAATTTTACTCAATAGTCTTACAAATTGTTTTTTTAATTCAAAACTTTCAAAGTTAAACTATCGATTTGCAAAAATATCAAAGTTAATGTTTTCACATCGTTTGCCTATAAACTTTTAATAGGATAAAAAATTATTTTTCTTCTACAAACCGTAGAAATGATAATTTTGTAAATATGAAAATAATAAGAGGGACAACAACAACGAAGAGGACAACAACAACGAAGAAGACAACGACGACAACAACAAGAAGAAGAACAACAAAATAATAACAATAATAATAGAGTGGTCCTAAATGTCACACAAAAAACACTAAATGCCACATTTATTAAATAGTTTAATTACTAATTAATTATTTTATAAAAATGAGTTACAATTAACCCTAAATTCTAATTACTAATTAATCCTTATCCTTTTATATAAAGTAGTTTCAATTAATAATAATTATCCTATAAATATATGTCAAACTCTCCTTTACAATTAACCATAAACCCTAAATTTATTCATTTCCAACAATTTATTTAATGAATTACGATCCGAATAACAACGTTCATGATGATTCTTGGGATTCTTCTTTTACGGTAAGTTGTTACCTACATTGCACTCAATATATAGATATATTTTTCGATATTTAAAGATGAAGAAAAAAACTTGAAGAAGAAAACGTTCAGACCTACCAATTTTTTTTAGGCTGGCGTTTTTTTTTCACAATTTTTTTTTAAAAAAACTGGCGATGTTTTTCAATTATTTATAAAAAACCTAGCACTTTTTTTAATTTTTTTAATAAATAACCTAGTGATTCTTTTCAAAAAAATTTTAAAAACCTGGCAATTTTTTAAAAAAGCCTGGCGATTTTTGTCTTTTTTAAAAAAAAGAAGTGGCGACTTTTTTCAAAACTTTTTAAAAAACATGGCGATTTTTGGGTGTAGAGGAAAGGATAAAAGGGTTGCTGTACTCTGAAAACTGTGAACAAAACGCAATACTTTCCAGAGATCCTGGCAAGCTAGGTTTTAGTCATTTCTCAAATAAATCGGGACTTTATAGTAAGATTTCTGGGGATGAAAACATACTAGTAAGATTTTTCCCCGCCCCTTCTGCACCGACAGGGTCTCCCCTTCTTGGAACTTCCACATCTTTTGTGATATATATGATCGGGAAGCTGAAGAGGTCATCGCGTTGCTTGCTTTTCTTTCCCGAGCACATTTTCCCAATATTTCTGATTCTCGAGTGTGGATGATATGATCTTGACCAGTCAGCACTTTCGGAGAAACTGTGAAGCTTGCGGCCGCAAGGGGGTCATGGGCTTGCGACCGCAAGGGGGTCATGGGCTTGCGACCGCAAGGTGCCCAGAGAAGCTGTCGTTTTATTGGTTTTACTGTTTTACTATTTGGGTATTTTTAGGGTTTTAGTTTCCTTTTTATTTGTGTTTCTTGTTCCTAAAGTTTAGGTTTAAGAGTTTCATTTTTATTTAGTTTTCTTTTCCTACAAGAATTATGATTTATTTTGTAAGTCTATATAAATGCATTATTAAACATTGTTTAGGGTAGAATTTTGATTAATAAAATTGAGTTGATTTTCTGGTTAGAAAATTGTGTTCTTATTTGAGTGTCCTGGATTGGAAGCTCGGATTATAAACATCGTGGATTCGTTGTTTATAATTGAATTCGACTTATCAGTTGGAGAATCATCCCAATTGTGGCGGCATTCACAATTCCAAGGTTCGCGTCATCTCGAAGACGTTGGGTCGCGGAGTCATTCATCCTAAAACCTTTCTAGGAGATTTTGGGTCCCTCATCATTTGGTATCAGAGCAATCCTAGTTACGTTAAATTCCATTCTATCTTAAATTTTGCGTATTATCGTTCTAGTTGTTAAACCCTAATTGTTCTAGGGTTTATTATTATTATTATTTTAAAAAAACTGTTACTATCCACGGTTACTGTTCACCGTTACTGTTCATCGGTACTGTTCACGGGTACTGATCACGCCTTATTAAAAAAAATTTATTGTGATTTTTATTATCCTTTTAGTTGTCTTGAACTTGGATCATCAATCCTTGTTTAATCGTGTTATTTTTCAATTCTTGAAATCCTAATTGTTCTAGGGTTTGTTATTTTTTTTTAAAAAAATTATGATCTTGAGTGCATACACGTAAGGGAGAGAATCACCAACAATCACCATGACTGACGAAACTCCAGCTAAAGGGGTCCCTTTTGTTAATCCGACACAATTTATGGAGGCGATGCTCGCCCACGTGGAAGATGTTAAGGTTAAGTTTGCTCAAATAGATGAGAGATTTGATAGACTTGAGGAGGATAGGCGAAGGGAGGAACCTAGGGAACATAGAGCTCAAAGAGGTAACCAATTAGATGAAGAATTTAATGAGCTTGGTTTGGGAGAAAATCATGGTAGAGGAAGGCGAGAGATTCCAAGGAGAGAGGAAAATAATTGGGGAATCAGCAAGTTAAAGATCTTTATTTTTATGGGGTCAAGTGATCCAGATGAGTATTTTGATTGGGAAAGAAAAATCGAGAAAGTATTTGATTATTATACCTACACTGAATTGCGGAAAGTCAAATTAGCTGCCGTCGAGTTCGCGGACTATGCTAGTATCTGGTGGGATCAAATGATAGCTGATAGGAGAAGAATTGGGACCAGTCAGCACTTTCGGAGAAACTGTGAAGCTTGCGGCAGCAAGGGGGTCATGGGCTTGCGATCGCAAGGTGCCCAGAGAAGCTGCCGTTTTATTGGTTTTACTGTTTGGGTATTTTTAGGGTTTTAGTTTCCTTTTTATTTAGGTTTCTTATTCCTAAAGTTTAGGTTTAAGAGTTTCCTTTTTATTTAGTTTTCTTTTTTTTAAAAAAATTTATTATTATTTTTTCTCCTAAGGGGGGTATGGGAAGGGATCGAACCTGAGACTTCACACTTTGTAAAGCTTCATGTCTACCACTGGGCCACCCCTTTAGGGGCATTTAGTTTTCTTTTCCAATAAGAATTATGATTTATTTTGTAAGCCTATATAAATGCATTATTAAACATTATTTAGGGTAAAATTTTGATTAATAAAATTGAGTTGATTTTCTGGTTAAAAAATTGTGTTCTTATTTGAGTGTCCAGGATTGGAAACTCGGATTATAAACATCGTGGATTCGTTGTTTATAATTGAATTCGACTTATCAGTTGGAGAATCATCCCAATTGTAGCGTCATTCACAATTCCAAGGTTCGCGTCATCTCGAAGACGTTGGATCGCGTAGTCATTCATCCTAAAACCTTTCTAGGAGATCTTGGGTCCCTCATCAGTGGACTCTAGAGAGCTCAGGGGTATGTATACTTCTTGTTTGTTTTCTTCCCCATTGTATTTTTTTTTGCCTACTCCAGCTTCTTTTCCACTCTTTTCTATCATTTAGAAAATCTAAAGTTCCTTTGAAAGTTAAGAGCATTGACATGGACCTTGTCACCTTGTTTCTTAATAAACTCAACACCAACAATATCTTGCAAATGCGTAGACCCTACAAGAGGATTTCTTTGGATTTGTTTCTTCACCATGGAACAGCTTGGTTCCTTACTGTTTGGGGTGGTCTGTTGCTTTCTCATGTTGGTTGAAGCCTTTCCCACTTGATCCCTTACTTGATGACGGTGTGACAAAGAGACGCCGGCGGGGAGAGATAAATTGGAGAGAGAGTCGTCGTTGCTGCCACAGAGACACGCGAAAGATCGGTGCTGAGAGGGAGAACGCTTTTGGATTTTAGGGGGTTAGGTCATCAGGTGCGTTGACACCACTAATGAAAAAGAGCGGTTTGAAAAAAAAATCCCTATTGATTTGATTTAGTTTAGTAAGTGAGTGCTTTTTTTAAATGGATGGAGGGCAATTTGGTAAACAAAGTTATTTTTAAGTTTAGTGTTTTTTCTTTTAAAACAGAAGGAGGATATTTTGGTAACTTAACATGTTAAGTGATGTTGTATTTAGGGTTTTTTTATGTAACATTTAGGGATTCTGTAATAATAATGATAATTGTAATAAAAGTAATACTCCCCCCGTTTCGGGCAAAAAGTCCCCGTTTGAAAATAATTTTTTTTAAGAAAATGACATATTTAGTAGTCTATTAGGCATTAGTAATAAAATTACACCTTTATGCCTTAATTTTTAAAAGTAAACTTTTTAAATGAAAAATCTCAAAATAGAAAAGTTGAATTTTTGCCTATAACGGAGGGAGTAACAAAAGTAATAAAATTAGTAATTACAACAATAATATCAACATTTTAAATATTATTATCATCATTATTATATGAATATATTTTTGATATTATATCTTGTTAATTAAAACATTGATAACAACAGTAAAATTAATATTTATGTAATTATTATCACTCCAAATTATCAATTTTTATCACTACTACTAGGGGTGTCAATTGTGTTGGGTTGGGTAATGGGTTGAAATGTGTCATTACCTGCCACAACCCAAATATTAAATGTATAAGATGAGTCGGGTCATAAATGGGTCAGATTAAAGCGGGTCGACCCACTTTAACATGTTTTTTATTATTTTTTTTTGTTTTTTTACTTTTTTTAAATTATTTTATTTTATTTTATTTTTTTATGGATAAATAAAATATACCTCAACACATTAAACAACGAAACATCGTCCATAAAAAATTAATCAAAGTGTAGAAAAAAATGACCAAAATTTATAAAATTGAGTTCTAATAACGACACCACAATTTATTTTTGTTTCTAGAAGTTAAGAACTCTTAGAAAATATTTTGTTATCTTAGATGTCATGGTGGTTCACTCTATGAATATTGAGTTGATTCTGGTTCTGGTTCTAGTTGGGCTGAATCGGTCTAAGCTCACTGCTAGTAATAGGATTCTCTTTTATATTTTTTTCAGTTTAGGTTTGGAATGAATTGATAAACACTATTATAAGAGTAAGAGATTAGGTTAAATAGTGTTATTCTAGTGGTTTGAAATATTTGGTATAAGAGTAAGAGATTAGGTTAAATACTGTTATTCTAGTGGTTTGAAATATTTGGATGCATTGAACTTTAGTGGAGTAGCACACACGTGATTACTCTCTTATTTGTTTCCTATCCAAGTATAGTGGGGCCCTCGATGGAAAGCTTGTTTCCGTTCCAAATTGGAATTGATTTCATGCCTTGTTAGTGAATCCTCCATGGATTTGAAATCTTCGGTCAACCGATCGACTTAGAGGATATATATACAGGATTTGCTACTTCGTGCCGCGTGCGGAATTGTGAGAAGACATCGAAGTCGAACCCAATGAAGAACAAAATCAATTTCCTGAACTACGCAAATTCTAGTGGGTTCAACCCAACTTAACCCATGAAATTAAATGGGTTAAGCTAGGTAACCTATTTAAATTTATTTTATTAATGGATTGAGTTAGGTTGAATAATTAATGGGTTGAATTAGATGGATTTATGGATAATGAGTTGAAATTAGCAAACCTAACTACTACTATATCAATGGAAAGAGAATACGTATTAATCCAAACAAAAGCTCTTAAATACCCTTTTGACATTAGTAAAAAACATTAGTTTTTGAATTTTTTGCTATTAAGAATCTAAATTTAAGAAATTGTTGGTAGAATTTTTTTTGTTAAGCCTTTTGGATATGAAAATTTTAAGGGGAATTTCTTATGTTTTTTCTCTGTAGCAAAAAAATTAGTATTAGGAGAGTTTAATAACGTTGTGTTTGGCTTCGTTATGTGGTGACTTAATTTTTTTAATTTTAGGTTTTTAATTGTAGTCATTGAAAAAGGTGTTAGAGAAAGAGACATAGAGTACGTACAGCTTACGTCATTATGTAAGAATAACAGAAAGAAAAATAATTTGACCAAAATGGACTAAGTCAAACATTTGAGCCATTAAACGACATTGCAATTTGCAACTGAGCCACTGGTCTACCAACTTGAATGGAGTACGTACGACTATGATAATGCTTTGGCCCCAACTGAAATCAAGTGACATTTTTATTTCTTTTCTTTTTTGGGGGTAATTCCATCGAATTTTTTTTAATGGATAGTTAACAAATTTTATTTTAGTTAGACAATGTGAAACAAGAACTTTCCTAACTATATCAAGGGTGTGTTTGGTTACACCAATTTTATGGCTTGATTATTGAATTTGATCTTTTAAAACCAATTTAATTTTTTGAGTGCACACTTAAAATTTTGAATAATAATTAAATTTCAAATCGAAATAACTCAATTTTATAAAACAAATTCTACATTAAAACTTAATAATTTGAATTCAAAATTTTGTTCTTTTTTCCCTCTATTATTTTATACAATAACTCACGCTTCTTTCACTACCACCACAATATGCTCTTAATTTTTAAAATGTAAAAAAGTTTTAATATTTAATTATTTATTATTAATAAAGTTTTAACATTTGTCATTTGATATCCCTAACCACCACTACCATTAAACTAAACTAGATATTCGATAAATTATTGTAATCTTATTTTAAATACAGTTTAGAATTACAATTAAATTTCACATATTATCTAAACCATGGAATTGCTATTTTTTTTAAAGCAAATTTCACATCATTTAAATCATATAGAATTTGAATGTTTATAGCATTCAAAAACAATTTATCCAACGGACGCTAAGGGTCAGTTTCACATTTCCTCTACTAAAAATTAAGAAAAAATAAATGTCTAAAGAACAAATTATATTTAAATAAATATTGATTTACACTCCATCCGTTCCAAACAAATAGTGCATCATACTAGTTTAGGATGTTTCATATAAAGAGTTGGCTTAATTTTTTTTAACAATCTCCATAAAATTTTAACATTATCCCCGTACATTGATATTAATATATGGATTATGTTCATATTATTGTAATTATAACCAATTATAATGCTAATTATATACTCTCTCAGTTCTGAGTAAATAGTCAAATATTCCACTTTGTGATATTTTATTTAAAGAGTCAACCTTCCAAAATTAAGGTATTAAATTATCATTTTATTACTAATATATTATTAAAAATGTCATTTCCTTAAAAAAATTACTTTTAAATAAAAACTTTTTACCCGGAGCGAATGGAATACAAAAAAGAAAAATTAGAATCACTTTTTGTAAAAGCATGTTCAGAGCATCCTCAATGCTTAACTTCCTATTTCATCTTCTTAATCGGGTCTCACTGCTACATATATATTTTTCTCTTCTTATTCCATTTAAGAATATATCTTCTCAATGCTAATCTTCTTAGTTGGGTCCCACTGCCACCTCATTAACTTTACACTTCAATCTTATTTTTATATTTCTCAAACAAATAAATTTATTTAACTTTATTTAATATATTTCATATTTAAATATTTCGTATAAATCAATTAAATTATAAATAAAGACATTAATTAATTTATAAATAATAAATTACTCACAAATTAAATAATTTATAATTTAATTAATAAATTATCAATAAAATGCATATTATACATAACTCGTAAAATAACATAAATAGAAAATTACATAAAACGTTAAAATTGAAAAAAAATGCATAATGATTTTTAGAAGAGATTATTAAGAAATAGAAGAGAGAATAAAAAAATTGTGGAGAAAATGAAGAAGGTTGAGGAGGTGTATTTATAAGGAAGAAGGAAAAAAAAACAAAATTTATTGAAAAAAAAGCCAAAGTAAACGGCTATTTTTTGAAAAAATAAAAAAAAAATAAAACCAAAGTAACGGCTGTTTTTTCTCCACAAGTTCAGACGGTGGGCCCCACCATCCAAGCCCTTCACTTCCCTCTTCCGTGCGTGAACTACACGTGCCCAATACACCCCCTCCGTGCACCCCACCGCCCAGCCCAGCCTCCCTTCTTCCTCCATCAGCCTTCTCTTCCTAAATTGAAAGATATCACAATCTCTCTCTTTGTTGACATTTTAGGAAGATGATAAGGAAGACTCACCATTACAAAACTTCCAATTCTTATGAAAAAAAGGAGATAGGAAGTTTGCAATGGTGATGCTCTCATAAATGATTCTTACGAAACATGGTTGTTTTTTTTTTTTTTGTGTTTTGACAACTACTAATACGTTAGCACTTAGAACCACTTTTAAACACTTCCAAGATTAGTTTTGACCTCCAAAATGATTCTTACTCTTATTCTTTAAATGTAATGTTAAACTCCCCCGTATAATAATATAAGTCACATTATTCATATCTAATATTTTAAAAATCATCACTTATCAACATATATCTCTTTAATTGGCTAAAATTAAACTCCATCAAAAAATGAATTGACAACTTAACACTTTCCGGTAAAAAAAAATGTAGGTTCTGAAATATCTAAATGGAGTTTACTAATTGAAAAAGACAAATTTGACTCGGAAAAGTCTGTGAATTTCAATTTGCATTCTGCAATTGAGCCAACTGGCTAACAACGCGTTCGGCCCACCACAATATAAAGCTCATAAAATTCTGTTTACCCTACCGATCCATCGTCATTCGTCGGTGATAATTAGTTCGGTCCCTTTTCATTAAATTATAACAGGCTACAACCTTTATATTTATTTTAAATCATTAACGTATACTTTTATGAGAAAAATGACAAAAATAGTCTTAATGAAAAGAAAAAAAAAGGTGTGTAGACAAAGCGACTATCTAAATTTAGGTATCACAATACACACTTAAAATCTATCAAAATTTATCACAATAAAAAAATTAGGCATCATAAACACTTCAGAATCCCAACAGAACAGTGCTTCAACAGCGTTTTTTTACCTTAAAACAAAGACATTATGGGGTAAATCTCGTGTGACTTGTACATCTCATTGAAAACTTCGATTTGATATGTGGTGGGTCACATGGTTCATTTTGGATCAAAAGTTATGTAATGGGACGGAAAAGTCCTCGACTTTTTTATTTTTACTAATACATTAGTTTCAAAATTACCGTAGAAGATGACAGGATGTCGGCGATGGAGAAAAGAGAGATGGAGACGAAGTTTGAAGGCGAGCAGATCTGAGAAGAAGGGGAAGAAGAAGACCGAATGAGTAGGTTGCAGGAAGTTTTGGAACAAAATTATGAAAATGGACTTTTGCGGTTTAAAATGAGGTGAGTCAAGATCGATGAGATAGTTTTCGGCGAGGGTGATGCTGTATAGGGAAGAGTTTGTGTGCTTAAGTAAGGAGGCAACTAGGGTTGTGTAAGGTGGTTGAGCTGAGATTCCAGGGACTACGAAAGCTAGCACAAAGAGGAAGAGATGAAGGAGCTTCATTATTATAATACTAGCATTTGGGCTCGTGCCTATGGCACGACGCGAGTAGGGAGGATGTCAGTACTGGATGGTGACAATATTTAAATAAATCAATATATGTTTTAATCATGTTTCAAAAAAGTCTAAAATAACAAATTGAAAATGAAGACTTCTCGATAATAAATTAAAACATTATGATCATTCAACAGTGGAGAAAAAATTAAAACTTTTATTTGTAATTTTATTTAAGAAAACAGATGCGGTACCTTATTAGATTTTATTTATTTGTTGTCATAAGTACCGTGCCATAGTTGTAATTTTTATAAGGAAATAGAGGCGATACGAAATCAGACACCGTGCCATAAGTACCGTACCATAGACACGGACATGAAGATCTAGCGGGGTGTATAGAAATACGTTGTGCGGTTCGCCCGACCCTTTTACAGTAGTCAGTTTACCATCTCAAGTGCTCTCGGATCACACTCTACTTACTCATTTAAAGCATCGATCCACAATATCCAAGCCCCCTAAAATTTCGTTGCATTCTTCCTCGTCATTGAATCTAACTACCAAGAATCAAGATCCAGCCTACAATGACCAAATCTCTGCTGACTTTGATTTCTTTTGACTTTTAATTATATATATATATATATATATATATATATATATATATATATATATGTATATATATATATGTATATATATATATATATATGTATATATATAATACTAAAACTGATATAGGATAGACGTATAAGGACTCTATTTATCACTGAACTACCCGGCCCAATAGGCCCAAGTCATGAGTCATGTGCCAGGCATTTGGGCTTTATCCGAGCAAGCGAGCAACGTCTTAACCATTACCAAGTAAGATGCCAGCGAGCTGGGGGCTTGACCAGCGAGCAGAGTTAAGGTGCGGGCATGATTTGCTATGCTCGCTAATATAAGATTTGCTACCAGTTGAGGACAGTTACGTCCGGGCAAGAGCTCCAGTTAAGTTGAGGACGGTTATGTCCGGGAAACTCTCCATAGTGACCGTTATGATTAGTGGAGGAGTTAATAGGGCAGTTAATATGCCCGCCATTTATGCCACAATCATTAGTGGACAGTTAATAGCAGTTAATCACAGTCAATAGTAGTTAAGAGCAGTTAAGACAGTAGTGCTCTCCGGCAACATAAAAACCCCCAAAAAATGAAGGGGAAATGTATGCAATTTCTACTCTCAAGTCGAAACTCTGTCAAAATACATTCCCATTTAGCTTTATTGAGCTGATTCTTGCACCGGAGGGCTTTTGCAGGGAGTGCCCCTGCCTAGTTCACAGTTCATTACTCTTTTTGCAGATTTGGGGCTTTGAGGGATTGAGATACGTTGAAAGCCAGGTATCTTAATTGGACCGGACCAGTGCATCCAGAAGATTTTGGACGCATCAGTTGGTTCCATTGCCGGGAAGCGATAGTTTTGCGGTAGCAGTTTTAGTCTTTTGATAAGTTTTCTTCGTTAGTTTTGACAATGGCAGAGAACGGAGTTAATGGAGTTAGTGGCAGACGCCGTGATGAAGTGCAACTTAATCCTAGTTTGAATCAATTGGCTGGAAACAATGCTCCTCCCCCCCATGATGCTCGTCATCAACTCAACCAGAGGCGTGGAGTCGATTCATTGGCCCGGAGTGCTGAGGCAGCAGTGGGATTGGCACATGAATTTCGAGAGGAGGCTCTGCGTCAAAGGGCTATATATCTAGGACAGATGCACCAGCTCAACTTACAGTTGATTGCAATGGGTAAGCCACCATTGCCCATCGAGCTGGACCCCTTACCAGCCTTGTCAACTCCGAAGTCGAGCAGGTGTTTCTCTTGGCGTGTCGATGAATCCGGTCGTTCATTCTCAGCCACGAGCACAAGGATCTAAGGGACGCAAGCAGCCAGAGGGCAGTAAAGCTAGTCACAGAGTTGTGCCCAGTGTCCATTCGAGGCTGGGCCCACGGGTGGGGGATGATTCGGCTCAATCTCGCCGTCGTCGACGCACACCTTCCCCACCAAGGTCGCATGCTCGCAGGTTTCGTTCACCCTCGCCACGGCGATCACGTGCTTATAGCCGCCCACTACAAGAAAAGCTATTATTTGTGACCCCATTTATTTGGAACGGCCAAAAAACCGTCCCAAATACCCTGTTTTGGATGAGAGAAGTTAGCGGTAAGTATTTGGCACACCATTTTACTTTCCCCTCCCAAATACTTAATTTTGGTACGGTCCTAAATGTTTTGACTCCTGGCGCTAAAAATTTTGTGCGCGCCACAAATTTTATTTCCCGCGGTTGTTCTCTCCCACCCCGTCTCTTATTGAAACTTTTAGGACCCAAGTTTTCTCTTTCACTTTCTTCACGAAATTGCTACTGGCGGCTGCTTGGGATTTCCTTTAGTAAGCACGTCTCTCTCTCTTCTTCCCTGATTTGTGCCCCTCTTCGTCCAATTGTTGTTGCGGCTACTTGGGATTTCCTTTGGTAAGCAATCTCTTCTTCCCTTATTTGTGCCCTAACCTAGCTAGCTTGCACTATTGTGACCTAGTTTTTAACAAGCAGCTGATTTTCGCAAATGACAGGCTCTCCATCTTCGAGAGATCTCGTTGCTAGGGTTGTTACGAAATACCTTCTGTGAGCAACTCTCTCTCTCTCTCGTTTTATTACCTTCTGTCTCTCTCCTTCTCTCATGAATCTCTCTCTTGAGATTCATGTTTTTTGGGGTAATTAGTTAGGGTGTTGTTTTGGGAAATTTTATAATTTCCAGATTAATTATGGTAGTTATGTGATTAATCTTGATTCTACACTTATTTTATATCTTAGTTGTTTACATATGAAACTTGTGTCTGGATACATATGAAACTTGTGTCTGGATACATATGAAACTTTGGTTGTTAATTTGATGCTACTTTATGAATGTGGTGTTTCGTCTGAATGGCCAACAAAAGGAACTCTACGGTTTTACTACTAGATAAGTTCTATATTCGCTTCCTACTTGTAATAAAATGTTGATAGGTTTGTCTCAACAATACATGCTGAGAAGAGTTATAATTCAAAAGTGACATTAACGAAATTTATTAGCTCAATTTGTACCCATGACAATATCAAATTTATCATCATCAGTAGAATAATGTATTCTCTCTTTCTATGCCTTGTCGATGAAGGGCCATCACCAAATTCTATGGTACATGTTTTTCTTTCATTATTATCTATTGACATGTTTTTTTCTTTCTTTATCTGTTGCTGTCTGCTGAGCCAGGTTGGAATTAATGATAGTGGTAGTTTGCCA
Organism: Codonopsis lanceolata; assembly: GCA_013146195.2. Taxonomy (NCBI): domain Eukaryota; kingdom Viridiplantae; phylum Streptophyta; class Magnoliopsida; order Asterales; family Campanulaceae; genus Codonopsis; species Codonopsis lanceolata. Next base: position 54,734,869 of record CM028384.1, on the reverse strand, counting down.
GTCTCAGGCCAATCACAGAAAAGCTATCTGCAGGATGGAACAATTACCTTTATAGAGTTTAATATCGAGTCACTTGTGATGATAATCTCCGTAACATAGTCAGCATGACATTTTTATACAGAGGTATTTCAGGTACTCTCATACACTTCCAATGTCTGATGCCTTGATGTTATTGTCTTTGATGAATATATACTTCAGTTCTTGAAAGATTTTTTGAATTAAAAACTTGAATTTCGTGGTTGTCCAAGTCTTGGTTACTAGATAAGACACATTGTTGGAATTGTATTTTGTCTCAGACATAAAAATGCACTGAAATTAACATTACGTGAGTCTGTAATAAGACTTGTTCATCATAGATTTGAAAGAATATACCAAGTAAGGTCCACATAAATTGTTGGAGAGATATGGGAAATGTTTACTCAAGAGAGCCATGAAACTACATTGATATCAAGAGGGTAATTTGTGACATGAGTTCCTATATATATATATATATATTGCTGCAAGGAAAACAAGATAGAGGTCATAGAATTTTGAAGAAACTATTGAAGAAAAGTAACTCAGAAAGATGTCGTCGAAGTCAATAAACGACAAAACGCACCTAAGGAGGTAATGCTATGATAAGAGTTTATCAATTTGAATACCATATCACACATCTGTACACTCCAAAAACTTTGCATAACACGACATTGTACACTCTAGAAACATGACTCTCCTTGAATTCCTGTTCAACCCCAGCAGCTCCACCTCATTAAACATGGCCAAATTCGGAGTCTGAATCAACCCATTAATTTCCCCTTGAAACAAATCCATCAATCACCACTTAAAAATTATACATTTAAAACGAGTGGATGTCAGATAGACAATCTGAGACAGACCTTTTGATTGCAGAAGCTTCACTCACAATCCTCTGTGTTTTCCTCAACCCCGCAGCGATTCTTAGTACCAATGTTGGGCTGAAGCCTGAAAGTCATTTGATTTGGGCTTACCAGCTAGGTTATTATGTTTTTTTAGTAAATGCCTCATGCTGGTCCCTATATTTTTCTCAATTGGCCCATCTTCCAGGTCTCTATGTTCACCTGCGGGAAGAGCAATTCACTATGCATCATTGAAAGTTGAAGAGTTCGAAGATGTAGAACTAAATCTTAGTCCATCATTACACCTTTTGAACAAAGTGACGTTTTTTTTTTCTTTTGGATCATGAGCTAGTTCAAGATATATTCAACATAGCTATTATGGTGGATGAATTTTGAGAGCATTTAACCATGGTGTCACTCTTATATATTCAATCATTTTTCTATAAAGGATGGGTTTGATCAGTTGATGTATTGACCTCAAGGACCAAGGTTTATCCATAAAAGATCATGATGGGTATAATGGGCATACCAAGTCACTACATTGCACAAAGAAAGCAAATAGGTTTGATCAAAATTGTGTGGCTATCGTTTTTGTTTTTTGTAGCATAACGTTTTATTCTTTCAGCTAGTTTTAGGCCTTGTAATCGTTGTTTTTAGGATTAGGCAACAAAATTTTAGAAGGTTTGACTAGTTTAACTTGTTTTCAAAGCTTCTTAAGCGGTTGATAATTAGGCCTGATTGTAACTTGAGATTATTCTGCCTTTCATTTGTTGATTCAAGACCCCTCCATGGACTATTTCACTTAAATTTTTGGATTGAAGTCAGTGATTTTCTATCTTTATCTTACAGTACTATCCACCGCGTTATCCTTGTACTTGAAGGATGCTTCTCCTCTAAGCAGGCTTTTAGGTTGAAATCTCATTTCAGTAACTCCAATATCATGTATAACCATTTATGGGAGTTAGACCTTAGGCTTAGGATGAATTGCTGATGGCATGCTTTAGCAAAAGTAGGCTGGATAAAAGGTTTTTCTTGATCAAATGGGGAGTTTTGTGTAAGAAAAATCCTTTGCGAGGAAACGACATCCAGAAGCAGAAGGTTTGAGTGCCAAAAGGAAAACAACTCCCAATCAGTAGTGCCTCAACACAAAGTACATCCTTTAGTTTCGGTTCTATTGAATAGTTTGTTTAATCCAATAGAGAAGTTGTTAAATACTTATCGTGAAGATGGTCTTGTAAACTCTTTTGATCAAAGAAAATTGTGCAGAAAATATAGGAAATTTTCATTAAACTGAACTTATGGACCAGTTGAGTGTTTACTACAAAAGTAGTATATATCAGCCTCCAGGTCCACTTTGTTTATCTTCCATTTAACTGTCCACGGTGGCTTCAATCCGTAAGAGTCCCAATTTGATGTAGCAACATGTTTTTCATTTCCAGCCATGTAATACCCCATGAAGTTCTGCCCTTGAATGAACACTAGAAGGATAATGGCTTCCCATACTTTGAAACCTAAACTTGAACTTTTCGAAGTTAAAGAATTGAAACCCTCCAAATTAAAAGGATTCTTGTACCCAAGCTCTAGTTTCAACCTCTCTCGTTCTACTTCTGTCTTTTCTTGTTCTGCCCCTTGCTCACAACAAACTAATCCAGAAGTCTTTTCGCTAAGTCTTGGGCGATAGTGATACATTCGAACTCCCCTCTTTCTCTTCTTCGTGTATTTCCCTTTCAACCCCCTTAGCAGTCCCCAACCCGCTGCCCATTTGGAATCCGTGGATGCCTTCGCTCTGATACCACTTGATACGGTGTCAAAAACTAGGAACATTACAAATCTGTCCCAGCTTTTTGGACAGCCCCTAGGCCGAACAAAACTCCACCAAAACAGTCCCAAAATCTGCCCAAAATTATAAAGTTCCCTTTGTAAATTACTACCCAAACTCCCAGCTTAATTTGGACAGATTACAAGTTCAAAAACTGCTCCAAACTATGCATTAACTTCAGCCACGAGCAGTTTGTGTAAAATGCAAATTTCTCCCTACAAAATTAACTAACCAATTAGCAACCAACTACCTAGCAACCACTCTTACCCCACGCCTAATCACAGCAGGTGTTAGGCTGCCCAAACAACCTCCCAATCCCAACAAACTCACGCACCAAAATCTGTTCAAACCCGTGCCAAATTCACGTCCAATCTGCCTTCAAAAACAGCCGCGCTCCTGGAGCTTTTGCTGCCCCAAAACGGACCTGCTATCAATGTGTTGACCTGCTATCACTGTATCATAGCATTAACAAATATTTATATCCAAAACTCAAACAGTAGTATCACTTTCAAAGCTAAGTTACTATATAATTCAAGGTACACAAGTTCAACAAATTTGTTAACACGTTCCTTTAATCATGCAACATCATCTTGCACTGGAGAAAACAATCCAATGAAAGCATGCAGGTCAACACATTGCAAGCCACTGTTTTACCCATAAAAGTAAAATAACATACTCAAAGAGCCAGATACCTAGACGCTACGACTTTTCATTTCCCTTCATAAACCATTTCCCTCGTATATCCTCAGCCTTGATCTCCCAATCTCCAACTGGGGAAGTCAGTACATGACCAATTGGACAAAATCTTGTGTTGAATAATTATTTATCCGCTGTTAGTGACTATTAATTTTATTTGTTATAAAAAAACATGCATTTGATTGATGGAAAGAAAAGGAAACAACTTTATTATCTAGTGGTGTATAGTTTTCTTAGAGGAAGCTGCCTGATTGAAAGTAGTTGAAATCCCATTTTGAGCACCAGAAATATTAGTGAAAGCAAGAGGCAAATGGTCATAAGGCATACAGCAGGGTCTAGGCTGAAATGATGGTAGACTCCCAGCGAGGCTAGTTTTATACCTGAATACCTAAGACTCGTGCCACTGTGCTTGGTAGAATGAGAACTTTCATTGCTCCGGATAGGTATGGAGTTGCTTTTTCTCTAATATAAAGAAGAAAATAACTCTAGGACGTCCCTTTGTTTATACTTGATTAGAAAACTCTATACAAGTTCAAAAGGCAAAATTAGCTCGAGCCATATAGTTTAAGCATTCTTGCTTTGGGACTTTTTCAAGTTTTCTAGGACTCTCATGAATATCAATTCCTGGCAGAAGTAACTAATATTGGATCCTAAAGTGTGCCCTTGGGAAACATATTAGCCAGCCCCCAAAACCTCCCCCTTTTCTTGCTATATACTCAGTACTAGTTACTACCAGCAACTATAAGACATATTGTGACGTCATACAAGACAATTGTATTTTTTAAGAAAAAAGAAATTCATCTTTTTTTTATAAGTAAAAATAAATTCACCACAGATAGCCCTGCTTTAATTTCTTGGAAAAGAACCACTTGTGCCGATTCTTAAAAGAGTAAGCAAACTAAGAGGCAAAAAAAGGACATACGAGAGATACAATCTGGCTTGCTATCATTTATCTGTGTGTGTGTGTGTGTGTTCTATTGAGTATGTCTTGTGATCTCCTTATCCTTTCTTCCTTTATAGGATTCTTCATTATATGCCAACACTTGTTGTTTTCAATATTTTCAAGCTTATGTAATGTATAAGCTTATGTGATGTGAATATGATTTTTATTTTAGGCTGAAGTTGAACGTAATTCTGCAAATCGTAAGCAACTCGAGTTCCCACACAGGACCGGAAGGACTTCAAACGCTAATATTCGAGAAGAGGTAAGCTACATAACTAAAATGCTTGTTGGGGTGCCCTCGTTTGATGGGTGTGCACCATTGTCGACATGTTAAACGGGGGGCCATGGGGGTAATACTTATCTTGTTGCCTTTCCCACTCTAGGTTTGTTGGGGTTGGTGCTCGGCGTGTAAGATCCTTATTCCAAGCAGCCAAAAAGAAGGTTTGTATACAAACTGCTACTCTGCTTTCTTATGTTTATTGAAGAAATGACTGTAGATTTCTATCAGTTTTCATGTTAGCAGATTTCCCATGAAGTTTGTGGGTATATGATATGTTCACCCTCCATCCATTTGAGGAATTCAATTCCTCTTTTTTAGTTGTCACCTCATGGTTCAAAGGCGCGGTTTCGGTTTAAGTTTAGTGTGATATGCAATAAAATGCTACTTAGGGGCAAAAATAATTTGTGAAGAAATGTGAAATTTTTCTAAACAAAACATTAACATGGTTGACCAATTAGATTTGCACAAGATAACGGTCTATTGAAGGTAGCATTGTTCAAGAGTTAAAACATATTTCTGTTATACATGTTTGGTACAATGTTGCACATTAGGTTATAGTAGCATTAAAAATAGTGTTCAATAATACATGTATTTTAAAAATGAAGGCAAGTCATATCAATTTTATTTCATTACTATTGTTATTTTTTTGTTGTAATTTTAATGTCCTTTGATTTGTGTAAATACCTTTAGTGCTCCTAAAATTATTTATGAATTTTTTGAATCACTAATAATAAGTTAACAATGAAAATATATAGTAAAATAAATGGAAAAGTAAAAGGTGAGACCGAAAAGAGTAAATCGAGAAAATATCAAGAATTGATAGATATTTTTTTGTTTTCCTGACAAATCCAGTATGGGTTCTATTTAGCAGAAATGTTTATGATCTCATCACAACTTGTTCAAGAAAGTCAATCAGATCTATAGTTTTATGTTCCAGCTTGATCATTTGGGTTTTTATAATTTTAGAAGAGATTATGATGTGAAGATTAAGCAAACACCGTTGCTGTCAGCAATAAATTAACAGATGGTAGGAGTTGTAGGGGCGAAGCTGCCATCAAAAAATAAATAAGTAAATACTTTTTTGGGGTGCCAAAGCATGTCGTTGAAGCCTTGATTGAATTAGGATTGACATGCATGTTGTTGATCTTACTTTTTTTTAAAAGTTTGTCTTTTATTTAAGTGTAATAATATATCAATGTACATAATTGGATGATTATGGGTGATTGAGTTGTAATCAAGGATAAGAAGTATGATGGATATATCGCGTTAGCTTATGATTGGTTTTCAATATAACATGTGATCTTAAGATCTTTCAAATGTATTTTTTGCGATATTTTTAGACGTAGGGCCAAATGGACGTAAAAAGTGTCCATGTGCAAGGTGTTATGGTCGTTTTTATAGTACAAGAGATAATGTCAGAGATGATCTGATTGTGAATGGTTTTATGGAAAATTATTTGCCATGGTCATTGCAACATAATTTTCATATTTCCTCTCATGGCGATGGAGGTCAAAATGAAGATTTCGTAAACAATTTTGATGTGGGAGATGACATTGTTGGCATGATACATGACGCCATGGGAATTCCAACTGAGTTCCAATTGTGCAAGAAAGTTTGAACAATGGACAAACTTTGAATGCAAATACAGAAACAATGGATGATGATACAGCAAAAATATATAAGATGCTAGAAGAAGGGCAGCGACCTTTGTTTAGGGGTAGCAAAAAGTTCACTTCGCTTTCATTCATTACTCGGCTTTTGCACATAAAAGTACTTGGTGGGTGGTCAAATAAATCATGCACAATGGTTCTAGAATTATTCCATGAGGTGCTTGAAGAAATAGGGGATGTTGCCTTGTCAAAATCCTATTATGAAGCGAACAAGATAGTGACTGACTTGGGTTTTACTTACGAGACGTGGGATGCATGCCCAAATGATTGCATGTTGTTTCGAGGGGATGACAAGTGTCTGGAGAAATGTGGACTTTGTGGGGCATCTAGGTATAAGCAGCTTGGCAATGACAAGCAAAATGTTGATGATAGTGTGATAAAGAGGAAAAAATAGCCGCCAAACAAGTTCGCTATTTTCCATTAAAGCCAAGGTTGAAGAGATTGTTTATGTCACCTCACACAGCTTCATTAATGACATGGCATTCTAAAGAGCGGGTTGATGATGGTGTAATGCGACATCCTGCTGATAGTCCTATTTGGAAAACTTTGGACAAGTTGTACCCGGACTTTGGTAGTGAAAGTCGTAATGTTCGACTTGTAGCAGCATCTGATGGATTTAATCCTTTCAGGTCGATGAACATTTCACATAGCACTTGGCCAGTTGTTCTCATTCCATATAATCTACCACCATGGTTGTGCATGAAACAACCATCTTTTATTCTTTCGGTGCTAATTGATGGCCCAAAAGCACCTGGGGACAAGATTGATGTATATTTGCAGCCACTCATTGAGGAGATGAAGGAATTATGGTACGACGGTATGAATACGTACGATGCATCAGCTAAAAATATGTTCAAGTTACGTGCATCACTTTTGTGGACGATCAATGACTTCCATGCGTATGCTAATTTGTCGGGTTGGAGCACAAAAGGTAAATTTGCTTGCCCTTGTTGCAATAAGAAGACGAGATCTTTGCGGCTAAAACATAGTCGTAAGCTTTGTTATCTGGGTCATAGACGATGGCTAAAGGAAAGTCATAAATTACGTAGAGATAGAGCTGCTTTTCAAGGAGAGCCAGAGTTAGAACCGAAACCAAAATTATTGTCTGGTTATGAATTGCTAGAACAATTGAAAGATGTTGAGACTATATACAGAAAGGAAGATGTCCTTGGAAAGAGGAAAAGAGAAGAGTTAGAAAAAGAGAAGGAGAAGGAGAGAAAGGCTGCATTAAGAAGAGAAAAACGCAAAGAGAATGAGAAAGGGATGGGGAAAGGGAAAGAAAAAAGGGGAGGAAAAGGAAAAACGAAAGAAAGTAATAATGGTGGAAATGCAAAAGAAGATAGTTGGAAGAAAAAAAGTATTTTTTTGAATTGCCTTATTGGGAGTTTTTACCAATACGTCACATGCTTGATGTCATGCACATAGAAAAAATGTGTGTGATAACATATTGCATACCCTATTGGGCACTCTCGGAAAAACGAAAGATCACTTGAATGCTCGACTTGATCTCAAAGAAATGAAAATTAGGGACCCATTGCATCCTAAGGATAATGGTTCCGGTAAGAAATTATTGCCTCCTGCATGTTTTACACTGGGAAAAAATGAGAAAGACATGTTTTTGAAAGTATTGAAGGATGTGAAAGTACCTGATGGGTATGCTTCGAATATTTCACGATGTGTCAATCTGAAAGAGCGGAGCATTTGGGGTTTAAAGAGTCATGACAATCATATTATTTTACAACTACTTCCTCTAGGCGTGTGAGAAAAATATTGCCAAAGCATGTCGTTGAAGCCTTGATTGAGCTGTCAAACTTTTTCCGGATTTTATGCTCAAAAGTGAATTCAAAATCTGATTTGGAATATCTTCAAGATCGTATTGCACTTACGCTTTGCCATCTTGAAAAGATTTTCCCACCATCCTTTTTTGATATAATGGAGCACTTACCTATACACTTGGCTGAAGAGGCATTGCTTGCAGGCCCGGTACAATACCGATGGATGTACCCAATTGAGAGGTTGGCACCCTTGTTATGTATACATGTATTTTAATCCCCATCATATTCTTCTTTTCATGTAAGTACTCATTGTATTTTTTATATACATAGGTACTTATTGACATTAAAGCTTTACGTTCGTAATCGTGCTCGTCCAGAAGCATCGATTGCAAAAGGGTCTTTGATGGAAGAATGCATGACCTTTTGTACAAGATATCTAAAGGACATTGAAACTAAGTCTACTCGACCCGACCGAAATGACTCTGGTGAAGATAACTTGGGTCGTCACTTTGGCAAAGAAACACCTTGTTTTCTTGATCATATTTCAATAGAGCAAGCACATCGTTATCTACTAGCTACTAGTGATGCCATTAAACCATATAGAGTGTAAGTAATACTATTTTCATAGAATTGATGTTTTCTCAAACTAATTATTAGAACAAGATTCATTAAGTACATACTTTTTTTGATATTCATAGGAGACATCTTCAATTCCTACAAAAGTCAGCCCCTCGAGCACCAAATCATGAACGTCAACGTCTCCATATTAAAGAGTTCCCTTCGTGGTTTAAAAGTGAGGTAATTAATATACGAACATCATTAATGAAGTTTCCTTACATATGTTTAGTTAATTACTACTTAATTAAGAGCTTTTCACCTGATGTGTATAGGTATTGAAAGAGGCAAGTGCACACGTACCGTTAGAAAATGAAATCAAGGACATGGCGTTGGGTCTAACACATATGGCTAAGAGATACAATGGATACATCATCAATGGTTTCAGGTTTCGAACAAAAAGGACGGATAATAGCAGAGTTACCCAAAATAGTGGTGTTGTTGTTAGTGCTGACACAACAAGCTATTCAAGCAGAAAGGATAAGAATCCAATCTCTGGGGACCAAACATTCTATGGAGAGTTGACGGATATAATTGAAGTGCGCTATACTTCTGAAACAAAATTTGTCTTATTCAAGTGTAATTGGGTGGATAATAGGAAGGGGGTAGAAGTTGATGATTACGGTATCACATCAGTTAATTTCAATCACTTACTATATAAGGAGAACAAAGTAACTGACGAGCCATTTATCATAGCATCCCAAGCTCAACAAGTCATGTATATTGAAGACCCTATAGACCCCCAATGGAAAGCTGCTATCAAGATGACAAGTCGTGATACATTTGATATGGGCGTTGATGAAAATTGTAATAGTACACTTGCGGTGCCTCAAGCCCAGCCATATAATCCTCAAGAGCTGGATGAAAGAAGAACTATGGTTGATGATCTTGTGTGGGTGAGAAATGGTGTTGAGGGGACATTGGTTGGGGGTAGAGTTTCTCGACCACGTGTTGAGGAGAACGAGGGTGACAGTAGTGAGTGTAACGATGAAGGTGAAGATGAAGATGAAGATGAGATAGAAGTTGATGCTACTAATGATTTTGAAGAAGAGGAGTTTGATGATACGGACGAAGAGTCTGATGATATGCATGATGATGATATGAATGATGATCTCTATTCGAGCATGAGTGATGATGCCGATGATAAATATGATGATGATTAATTGAATGTATTTATTTATTTATTCTAGAAAGATCATGCTTTTGACTGGATTTAAAGTAGGTTCTTTTGAAAGTTCATAAATAAACGATAAAAGAACTATTCTAGGTTGGTTAATTTTGTTCGATAAATATATATTGCATTGATATTCTTCTTGTTATGTGACCATGTGTATGTTTATGGGCTGTTTTGCTGTTGTTTTAGAGCTGTTTTTGGGGCTGTTTTAATGCTGTTTTGGGGCTGGTTTTTCCTCCTGTTTTTGAGCTGTTTTGGGGCTGTTTTGCTGCTGTTTTGGGGGCTGTTTTGGGCTGGTTTTTTGCTGCTGGTTTTGCAGTTGTTTTGCTACTGTTATGCTGCAAGTTTGCTGCTGTTATGCTGCAGTTGTGTTGCAATTTGCAAGTGGTGCTACCTTACTTTTTTGTTGTAAGTTGTAAGTTGTAAGTTGCAAGTTGCAAGTTGTAAGTTGTAAATTGTAACTTGTATGATATATTGATATTGATGTTAGTTAATTAGTTAATTAGTTAATTAGTTACAATTTTATTTTACATATAAATATGTAATTATGCCTTAAGTTACTGTTGTTTATGGGCTGTTTTGCTGTTGTTTTAGAGCTGTTTTTTGGGCTGTTTTACTGCTATTTTGGGGCTGTTTTTGGGCTGGTTTTTCCTCCTGATTTTGAGCTGTTTTGGGGCTGTTTTGCTGCTGTTTTGGGGGCTGTTTTGCTACTGTTTGGGGCTGTTTTGCTGCTGTTTTGGGATAGTTTTTTGCTACTGGTTTTGCAGTTGTTTTGCTGCTGTTATGTTGCAATTTGCAAGTGGTTCTAACTTACTTTTTTGTTGTAAGTTGTAAGCTGTAAGTTGCAAGTTGTAAGTTGTAAGTTGGAAGTTGTAAATTGTAACTTATATGATATATTGATATTGATGTTAGTTAATTAGTTAATTAGTTACAATTTTATTTTACATATAAATATGTAAATATGTCTTAATTTCTTAGTCCCTAAGGCTACGTCCGTTGGCGATATTTAGAACATTGTTATTAATTGAACTAGTTAAAAAAATAATAGTGATTTCTTTCCTGATTTTACTTACGAGTAATTGTATAACTTATTTCTTGTTATTAATGACCTTGATCTATTCAGTAATGGCACCTCGGAAGAGACGACGCAGCTACACCTTCATGTCTCAAATTCCAAGCCCTACTAACGAAGCCAATCAGCCACAAGGGTTAGTAACGAGGCTTCAACTCATCGGTCACCATCATCATCCCATGCTCCCGCGCAGTCCCAATCTCACCATATCAGTCAGCCCATTCATCATCCACCATCACAATCGCGACAAGCACATGGCGAGTCTCATAACAATGCCTCCCTATCAAATGCATCAACAGGTGAACTATTACTTTACTATTGCATTTAATATATGTTCTTCTATGATATTGAATACTTGGAATTGCAGCTCCTAGCACGAGTGACACTAATTGTAAAAGAGGACGAGGACCAGCTGTAGGGTACCAAGGAACAGACAAGATCAAAGTGGTGTTTAACAAATATATGCAACCTATTGGGGATTCTAGCACTGACTTCATAAATGTTCTTGGAGGAATTGCTAGGTGTGGGGCTCATGCGCCTTTAGATAAACTTTCATGGCACTTAATGCCTGAAACCAACCTTGACATAATTTGGAGGGAGGTTCAGGTATATATGTATCCATCAATCTTTATATTGAAAATAGTTAAATTAGGACTTGGTTTCTCATTTTAGTTTCTATAGAACTAATTATTATTTCTTATTTATAGCATAAGATAGATGTTACAGACGAATATAAGAAATTTTGTTTGAAGAAAGTAGGAGAGCTTTGGAAAAAATGGAAATACTGTGGTGAAAGATGATTTCTTTATGCCAAACAAGGATGATCCTGAAAAGGCTTTTGATTCCACCAACCGATACTCGGGTAGATCCTGATCAGTGGCCATTATTGGTCGACTATTGGCAAAGTGAAGAGGTTAAGGTATGCATGAGTTTAGGTGTTGTTGAGGTATGTCATTTTTTGTGCCAAGTATCTAATTAGTATTAGTATGTTATTTTTCTCTCAGACTCGAGCGGCACGCAATTCTACCAATCGCAAGCAGCTAGAGTTCCCACACAGAACTGGAAGAACATCACATGCAAATATTCGTGAGGAGGTAAACTATATACATTGCACATTTTCCCTCTTTTTCATATTAAGGATGTTCAGCGAGACATTTGATTTTGGAGAAAAACAAACTAAGATGCTCTCTTGGTGCATACTAAAACACACACATGCACACACAGAGGCACATTATGCATATCAACATACTTGTTGGCCATTCTTGTTGGAGATTACTATTTTGTGTTGGAGATTACTATTTTGTGATTGGATAGTGATGTTCTTAGTTTGCTACCTGTCACATTTGCTTTTGCTTTGCTTTGCTTTGTTTTAGGAGATGAGTATTTTGGATTCTGAACTGCTTTGCTTTTGCTTTGCTTTGCTTTGTTGGGGTGCCCTCGCTTGATGGGTGTGCACCATTGTTTTGTTGTTGTACGTAAATGCTTTATTGGGGTGCCCTCGCTTGATGGGTGTGCACCATTGTTTTTTTGTTGTACGTAAATGCTTTGTCAAAACAGTCCCATGATGTCCTTTACGAACAACTTTATGTCTTTGCATTGTCAAAGGCATGCTTAGGCACAAGGGCCAACTGGCCAAGGCACAAGTTTGGGCCTCAGAAGTGCAAGGTGAGGTGCCATCACGACATGACTTTGGAGAGTACAATTCTGAATGCCTGATTTAAATGGTATTTTGACTGAGAGAAAATGGGGGAATTCAAAAGACTTCAACCAATATTGCACAAGTTGGCTGTCTCAAATAGGGAAAAAAGAGATTGCACAACAAAGCCTCCCTAGTCAGTATAAGCGGAACGAATATGTATTGGAAAATGAATTCATTCAATGCATCTAAAAGCAATCATGTAAGCTCAATGAGCCCTAGTTACAAGTGCGCAACATTTCTGTAGATGCTCATCATTAGAGCTCTCATACTACCTGCTTACCTAACAAAAAACCCATCCTTAATTCCCCTTCTTAACTACTCTAATGTTTCCACCTTGGCATACAACCTTCAATTTTCTTAGTAAGAAGACCATCACTGCTAATCACCCCATAATTTCCACCCTTTCAAGAGAAATAATCAAGGATCATGCTATTAGGAGTCCTCTTTTAGATTTAGCACCCTCACCTATCCATTGTTACTATTAACAAGGTCTTGGACATGGTGCCACAGGTTACATTGTTTCTTAAACGAAAAATCTCACAACAAATTATTATTTTGTTTGCCTTATGGCATACCATAGACTAACCCAATGAACTGAACCACCTACAAGCTTCATAACTTCTAGCTTCTAGCTTCACAATATCTTGCACCATTAAAAAAACACTGGAAGCAAGATTGAGCACTGTCATCACTTACTTCTTTTGAGACGGAGGGAGTAACAAAAAAAATGCATGATTGCACTCCTAGTAGCGATTACTTAACACTATAGATGGTCTGATTCTAAAAGATGCGTGGTTTTTCAAAAGTTCCAACAGTTCTATTGAGGAAATTAAAAATGGTGACATTTTCACTGAATTAATAAGGCTTTCTAGTTTTCTTCTACTAATTATTATTCTTAAAGTAGCACAATAATCTTCTTAGTATCATTCTAATATACTGAATTCACCAATTAGCAACGCAATTAAATGAAACACCTATATTTTTTTTATTTTGATAGGTAAGTATGACCTCTTGGTATGGGGATTGGAACCAAGGACGTCAAGGCCTTTGCCTCGACTACCTTGCCATCTCTCCCGCTCCTTGAATGAAACACCTATATTTAGACTTCAAGCATAAAAACAGCCGGTAACGGAAACAAAAATGTAATTCTAGGAAAGAACATCTTCTTTTATACACTCGAAAAAATTTACCTCTAATACTGTGTAAATAGATAATGAAGTTTCCCCATTAATAACAATGCTTTTAAGAAGAGAACTATGACATTGGTCATAAGTAAGTAAGATGTGCTAAGTCGGCAAGAACTGCACAAAAGAAGTAATATAACAATGATTAATAAAAAAAGAAAAGAAGTAATATAACAATGATTAGTAACACTGGAATTGTGTCTACTTAGATCAAGATTCTGGATCGCATCTGATTAAGCAACACATTAGGTAGAGGTGAATCGGGATCCTCTTAATTACTAGATTTTATCAATACACCTTTAGATGACTGCCTTTTCCTCCTCCAACCACCTTATCTGGATCAAACTTAGCTCCAACCAGGCAAGTAGTGCATACTCAATGTACCAGTCGTTGAAATTGACAATGGTGCTTTGCTTTGCTTTGTTTTGCGACAATCTATTATACATCTTGAATACATACATGAGCGCTTTACGCACTAGATTGCGAGCATCCTATAGATGAAGATCAATGAAATAGTTTTTCTTTTTGTCAATTCTGAATCACTCTCGTTATTAAATTTCCATAATTGGTAAAGCTCATCTTCTACCCCATTATATGCATCCTATTCTTATCCTTTTAGCCCCTATCAATATTTGATTCTTTCCTGCCAGTAGATTAGGAGTACCTTTTCAATGTATCAGGGCTATTTTAGGCAATTTGATCAAGATGCCCGGTGCAAGACTAGCTTCGCTTAGGAGATAATACTCTTTTATGGTAAGTGTGAAGTGTTCCCAAGTGCATGTGTAATTTCACGCGAGGATCTACTAAAAACAAGAGGAATTTGAGCGAGAGTAAACTCTTTGAGTTTTTAATGATACTTTCACAACCATAAGGGTGCAAATAATAATGATGAGTCATTTACCTAGTCTGAGTAAAGATGTGAATCTTCTAATACCGAAAGACAGTTATGGGAAACATGTGATGTCAATGTCCGAAATGTTAACATGTATAATGTATCATTGCTTTGGTTAGCAAGTCAAATGACATTAATTTCATCATTTGTTGTGGTTCATAAGCCTTGAAATAAGAATTTTAGAAACAAAACGAGGTACGGTCTATACAGGAAGAAATTCGGTGTTGTTACGTCATGAGGAGTTGGAACCAGATTATTCATTATATAGAAATCCATTTTCATGAATGTTATGTTAGAAAATTGAAACCATTACACACTCCAAAGTTGTCATATTTATTTAGAATGGTTGTGATGTGATCCTTGTCTTATTTACATGTAAGTCTCTTCCTTAGTGCTATGATGTTTCCGATTTCGAGATGTTTATTCAACGAATCGTCTCTACTCTCGGGTTTTATTCATTCCCGTATAAAATACTTTAATTAGTCTTTTAGCATCTAATGATATTGTTGCTTTCCATTAATTATTACTCAGTAGGATATTGTGTTGGTAGCCTTATACCATGAATGTATTCTGATTAGCTTGACATCAAACGAGATTATTGTATGTATCAATCATTTAATCTTTAGCCCATTACATGGATTACACCTAATGAATTCGTATTAGTTTTTGAAATGAGGGTCGATCCTCAAAGAAGTTACCTTGCTTCTCATCAAAGGTTCACTAAAGAAGTAGCGATATCAATCTTGAGTGTGTCTCGTAATATTATTTATATGCCAATGGGGTTGTTCTTGCTCTAGATGATAAAAGCTAGAGAATGTCTATCTATCATCATAACATTGTTGCTAAATGGGTGAGCATGTTTCTTTTGAAATCGATTCGAGATGGAAATATGTTTCTTTGCTTATGCCATCTAGGTGTTCATGTACGGATTAAAGATGAACATCACACATATTGAAGCTAAGGCTTAATGATGCTAATCCTTATAAGACTAGTGTTGTTTCAATGCATTGTTAAAATGTCTATTAAGTCTTTTGTTTCCCAAGTTTGTAAAACACCTTGTGTTGATTATCGATTAAGGATGTTTTGTCTTTCACTTTGATGGTGGCTGTTATTAAAAAAAGAAAAAGAAAAAAAAGAAAGAATAAGGATGCATGATAACTTTGATGAGTTTTTAAAATAATTGGGAAGTTGAAATGGATGATTGAAAAGATTGCATGGGTGTAGGTAGGAGCGACCCACGTGTCAAGAATTATTAAGTTTTTGATATAGTTGATATTTTTCATATGATACTGAGCATGAAGTTGTCAACAGGATAAATGCTATCAGGTAATTTAGCTCTACATATTGTTTTTTCACTTCCTTTTGTAAGGTAGATTTCTTGCCCTCCATTCAATTTATATTATCTTCTTTATCACTAAATATCATTTTTTTTATAAAATTACAATAATTAAGAACCTCTGATTTAACAACCCTATACTAATACTTCCCTAAAGAACAATCAAAACTCTCGACCAATGTTGATATGCATCTCATTTCTACTTAATGTTTAGAATTTCAATAGCGACTTCTAAATCATTCCATGTTGAGATCCAATGTCGGTAAAGAAGTTTAGAAATCAATATCATATTATGATCAATACATGGACTTGGTTGCGTTGCATATTGGTAATTTGATGTCTTTGTTTTTGCCTAAGAAATCTGTTCACCTTGTGTACTTATTAGATGAGTGCGAACAATGAAGATACTTCGCGTGCTAACGTGTTCATCAAGACAGTAAAAGGATGGTTGCATACCTCACGATGATACTAGAAGCCTAGTTGTAAGTAGTTTAATTAAAAAATTCATTATTATATGGTTTCATTAATTTAATGTTCACGTATAAAAAATACTTTTGTTTTTGTTTTGTTTTTAGGAGCGGATGGTGAAAAGCTAAACGAGGTACCGAAGAGGAGCGAGCGGAAGCTTATAAAGAGCAAGTTTTGTTGAACTCATGGGGCCCGATGGACATGGGCGTGTGAGAACTTTTGGTTCAGGACCATCTCCTCGTCATATTTTGGGGGCTCGGTCATCTTCAACAACTACACCTTCTTCAGAGGTAATAGATAAGCTAGTGGAAGCTAAGGTAGCGCAAATAGCATCTCACTACTTGAAGAAACAACAGGAGTTTGAAAAGACACAAATGGAGACACTTGAAAAAGTTGAACGTATGCAACGCTTAATGGAGGTACATGGGCTACTGCCATTGTCGCCACGTCCAGGCACAAATGGCGGCGGCTCTGGATCTAGTGTAGGTCAGGTATACCCTTATCATGTTCACCCTTTCATTGAGTCGTACGTTAATTTTTTTGTGGAATTCTTGCTTATTATATTATTTTTATTATAGGCTCAGATCAACCTTCCCAATTCTTCGATGGATAACGTGAGCTAGCAAATTCTAGGGATGACGTCGACTCTTTTGTTTTTGAACAGATGATGCTACAAATTCACAGTTTTTCGTTTGAATATGTGCTAATGCTTTTGATTTGGATATGTACGTTGATATATGTACTTTATGGGTTTGTGTTTCTTAATTAACTAGTATAACTTTGTGTAGGTATTCGTAGTTTTTCTTTTGAATATGTGCTAATGCTTTTGATTTGGATATGTTGATATATGTTTATGAGTTTGTGTTTCTTAATTTACTAGTATAACTTTGTGTAGGTATTTTCAAGAATTGCAATTGTTCCCTTTTTAATAATGTATGGTGGATTGATTATTTCAACACACCAAATGGTGGGTTAGTTTAGTATTTTTCTTAAAGTACAATCGTGCCAAATGTAATTGGGAGGGCAAATACAATCGTGCCAAATGCAATTCGGAGGGCCGGAAAAACAATGCCAAATGTAATTGGGAGGGCAGGAAAATAGTGCCAAATGTAAATTGGGAGGATAGGAAAAACCGTCCCAAATGTAATTGGGAGGGCAAGAAAACCGTCCCAAATGTGATAGCGAGGGCAAGAAAACCGTCCCAAATGTAATTGAGACAATAGGAAAAACCGTCCCAAATGTATTTGGGAGGGCAAAAAATCGTCCCAAAAAGTATTTGGGATGACAAAAAATCCGTCCCAAAAACCGTCCCAAATGTATTTGGCAGGGCAAAAAACCATCCCCAAAAAGCGTCCCAAATGCATTTGAGAGTGCAGAAAATCCGTCCCAAAAACCGTCACAAATGTAATTGGGACACCAGGGAAAAACCGTCCTAAATGTAATTGTGACGGCTGAAAAAACCGTCCCAAATACTCTTTTTGGGACGGCATTTTGAAAAACGTCGCAAATACTCATCAGTCGGGACAGCCATGAAAAATCGTCGCCTTCTCCGTGACAAATACTTTTTGGGACGGTTTTTGGCCGTGACAAATGTTTTTGGCACCCTCGTATTTGAGAGGGAGCGAAAACCGTCCCAATGCCGTCCCAAATACCTTTTGTGACGGTTTTGGAAGTATTTGGGGCGGTTTTGTGCTGTCCCAAATACTCATATTTCTTGTAGTGTCTGTTTGATGGATGCTTTAACAGCATCGCACAGCAGTTCAAAGAGAATTTGTGCCCAGTTAAGACGGATGTTGAGAATGACAGTAGAGGTGTATTCCAGCTAGTCTGCTGTTATCACATCATGAGTGCCATTCTTAAAAATTAAACTCTTGTTGATAGATGACTGATGAAGTAGACATCGTCTTCAAAGAGAGTCCTCTTCATTTTCGCTTGAGCCTTCTTTGGGGTGTTCTCTCCACGTATGTAAGACCAGACTAAGTCTTTCTCAGCAGCGGTGAGAGAAGTAGGTCCCTCGAACTCAACGCTGATAGTCTTGGTGATCCGGGATGCAGAAATGGTGATGGAGATGGTCCTGACAACAGCAGAGATAGATGTCCTGGATTCATTGATGATTGCCTTCTGGAAGAATTCTTCCGCTAGATGGTTGTTGTAGTCATCATCTTCCAGCATAAAAAGAGGCAGAATTCCAGACTGATTGAGGTCATCAACAATTTTGACCCCCGAGGTGTAGGCTCGAACAGAAGCTTCATCAATGCACATCCCCGGATATACATAGAGGAGGGCAACTTGGGAATGGCGAGATCTGAGCTTGGAGCCTGTTCAGGAATATCAGAAGAAGAAGTTCCAGCCTGAAGAATTTCAAGTAACCAATTAGGGCAAATACTTGAAAACTCGAAACTTGAGCAAAATATACCATTAGGCCCTAGAAATTTACTAGATATCACATGAAATTTCATAGACCGGCGGAGCCTCACACGGAATATGTACAGAAAACTGAAATTGATGTATAATAGACAGTAATCTGTAGCTAATTCTAGCAATGAGCAATAAATTATAAAATATATAGAGATTTTGAGCAAGAAATTTTATTTACAGTCAACAATGGCGGATTCATAGGAAGAGATATTTAAAATCGAACTTACAACCTAGAGAGTGAGTCGAGGTTAGATTTGTCTTACCATTGAAGAAGATTGCAGATGAAGGATACAAAAATGGAGATTTTTCTGCAGATTTTACTCTAGAACGATGCGAAGGGAGTAAGAGTTGTAGAGAGAAGAAAAAGTTATAGAGGGAAGAGTAAGAGACATTTTGTGATTTAAGTTTTTGACGGTTGAGGGTTTATAAATGAAAAGGCGTGAAATCAGTCATAGAGACTGGTGAAAAGACTTTAAGTCAGACGCCTTTTCTTTGAAAAGACTTGATGAGTGACGGCTTTAGGATAGAGAAAAAGTACATTTTTGAAGAATATCTCAACCAATTTTAAAATCAAACCCTTACAATTTTCATAACTAACCTTCTAAAACTAGGAGTTTAGAGAACTTACCTTTGCCTTCCAGTGATTAGATAACTTGCTGACTTTACTTTTAAAGAAATAATTCTGCTTACATACAAGATCAAGTCTGCTTAATAGAAGATGTCAAGTCTGCTTAAAAATTTAGAAAAATATATTTTAATTGAAATTAAGAAGTTGGGTCAAGCATACCAAGCTCTCCCCTTAGATAAGCAAACATGTCTACTTCCAGTGCTTTTGTAAAGATGTCTGCTAGTTGATGTTCAGTTAAAATGTACTTCATGCTTTTGTTTCTCTTTTCTACATTATCCCTTAGAAAATGATATCGAACATCGATGAGCTTGGTCTTGGAATGCATCACGGGATTATAGGTGATCGAGATTGCTGAGGTGTTATCACACATGATTGGGCAGTCAGCTACTTTGATGTCGTAATCCACCAACTGTTGTTTGATCCAAAGTAGTTGACAACAGCAGTTACCAGCAGCTATGTATTCTGCTTTCGTTGTGGAGTTTGAGACTGAAGCTTGTTTCTTGCTAGCCCAGGAGACAAGCCTGTCTCCTAGAAATTGACAAGTTCCACTAGTGCTTTTTCTATCTACTTGACAACCAGCATAGTCAGCATCTGAGTAGCCAACTAAGTTGAAGGAGGATTCCCTTGGGTACCAGATACCTAAGTTGGTGGTATCTGAGACATATTTAATTATTCTTTTGGCTGCAAGAAGGTGTGACTCATGAGGGTCTGCTTGAAATCTAGCACATACTCCAACAACATACACTATGTCAGGTCTGCTGGCGGTGAGATAGAGCAGAGATCCGATTATCCCCCTATAGTGGGTGACATCAACTTTCTTTCCTTGTAAGTCTTTTGAAAGTTTGCATTTAGCAGCCATTGGTGTATAAAAGGTGTTTGCCATTTCCAATCCAAACTTTTTGACAAGTTCTTTAGCATACTTGGATTGGCTGATGAAGATTCCTTTTTTGGATTGATGAATTTGAAGACCTAAGAAGAATGTGAGTTCTCCCATCATGCTCATTTGAAACTTTCCAGTCATGAGTGTCTCGAATTGCTTGCACAGCTTCTCATTTGTAGAACCAAAGATGATATCATCGACATATATTTGCACCAGCAGAGAGTGACCTTTGTGCTTGAGGATAAAGAGAGTGGTATCGATTTTTCCTCGAACGAATCCATGTTCTATCATAAACTTCAATAGAGTCTCATACCAGGCACGAGGAGCTTGCTTAAGACCATAGAGGGCCTTTTTGAGCTTGTAGACATGAGTCTCTTTTCCTTTTTCCACGAAACCTGGAGGTTGAGTGACATAAACAGTCTCTTGAAGATCACCATTGAGAAATGCACTCTTGACGTCCATTTGATATAACACAAAGTCCTTGTACATAGCATAGGCTAAGAAGATTCTGATGGCTTCCAACCTTGCTACTGGAGCAAATGTTTCATCATAGTCGATTCCTTCTTCTTGGAGATATCCTTGTGCAACGAGTCTTGCTTTGTTTCAAATGATGTTCCCATCTTCATCCTTCTTGTTTCTGAACACCCATTTTGTGCCAATGATAGTATGATCAGCAGGCACTACAAGAAAACAAGGCAATTGAAACAGATTTTTCGGTTGCAATTCTTGAAAATCGGTTTCAAATTGATGTTTGCAACAGAAAATGTCTATCACAATTTCCATCGCAATATGCCTCGTCGCAAAATGGGACTAATGTCTTGTGCGTTGCAAAAACTATTGCAACGAAAACAAGTAGTTGTTGGTTCGGTTTCAATGTGCTTCCCAGGGCATTTTTCACATCCGTTGCAAACAACAACTGATTTAGTTCTGTTTCTAAATTGCAACTAGTTTTTTCGTTTCAAATTTGTCACTAGGAGAAATAAACTAGCAACTATTTTTTTTTTCCGTTTCAAGTATACAACCTAATTTTTCAGTTGTAAAAGTCCGTTGTTGGTTTGTAGCTAAATTTCAACAACAAAAAAAATTAACAAAAAAATTTGTTGCAATAAATTATTTTCTGAAAATAAAATATTACTAATATTAGGTCTATAAATATTTTCTCAATTGTACCCGATTGAACATTTCACATAAAATATCTCAAATCAAACAATTAAAGTCAACAAAGCTTCAAACATTACGTTCAAAATGCATAGAAAAACTGTCATACTAAACTATCATACTATTAAGCTGCGTAAATAAAATTGTCAATTTGTCATACTATTAAACTACATAAAAGTTGGTTGACGATGCTTGGACCTCTATGTTCTCAAATTGACTCTTGCAAATGCAACCAGAAATCATCTTTCATTTGCTCAAAATTAGCCTCATGTGTGGATTGTAATTGTGTCGTGACTTCTCTTTGGATATCATCCCTCATTTTCTCAACTCTTTCGACCAACTTATCTTCAAACTCTTGGGTCTTTGTGAAATCTTCATTTCAACGTGCAAATGAGGAACTCGTACTGCTACTCAAGATCTCTGATGCAGGAACCAATGAACCAAAGTCTTACAAACGATTCTTTGCAACACCACCATATGCATCCACCCAAGCTGTAGAATCAAAACTATCACCTTTCTTTCGAGCGGTATAACCCTCCTAAAATGTAAGATAAATGAATATTATAAGTAACTTTTCAATTTGCATTTTATAAATAATAAAAGAGCATTCAGATCAAAGATACATCTTTCAATAGCAATCTAGTATAATAAAATGTTTAGAGTGCTAATAGAAGTGATAAAGCATTTATTATAAACTCACAAGGAATTTTTATGACTTAGCAACCACAAACTCCCCACTTCCTTGCTTTCTCTTGTGGGTTCTAAGGAAAACATCATCTTTTGTGATCACTTTGTCAGGTATCTGTAATGACAAAAGAATAATAATATCCTCTATGTTATATCAAGAGTAACCAAAAAACATATTAAGTTTAGCAACAAGATTGTAAATATTCTCTTGGGTTCAATCAAAGTATTTTACTAAGGAAACCCGAACTGATCGTATTAAGTTTAGCAAGACACTTCACTTCATTTGGTCAATGGTCAGGTTAAGATTTAACAGAAAATAGTAGGTCCAAGAATAGGGGAATACCAAAACTAACAAGACAGAAAATAATAGCTGAAATTCAAAAGTGGCACATAAACTATTGGGAACTTCAGAAATTATAAACAAGGTTGTTTTAGATATAAAAACAGAGCCAAATTTTACGAGACGTAGAGGTGAATCGTTCATAAACAACAACTGAAATTCAACAAGAAATTAGTTTAATCTATATCTATATGCATCCAAACACATCTAATTCTCCCAGAAAATAACAGAACAAACAATGATTCTAAGGGCTGATTTGACTTGCCTAAAGTCTTGTAGAAGGGTTAAGCAATATGTTGGAAAGATTTAAAAACTCAAACTAAGCATATAATAGTCCAGAATCACATAAGAGCCAAGGACAAATCAAAATTATATACGAAACTCTAGCCAAATTAGAACAATAAAACAAGTGAATAGTAACTTACGTGTTCTGAATAATAACGGTATCTCTAATCCTTCTCGGTGGTCGCACTCTACTCTCACCACAACATCTCCTCTTCAATCGTTAGACATCCTTCTCTGCATTTAGAAATCATATATTTATATCGTTTAAAATTATGGAATTAAAACAATCTTGAAATCCAACCTAGCTTGTAAAACGTCTTCATTCATAGTGAGAAATTAGCAGTTTAATGTTGATTAATTAAAACCATGTACTTATTAGATGGGTTCTGTTGCAAACAATCAGTCAAGTATGTGACTTGATGTGGAATTTGTGTCAAGAGAAGGCACTCCTCTCAAAGAAGGTCTTATTAGATTTATTAAAGTGGTTATTAGATTTATTAAAGTGGTAGCTTAATTAGCTACACATATCTTTTCATGCTAAAATGTACAAGTACCTCTCTGCTTTGAAATTAAAATGGACTCAAGTCAAAGAGAATGAGAAGGATATTGCCAAGCACACGCAACAGCACCAACAAAACTTAGGTTTAAGCTCATCTACCTACTTGCTTCCTCAACCCTTGCCACTACAACCACCCCATTCGCTTCCTTCTCTAACTATCGGGTTCAAAATCCCGAAGGCCACTACAAGGAGGGATTTTTTGGGGACGTTTTTACAAGCTAGGTTCGATTTCAAGTGTCCAATAAGTGGATCAAGACTCTATATCACTCAATGTTCATTTTAAATCCAACGTAGCCTCGAAATCACATTCACAAGTGAGACAATGGCCACAAAAAGATAAAAAACGTAAAGCTAGCGCCAATTAATCTCTTGCTCTATAACCGAACAAAATGATTATTTTGGGGACCGAATGAAATGATAATGCCAAGAAAATGAATCATTCTTTGTTTGTAGAGACTGGACTTTAGTAACCGCACCACAAAACTCAAGCAAGAAATAATTAAGACAATAATTGAATCCCCATTAAGTCATTTAATTCGTGCTTACAAAACCGCCTAGTTACACGGACACTATTTTAAACTTTCTTTAGAAAGTGGTTAAGTATTACTCCCTCCGCTCCACTCTACCTTCTATTAACAATCCCGCCTCAAAACTCAATTTAATAAATATTAGTATGTGTTTTCAAAGATACCCTAATTTCAGTACACTTCAACTTTAAAAAATTAATCTAGTACTTCAAACTAAGGCTATCATGGAAAACTATTTTAATCAATAACATGTTTTACTTTCAATTGTGGAATGGAGATGTAATAGGTCAATAATGCCATTTTTAGAATCATGCGTGAAGTCAGTATATTATATACAAAACATGAAAATGATTTAGATATTATATAAAGGCATCTTATGAAGGCAAATCAAAAGGTCAAGAATATTATCTAGAAAAGTGTAAATGATGCACATGATAAATTTGGCATGAAAAGAGTTAACATTGCTAAAAGTCCAATGCCTTTTACAAAGTAGCATAATCCAATTGACTCACAACCATATAATCATCAACATACATGAAAAAAAATGCATACACGGAACATGATTGTACATGGTTGAAGAGGACTGCTGAAGCTGCACAGGTTCAAGAAACAATCAACCCCTCATGATTCCATGGAAAAAGACATAAGAAATCTCAATAATTGAAGGAAGGAAAAAAGAAAAAGAAGAAATTGAGGCAACCATGTATCAAAAATAAGAAATTGAGTCTCTCAAAACACACGAGCCGATCTAATGGAGCTAAAACTAGCAATATTCATTTCTTATACAACAAATGGAAAATGGAAAGATAGTAACAACAACAATTAAATGTGATAATAAAAATGGATAGCCAATTATAACCCCTCCCCCAAACCCTAGTTGTAATAACGAAGGGCACGCTCCAATCATAGAGCTTCAGATATATATACATATCTATATATAATCAAGTAGAGAAAAACGGGGATGGATCGAGATTGATGGGATGTGGGGATTTGATTAAGAAAATCAGAATGTGTGTGTGAGAGAGAGAGAGAGAGAAAGAGAATACCTTGTTCGATCAATTCGGTGGAGGCAGAAGAAGATGGTCTTTCACCGACAAAAGGAGTAGCACGAATTTAACTGGCGGGAGACGCAACAATGGAGAGAACTCGAGAGCGAGAGAAGGGTTTTGGTCTTTTGTTTATTTGGGGAAGGTAGCAAATGCAGGAGGAAGGTAGAAGGTTAGAACATACTAGCTACGCTACTACCTTGTTTTAGACTAACCTTTTCAATTTTTTATAAAATAATAATCATTTATTAATACTTGCAACTGAAATTGATACAAAAACTCGAAACATAAGTTTATCAGTTTCAAGTACGGTTGCAAAATTAGACGTCATTCTTCCCTCCAGTTTTTCACCCAAAACAAAGCGCAACTGAAATAGTTTTCCATCAATTACTTAAGTTAAAAATTAATTATGCGCTAGATTTGTTGCAATTTTCGTTGCACACTTGTCAAGTTAAAACGGATTTTGATTCGGTTGCAAAAATCTGTTTCAATTGTCCTGTTTTCTTGTAGTGAGGTTTTGGGACTAGCTTCCATACTTGACATCTTTCAAATTGCTGAAGTTCTTCTTGCATGGCTTCCAGCCAACTTGGATCTTGTAACGTTTCATCAACCTTCTTCGGCTCATCTTCTGAAACAAATGTAGCACAGAACATACATTCATTTCTGGAAGATCTTCTGGTCTGCACTCCGACATGAATGTCACCAATGATTTGAGAAATAGGATGATCTTTACATGTTCTTGAGAATGTAGGAATATGATGATTTACTGTTGTTTCTTCATGACGAGGTTCAGAAGGAAGACTAGGAGGAAGATCAGCTGAGTCTTGATGAGTTTGTTGTTTAGAATTTGGTTCAAAGGTGAGTTGAAGAAAAGGATTTTTAGGTTCAGAAGCAATGGGTTTTGGATTGGAGTTTTCTTGATCAGGGTTGAAGTCTTCTGGTGACTCATTTGATAAGAGATGATGGTCAGGGATATTTGATTGAGTTGCTGGAGTTGGATTAGGTGTATGAGAGGATGATGGTTGGGAGGTACCTGTCTCAACATCAACAAAATCATCAGCAACATTTGGAGCCATGTGTGGCTCTAATAAATCAAATTCATCAAATGAGATATGAACGGATTCAACTATTTTTAAAGATCTTTTGTTGAAAACCCTATAAGCTTTGGAGTGTAAGGCATAGCCTAGAAAATTACACCTTCGTTGGTTTTGTTATCAAATTTCCTTCTATAATCATTACCATTGTAGACTACAAAACACTTACAGCCGAAGATTTTAAAAAATCCAATGTTTGGGGCCTTACCTCTCCAAAGTTCATAGGGGTTTTACCGTGAAATTTGTTGATTAAGGATCGGTTCTGAGTAAAACAAGCAGTGTTGATGGCTTCTGCCCAGAAGTGTTTGGGCAACTTTGCTTCAGCAAGCATAGTTTTAGCAGCTTCGAAAAGTGTTCGGTTTTTCCTTTCTGCTACACCATTCTGCTGTGGTGTCCTTACTGCAGAGAAGTTGTGGCCAATGCCATGATCATCACAGTACTTTGCTATTCCATTATTTGTGAACTCAGTACCATTGTCTGATCGAAGGTCACTGATTTCATCAAGTTTTTGCGTTTGTAGTCTTCTAAATAAAGCTGTAAGAAGATCGTATGTGTGGTCTTTAGAAGACATCATTTCTGTCCAAGTATATCTTGTATAGTCATCCACTACTACTAGTGTGTATCTGTGACCACCATAGCTGATAGTAGTCACTGGTCCGAAGAGATCCATGTGGAGAAGTTGCAGAGGTCTTGATGTTGCGAGTCCTGGTTTGCTCTTGAAAGCGAGTCCCGGTTTGCACGATCATGATCAGAGAGACCTTTGATTCCTTTTAACCTTCTTTGGATAGTTTAGACTTTGAAGTTCAAATGCTTGTCCACAACCAGCTTTTGTCTTGATGTCCAGCATAGACCAAGGTTGAGCAAGAGACTGGATCCTTTGATGTCACATCTGTTTGAGGAGAATTGGCAAATAACTCCTTTATCACAGAATTGGGAAATACTCAGAAGATTATGCGACAAGCCTTCTACTAGAGAGACTTTTCCTATGGAGAGATTTCCTCGAATGATGGATCCGTAGCCAATAGTTCTTCCTTTAGCATTATCTCCAAAGATGACTGGAGGGCCTTCTGCTTCAGAGATATCAGAGAGAAGGCAAGATTCTCCTGTCACGTGTCTTGAGCAGCCACTGTCTAGATACCATACATCTTTCCTTTTTGAACTAGAAGCAGCCACTAGGCATACCTGAGATGGAGGAATAAGAAAATCATGGTCCCCTTTTATTTTTCTATTGGGTCCAATTGGTTAGCGTATTTTCGGAACCCATACTTGCTTGACTTTTGGAAAATGGGATCCAGTAGGCTTCATGATGGATTTCAGCAGACATTCATGGACCAAGTGGCCTAAACATTTGCAAAAGGTACATTTATGAAAATTACGAAAATCCGATTGACCATACTGGGTGTTTGTATTCTTTTGAACATTTTTCTTTTTAACAGAAGCCTTTGATTTAACAGACTTGTTATCAGCAGGCTTAGGAACATCTGTATGAGGCTTCTTGGGTCTGTACGTAGCAGTTTTTGCGTTGGCAGTAGTATACTTGCTGGTAGCAGACTTTGATACCTCATACATTTTACCTTTAAGCTTGTTGGTATCAACATTCTGTATGCCAGCCGCACCATTAGTAGTACTATTGATGAATCTTATAGGTTTGAGCAGACTCTTTGTGGGCCTCGAAATAGCAGCCTCTGTTTTCACAGAGGTGCTGGTGGAGGGTCCTTGAGAGTCAATACTACCTTTAGCATTTTTGCCGCGATGATTGCTTTGCCTTTGAAGCGTCACTGTTTTTGATAATTTGAACCTTAGGATATTTATATGGAGTAGCAGTATATCCAATTCCTTGTTTACCCTTGTTAGGCTTCAGATATTGTGCAGGAATATTATTTTGCATTTTAAACTGTTCTGCTTCTTGTTCAGAGGTTGAGCCAGAAGTGCTTTCAGAGAAACCTAGCCCTGTTTTATTTGACGTGGGCTTCTGATCTCCTAGAATTTGATCAAAAATAGCCGTTGAGTTATTCCATGAGTTGATGGTCTTTTGTAACTCATCTTTCTCAACAGATAGCTCTTTGGCATGATCAATAAGGCATGCAACCTTTTCATTGAGAAACTTGTTCTCTTCTTTTAACTTGATACTTTCCTGCTGGACTTCATGGAGAGTTTTTAACTCGGCTTCCAAAGATAGATTTCGCTTCTCATGATTTTTAGCTAACTTAACATAGGCCTTTCTAAATTCATTGAATTCCTCTAGCATGTCCTGAGCATCCTTGAGGATTTCTTCTTTTGAAGGCTCTTCAAAAGGTTGTTCAATATTAGCTTGAAAAGGAGAGTATTTAACTTCACTATCTGAGTCATAGGTGGGAGGTGACTCTAGAGCAACAAGGCAAATGTGAGCCTGCTCTGGTGAATCATCACTATCATCCTCATCAGAATCAGTTTCAAACCAAGTAAATGCTTGATTTTCTTCTAAGTCCTCAGCCAGTAGACCTCTATGTTTAGAAAATGATTTAGACAGTCTCCTTTTATAAGCTTCATATTTTGGCTTAGGACATTTAGAAGCAAAGTGACCAGGCTTCCTGCAGTTGTAGCAAACTAACTCATTGTTTTGTGAGCTTTCAGCAGACTTTCTGAAAGTCTGCTGGTTTGCTTCCTTCTTTTTGTTAAATTTTGAGAACTTTTGAAACTTCTTAACAAACATAGCAAATTGCTCGTCAGAGAGAATTTCATTGTCATTTGAAGAAGAAGTAGATGGTTTATTTTCTTGGGCAGGAATTTCCTGAGAGATAGCAGAAAAGGAAGGAAGTTTAAAATGTTTGTCCTGTTCTTGAGCTTGAAGCAATTTTGCTCATAGACAGTTAAACTCGCATACAAACTTCTGAGGTGCATGGAGTTTAAGTCTTTGGACTCTTTTATAGCAGTGGTCTTAACATGCCACAAACTTCCCAAGGAAGCTAAAAATCTCATATTGACTTCCTTAACACTATATTCTTTTCCTAAGGAATAACAACTATTTACTACCTCACAAAATCTATCGTAGGCTTGACGTAGAGTCTCCTTAGGGTCCTTTCTGAAGGAATCGAATTGTTGAATGTAGTTGTACTTTCTGTTGTCTCTGGTGGGCAGATCTCCTTCAAGATACTCCACCAAGGCTTCCCACATTTCCTTGGCAGTTTTGCATCTGATTATTTGCTGATATGTGCTTGTGTCGACAGAGCTGGATATGATGTGTATAGCTTTGTTGTCGAGTTCAAAGAGCTTCCTTTCTTCGTCTGTCCATTCATTCATAGATTTAGGTATCTCGGGAGGTCCACTGGCTACTTCGGAAAGTAAGTTGGGCTTCATTGGAATATGAGGACCTGTTTGAACACATTGCCACAAGCGATTGTCAATAGAGGTCATGTATCTCATAACTTTATCTTTCCAAACTTCGAAGTGACCTTCGTCCAATATTGGGACGTGGCTGGTATTCGAAGTAGGCAGCATATAGTGAGCCATAGGATCTATTCGCAAGAGGTTAATCTTGGAAAAAATGAATTTTCAAAGAATTAGGCTCTGATACCAATTGATGGTCCCGAAATAGGCTCAATCTAGGCTAGAAGGGGGGGGGGGTTGAATAGCCTAGATATGCTTTGATAAAAAAAAACTTTTCGAAACACTTCTTTGAAGAAAACTTAAGGCGTTTTGAGAATAGTTAAGGCAACGGAAAGCAGAAGAGTTTCTGAAAGGTGATAGGTTGATTTCAATAAAGCGTAGACTCAGAAGCAGCCTATGATGAGCAATCGTAGCAGCAGAATAATAAAAAGATAGAAACAGATCAGACAGTACTCAGAATTTAGAAGTGGTTCGTACTGTGAATAGTACTACGTCCACTACCAAAGTGGTTAGCTTTGGATTTTGAAAGGTGCACTTGTTAATCCACTAGGTGTATAAGTAAGATCTCTAATGGATCGTGTACAAAATGAGTTTTCAACCAAGTGTATAATGGTGAGAGAAACAATCAATGATTAATTGTTTTCTCACGTGCTAAAGTAAAGAACAGTTTTTAAAAGCAAACTAGATGAAGCAGAAATGAAGTAAGGACTGGCAGATCTGTAGCTTCAGGAAGTTTGGTGAAGTGTTAGTTCTTGTCCTTTGATCTCTTGAATGCTAGAGTGTTGAAGATGAAGCTTGAATGTTTTTGTGCGCAAGAGTTATTTTTTCGGATCTTCAAGACTTGAATAAATACCAGAGAGATCTTTTGGACCGTTGGACTGAGACAGAGGAGACTGTGTCCAACGTTCTATTGCATTAAATGCAATTCGGCGCTTTGGGGGATGTATGCGGCACATTCATCAGAGATGCAGTGTTTGCAGAGAAGACATTCCCGAATTGAGTAAGGTTTCAGGTTGCAGGCGTTACAACTATGAAAGTCTTCTTAGCCAAAAGAGGTAATGTCTTCAGACTTCATGTTTCATGAGACAGACTGGACAGTTGTCTGTATATATAGTTGACTTCTTTGGAGTGAAATCCGATGAAGATAATTTGACTAGATATTTCAAAAATATCTAAATTAGATGTCATGTGACATAATTCCACGTTTTGGCTAGACTTGATTTTTCGAGCTTGAGCAGACTTCCAAGTCTGCTGTTCGAGCTGTGCTTCCAAGGCTGCTGTTGAAGCCTGCTGATCCGCGCCTAACTAACACTAAACAGTTCTAAACAACCTTGATTCTAAGACAGTTGCCACACTAACCGGTACGCAGACCTATTAGCCACTGTACAATAGAATCAGAAGATGACTCAACCAAATCTAGAACCTATGAGGGTCAACATTGACTTTTATCAGTAACTTTTTATTTATATTGTAAACTAATTTCTCCGAAATTAAATTAGAAGAGAAAATTAAGAGAGAAAGTGTTAGTTAAATTAACGGATATCACTATTTAGTTGTTTCAACCGTCCTGAAAAGTGTAGTATTTTTCAAAACTCAGTCCAATGGATGTTATTTGATTATATTAATTAAAATTATATGATGGCTATCTCATCTTAAAACATACTTAGCATTTTCTCAAACATATAGAAAACATTTCTGAGATTGGGAATGTGAAATCTATGGAAGCTTCTAGAGTTTCCATGGGACTATTTGTCGTTGCTCCATTTACCCCCAAGAAATTACTGTGCATTGGACTGTATCAAATTGTGTACCAAAACCACAATATTGTACAATGAAGCTGACTTTTTGGAATTTATGGCTATTTGTGTTTTGCACTGACAAAGGGATTGAATAAAACTATCAAAAACAGGGAATTTTGTTTTTGGAGGCAAGAACAAAAAAAATCATAATAAGAACATCAAATTTATTAAGCAGAAGAAGATCAAAGATAGAATTCTAGAAACAAAATTACATGCACAAGCCTTGTTCTTGCCGCTTCAATTGTTGATTCAAATGATTAGGAAGCCCAGGTTTGCATGAAAAAAAGAAGAAATAATTCGTATGGAGAGAAAAGAGAGAGAGAGAGAGAGAACGTATAAAAAAAGTGAAAAAAATGGTTAACTACTTGATAACTACGAATATGATAAAATCTACTTGATAACTACAAATGTGATAAAATTTATCATAAATTAACTGTAAACTAATTTATCATAAATTAAATTAGAAGAGAAAAGAGAGAGAGAGAGAGAGTACGTATAACTGCAAATGTGATAAAATATACTTGATAACTACAAATGTGATAAAATTTATCATAAATTAACTGTAAACTAATTTATCCTAAATTAAATTAGAAGAGAAAAGAGAGAGAGAGAGAGTACGTATAACTGCAAATGTGATAAAATCTACTTGATAACTACAAATGTGATAAAATTTATCCTAACCTACTTGATAATGTGATAAAATCTACTTGATAACTACAAATGTGATAAAATTTATCCTAACCTACTTCATAATATGATAAAATCTACTTGATAATTACAAATGTGATAAAATTTATCCTAACCTAACTGTAAACTTTTATCACATTAACTAAATTGATTAGTAGGCGTGCATTAAACTTTTATCGCATTAACAAAATTTGTGATATAAAATTTACTTGATAACTACAAATTTGATAAAAATTACCCTAAACTAACGATAAGCAGTAACTTCTTATTTATATCGTAAACTAATCAATTTTGGTAGAAAAAAGAAGATTTTTTATAATTCATAGAGAGTGACACGTGGCAGCACAAAATTCGTTTAAAAAATTAAGCACTTAACAGAAAGCCACCACGTGGCAGCAGTGACTTCTATTTTAGTTATAGTTAATAGATTTCATTAATTAAGCTTAAATATTTTTGTGATTATGACCGTCTCTAATTGAGTAAATAGTTCACCATACTATTTTGGTATGTTTACTTTAATAGTTTACTTTTAAAAAAATATGCTTATAATTTCTATAACATTTTATCTTTACCCTCAACTTATGTTGTAAGTTGGGATGAGCATGGTTTTGTTTGCTGAAAATAAAAAATAAAAACTAGATCAATACTCTAAATTTTTAAAAATTCAAAACCAGAACCAACTCAATATGTATGAGAACCAATACTTTGGTCTGATCCTGAACCCACTAAAATTTATGATAACCAGAACCGAACCAATATTTCGGTTATTAACTACTTAATACAAACAAATTAGTAATCTTCGGTCTAACTATGAGTTGTCTAATCATTCTCGTGAAATTAATGAAATTTCTTAATTATATTGAAAATAAAAAGTAAAAATGTAAGAAATTTTTTCATGAAATTAATGAAGTTTCTTATATATATACTTAAAATAAAATGTACAGATATCAGCAACATAATTAGACATGGTATTTTCGAAGATTACACTAGATAAATTCATGCTAAAAGCCATATTAATGTTCATGCATGTTCATGGCCGAAAAAGAAAGAAATATAAATTTACTATTTATACTTAAGTTTAGGTTAATATGAATTTATTAATATACATATAGAATTACATTATTAATAATAAAAGTATTGGTCTGGTCTAGTTCTAGAACCAACGTATTTGTATGAAAACTGGACCGAACCAATTATCTGGTTCTATAAAAATTCAGAACCAGAATCAAACCAATAAATTAGTTCGGTCCAATTTTTTATTGGTTTGGTCTGGTTCTATTGGTATGATCCAATTTTGAAAAATAAAATTGTTCACCCCTTGTAAGCAAATTGCTTATAATGAAATATTTTTGTAATTATGTCTAACTTCAATGATATTAATATATCTCGTTAATAATTAGACTTTTCAAATGAGGGTGAAACGGAAGGAGTATCTCTTAATTTTTAGATTTTTCGATCATAGTTTTTTTTTTATGTTATGAATTACATGGAGTATGTAAACTTAAGATTTATAGATTAATAAAATACTCCCTTCTTTAATTTATGTTATGAATTACATAAATTAAGACCAGCATATATTTTATCATTGATAAGATGAAAATAATATGCAACGTAAATATTTTGAAAAATACCAAATAGTCCCCCCCCCTCCCCTAAATAATTCTCATATCTAAAAAATCTCAAAAATAATTTTTGTATCCATAATGTTCCAAAATTAAAAAAGTAATAATATCAAAAAGTCCAAAACACACTACTAGAAACATGACATTTACTAACGGAATATTACTGACGGAATTTTACCGTCGGTAATTACTGACGGAATTTTAAAATTACTAACGGAAATTAGTGGGTCATTAATTACTAACGAAATATTACTGACGGAGTCTTCCGTCGATAATTACTGACAAAATTTAAAAATTACTAACGGAATTCCATCGACAAAATCACTATAAAATGACACCATATTTAATGACGTAGTTTCCGTAGGTAATTTTTTTTTTCTGTTAGTAATCAGCCACGAAATAGCTCCGTCAGTAATTACTGACGAAATTTCCGTCAGTAATAACGTTAAAATAAAAATATAAATAAATTGACCTTTTCATTTTTGCTAAACGTGGGAGTGAACGAAAATCTACCGCCCTTTCCTATGTAAAAACTCAAAAACCCTCTCTCAAAAAAGCCTCAAATTAACTCCCTCTCTCTCTCTCTCTTCCTCTTCGCAGTACGCTCCCTCCGACTACACCTCCGACGCCCCGCCAAGCGGTCAGGGATGCTCCTTTCTCAGCCTCTTGATTTCCCCTTCCTCTCCCTTCACTGTCTCTCCCAAATCCCTAGAAACTCAAACTCTCTCTTCTCTCTTCATCACTGCAGCCACCGCCGGTTCTTCTGCCTCAACTCCCTCCGCCACCATCAGTACAGGTACGTATCTTTTCTCTTCAGTCTAAAACCCTAGATTTGTAGAGAAATTTATACCTATTTTTGTATATAATTCTCGCCCTTTTTTAGTCTCAATCCCTAATGTGTGTTTAAATGTATGTGTGAAGTAAACGAAAATGTGTGTTTCATAATTTTAATTAGAATGTTCTGTTGTTTGAGGTTTGATAATATGGATATTACTTTCTCAATTTGAGCCTTCATGTTTTTTGCTATGGCCATGTACTGCAGTGACCATGAAGGTGGGAATGTTAGTGCTAGCACCGGTCATCTTGTAAGTGATTTCAATTCCAAAGTTACTGCAGTCTTTATGCAATGTTAATGATTTTGATTTCTAGTAATTTTGTCTTATTGATTGTTTGGTACCATATCTGTAAGTTAATAAGGGCTTCAATTAGTCTTTTATGTTTTTTGGTGCTTGATCGAAACTCGAAAAAATTATTGTGGGTTGCTGAGCTAAGAAAATTAAATGCTTGATTCAGGTTGCTAGTGATCTTTTAGATACATACCTTTCATTTGTAGCTGCTTTGAACGGCTTAGCCGGACCACTCCATGGTTTGGCTAATCAGGTATATATTTGTAAACACATTTTCCCTGCTACTTTTAGAGAAGCAATACTCAATTTGTTTATTTGGTGGTGCCTAATTTTTTTAATATTCAACCTGTATTCTCATGAATCCGTGCGAGTATTTTGTGTTTTACATCTGTGTAGCTGACAAATCTATTGCTCTCAACAGCCATACATTTTGAGTTATACAGGAGTCCATAAACAACTTGATTCAATCATATATTATGTTGGGATCCATAGAAGCTGAGGAAAGGAGAAACAAAAGAATGAAGCAAATTCAAAATTGCAAAGACTTTGCATTAACAATCTCAGTCCTAGGGTGTTTTACTGTAGGGTGTCTAAAAGTTTATGTCTCCTCGTAACTATATGGACTAGTTTGATTTTCACCTCCTGTTTGAAGTTGTAAATCGTCAAAAAAGCAGTCACAATAGGTGCATGTAACACCCGGGATCACTTACATTTAGTTAATTGCATTTATATGGTGTTCATGTGCTTAATTAGATGTTTGAGCATGTTTAAGTGCAGATTAATTAGCTAAATTAACCTTAAATTTATAGCCATATGGTGGTCTGGTCTTGGTTTGATGGATTTAAGTCCAAGTGTTAACTGTTAAAGCCTTGAAGTTTGAATTTGAAATCATTCTAACTCTTAATGTGCTGTTTGGACACTTGTTACTAGAAGTGTCATAACTTTCTGTAGACTTAGCGGAATCGTATTCCTTTTGGTTTGTTAGAAATCTAACTCTTTGAGCTTTCCAATGGTACCGTATTTGTAATTTTTGGCCTCATGGATCAGAACCAGATTTAATTGGAAGTTGGCATAATTCTGCTAAGTTCTTGGAC
The DNA here is from genome assembly GCA_013146195.2 of Codonopsis lanceolata. Taxonomy (NCBI): domain Eukaryota; kingdom Viridiplantae; phylum Streptophyta; class Magnoliopsida; order Asterales; family Campanulaceae; genus Codonopsis; species Codonopsis lanceolata. Next base: position 54,699,075 of record CM028384.1, on the reverse strand, counting down.
AGCCTTCAATTTGAGCAATTTTTGCCATAGGTTTTGACCTATCAAATGATCATAGTTTTTGTCCATTTATTTCCCTAATTCAACCTTGGTATACCTAATTTATGTTGGGATTGAACCCTTGTGAAAATAGGTTGATTTGGAGAGAGTTTGGAGTTGGTTTTGGAAGCCAAAAATGTGAATCGTTGGAAGTTGTTTCGGACACCTGCATGCTTTTGACCATAACTTGGGCTAGAGATACTGAAATCTTGATCTGTAAATTGGAATAGAAATTAGACTCATATACCTTTCCTTGCATACTTTATTTGGATTTTTCTACCTTGTGGTGTAGTTTTGGAATTGGTTTTAAGTGGACTGCACAGCCGCCTTGTTTCTGGGCTGAATTGATTTTCAGTGCAGGCCTTGAATCATCAGAAATTCGCAGAAGCTCAATCATAATATTCGACAGCGGCATAGGCATACTTGTGGAAACATTAGGCACTGAAACTAGAACATCAACAACCTCTCCAACTTCTTTTATAGAAAGAACTAAAGGCATATCCTACGCACAATAGTTGTTTTATCAATTATTCTTTTAGTCTCTTCTCCTAATCAATAGAATAGAAATACCCTAGAAAACTAGATAAAAGAGAATGACAATTGAGAACAAAACAAAACAGAGGAAAAGATATTAAAAAAAAATTAAGCACACACATAGAGGAAAAAAATACCCCGGATTTTTTTCATTGATTGATATTTGATACTATATACTAGTTATTCTTGGAGTCCAAGAGTATAAATAGATTTGGTACAATCGTTATTTATAGCTGGAACGAGTCATGCTTTATTACTAACACATTTACTAACCAAACTTGTAATCTGAAAAATAATGTTACAACTTGTACATAATAAAGCACTAGAAATATTTTTTCCCCTTGTAGATAAATCATTATCTTGTCCTCATGTCATTGTTTCCTCTGAACAAGATACTCTAACTCATCATCACTCTTGAAATTGAAGTTGCTCTAGCCTGACTTCGGTCAATTGAGTTCAACACTTTCTCTCCACTCCTAACAAGGTATTCTCACTCAATGTTCGGCTTTGTAAAGGGAAGAATCCTTCCTCTCATTTTTAGGTCATTGATGCGTGCAATGAGGAAGGGGGAATCATGTAGTGTGTTTGTGATTTAGATCTTAATGTTCTCATGCATTTTGTTTCATGTTTACAAGGATGAGTACACTCTGATTATAAAATCTCAAGGAAATCTTATTGCATATTCTGGTTTCCATCTACTGGTTTCATTAATTATTGTGGCGACCCGACCCGGGCCCGAGGTGGAACCGAGGGTCGGACCGCCCAAATAGGAGGGGAAACAAGTAAACAAATAACATGCAAGGACTCAATTTAAGAAAACGGCGTGACGCAACATTAGAGACGTAGCACGCCCGGCACCAAAAGGCCGATATTTTTAAAACCTTTTCAAACCCGATAAAACAGCTTATGCAATAAAACCAAGTCATCGGCGACACTACATGCCTAACCCAAGCTAACGCTTATGGACAGGAATTAAGTAAGAGCTAAAGGGATGCTCAATGGAAGACTTATACGTAATGGAATATTAACAAGATAACCAAAGCTCGGCTTACACAATGCCGGCACAAAGGGATTACAAGTACTACAAGTGTTCAAACTACTAGTAGCTAATAAGATTAACAAGTTCAAGATCAATACAAATTCCCAAGCATAGTCTAATTGACTTGCTTAAACCCATCGTCCTTACAACATATAAAACAAGAGGAAGAGGACATCTAAAACACCTCTTCAACGGCAACGGCGGACCAAGAGAGGAACAAGGCACGAACACGGAAAGCCTCAACGGGAAGGACCTGTTTTGCTATGATCTAAAGCAGTAGAAGGGGAAAGGGTAAGTCATAAAGACTTGTAAGCTATCAATCATGCATGTCATGGCAATATGCATCATTCAAGGCAAGATATCATATTCAGGGCAAGATATCATATTCAAGGCAAGATATCATATTCAGGGCAAGATATCATATTCAAGGCAAGATATCATATTCGTGGCAAGATATCATATTCAAGGCAAGATATCATATTCAGGGCAAGATATCATATTCAAGGCAAGATATCACATTCAAGGCAAGATATCATATTCAAGGCAAGATATCATATTCAGGGCAAGATATCATAGAGGTCATGTATCCAAGATGCACATTGTTTCACATAGGTGCTTGTAATTAAATCACATAGGATCGATATATCGAGAGCCGGCCGCTACGTAGTTCCTCGCATACAAGCGTTATTCCGGAATGTGATCGTGTCGGATGTGTGTAAGTACATCGACCTTCCGAGGAGATGCCCTGATAGACACCAATGGTGCTCTTGAAGATTACAACAAGGGAGCTACTTCCCACCGTGGGCCACAAGTGGAGGCGTGTGTGAACAAGGACGTATGCCACCGACTCATGCAAATGCCAAGTAATGTTTACTTAACAAATTATAGGTAGGAACGAGGTCGACAAGAGCGATCTCGCTCAAGACAAGTAAATATTCTCATCAATAATCAGTAGGGTTGAGTTCGACAAGAGCGAACTCAACAAGTCAAATAGGCATTCTATTATATGACATCAAGTATCAAGCAAGGTAATCAATCCAAGTTCAAGAGTCTAGAATTATTATCAATAATCAAGCAAGAATGAGTTCGACAAGAGTGAACTCAACAAGTCAATTAGGTATTCCATTATATGACATCAAGAATCAAGCAAGGTAATCAATCCAAGTTCAAGAGTCTAGAATAATCATTCTTAGAGGAACGTGTTTAGAAAGTCGTAGGGATTGATCATTGAGCCGGTATTGTTCAATAGCTCACTAAATTTGACTCCGTTGAGTCATCTCTAATATTTCATCCAATAGAGTAAAAATGCTAAGTGCATCCAAAACTCTTTTCTAAGTTCGCATCGAGTAGACTAGGCCATTTATCCACTTAACAACTATAGTCAAGAATTATCATTAATTCAATATTTCATGGAAACTTTAGAGTCATTAATTCAAAAGTCATCAAAAGCCAATGGTCCAAGAACATTAGTTATTCATAGGAAAACATAGAACACATTTGATTCTAAGCATAGGTCTCAATCAATAGGATGAACCATTCATAGCATGTGAAACCCTAGGAATCCTCATCTCCAAGAGTTATCAAAAGTCAATAGTTCAAGAACAATAGTTATTCATAGGAGGACATAGAATACATTTAATTCTAAGCATAGGAACCAATTCATTAGGATAACAATTCATAGCTCAAGAAACTCTAGAAGTCATAGTCTCTAAGAGTTGTCAAAATCCAATAGTCCAAGAACAATAGTTGTTCCTAAGGAAGCATAGAACATATATAATTCTAGGCATATGATCAAATCAATAGGATGATCAATACATGGCATATGAAACCCTAGAAGTCATAATCTCCAAGAGTTGTCAAAATCTATTAAGCCAAGAACATTAGTTGTTCCTAAGGAAGCATAGAACATATATAATTCTAGGCATAGGATCAAATCAATAGGATGATCAATATTATTCAAAATCCCAAAAGATCAATACATCATCAAACATGTCTTGGACATGGTAGGAGCATGGGAATCAAGAGAAGAGGGGACATGGCATGTCTAGCATACATCCTAAGGGGAATCAATAGCTTACCTTTCACCAAGGAAAAAGATGGATTGAGCACAAACTATTCGGATGGAATCGAGCTCCTCGTCGGTAGCTTCACTCCGGTGGTCTCGGTTTGGCAATCGGAGGTCGGGAGCTCAATCTATGGAAGAAACACATACTAGTCTCACCTTTCTCTACACACACAAGGCTTGGTAGGAGAGAGGAGGAAATGATCTGAATATTGGAGGTTTTAAGTTTGATCAACAATGGAAGGCTTTTATATCTTGCATGAAATGGGTGGAATACCACATGTCAAGAGGAGAAGGGTGGCCAAATCCACTTGTCAAGAGGAGGTTGATTGAGGTTAGGCTTAATCCCACTCAATTAGGGTCTAATAGGATGGTTTAGGGCCAATTAGGATGGGGGTTTAAGTGGCAAAAGTCGCACACACCAGAACAGGAAGTAAAATCCCGTAGATGGCCTCTGATGTTGAGGCGGGCGCCTCACCAAAGCCCAGGCGGGCGCCTCAAATGCTGGGGCTAAGTTCATGACCATTTTTTGATAAGTTACTGGACAGTCAATTTTGTAAAATCGACCATAAATCGCTCACAACTCCAAATGAGGTGATTTTTGATTTTTATGAAACTAGACTCATTAAACTATATTTTAGGATTTTAAATTACTTCATTTGGACTTATATTGATCAAGATATGGTTACTACAAGTTCAAGTACAGAAGTTGTTTTTCCTGAAAACTGAATTCTGGCACAGCCGTAAGTCAAGACCTAATTGAGGTACTTAGACACCTTGATTAGTACCAGAATTTTCCCCTTAGTTTGCCCCAAAACATGACTGGTCTCAGGAAGGAATAAATTGGTCATTCATAACCAAATGCAACAAGTCTATGAACAATGATTGCAAGAATGATAAATACTAGTACACTTGGTCTAGAACTCAAATGAACTTCTTACAAGTTTAAAACACAAACAATACGAGCAACACCCGGAACAAGGTAGGACAAGGCTCGAATCATGCGGCGATTGGTTGACGAATCAAACACGAATCAAACGTCAATGAAACTAAGATAACATGGGCATGGAAAGGCTTGTTGTTTAAACATGGTTATGACTTGAATACAAGGCCGGAACTCAATGAACACATCGCACGACGAAAAACAAGCAATACGGGAGACGAGGGAAATCGCTAAGGCCAAAACAAAGCAAGAAGGTTTCTAAGCTTCCAATCAAGCTTACTAAGATCAGGTGAACGTTCTAAGTCATCTATGAAGGACAATAGAACTCTAACAAGTCTTGGTTGAGTGCTAAACATGCTAAGGCAAACACTCAAAGTACAACGGCAAGGCAAGCAAGGCATAGAAGGTATTCAAGCGACTATGAAAGTAATAACTCTCATGCAAGCATGACATGGACAAATCGAAGTATCTATCATGTTAAAACATAGACACACATGTTACTATGGTACTAAGGCTCTAGCAGGACTTAGTAAAGCACTAAGGTGATACACGGCAGCTTTTAACAAAGCATGCAACGTATACAAGTGATACAAGCGACATTTATCATGGTTGACCCAAATGCGAGCATGGTATGAACAATATGGACTCTAAAACATGTTGAGGCACATAATGAACATATTACTCAAGTATAGAAGGCATGTTACACAAGTAGGGTTTGGGTTC